>OX940980.1:45164966-45764966 GCA_954871275.1 Leptopterna dolabrata
GTCCTACCCTGATAGGGTCATTGTATGATAGGTAGGAGGAGATCAGTGGACAGTCGAGTGATCCGGTCATTGACCTGTTTGCCTCTTCCTCCCCCTCTTCAGGTGCTCGTTTAACCATCCACCAAAATCCATTTTTCTAGTAACTTTTTATTCAAGGGAATCGATAGATTTTCGGGGATCGTCTAACGCTGATCGATGGAAGAAGGGGAATTTTATGGTGAAGATGATCGTTAATGATCATCACTTGTAGAGTGTTTAGTAACTCTTCTGCGTAGACGATTGATATGTGAGGATGCTCGCTAACGCTCGAATTTAAACGTATTACCTATAAATAAGTGGGGAATAAACATCTCCACTTGTAATGTAAACAGTTGTGTGGATCTCTAGGTATGCGCTATGATTAAAAGTTAAGGAGATGTGACGGAAACCTTTGGTAAATTGATGTTCCGTGCGGTGGGGGGGGGGGGGGGGGGACGGGAGTATCAATGTTTTCTAACATGGAGCTTGATCAGTAGTTCCTCCCTTCCCAACATTATAATTAATTTAAAATTTAGATTTTCGGTGGACCATTTCAAAAAGCTAGTTAAGATAGACGCCTCTACTCGTAAATACCGCCTCAAATGTCAAAAGCACGCCGTTTTCGCATTTGCGAATTAATAGCTATCTTGGAAGCAGGAAACTTGGAACTGTAGGTAATATCGAACGTTTGGAGGAGTAGGTACTAATGTGCACAGTTGGTAAATGACAACCGCATTCCGCAAAAAGCAGCTGGAGGAGAAATTCTGCCAGTTGTGTACTCTGAAAGTGAATGATGTTCCAACACAGCGTAAAGATTCCATTCATCCATTTGGCATATTTATTATTCATGTTTTATCAGGATGTTTGTTCATATTTTACATTTTCTGAAATAATCTGAAGATGAAAACCATGTGTTTCCTCGGTGTGTTGGCAGTTTTGTACGGCTCTATGAGTTTGTTATATTGCATCTCAATCACAAGTAAGTACGTAACGTGCAAATAAGTGTGTACTGCTGAAAAATCAATTCTTGCATCCCGTTACATCGCGTTTCGACGGGAATTTTTAATAACGTCCCAGAGGTTTCTCTCGATGATGTCACGTTCCCTTTGCAACAGCTGAGGATCGGATAAAATATTAACGGCGTAATGCGATTTCCCAGACATTGTACAGTGAGGACTCGACGATTTTCAGCTTATTGAAAGTCGTGGAGGGGCCAGGAGGCTGGTACCGCTCCGAACTTGTAATTTAATATTCGTAACGGATGAGCCACACCTGTTATCACTGTGACGTATCAGCTAAGAGCCGCCGCAGCCGTGAAGATCTGATTACGATGAAAAATTTTTCTTTATAGGTACACAAGTAATTTTTTGTACTCGCCTTCGCCCCTCCCTCTACCTTCGATTGCAAAGGGGATTTTTCTCTGTTTTTGTCTGGATAAGCCCTTCGAAGTGGATGTAGTCATCGATTGCAATCTGGTCAGCACTGGAGCGGCATGATGGGGCAGCCGAGCTGTTACGATGATTGGAGATGTTAATGTTTGGTACACGAACCTGCTCGTGACCCTTCCAGAGACCATCGTTCTTGTTAGGTGGATTACAGATTGCCGTCAAGCGGTGTCTCTTCAGTGGCTTTTCTGTTGATAAGGTCAAAATGCCGGCCATTTTCGACTGCATTTACGTATGAATTATTGCACCACCGTCAAAATTTTGAACCTGACTAAGCCTCCGCAGCGGGTCTTAAGAGTGACGCCCAAGTCGGAAAAATCGTTACGATTGACACCCGACCACTTTCAGAAATGGATGTTAAGACTGACACCCGTGATTTCTGTTGACAACCGGCTGCGTTCAGAAATGCGAGTTAGGGCTCACACCCGTCATTGCGATACCACGAATTTTCCTTCCCACTTCTACAGACTTAGGACTGTCTCCTCGTATAGACGTGCAGAAGTGGTTAAAAATGTGTGTTTTTGTTCAGGCTAAGAAGCCTTTTGTCAAAATAATATATATATATAAAATAAAAAAATCAAATAAAACTAAAAACGCTGCAAATCCCTGCACAACGGTTTATTATTTTGTACAGAATACCCTTCTGTTACAGATCACAGCTCTCTGTATAGATAACCAGTCTATATAATATAATATGTACTACTCTATACATATTATGTGAATCGCAGACCCGCCGTAGGTTAGTACCTAACCCCGTACTCGTTACTTGGTACTTACCTAAATCACGAGTTAAATGTTGCTAAAATAATACAGCCGATGACAAACAGTGCCAACTAAAACGGCAAAAATAAACGCAAATAATGGAGTTCTAAAGGAAAATTGTTGATGTGGAGTGAAATAGATGCCCCTTCTTCGTAGATCACTGTTTTCTGTGGTCAATACCTATAATGAACCGTTTTATAATAACTTGCCCATCAATAATACTTCAACGGTTGTTCTAGTTGCAAAAGTACCGATCAACAAAATCCAATAGTCCATCACGCTACCCAGAAGTGTGTCATGTGGGGAGGAGTGTGACGGTGGACAGTTCCTGGGTCGTTTCTGTTTCCAGTGAAGATGGGGGCGGTCAGGCTGAAACATAATCGATATCCCTTCTTAACTGGTGGTAATATTGCCAGTCTAGAAGGGGAGCTCTCGAGTGTCCGCCGTCATTCTTCTCACTCTGTCACATGGCTGCTGTTCCAATATAACTAACTAGGCTTCAACCTTCGAGTTCCAGATAAGATTAGGTACCTATGTGAGCGAACGATGCGTGCCTACAAAAGAGCTTTACGGATATCTCAAACCCCCGTTGCCAACTTTTAAAATTTGTCCAGTGATCTACGGATTAATCTGTAAATTTACGGAAGTTCTTTTGAAGTAACCTCCAATTCCCCTAGTTTCGTCCTCAATATACCGATTCCTACAAGCGCCATCTTCACACAATAACACTGAAAGGATTCTTATACTCAAAGGCTTCAACTGCCCGCATCTCCAGCGAAGTCGAGTGGCCACTCACAGAACCCCGTTTCATCTTTTTTCTTCTTCTCCTGAAACACTCCACTCTAATCTCGCCTATTGAGATGTTCTCAACTGTATAATTAGACGACTCAATGGAGCGTTGTTTCGCTCCCGTAAACTGCTCGCATTTGTGCGGTGCCCGTTGTGAAAAGCCGGGTACACAAACGGGAGGCAGTCGAAACTTCTGTGTTTCAGGCGAATTGAAAATAAAAACAACTCTAACAAAAAACCCTTTCAAAACAGTTCCGTAGTTTTCAGTATTCGGTTGCCAATCAGGTTCAGTAACGACTTTCATCCTGCTATTAAATTTCTCCCCCGCAAATGCCGAGCAATTCACTAAGTTTTTTTTTCCAATTCACCTGTGCCGACCAACTGAGCCAATTAGTGCTCCATTGTATCGGCATTTACGGAGTTGATACAACTAGTGGCATGACCTGTTCATCAACAAGAGGTGGATTGTTGGATTGTATATACTGTTGAGTATTGTAAATACAAGTGTGTTTTACTACAATTCCCTTTGCTTGTTATATTTTATTTACCTCACGTAGTTGTGTGCTTCATGTTAACAACTGAAATCAACAGTAATCAACTGAACATGTTGTTTGAAAACGCACTTGAGCGAGTTAGGTACCCTTCAGTCCGATTTAGTCCTCAACTAATTTCTAGTTGGTCGAACTATCTACAGCGTTTTGATTGTAAATCAAAACACCTACAACTGATGATATAGTACAGAAGTGCAAAGCAACAGTCATGCCGATTATCGTCAGTTTTACCTGTAAAAATCATTTTAGTACTATGAGTCACGGGCATAATTATACGTATACTCCTTGTGATTGCAACAATTCGTTATAATTATGCGCCTCTGAAAGTTTCGTAGCAAAACAAATTTGTTTTACTCCTTCCTGTTGCCCGTAAGCTTAGGGAACCAGTACTGGCCAAAATATCCAAATCCCAAAATTCCAAATCATTCCAATCACCAAAACTCCCAAATTTCTAAATGTTACGTGTATTTTTGAAAGGCCAACATCTGTGTCTCCTCTGAATGGTTGAAATATGAACTCCATCAAAACTAAAATATTTTTGTACCTTCGGTCAGGCATAATATTGTGTGTAAAGAAGTCGTTTGCCACACTGAATGAAGTTTTAATTTATTCATTTTATTCCCCCCCCCCCCCCCCCCTCACCCGCCACAAGATACGGTATCGCTAAGTACTCGTATAATGTAGGTGCATGACTAGTATACCTATATGTACACAATATTTATCCAATCAAAATATATTAAGCCTGAAAACCTCATGATTTTGTAGTGTTGGTTTATTATTTTCAATAATGAACCTTTGCAGTCGAGCATGAAAAAATGTGTTTAACCACCCCTCAAATTTGATGGTTTCCGTTTCAAGGTATGTAGAATCCGGAAATGCAATAATAAACGCTGCAAATGGAGGAGGTCCCGTCTGGGTTCTGGTTGGACCTCGAAGCTCGGCGTTACTGTCAGTCATCTCTAAGGAGTGAAAAATAGGGGTTGTAGTATTCAGAACGCCGGTGCTCAAAAACTTTCATTAAAAGAGTATCGTTTTTTTAACGTTTTTAAATTGATCTTAACTAAAGAATTTTTTGAGACCACCCGGAGCATTGTAAGACCAGTCGTTCGTGTGCACCGAAAAGCTTCGTCAACATGATCGGGAATCAGACGGTATAAATCCGGCCCAGATATATGATCGCTAGGGAGCACCTGATTGTAATCACAGTTGGCTGTATGAAGTCGAGTTGGTTGTTCTGTGATATTATTTCATTTGAAAAATGATGGATCTTTTGGATTTTGTAAATAGGGACTTTTGCAACTCGAACAAACGTTTAAGTATTATTGGGTAAATTATTACACAACTGTTTATTATTTGTCTTATGATTCATGAATAACTACAAATAATTAATGATTGAATTATTGAATCCCGCGCATTTGTATCAACTTCAATTCCCGTGCCGGCTCCGCTCCAGTACTTGATTTAGGGCTTTCCTTGGGGGAGCTCGAGCGTATTGACCACAGAAAACAGTGATCTACGCAGGTAAATAAAAAACCTTTGTGTAATAATTTGCAGCGTTTTTGTTTTGATCTTATCATCAAGGGCGTTGAATTAGATGCTAGGGGGTCGACATAATTTACATTTCCGTCGATGTCACCGTAGAAACATTTCAAGAACCGCTGTTCTAGGTAGGTAGGTGTGTAGGTAGGTTTGTGCATGTAGCATGTAGGTATTCTTTTGTATGTGGAGTTACACTGTGGGGCGATTGCTAGGTATTCCAGGTGAAGAAGACTATGTGAGCTTAGCAGAATACCATTAAATCCGACGAAATTCCAGACAGAGTCACGTAATCCGTGGATGACCTATCATCCTACGGTTCTAAATGCTGCGCCTCGTATAATGAGGAGTTGGAAACCCTGCGCAATACCCCGGTTCAGTTTGAATCACATAATGTCGCTGATGTACACTCGGTTGAACTGTGTAGAGTTTTAAGGGGCGAAGATCGCTCGGTATCCCTCCATCCCTCGATGTGAAACCCAGCGAGCTATCAGCCGCGAAATTATGGAGCCCTCCCTTTACCGTCACTTACGCGGGGTTGATTTCATTAATGTTTCATAGCTCGATATTCTCGATTCAGTGCGCCTTTCATCCTTCTGACTATGATTCAATGCTTCATCTACCGGAGGGGAGTTCGAGCTCCTGATGAGCAGGCGAAAACGATCGATGCTTGACAACCGAAGGGCTTTGATGTTACTAATTGCACCGTCATAATATCCCCCTGGATATATCACGCCAGTGAAATGCGAACGTTATTCTAACCGCAAAAAGGATGTATCACATTTTGCCCGCCAAAATAGCATGCTCGGTGCTTCGCACATCGATTCGATCTTGGATGTGCGTAGGTATACAGGGTGTTCACACTTGAGACTGTTAACCTTCTAGGGATCGATTCCGCAGCTAATTTGCAACAAAAAGTTCCTCAAAGAAATGTTTCGAAAACCCCTTTATTTTTCGAGTTTTTTTCACTATTAAGATTTTTTTCGTGTTTTCGACCTCGTCTCAGTAAAACGGCCATAACTCCCTCAATTTTTGGAATAAACAAAAAATTGAGGACACCGTTGGAAAGAGCGTTAAATTTCCCATCTCCCTGAGGTATTTGGATTTTTTTGACAGTAGTTCAAGTAGGCGAAATAATGGACTAAACACGAGAATTTCTCAATTTTTTAAAAATTACTGTTTTTTTTATGGTGCGTTACGTTTTAAAACAAAATGGTAAAAAACCGTACGCGTTACAGGAAAAACTTGCCCAAAATTTCAGCTTTCCAACGGTATAATCAATTTTGATTTTACTCTGCTAATTAGAGGAGAAAACGACGTTTGAATGCAAAAAAACGGGATTTTTCGTTGAAAACCCTGTTTTTTGGGGTTCGCACCATAAAAAACAGCAAGTTTTAAAAAATGAGAATTTCTCGTGTTTAGTCCATTATTTCGCCTAAAAAAAATCCACATACCTCAGGGAGATGGGAAATGTAACGCTCTTTCCAACGGTGTCCTCAATTTTTTGTTTACTCCAAAAATTAAGGGAGTTG
This sequence comes from Leptopterna dolabrata, assembly GCA_954871275.1. Lineage (NCBI taxonomy): Eukaryota > Metazoa > Arthropoda > Insecta > Hemiptera > Miridae > Leptopterna > Leptopterna dolabrata. Next base: position 45,171,600 of record OX940980.1, read on the forward strand.
TGGCCGTTTTACTGAGACGAGGTCGAAAACACGGAAAAAATCTTAATAGTGAAAAAACTCGAAAGATAAAGGGGTTTTCGAAACATTTCTGGGAGGAACTTTTTGTTGCAAATTAGCTGCAGAATCGATCCCTAGAAGGTTAACAGTCTTAAGTGTGAACACCCTATAGAAACCTGTTCCTTCCCGATCTATTAGACCCGTTCCTTCCCACCAAACTTTGAAATTTTTTTTCAACGCTGTTCGGCGTGGGCAACAAGCTGCTCGAAAACTGCGTTCAAAGAAATTTCAAGGAACAGGTTTCTGCACTCATATCCAACGAGGGGGGATGAACAGGTTTCGAGGTTTCTATATGTACTACATCTAAGAGCATGCTATTTTGGCGGACAAAATGGATATTTATCCTTTTTGTAGCTGAGGAGTTTTTTTTGCGGGTACATTTTTGCAACGATTCGGAGGTGATATATTATGTCTAAAAGTGAAAATTGTTTCTTGGAATTCGATTTTTTATTATTGGGAATGAATCAGGTGTGTCACCATTCGACTCAGTGTCAAAAATTATGAGGAAAACGATTTATAATTTCTCTTCATGGTCGAGTAATGCTATTCAACACGCTGAAACCCTCCATTTCCTTTTTGTAAACTCCCACTTAATTTAAATTTAAATTGAACGCAATTTTCTCTCTCAATTAGCACAGTAGAATCGAAAGAAATCTGAGGTCCTGAGGAAGTTTTTTCCGTTCACCGCAAGTAAAGTGGAATTTGGGCTGCTCTGTCTGAGGTAGAGCGCTTTCAAGTTTTTCATATTTTCTGTGATTCGCCAACTTCCGATTTTCAAGCGAGAATTTCCGGGGTTGAGACCGCTCAAAAATTATTCATATTATCATTTTATGAAACGAAATTTAACTAGCTTTCAACGGTACACCAACTGTTGGTGGTCAATTTTAAAATGGATTTTATGGTCAGTTTTATGCGGAAAAATGTGATCTAGAAGAAAAAAACTTGAAATGAAAATGATGACATATGGATACTAAGAAAATCGCTAAGTGGCATTTTCGATTGGAAATGACCTGAAGAATCGATTCATGCCTTCTTCGAAAGCACCAAGAACCCTGTTTTTACACCGATTTTTCACTAATAAAACGCTTGGGTATATTCCGATCTAGCTGCAAAGTTTCAGGACACCACAAGGGTCCAAATGGAGCGCGTATGCGAAAGAACGAATTGTTGACCGAAAATAAAGGTACTACTTAGATGTGGACGACACGGAAATTGCATTTTTGATATCTACGCACCTTGAAACGTAAAAGAACAAATTTTGAGGGGGTTTTCAAAAATTTGTTTGCTGAGCGAATACATAGGAGTGTAACTATTCACAGAATATGCAACAACTGCTGACATCAAACCAATCGCGATCACAGTGGGCTTTGGCGAATCACATGATTTATTTGGCCTCTCAACATCCATGTGAATCTTTTTCTAGCGAATGTACCTCAGTTTTGTTAATACCAAAGGAAGACTGCATTTGAAGAAAAGAGTGATATTTTACAGTTTACTGGAATTGCACTCGTTGAAATTGATAAAATGGCCAGCGCAACTTCCCATTCCCAACCAAACCTGACAAAACATTACTGTACACTGTGTGTTGTTGTATATCTCGGAAAACTCTGATATATATCTCATGATTGCAACCAACCGATGCTACGAACAAATCTCACAAGCCCTCGCGTAAATCACCACGTCCGTACAACATTCCAATGGGGCGCCTTTGAGTTGAAGGGCGAAACTGTAATTGAATCTATAACTAGCAGCAGACCCTCTTCCTAGTGATTACGAACGCAGCTCAGGTCGAACCGACTTTATATTGAATTAAACTTTAGCCATTAAAATTACATTTTGTCCATCTAGATGTAGATTAGAAGTTTCCCCGAAGTTTGTTTCTTGAGATATTAGATGCACGCTGAGAGAAAATTAATGCCTTGGGGTATCGCTTGTCAAGTGGGATAGGAAGGCAAGACCGAGTCATCAGCATTGTTGGTTAGTTATAGTGGATTACTATAGTAAAAAACCAACAATGTACCTAATATAATTTGAAATTGGGATACATGAGTGTCATAATTGCAGAAACGAATAGGGAATGAAACGGTACTAACTTAAGCGAATCATGAAAATTCGGGAAAGAATTTCAGAAATTACAGGATTTAGCTGTACATTTATGTCACGATCTGGTAGGTAATATTGTTGAATCGCTGATTTTCCGAAGATAATAGCCTATTATAATGTGTAAAAAAAGCTTTGGGTCACTTATGGAAGGGAAAAATGCTTGTCCTCCATAATCAAAATTTTCATTCAACAAATTTCGTTCCGTGTCTGTCTGTCTGTGTATACACAAATTCTTGCAACGCTCACAACTTTACGAAAACGGCCGTAATGAAAAGTAATTTAGAGGGTAGGTGCCGGCTGGGACATCGGACAGTAAATTTCATATGCATGTGCGCAAATGTGGCGACGCCTATAACTATACAGAAAAATGTTCGTGGTGAGCAGGAAAAAAATTTGGAGGGTAGTTGGGGACTGAGCTCAGGATGACCCGATATGAATTTCATCAAAATCGGGCTAAAATTTCCATGTGCCCGAATGGTTCTTACTAAACTGGAGGTAGGTACCTATTTACTACGGGTAAGTTTATTTAAACTGAAATCTAGTGAGGTAGATGCTGATAATAAAAACTTACTGCCCTGAGGGTAGTCACACATTAAATTCAGACAATCAGTCTAGTTGATGGGAATGGTTTTATTTATTTAACTTTTATTATGCTTGAGACTTGTTAACCTATATGGCGCTAGTATTGTGGCTTTGGCATGGCTCCAATTTTTTCCGTTAGGTATATGAATAATAATTAATAGGTCTGATACTTGAACTAGTCTAATTGCTATCCATCTGAGCTTTGGGCCCTTCAGCCCAAATTGGAAATAAATGAGATTTCACCAACCGCACAACCCAAGGTACATCCTCAGAAGGGAGGTGAGTAGCATTAATATCCTTATGGCGGGCATACGTAATAAAATTGATATTATTAACACAATCAAATTATCGAAATGAAGTTACCATCTATTACTTAAGTCGTAATGTTATCTTATGAATAGTTTCCGATGTTTAGTGAAGCGTGGAGTAGATAATCTACTCATTTCCTAAAAGGTTCTGCGGATAACGGTGTTTTACGCTCTAAACTGAGATAAGTGTTCTGAAGAGTCTTTTAAGAGGATTAAAAAAAGGACAAACCTTAATGGTTTCCCTAAAATCTCTTGCGGCTCAATAGATGTTTTTATAAAATTGCTTTAATGCTTTGTCCATTCATTTTTATCAACGTCTAACATTCGGATTTTACATCGCAAATAATATGGGATCTGCACCGTAGGGCTGTTGTGTGATGTTAAAGCAACTCAGATTTTCAAAGTTTTGTTAAACATACACTCCCGAAACTTGGCCGATTCCAACATTTCAGCCTTGAGAATCAGGTGAATGTTGTAATCTGGGCATCTCGAATTCAGCCTCTTCCCCCTCATCAATTAACCGTGAAATTGATGTTTACCTGTCTAATGAGAAACAAGGTTCCAAAAATGCATTCTGACAAAGCGGTTATTGGACGTGGATATCGACATTATCGTATTATCGCGCAGCTACCATCACAGACAATTGCGAATGAACCAAGAAAATTATGGTCCGGGCTTCTTAAAACATGGTTTCCCCCACCACTTCCTCGCTCAATTAAGAAAAGTAATACTTAACCTGTTAGAATGAATATTCGAAAATAATGTATTGTTACATTGAGGATAATGACTGAGGATAATGACTGAGACCAAAGAGAAAAAATGTTTGGAAATCGGATGACACTTATTCCCCCCCCCCCCCCCCATAAATTTGTAGGTACCCTCGTACTACAGACTTTATCGTATATTACCCAAATGTTTGCTCATCTAAACTAGAAAATGAGAAAATCGAAATGCGCACGGATTTGTATGTAGGCTCAATGTTTTCCCCCACCATAACAGCAGAAAACTGGAGCGTACCTAGAAGCCTAGCTCAACACATCTAGAAGCCTACCTACGCACATTTAGAACCCTAGCTCCTGCGAGAGGATTCCGTAATGAGGAAAGATACTGGTCCTTTTTGTATCAATTATTAGGAAATAAAAATATCCAAGCTCCAAGCTTCAGGATTTATCTTTTTAAAAAAAAGTCTGAGCCTCAGAGCAAACTATCAAACTAATTGGGAATAATAAATGATGAAGTGGGACCCTAATCCTTCTGTTGGCTGCCTTCAGAAATTGGAAACCATTGACTCTGAACTGCTCGGAATTTTTATTCCAAACGGCAAAATCAGTCCATTCCGAACCCCTTTACCCAGTTCGTTATTGACTATCACTGCAACAGTCTCCTTAGCTCCAGAAACGGTTCTTCTACAACGTCCAGCGGTGAACTTGGGAACTCGTTTCGGTTCTAATGGGTCCCGATATTTCACGTTGTAACTGCAGCCAGGGAATGAGGAAAACGTCGTTGCTTCCTCCGTAGACTCCGCCAGTAGTCTCGAGTTTCTCGCCTCTCATTAACCCCTTGGAACAAACTCTCAGCCAAAGGCCCATATTCCAGTGGATTACGAGAGGACCCTCCGCCGTTAGTGCGCTCTAACGACTCGAATTGTAACTAAGGGTCGTACTCAGATGTTTGCCACCAAATACTTTTTCCACCCAACTTCTCTTCCCCTTACTGGACTTTTTCAGTTTTTTCTTTTTCTTCCTTTTCCTTCTCGCACCCAAATGAAAATAAATTTTTTTAGTCGAGTTTCAAAAAGCTGCGGTTGTTTCTTGAGATGTAGGAAGTTTCCCCGAGCGAGTTATAATGAGAATTAGGACAAACGTGATATTGTAAAAGTTCAGTAATTTCAGTGAAATACTCATAATAAACTTTGGAGCAGAAAAAACTCGCATCATCTGAATTGTTTTTCTTATCACGGAAACTGAGGTGGGGACCACAGTAGTTGAGACTCCATTTTTTCAGTATTCGTGAGATTATCCGGAATTCGCGGTCCCTCTTCAAGTACAATACATTCATAAAATCTTTATAAAAGGATTGACGTTTAGGTGTTAACACCAGGCTACTTTGAATAGCACTTATTATGCCAGTTACCTACTTAAAAACATACAGAGGTAAGTTATTCGCATTATGTTGTACTGTTCTTTGTTATCGCCATAGCTGCTGCCAGGGCTGGGCAAAATGTAGTAGAACTGTAATATATTCGTAACAGAGTTCATCAATAGAAACACGGAAGCATATTATGTACGAACTAAATCACTCGCTAAGAAATCGTGGAATTTCAAAGAAAAATGGAGTTGTACCCATTTCCACTAATAAATGAAAGATCGCAAAAAATAGGTACGCTGTTATACCGGTTTTGGTGATCAAACCATCGTCAGCAACAAGCAATAACTGAAGGCACATTGGAGAGGTGACCTTATAAATAGTCCCAAAGGTGAAATGTGGTCAGTTGGGATTGGTTGTGAAGATGAATGGTGAAGGGAACAATGTGAAGGGAGGTCGATTCTGATTGGCCCTGGACGTGAATGCCAAAAAGTGAAAGGATTGCAGGGTGGAAAGGGGCGGGGAGAACCAAGCTGTTACAGAAATGAACGCAATGATGGAGAAAAACTGAAGTTTGTTGAATATCGTCATTTCTGCCCAAAGGGTTGAATGTACTTGAAAAATGCGAAAGTATTAAGACTGATAGGTTGGGTAAATCTTTGAATGATGTAATTCCTTTAAGTTTTTCTTCATTTCTTTAACAGCTTGGTTCTTCCCCTCCCCTCTTTCACTTTTTGAAATTCACTTCCAGGGCCAATCAGAATCGACCTCCCTTCACATTGTTCCCTTCACCATTCATCTTCACAACCAATCCCAACTGAGCACATTTCACCTTTGGGACTATTTATAAGGTCACCGCTCCAATGTGCCTTCAGTTACTGTTTGTTACTGACGATGGTTTGATCACCGAAACCGGTATAACAGCGTATTTTTCGCGTTTTTTCGTGTATTAGTGGAAATAGACAACCTTTCAGTAACTCCCCTTTTCTTTTTCCATGTTATGTAGGTACAGTAATCGCTAATGAGGTTGTTCTCAAGCGAACACCATGGTAATCCCAAACATACCTATGTCGATAAGGCTAAATGTGTGGGACGACGCTAGACAACGTTTTGTCCTTCTTTGCCAAACGAGTCGGGATGAGATAACAAGCGGTATTCGAGAGCAATCATCTACTTGTCCTGATGAATGGCAAATCCCGTCGTTCCCTGATATTGGTCTGGCTGTGAAAACATTTCGTTGAACAGAACCCTGGACGACGAGAAGGAGGCCATTGACACGTAAAGGTAATGCTGATTGGCAAGAAAACGTCAAAGTAGTGTACCTACTATTTTATTATCTACCTATAATAAAGTAGAAGATATGAAAAATAAATTGCGGTGCTCCAATTAAGTGTAGTTCTCCATACCAATTTAAACAATATAATAATATATATATTAGCCTTGTTGAAATTTGTCATACAGATATTATGACAAAAATGTCAACAAGGCATAATAATATACCTAATATACTGTTTAATTGCTATGGAGAGCTACATTTAATTTTTACAACACCGCAATTGATTTGTCATAACTTCTACTGTAGACTGATGTGTACTGATGACTGAGTTTGCCTTGATACCCCTCTTGAATATTTCGGGTGGTGCTATCTCGAGATGTTCTGGGAGATCCTTGAAAAGTTATACCCTCATGAAATTGGGACTTCTTCACTGGGCCCAAGTGAGACGATGCCGCTGAACACCTGATACATCCCGATGCCTGTTGTCATACTCGTGGTTATGGCCAAGACGTGGAAAGCTACCAACACCCGGAGCAAAGTGGCTAGAATGAACTGCGCAGGTTGCATCAACTTACTGTTCTAGAACAGTGGTTTGACATCTGAATAAGGGTAGCTGTATTCTATAGTCGAAAACCAACAGTTCCGCCATAGCCAGGATATCATAATCAATTCAAGCCTTAGTGCTGCTGTTACAAGCCGTAGTTCAGGTCTGCGGATGACACAACAAATAGAAGCGTCTATAACGTCAGCTTTATTTTACTTTACAGATAGCCTGTATTTCTTAGAGTCGTATGTATTTTCCTGAGTATTGCCTCATCTAGCCTTTGACCAAGCAGTGTAAGAGATCTCGTCTCCCCGAGTCTAAGCACTTGTGTTTCATCATCACTTAGCACAGGAAAATTGGCTTTGCATCACTTTGAGTGTGTTGATTGGCCTGCTCAACAGCTAGTTAGAAATGGACCTAACTTTATGGCTGTATTACACTTCTACTCTGCAGAGTGGTAGTAACACTTACTCTGACTGCCTCTCTCCGTTTAGTATCATTCTCCCTGAACCATGTGACTTGTTAAGAGTTCGTAGCGCTGCAAATAAAACCGTATATTATCAGCTGTTTGCCTTACTTGAACGTACTTGAATACGTCCCAACGGGTGGGTAGCATAAGCGCGAATCCCTCGGAGTGTGTTTCAAAAGCGCGAATTTTTGTATATTCAAAAGCGCGAGGTCCTTAGCTTGGGTTTGGTGGCAAATGCGCGAGCTGTAACGGTGACTCAGTAACAGTTACTTGGTAACAGTTCACGGTTCATATGGGAGCGTGAGCAACGTAGTCATCTGAGCACGACGAAGGCACCCGAATTGAATGTTTGTTTTGTTGGCCTATGTACTCTTCTCACTAGTCAGTCAATTCTTGTTTATTCAACGCAGCTCAGTGTGTTCTCGGCCTCGGTGCGGTTTATTTACTTGTTTATTCCAACTCGGTGACCTGAAAATGTCCGAAGTAATTGCGTGTACCACGAATAAAGGTGTTGAGTGCCTAATAATCGACAGTTTTAAATAGAAAAGTTCGTGAACTAAAGGATGGTCGGATCTGTTGGAGGTGTACTCAGAGACAATGTTCTGCAGTTCTGTACACGAAACAAGATAATAGCATAGTTGGCGACATCCGTGCACATGACCATGAGGGCTTCGATGCTCGCACCCTTGAAAGACATGTAGTTAAGAACGAGTGCAAAAGAAAGGCAACGGAGGCTCCCGAGGAAAGACCATTAAAAATAGTTCGAACACAGCTCAGCAGGATTGACAACACCTACTTGCAGAAGCCAGATCTTTCATGTATTAAACTAGCTATGTACAGAGAGAAAAGGAAGTATCTTCCAGTCATTGTGCTGGGAGGAATACCTTGGAGGAGCACTGTCGACCTTGGAGTATCTGCGTAAGCTTGCCTTGCGCAAGCATTGAATTCTAGGTATGCCAAAACACCTACCCGTGACCTATGTTATGTATATATTATAATATAATATAATATAATTATAATAATAATATAATATATTATAATGTTATGTACCTTACTCAGAATAAACTGTTTTCCGACTAACTAGGTTCTCAATTGTTGGTTACCTCGTGCTTTTGACACATACTGAGGTGGCGCTTTTGATAATAAAAAGTACTCCTACCACTCGCGCTTTTGAAAATAAAATCATGGTTATATTTGGCTACCTCGCGCTTTTGAAAAATCACCGGTCCCAACAAAATGGAAAAGAAAGATGCAACCAGATGACCTATGTAGGTAGACCGAAACTTCTTTTCAGAATTTTCAGGAATTCCCCGTTTGGAATGAAAACTCCAAGCAGTTCAGAGTCAGTGGTTTCCAATTTCTGAAGGCAGCCCACATTAGGTACCCACTTCATTATTTATTGTTCTCATTTAGTTAGTTTGATAGTTTGCTCAGAGGCTCAGACATTTTAAAACAGATAATCCTGATGCTTGGATGTTCCTATTTCCTAATAATTGATACCAGAAGGAAAGGTATCTTTTCTTATCACGGAAACCTCTCGTAGGAGCTAGGCTTCTAAATGTGGGTAGGTACGCTCCAGTTTTTTGTTGTTATGGTGGGTGGAAAACATTGAGCCTACATACAAATCCGTGCACATTTCGATTTCCTCAGTTTCTAGTTCAGTTGTGTAAACATTTGGGTAATATACGATAAAGTCGGTAGTAGAAGGGTACCTACAAAGTTTTAATCATTGTGGGGGAGGGGAGCGGGATTTAAATGTGATCCGTTTTCCAGACATTGTTTCTCTTTGGTCTCAGTCGTTATCCTAGATGTAACAATACATAATAAATTTTCGAATATGCATATTGTCGTGGTCCCCCTCAAATCTCTGCACTAACCGCTCCTATGTAATATTGAAAGACGTAACCAAATAAACGAAGGGAACGACGAGCTGGGTGACGTCAAGGGGAAAGTAGGAGAAGGGTCCCTTCCATCAACCGCCATCACCCCTCAACGGTAATAATGGCCTATTTTGGACGGGGGAGGGGTGGAAAGGGGCCTTTATAAGCAGCCCTGCTAGCTCTGCTCATCATTCGACCGACCAGCCTTGGCTTGCGACTTCTTTCTCGCCCCCTCACTCTCTCCCCCTCTCTCTATCTCTTTCGGCCTCTCTCTCGCTCTCGCGTGGCCTTCACGCGTATTCGCTCTCTTCCTCTCATCTTCTGCTGGGGTGGAAACCGCGGGGCGCTTCCTTCTCCTCTAACACCTGCTGTGGTGAAAACCGCGGGCTGTTAGCTTCCATCTTCCCGGTGTCTGCTGAGGTGAAAACGCGAGACACCTTCCTCTCCTCTAGTACCTGCTGTGGTGAACACCGTGGGGTACTAGCCTCCAGCTCCCAGGCGCCTGCTGTTGTGAAAACGGTGGGGAGCCACTACCTCTAGCGCCTGCTGTGGTGAAAACCGCGGGGCGTTAGCAAAAGACTCCTACGAAGCACACCCTTCCTCCAACCTTCATTCAAACATCATCCAACTCACCCGCCATCTCGTAAGCCCACCAAACCGGCTCACGACACATATATTATTAGTTGTTTGCCGTTTCATCATACTTGAACACATCCCAACAAAATGGATGGAAGATACAATCAGATGACCTATGTAGGTAGACCCAAAATTCTTCGAATTGAATACTATCCCGGAATTAACAATTCTTCGGGGCAAAACTAGGAAGGTGAGCTGTGCCTCTGTACTAGGACTGTTGCCTTTCGGATGTCGGTACCTGCATAATCGATTTCCTGAATCCAAACTGGAATTTCACAGAAACAATCTATGAGGGATTGAAAGGACGAAACGAATTCAGGACTACATGAAAGTTCCAAAGTGCGTGAAAGAGGGCGTTAGGCTAAACTGATCGTACGTGACTCCTGTATTCATTGAATGCGATCCCACGACGAAGATTTTCTTCTTTCTTCATTCAGCTTTATCCCCTCAACCCGAAAAAAGAATTCTGATTCCCAAGCGCACTTTTCCCCTCCTGCAGTAGACGTCTACACCGCCAGTTTAGAGATATCGTCTAAAAACGTCGTGTTTAAGACGGCCCCAACCCTCCATTCGGTATTATCCCTGTATGCCGGTGTCGACGTAATCAAACGTGCTTTCTGCCTCCCCCTAGACAACAAAGGATGGGAATTTTCTCTCTTGTGCAGTATCTGAAAGCGGTTTCAAGGCAAAGAAGCTCGTTTTATCTCTTGTCCCGAAACGGGGAGGTTTGCATCTTCCCCTTGTTTATTTTTCAGACTCCTTCCAAGGGAACATTTGATGATAATTATCCGGATTTTCGCCATTGTCTTGCGAGAATGTTCATTTGCAGGCTGACTGCCCTCGAATCCTTCCCTCAAGACGTCTCCCCCCTCCCTTTTGCAAGTAGCTCCCTTATCCGTATGCTGCGTATTTCCTCCCCCTTTAGCTTGAGTTGGGATCTTTTCGAATATTGAACATAGCTACATTGTTTTAAACGTTTTACTTTCTAGCAAAGCAAGATTGCCTATGAATTACTTATAGTAGAGAACATTGAAGAAAATGATTCCGTCGACTTACTAGGAACCATTTCTGAAATGGTTCCTAGTAAGTAGACGCGGTCTTATTTTGGATTTTACTCTCTCAACGGATTTCGTGCAAATATTGTGTGAAAGCTAGTCCCAAATGTTGAAAAGCTTTATTATATAAATCAGATGCTAAATTCAAAATTTTGCCTAAATTACAAACGAAATAATGTTTAAAATTTACTTAATTGAAAAGTTTGCCGTTTCATTACATTTTATTATTTAGTTGCTCGTCAGTGTTGTGATGTAATATCGCATGAGGTAATGAATGTCTTCTGGTATCTCTTTAACAGCAGTTAGTTTCGGTGGATTTTGTTGCAATTTTATTATTATAACAAAGCCACATTCAAATCAATACAGGGACCGTTATTAATGATCAAACTAATATTTAATCAGGTTGTCGCGAGATCATCGCAAGTGATTGAGTTCGTACGAAAACAACTTTTTAACGAAGTTTTCAAAACCTTACGTTATGAAAGACGCGCATGCGTGGTTGATTCTCTAAAATAGAAATCAACGCTTAGCGTTCATTTTGGTTTATTATTTTCAATAATGAACCTTTGGAATTGAGCATGAAAACAATTTTTACACCCCCCTCCCTCCCCTTCAAAATTTGGTGGTTTACGTTTCAAGGTACCTACCTACGTAGAATCCGGAAATGCAATAAAAAAATTCTCTCCGTCCTCCGTATTTCGCACTTTTTTTAGTGTTCTGTGATATTATTTCATTTTAAAAATGATGGGTCTTTTGGATTTTGTTGGTAGGTAGGTAATACTTAACTTGAACTTACGTTATTCTTCATTTATAACAACAACAAATAATAAATTAATGTTAGAATATTAATGAACAAATAATTAATGACTGAATTGTTAAATCCTGCGCATTTTTATGAAACGTTAATTCTCGGGCTTGCTTTAATACTCGATTTAGGGCTTTCCTGGAGGTGAGCACGAGAGCACGAGGGAGTTTTCTGACCACAGAATACAGTGATCTACGCAGATCTATACAGGTAAAGTATTACACAACGGTTTATTATACAGCGGTTTATTACACAACGTTTTATTATTTATCACGCTTCATGAATAACGACAAATAATAATTAATGATTGTATTATTGATTCCCGAGACCATTTGTATGAAACTTTTATTCCCGGGCCGTTTGTACTACTCGATTTAGGGCTTTGGTGGGGGGGGGGGGGGGGGGGGGGAGCTCGATGGGAGGTACTGACCACAGAAAACAGTGATCTACTGAGAAGGGGCATCTATACAGGTAAATTATTACACAACGGTTTATTACGGAACGGTTTATCATTTACCTTATGCTTCATGAATAACTATAAATAATTAATTATTGATTTATTGAATCCTGGGCCAGCTCCAGTACTCGATTTACCTGGGGGGAGCACGAGGGTAGGTATTGACCACAGAAAACAGTGGTCTGCGCAGAAGGGGCATCTATACAGGTAAATAATAAACCGTTGTGTAATAATTAGAAGGTTTTTTTTGTCGTGGGGTTGGATGGTGAAAACTTGCGGCCACGCAGTAACGCTAGTAAACGTACGTACGTATGCAACGATCGTTGCTCGTCACTACACGTGACGGAAAAGCAGTGTGGAAGAACTCAGATGGAGCAAAATGGAAACAGGGGCGTGATTGAGTGAGGAGGAAAATGAAAGATTTACTTGCACAATCCTTGCTCCAGGTTCAGATATGGTGCAACCTGTGTGAAAAAGAGCTGTGCGTGGCAGTCCGGCACCGGCTTTGATTCATAAAGCTCAGCCATGGGGGTTTTCGCTAGAGGGAATCGTAACAGGAAAAAATCAATCAGTAAGTCAAATGGGCTACGCGGGGAGAAGAGATCTATTGATTCCGGGGGTGCCCATAAATCATCTAGCCAGCCAAACCTACCACCGAGGTCGAAAGGTCCCCGGTGCCGTGTCGAATAATATCTACATCGAATTAAGAGGCTGCCCCCTTTTTCCGTGTTTTCTCCCGAAACTGGAAGCGATTTTTGATTACTTATAATTTGAAAGTCATGATATTGAAATTGGTCGGAGTTTCGTTTGGGTTGGTAACAGTATCATGAAAGTAAAACAATGTTGTACGTTAGAAAAATCCTGTCTCGTTCATCCAACAGCTACCTACCTACTTCTGTATTTTCAGATAAACTCCCAATTAAATATTTATATTCTTAGGTACGGCCTCCTCACTGTAGGTACGGGGAATTAAAATTATGTAGTGATACGGGGCAAGTTTCATGCAAATGCATATTCTTCCCTCGGCGAATTTCTAGATTTCAAAATATTTATCCTTTTCACGTGTCGATGATTCTTCTTTTCTCTTACCAGTCTGAATAGATATTGATTTTTAGGTTTTTCGGGACAAGCCGGAGCGTTGTAGGATCCTTGTATGGAGCCTTATAAATTAAGTCACAAAGGGTGTACCGAAAAAACATCATCATCAACATGAACGTGAATCGAAGGGCAAATCGCTCGCAAACGCAACTACTATCGTTGATACCTATGAAACAGGACTTCCAGGTGTTGGAAAAAATAAAAATAAAAAAAAATAAAAAAAATGCATTGCATTAAGTTTTTGAAGAACGCAGAATATGCTATATTTTAGGGTTTTTACGGTTTTAGGCACTTCTAGGTTCTTGGACAGTATTTAGGTCGATTTCAGGTTACTACTGAAAAGTAGCTAAAAGAAACAATAGTTTTGTTGGTTAATAGTTTTGGTTAGATATTTTTCGAACGGTTTGACAGTGACGTTTTGGCGGATGTCCCGGAGAATCGTTCTATGCCGAAAATGTCCTTTCAGCATGACTTAATGGCCGCCAATTTCATGGACGCCACCTCGGTAGGTCCCCAAGGCAGTAATTCTCCGTTGGTTCTTGTTGATATTCCCCTGATAGAAGGACAGAGCAGCCTTTCTTCATAATTGCAATCCCTGGAGTCCTGGAGAGCGCTCTGGAGTTTGCATTGTTGTTTGAGTGGGCCTCCCAAGTGGAGGATTTACTGTTATCTTAGGCTAGAAAATCCTATTTAAGGTTTTTAGGACCTACCGTACGATTCTAATTGACTTGAACAAGATTAATATTCGATTATTTTTCTATTTCATAGCAATGTAGAAACATACGATGCGTCGCTAATAATCACTTATCGAGTTCCTTGTTCCTAGATGCTTCTCGTGTCAACGACGAAAAAGTCATTTATTGCATTTGGTAGATAAGCAGATACTTGATAGAGATTCACGATTCAAGTAGGTAATTGTTTTTATTCTGATTGCAGTAGAACCAGACAGAGTTGAATAATCAGGTCTACTGCAAATCGTGATGTATAAGCTCCTTAACGAAATTCATTAGTTCATTCATTAGTGAGAAATTGATTCATTACCTTCTGCAGTGTAGCACCAAAAAAAAACAGTCATGCAGCATGACTTAATGAGCGAATTTTCAAAGAAATATTCGAATTAATGGCTATGGTTTTGTTTTGCTTCGAACTCTCGTCTTCAATTAATACTTCTCACATTTTTCAATCTGACCACTCTAAGGGGGTGGGGGGGGGGGGGGTAAGAGTTTAAAGATTATCCTAGTTTTGGGTAATTTTTGCGCACTTTAAATGCTCTAATTTAAGAACGGATTTAGATATCTAAAATCCGATTCCACCATCGTGTTCAGCGTGCAAAAACCTTTAAAATGAGGGGTCACTTGTTGGAAAATAACATTTTGGGGATTTTTGGGTAATTTTTGCGCACTTTAAATGCGCCAAAACCCTCCTTAGAGTAGGCCAATTTCGCCCATCTTCGAACTTAGCCTTTCGATTGCCAAGATAGATTTTTTGTGCAAATTTGAGCTGTTTATCTCAATTCTATCGAGAGTTATCGTCTGGAGTGACATATATATATATATATATACATATAAAAAAGTGTTAAATTTCAGGAATCGTTTTAGAATGGTCTGAAACGGATTTCTATGAAGAAAATTTCCAAAAATTTATATTATTTAAATTTCGAAGCCATTGCAATAGCTTCATTTTCTTTGAAAATTCGCTAAAAGACAAAGGTTTTTATCCTTCAAAAGACAAAACTTTCCATCCTGATTTTGATGATTGTAAGACTCATCCACCTACATACATACCCTTTCTATTTTTCAACCCTTCATTCCCTTGGTAGTTTCATGGTCATTTCGAAGGTACTGCGCACAGGGAAGAGATTTAGACAGAAGTGACGTCCTGTATTTTGTAATCTCAAATCTACGCAGAATTATAAACCGCTGTGAAGACGCATGCCGTTTTCTATGCCTTTTAGAGGATTTTCGAAGAAACTTTTGTCTTAAAAATGATTTGCTTATTTTGCCTACTATCCCTCTCCCTCCGTCCATCATCCAAGCATCTTTTGTCACTAGTTGTACGTATGTCAGAGCACAACCGTAGGACAACAAAGAACAGTGGATTTTCTGACATCCGAAATCCTAAAACTATCGGACTGGTCTCTTTCACTGCCGTTGCAGGGAGTTTTCCATTTTGTTCAAGGCGGTAAATACTCACAATGCCCTACCATTGTTTCAAGAGCTCTAACGAATTCAAAAAGATACTCTTGAGTCTGTTAAGATATTGTTGTAGAATACAAAACACATCTTTTTTCGTTACTTCACATGTTTTCCCTGCTCTTTTCTAAAAGAACGCGACGATAAATCTTACCCTCTGCTCCTTTCTTCTATATATTTCAGGACCCTGGAAGCACACAATGTTGTCCCCTCGGTCGGTAGAATAAGACAACTTGTCTTCCCCACAGGGAGTTCAAAGGTGGCACCTGTTTTGTGTGAACGCTATTGTACACTGACCTCGTCAACGTCCTACGATTCCCGTTGACCTCCACGATAAGAGCCATTGTCGTATTATATTTGAGGAGAAGTTGTTACTCCTGAACAGAGGGCAAAAGCCGTTGAATTGAATTTTAGTTGGTAGAGAGTCTACAGTCTACAGTGTCTCCCATCAAACGTTCAGCTTCTTGTCTGTCTAGCACTTCACCTTATGGCAGTTGAAATGTGGGGCTAAACTTATTATAAAAGTGAATGCATGTTGTTGCCTTCAAACATTCTGTTTATTCGTTCTTCGCTAAATATTGAGAGGAAATAACGATAAATGTGACAAAAACCTGTTCTTAAAAACTTAATAGGCAGTTTTTAACTGGACACCTATCGTTCCTTGCTATTCCCATTCCTTCCTCATCTCCCACACCATCATCGTCTATAGCTGCCTCATTTCTAGTTCTTACCCTCGATGTTTCGTCTGTTGTTTAGTACCTGCTGCACTGTCTGCTTACATCAAATTCAGATAAATTGGGCGTGTTTTGTCTTTTCCCATCCTTCAACTGTTAATCCTATAGTTCGCGAGTACATTAAAATGTAATTTGTCACAGTGAATTACTTCGATTCACAGCGTTTAGCGTTTCACAGTGTTTGGTTAGTTTCCCAAACCGAAAGCTTGATAATAAATTCAATCGATGTCAGTTCATCCCGTCTACCAACTTACCGTCAGTCCATTTGTTTGTAAGTTCTTCTGTTGTCATTAAAACCCTGTTGACCAAATATTTTGATTCTGAAGTCAGCTAAATTGGCAACAGACAGACAAGTTGGAAAGAGAAGAAGACGAAGAAAAACCTGGGTCAGTATTAAGAAGAACAAGAACAAGTGAAACGTTTTACGTTTTAACCATATTAAGGGGAAACCATCAGAAAGGTAGATAGATGCATTCGGCATTCCTAGGAAGAATAATCCGACCGTTTTGTCGAATCTTGTTCGTGAAATGAACTTTGTAAGCTCATTGACGAAAATGAGAACCATTGCTCCGGACTCGGTATGTTGCCCCGGCGGTTTTCTCTCCGGTTATTGCCTCTCCGAAATGAGACGGCGATGCAGGAAGGCGTGGGATTCGCTGCACCATTGCGAAACGAAATTATATTAGCGGTCTGAGATGTCTGGAAACCCCTGCTAACCTGATTGGAGGAGATGGCTTGGAGCCATTGTTCGTCCTGATGAATATTTAGGATCTTTACCAATGGATGATTGTAAGACGTGTGCATAGCTTAAGAGACTCGTGGAATGAAGGTACCTCTCGTTGAGCCGTGACATAATATTGAACTGAGAAGGGGTGGTGTGAGGGAGGGGTGGTGGTGAAAACTGTTTAATTGTGCTGGAATACGCACCTAGTTGGTCTTACTGGAATTTAACTTTTAAAATATGTCCGTTCAGGTTTAAATTTGGGAGCATTTGAATCGTTGAATTTTAAACCAAGAGGAGGATTTACGAGAGGAGGATGGGGGAAACTGCTTAATTGTGGTATTTAAGTAGGTACCTACGGATGTTCTTATTCGGGTTTTCAAATTTTAAGTGTTAGTGATACCTATTATTTCATTTGAAAAAAATATGGTTATTTTGGATTTTGTTGATACGTAGGTACTTTTTTCATTATTTTCAATAATGAACCATTGGAATCGAGCAGGGGCATTTTTTTACCACCCACGAAATTTTATGGTTTCCATTCCAAGGTATTTAGAATCCGAAAATGGAATTACAAAAAAATGTATCCGTCCGCCGTACGCCGTAACTAAGGATGTGAGAACTAAGGGTACGTGCTAAAAAAGTGCGTCGGACGGCACAAGGCGAGCCGTACTAGTTTGTTTTCCCCTTACACAACAAAAACAACAACATGAACACAAATTAATGAAATTTGGTTTGTGGGTCCCATTTGGGGTCTAGTTGGTCCGCGAAGTGTTACTCTCAGTCATCTTTAAGCGGTGAAAAATAGGGGTTGACATGTCCGTTAAATCTCGAAATTTAACCTTGGGAAATTTTTGAAAGCACCCGGAGCATCCCAGCACCCAAGCCTTTCGTGCACAGTAAGGCCCTGAAATTGGCATCGAATTAAGGTGATCGTGAATTAAAATGGTACATAATCCAGCCCAGAAATCATTGCTGGGGGACAGCTGATTATATTCACGCATGGCTGTATGAATTCGAATTGGTTATTCCGTCATATTTTCCATTATGAAGAATGGTGGTAATTTTGGATTTTATTGATAAGTACTTTTGTCACTTGAACAAATGTTACGCTTCATGGATAACAACAAATAATCAGTGATAGAATTCTTGAATCCACCGCATATTTTTGAAACTTCAATTCCCCGGCGGGCTCCAGTACTCGATTTTGGGGCCCTCTTGGAGGGAGCACGAGGGTAGTAGGTATTGTCCACAGAAAACAGTGATCTCCGCTGAAGGTGCCTCTGTACGGATAAATATTAAATCGTTATGTAATAATTTACGGTGTTTTACCTATTTATTGATAGGTACAAGTCTGTTGTTTCGGCCAAACGAATCATCTAAAATAATTGAGAATATGGGAATAGGTAGAAGGTCCTACTTAGGTTCAGCGACCATTAGTATCAGAAGATCCGGATGGGGGGGGGGGGGGGGGGGTTGAGGGACTGAAATGGCGCTTTACAGGAGATGGGGACAGTGGAAAAATGCATATTTATGTAACCGTAATTACCCGGCCGGCTCGGGTACTCGATTGAGGGCTTTCCTCGGGGGAAGCGCGAGGGTACATTTTGAACACAAGAAACAGTGGTCTGCGCAGGAGGAGTAATAATAAACCGCGTTGTAATAATTTGCAGCGTTGTTTGGTATGTCGACCGTTCACTCACTTGATGGAAGAAAGAGAAATTGTGCTTCCAATGAGCGATTCTGTGAACAAGTTGTTTCCGCCTCGTGTCACAACCACCTGAACACCTTCCATTCGAATCCGCACACGTCAGTGGAACATGACAGCTGAGCGCGCGGCTCCAAATACACCCCGCGTCACAGTTCATCCCGCGTCTCTTGTTGTACGCGGAACGGATTAATCATTCGCCCCTTTCACGTCCCCCCCCCCCCCCCCCCCCCACCACCATCATCGCTTTTTAAACTCGACTGTTTCAGCTCGGTGGTTGCTCCGCGATCTTCTAATGCAGCCGCGTTGTCGATGCGACGCGGTAACAAATGAAAACTCGTTCTCCTCCGCGGAATGAATCATGACGGGGCTTTTGGCGGTTCATGTCATGTGCCTTGTCGGCCCCTCTACTATACCTACCTGTATAAATTGTGATTTACCTACCTCTACCCCATAGAAAAGATAGACAACATCGCTGGGCTAGGACCACAACTAGATACCAGGTGGGACCTACATCCCGAATTTTGTAGGTGTCGTAGTTTCAGGTAAAAAAAGTGTAGGTAATTACCTACTACCTGCGGTGGACGGAAAAATTTTTAACATTTCGATTTTCGGATTCTACGTTTCTTGAAAGTAAAATATCAAATTTTGAGTGGGGCTGAAAACTCTTTTCTTGCTCAGTTCCAAAAATTGCTTTTCGAAAATATAATAAACCAAAATTACTGAAGACAAATAATTATGAAATGTAAGGTGTTTGATATGCATTTGTATGTATAAGTAATCAGTCTTTGAATAGGGCAATTGGCGAAAAACAAAGGCTCTTACATTGTATATTTATTATGACATTTCCGGCCTTGATAATAACGACACTCTTTGGTATTAAAAACCGCGCAGAAAGCAAGTTACAATGAGCGGGGTCTCGGAGCATTTCGGGTGAAATCGGCAGAGTTCGGTTGACTGGCTTGAGTCGGTCCCTAGACGCTCCGTGTTGTCTTGGCATAGGTCGGTGTCAGCACTGGAATTTGATGTCCATTAGCAACTAAACGCCAATGTCATGTAGAGGCTAGTTACAGGCTATGCTTGAAATAATGGTATTCAGGTCATGGCGTAGAGCGTCTTCCATTTTGGTTTATTATTTTCAAAAATGAACCTTTGGAATCGAGCATGAAAAAAAAAAAAAATTGTAACCCTCCCTAAAAATTTGATGGTTTCCGTTTCAAGGTATGTAGAATCCGAAAAATGCAATAAGAAAATTTCTGACCGTCCGCTGTACGCCGTACTTCGCACTTTTCTTAGTTGCCATGAGCAACCAAGAAAAGGTTTGACGAAATTCGGTTTATAGGTCCCATTTGGGGTCTAGTTGGTCCTCGAAGCTCGGCGTTAATGTCAGTAGTCCCTAAGGGGTGAAAAATAGGGGTTGAAGTTTCCATGACACCGTTATATCGAATTGTTTTACGGTTTTAAATAGTTCTCGAACTTAGGAGTTTTTTAAGACCACCCGGAGCTTTGTACGTCCAGCCGTTCGTTCAACGTAAGGCCCAGAAGTTTGCACCGACAGGGTTTTTGAACAGGAGGGTGAATGAAATTGTATAGATTCAGCCCAAATACCATCACTAGGGACGAGCTAACAATCGGGAATTGGCCCGAGATCATCATTGATAGGAGCACCTGATTATATTCACGGATAATGAAGTCGAGTTGGTTGTTCTATGATATTATTCCATTTGAAAAATGATGGCTCTTTTGGAGTTTGTTGATAGGTAGTTAAACTTGAACAGTCGTTGAAGTATTATTGATGGGTAAATTATTACACAATTGTAAATTATCACACAACGGTAAATTATTACACAACGGTTACCTATACAGGTAAATTATTACACAACGGTTTATTATTTGCCTTATGCTTCATGAATAACTAAAAAATAATTAATGATTGAATTATTGAACCCCGCGCATTGTAGGAAACTTTAATTCCGGGGCCGACTCCAGTACTCGCTTTAGGGCTTTCCTGGGAGGAGCTTGAGGGAATTGACCACAGAAAACAGTGATCTACGCAGAAGGGGCATCTATACAGGTAAATAATAAACATTTGTGTTATAATTTGTGGCGTTTTATCATAAGGTCTGTTAATTGAAGACGACCACCTCAAGTCGGAACTGCTGGGGATGTGCTTTCAACAAACATTGACTGACATTGGGAACATGAACATATGTTTTTTGTGTGCTTTCAGCTTGGTCACCGTACCACGAAATTTTTAAATCCGGTTGCCCTGCACAGGTACACCTGCACAGTTACCTACTACTTATTGTAGTACCTACTGTAATCATTAGTCTTTATACGGCTTGTTTTTAAAAGTGTATTTATTTATTCACGAACATAATATTTGATCAGTTTACAGTATATTACAGTTGAATTTCTATCAGTCCAAGGAAGTACTACTGAACTCGGTAAATGATTGAAGAATAGGCTTAACCCCCAAAAGCAAAAACACCTCAGCCACAAAAATAATTGATATCCGTTTTGCCCGCCGAAGTGGTATGCTAGGTGCTTCCCAGAGTCGTTGTAGATAGGTAGGTAGTTTATTCCTTTGTCGGTTCAGTCATCAGAATCATGATATTTATTTTGCTTTCCTTTTTTGTTGTTTCAAGGACGATTTTATAGGGGTGGGGAAACAAATCCGCTCAGTATTTCGCGCTTATGGATGTCATTCGAACGAATACTGCAGCAGGCTCCAGTCACGAGGAAAATCTGATCGTTTGACGCGGGTTGGATCAACCGAAGCGCGCGGAAGGACGACATCTGGCGACCGGAAGAGGTTCGAAAACACCCCTGAGGGTTCGTCCGGGAGCTGGAATAAACTCGTTGGGCAGAAGCAGTAGACCCCTCCACCAACCATCCACTGCCAACAACAGCTATGTGACAAGAACAGTTTGAGCTTGGTCAGTGCAGTTGTCATTTGTAAAAGGCTCTCAAACAACCGCAGCACGTCAACTGTAGCCAGATAGAGACGGTGCTCGGCGGAATCACGAGAGAACTCCCTTGGAAACTGCCATCTGCTTCTAATTACACGGACTACCGAGTTTTATCGAGTGGAAAACTATTTCGGGTAGGCCCGGTCCTTGGAGGTTTCCGCCATTCTCGTTTCCGTCCGTCCCGAGCTTTAGAGCCTCCCAATAATTATTTTTGACTATAAACGCAGTGCGATGGTGCGGAGTGCTGTTGTAGTCGGCCTGAGTATTGCAGGGGCTCTCAGGTCTCCCTGTAGTGGCATCCGCCATTAACTGCTGTCCTCTTCTGCAGAATTTTTCTTTTAATCCACCTTTTGTAGGACCTGGGCCGGGGTGAATTATGGCTGTTTCGAATAATTGTGATTTCTGAGTTTACAGAATGTACATATCCCATGTAACAATGCATTTTATTTGAAAACCATCTCCCAATGAATGGCGCATAGCTTCCTCGTGTCTCGAACAAGGTCTTGAATATACCTAACCATACTTTCGGTTTATTATTCTGTGAATAATACACCTATGTAATCGCTCAGCAAAAAATTTTTATAACACCCCCTCAAAATGTTTTCTTTTACGTTTCAAGGTGCGTAGATTCCAAAAACGCAATGTCCGTCCGCCGTAACATGTATAGGTACCGGCTTCATTTTCGGTCTAAAAAATCCGTTCTTTCGCACACATGCTCCATTTGGGCCCTAGTTATGTCCCGAAACTTTGCAGCCAGATCGGAATATACCCAGGGGTGTTATGAGTGAAATCGGTACAAAAATGAGTACCTACTTTTTGTGTTTTAGTAACATGAAGTTTTGAGGTATGGTTTTCCATGTTTTTGTTAAGAGGAGACCGAATATGAAGTCGATTTTGACCACAGAGTGGAAAATTGAGGTTCCAACGAATTTTCAGCCCTAAATTTACGTTAAAATTTGGTCTAAAATCGTCGTTCTTCCACACACAGTTTGGGCTCCCATTTGGAAACACATTTGGGTCCTAGCTGTGCTCCGAAACACGGCAGTCCGATCGGCATACACCCAGGGGTGGTATGGGAGAAAAATAGGGGTTTTCGAGGGATTTTTGAGGTTTTAGTGAATATGAGCTTGTGAGGTATCGTTTTCCATGTTTTTAGGGCGAGAAGACCAAACATTAAGTTGATTTTGACCGAAGAGTGAAGAATTGAATTTTTAACGAAGGTTAGGTAAGCTCCCAAAATTCATTTTTTATTAGTTAAAAACATGGGAAACTGTCTGAAATCACCATACATTTGTATAATAACGTTAGAAGTAGTATCAACAGGTGAATCAAGACAATTAAATGGTACCTACTATCAATGATCAAAAGTAATCTTTAAAAAAAGCCGAGCCTAATTCTTGTTGTTGGGGGCCAAAATTGGTGGAAACCATCGAAAATAGCTATTTCAATTACTGTGCATGAAAGAAACAATACCTAAATGAACAGCAATATTTCTGTAGGTATGTCCGGTAGCCCATGTGACAAGGACTTCGCAGTGTTATCGTTTCTGGGAGGTTTGAACGTTGAATTCACGCTCAAAACGAAAATTACATTAACATATATACATTATTTACGTTACTTATACGGCCTGATCGGTGTTATACCGTAGCATTATTAGTAGGTAGTGGTTGCTAACCAGGGGTAACTGTTGCTACCACATCCGATTTCATAAAAATAAATATAATTCATTCGTATTCTTGTCTTGAACCTGACTACTTATTGAGTACCTAAGTTGTCACAATCGGCATTCTAAATTAGTAATATTCATTACGAAAATTTTAACGAAGGTAGTGAAGCTTTAATTAATGGAAGAGTCCTACGGATTCAAAATTTCCGCTCGCATTTTGCGATTCAGACATCAAAGAACAAATTTATATCAGCGTCTGTCAGTCTGATTTTCTGTAAGTGGGCACCTAATTCCTTGTAACTACCATAAATCAACTACGTATGGATAAATCAACTATCTATACGATCTGCAACTTGGAGAGTACGTGCGAGGTGGCGCACAAAGTTCCACAGGAATTTCATGAAAATTGTATGATGGATGAAAATTGTGCGAAATGAGAGTAAGATAGTCTTGAGCGTGAGCAAACATGAAATTCCTGACACTCCCGCAACTCCGGTTCTATTCGACCGATTTCGCTGTTTGGGCAGATTGGGCTCCTGATGTGCCTGCATGGATTTAAATTTGATCGGACTGATATTAGTGTGCATGCGGGAATAGCGGAAACCTTGTAATGTTCAACCTCCGGTTCTATTCGATCGGTCTCTCTGAAATTTGCATGGTTTATGTTGAAAAGTTTGTACACTGATAGCCCCCAGTACAGTCACAATGATGATAGAATCTGAGTAGGAGGGATCATTCCGATTCTGTAGTAATTGGTTCGGTGAAATCATACTTATAGTCCCCAGTGATGTTCGACCGTTATTGAACAAATTTCCAAGAGCCAGTCATTTCTTTGTTTCGGCAGAGCCATCTCAAATGTGTATGTATTTGCGTTTGGAGTAACGGTAGATATGTCTGCAGATGAGCAGACTTGATATTTAATTTGAAACATTCAGTTCGTGCGTACATTGCTTGGAGTTTTTATTTATTATTTCCAATAGACACCTTTGTAATCGGGAAAGAAAATAAATAATTAAATTTTTAAAACGTTTTAATTTTAAAAAAATAAAAATAAATTTTCAAACTCACGGTGTTACTACTAATAGGAATTCAGTGATCAACGCAGAAGCGGTTTCTGTACAGGAAAATAATGACCGTCTTTTACCAACTGGCAGCTTTTTGTTATGTATTTTTCTTCTTTTCAAATCCTCTGTTCAGCGATGAAAATTTGAAGGCCAGATACACTGAATTTTACAGAGTAAATATCCACTTCCCCGCTGCGGTAGGATGAACTATAAACGGGGCAAATATACGAGCCAAAAGCGATAATATTTCAGCCGAGACAACGACCGGGTGATTGTGAATAGATGAGGGCGGTTATAAAGGCTGATTGGCTACACCCCCCTTCCCCTATACCTCCCACACTACTTGCTTCCAGCCTCATTGATTGGTCGACTATAATTATCGAGTTTTATTTGGGAGGTTTTCCTCTCAAATGATGCGTTTTTTTTCTCTTCGAAAAAGATTACTCTTCCCTTCCAATTTAGTAGCTTCCCACCGATGCTCAACGTTTTTCGGGATTTCGTTGTGGGTATTATTCCCGGGGTATGCGTAGAATATTTGCTAGGGATTAGGTAATAATTAATCCGTAGCGCTGTGGTCTTGGTAATGATTGTTTCAATTATATCCGGTGCACAATTATTGAAACCATAATAATAATAGTACATTTTAATCGTATTCGCAGTTGTTACGTACTGAACAACGTACATATGTTTTTCTATTATTCGATTATTTTTCTTTTAATATCCTATGTTCTATCCACAAGCTCTTAACTGAATGTGATTCGCCCGAAAACTACACCAGTGCACTATAGGCATTGCAATAAGGGCGTCTTCCTCCACTGTGAGATGCGTGAGTCAGTGAAAATCCATTGCACTAATCAATGGTTCCTACTGTAGAGTCCTTTCACTGCCCTGGTTTACGATATTTATTATTGCTAAGTGAAAGAGCTAATTGTACTAAACAGAAAATTCCAGTCATGCAGTTCCAATGACTATATTTGCAAATGTTCAAGGTTGGTGGCTTCCGTAAATATTGACGGTGAACTTTTCATTTCTTTCTATCTTGATTCATCTCTTTTTCAGGCAGAAGGTTTTTCTGGTGCATGTCCGTTCCAAATTTTTGGTTTATTATTTTCAGTTATGAACCATTGGAATCGAGCATAGAAAAAGAAACTCAAAATTTGGTGTTTGCGTTTCAAGGTAGACGTAGGTACGTAGAATTCGAAAATGGGAAAAAATCGATAACTTTCAGCAGAAGGGTAGGTTTTTTTAACGTTTTTAAATTGTTCTTGATTTACTTGAGTATTTTTTTGAGACCACGGAGCATTGTACGTCCAGCCGTTCGTTTGCACCAAAAAGCTTCGTCAACATGATCGTGAATGAAACGGTATATGCCTAGGTATCGTTGCTAGGGAATGTCTGATTATAATCATGCATGACTGTATGAAATCAAGTTGGCTATTCCGAGATACTATTTCATTTGAAGAATGATGGTTATTTTGGATTTTGTTTATAGGTATTTTTGGTTTATTATTTTCAATAATGAACCATTGGAATCGAGCATGAAAAAAAAAATTCTTACCCCCCCTCAAAATTTGATGGTTTACGTTTCAAGGTATGCAGAATCCAAAACTGCAATAAAAATATTTCTGTCTGTCCGCCGTACGCCGTACGCCGTACGGGCCACTTTTCTTAGTTACCATGAAAAAAAATTGATGAAATTCGGGTTATAGGTTCCGTTCGGCGTCTAGTTGGTCCTCGAAGCTCGACGTTACTGTGAGTCATCTCTAAGGGGTTCAAAATAGGGGTTGAAATTTTCAAAACGCCTATACCATTTTTTTACGTAAATATTTTTACGGTTTTAAATAGTTCTTGAACTTGCGAGTTTTTTAAGACCATCCGGAGCGTCGTACGTCCAGCCGTTCGTTCACAGTAAGGCCCCGAAGTTTGCACCGACAGGCATTTTCGACTCCAGTGTGAATGAAATTGTATACAATCCAAACCAAATCTCGTAACCAGAGACGCGCCCACAATAGGAATTTGTGAATACGGCCAATCATTGGTAGGGATCACCTGATTATATTGGCGGAGTATGAAGTCGAGTTGGTTGTTCTGTGATATTATTTCGCTTGAAAAATGATGGCTCTTTTGGAGTTTGTTGGTAGGTAGTGAAACTTGAACAAACGTTGAAGTATTATTGATGGGTAAATTATTACTACGGTAAATCATTACTCAACGGTAAATTATTACACAACGGATCATTATACCATCTACGTAGAAGGGGCTGGAGTTTGTTGGTAGGTACTTTTGCAACTTTTTTCACTCCTCATCAACAATTTCTTTTCAGAACTTCATTGTGTGTTTCTTTTTGTTAGGTACTGTTTGTCATCGGCAGAATTATTTTAGCATCATTTAACTCTTGATTTAGGTAGGTACCTAGTAACGAGTACGGGGTTAGGTACTAACCTACGGAGGGTCTGCGATCTACATAATATGTATATAATAGAATAGTACATATCATATTATATAGAAGGGTTATCTATACATAGAGCTGTGATCTGTAACAGGAGGGTATTCTATACAAAATAATAAACCGTTTTTTTAAAATGTGAACAAACGTTATGCTTCATAAATAACAAAAAATAAGTAATGTTAGCATTCTTGATTCCCTCACCGCATATTTATGAAATATGATTGCCCGGCTGGGTCCTCCACTCGATTTAGGGCTTTCTTGTGGGAAGCTCGATGGTTGGTAATGGCCACAGAAAACAGTGATCAACGAGAAGGGCAGCTGTACTGGTAAATAATGAACCGTTGTGTAATAATTTGCAGCGTTTTGAGTCCCGATCTTTTTGGTTTTTCCTGATAATTTGGGAATATTCATCCAACTTAGTTCTTGCAGCTGTATGCAAGCTCATATGTACCGCGAACTCTTCCAGAGTAAAGGAAGAAACTCGAATTTGTGATACCAGCTTGCAGTTAGCAGATCCATGTTAGCTCCACAGTACAGGAAGCCTTTGGAAAACTGAACTTGAACTGTTCGAAGAAGTGGCCGCAGTGCGCTACGAAAGCCTTTGCTTGAATAAACAATAATGAGTAATGTGTAGTTTACCTCGTGGAGGCTCCGAACATCAAAGAGATATTTAGGTTCCTCACTTCCGCTAATTCTCATTTCCTATTCACCACGGGGTTCCTCCTTGAATCATACTAGTTTTCTATTACTAAACATTGACATTGTAAATAAAAACTTTGTTCATACAGCCCACTTCCCAAGCAAAAACACTAGTAGATATCAGTACCACACCTATTATTTTCTACTCCAGTACGAGAGGAGCTTATTTGCAAATCCACATTTTTTTTTTCCTGAAGGCCTCTCGTATTCGTTGACTGATTGTTTTTTGACTATCCAGATTTGTTGTGATAGTTGAGTATGGGTCTGGTTGGATGAAAGATTGTTTTGATTTGTAAGTAATTTGATCCAATGTACCAAGCAGATATAAATCCAGTTCGTGAGTCAAGGATTTGTCAACAAAATATAATATTGTGTACAACAAAGTAGGTACCGATCCTTCGAAAGATGAAGTTCTTTTTTCGGATTGTTGTAGGGATTATACGGTTCTTGGAAGGAAAAAGAAACTTCCGCAAGAGATTTGAGAAACGTGGCATTGGGAATGGGTGGTGATGCCACGTGAAAGGATTATACTGGCTCGAGGGTACATTGTATTTTCTTGAATACAACTTCCTTCTTTCTTTCCGCCTCGGTAAATCCACATCATCTTGGCGTTATCCTCGCATAGCGTCTGAATCCGCTGTTTCTTTATATTAAGATGCTGTAAAAATAATTGGCGGGGAAAAATGAAACGCTTCCCAAGCACACAGCTTAGTCGTAACACTATTATTATGACCGTCTACTACTAAGTGCGAATCTACTAGGAACCGAAAGTTCACATCTGTCCAATCGATCTAACTGGGGATTATTTATATATATTGTTTGTTTATAAGTAACACAAGCATGTGCCCGATTACACTGATAGGTATATTAAAATATTAGTAGATGTATTAAAATGTTAGTAGAAAATAATTGAAGTTCACTGTCTGTTCATAAACAAGACAGCAATTTAAACAAAAAAACCTTATTAAACATACACAACGTACCTAATATCTCCGGATTAATTTTCAAATTTCTTCATTTTAGCCTTGAGAGAGCTTCTGGTCTCCAAAATAGCTCCACGTCACCGGTATAATGTACAACTACTTCAGTAGGTAGATACGTCAAAACAATGGGAATGAAGAAGCAATTAGTAAAATAATGACAACAATTATAAAATATGAGCAATTTGATAAAAAATTGACGTATAAAATGCAATTAAAATTTGAGCGAAATCTGTTCAAGTACCTGCAGAAATATTCAATGTTAAAATACAAATAAACAAAAATTCACTCTAAAAGAAATAGTTATTATTAATGACTCATTAGTGCCGTCGCATTTAAAATGGCTGTATCAGCCTTGTGGTGTATGGTGCAGCGCCAGAGTTCAGCAGTGACAGGCGGCACGAGCTGTCAATGCGTCCCGTTGTCAGGCCATGAAAACTGCATCCGCCTCCAGGGAACAAACCTCATTTTCAACCAAAGCCTCCTGGTAGATGAAATCCTCCCATTTCCGACTCCTCCTGTAGGGCAGTTAGCGCAGTGCCCTCCACTGGATTCGTTCCAAAGACTCCTTCACGTTAGAATATAATTATGGGAGACCACACCTGGGAGGAGAACTGCACACAAGTGACAGAGGTTCTACGATTGCGCCGGATTTTTGTAAAATTCACAAATGGGTTCTTATGCGACAACTCTTGTGAATATCGTGTCAATCTCACGTACATCGTGATTTTAATGAAATTCAATGGGAAAATCTAGAGTTCAGATCTCTTAAACCTTTCAACCCGGCTGAGAATCAAATTTCACTGCACTACCTAACCGGGAATGATTATTTTCGGCTGAAAATGGTAATTACAACAAAATCACCTTTATTATACTGAAATCTGCCATCTGGAACGTTCGTCTGGTTAACGTAAAGTTACCTTTATCGACGTTTGTTGCTGGGACACATAGCATTCCCGCAGGTTAGGTCGCATCATAAACATAGAGGTGGGACGTGTAAGTCCCACCGGGTTTTCAGCGCTTTTCTACCTACCCACAGTCATTTCTACCTACCGTGTTGGAAGAAGCGTGATGAATATTCATACCCATTTTTCCGTAAGGATTGTAGTACTCAATAGATCCTAAGACGATTCGAAAATTGAAGCAGTAGGTAGTTCAGTTCCCAGGACATGTGTCCCAGTAGGTTTCTGAGTGCAAAACCTGATGGGACAGGTTTTTGGCCCCAGGTGCCTGATGGGCTTGCGGGCCCTGGGGCATACCAGGGGTGAAAGGGATCCCACGTTGTTGCGGTGGGGGGGGGGGGGGGGGGGCTTACCAATTTTAGCTCAATACCAACGATAATTTTGCACTTCGGGAGGCCAGGGTTAACGTTTGCCCATTCATATTTATATAATGCTGCGCATTGTATTAATTTATGGTGTGCTTTTTCTGGAACTTTCAAAACACAGAATAGACAATAACGTTGTTATTTCATGGTCTAAACCTCTGTCGATACCCCTTCCCCTGAATAAGCCTTAGCAACTCTCCAGAGCGCACTTGTCGAAACCCACTAAAAGGTGGGAGATGGAATTTTTTGTAATTATGTGTACCAAAAAGTTTTGTATGTACTAAGAGTTTTGGATTGGGGTTTGGCGTCTTGGGACCTTTGAATTTCAGCCTGATCTGACCCCGTCAAGTACCTTAAAATCCATTTCCCCCGTCATCTTTACCCTTAAACCCGGAATTTCCGAAAATTCAAATGAGTGAAGAACATTTGTCGTAACCAACGAGGTATCACTTGAAATGTTGGTTACTACTTGAATAATTTTCTTTTCTTAGGTTCATTTTCGTCATAACCAACGTGTACTTCACCCGAAAAATACACCGAATCTCCCAATTGCAGTAACCACCGTGGAAAATCTAGCGTTGTGGATTACGAAAAATAATGCTCGTTTTAGTAGGTACCACTTTAGTGCGCGCGTTTTCGTAGTTACGATTATTTTTTTCCTTGATTTCTCTAGAGGCCAGCCGAGGTTTCGGTCTGTGCCATAATAGACGGGCGCCATCTGAATGGAACAGAATAATAAGAAGCGCCCAGAAAAACGTTCAACCGTACGAAATTGTAGAACTATCACACTCGAATTCCCTTGATTTCACCAGATTCACAAAATTCACGCAGATGAAGGCCGAGGAAGATAGAGGAGTTGACTTGATAATCACTTGAATTGAAGTACTATAGTTGACTACTCATTGATTTGAAATAACATTTTAAAATAACTAAATGAGTAGAAGTTTCCGTGTTTTCTCTTAGTTCAGTTCAGTGAGGACGTTCTAGATCAATGGCATGATTCATTCCAACTTTAATCTCCAAGGAGTGGATTCCCATGCAGACTTGACAATTTTTTGCTGTCAAATTGGCGTGTGAATAAAATCTTGTGTTCTTATTTATTTATATTTGTTTCAAAATATCTCGCTAAAAAGGGTTTTGTGTGGATTACGACAAGAAGTCCGGCTGGAGATTATTTTAATAAAATCAGGATTTTGTGGATTACGACAAGTGCGTTACTAAGAGTCATTATCTTATTTGTTACTTTTTACGTAATTATTTAAAAAAAATTTGTTGACTGACACGGGCAAGGGCCAAATTACGAGATATAAAAAGGGAAGAAGACGACATAAAGTATAAGGAGAATTGAAAGTACAACTTAAGTAAGTTCATACTTGATGGCAGAAAAACATAAACTGAATGAAAACAATGATGAGATAAGTAACTTAAGGAAGAGACATATTTAAAATAATTATTGATACACTACATGCATGTCATGAGCGGGTGTGTTGTACTCACGACATGGCGGGTGAGGATGAAGTTGAGAGGTTGGATGAGGAAGGACGTGCTCCTTAGGAGTCTTTTTACTAACTCCCCGCGGTTTTCAACACAGGCGTTAGTTGGAGAGAAGGTTAGCTCCCCGCGGTTTTCACCACAGCGAGTGCAAGAGAAGGTAGGAGAGAGAGGTCGCAAGAGAGGGTCGAGAGAGAAGTCGTAAGTCGAGGGTCGGTTGGTCGAATGACGAGCTGGGCCAAAAGGTCTGCTTATATAGGCCCGTCCCCCGTCCATAATTGGCCGTTATGACTGTTGAGGAGCGATGGCGGTTGGTGGAAGGAACCCTTCTTCCTTGAGGCTAACCAGCTCGTCGTTCCCTTCGTTTATTTGGTAAAATGTTTCTGTATTACATAGGAGTGGTTAGTGTAGAGATTCGAGGGGGACCACGACAATGCATATTGAAGATACATAATTATTTAAATTGATTTAAATCCAGGCCAGTTGAAAAGATCCAGCTCTGGATTTGAATTCAGAAGGGAGTTAGCTTCACGTGGAAGGTGGGAAAGTGGGGGGTGGTGTAGATAATTTGTCGGGTTGAAAGGAACGTGGAACGTGGGTGATGGGTAGGGACTGGAATGCATATTTTGCATAGGTGTTTTTTTATCGTGTTTATCGTTCTACTTTTCCGTTTTGAGGGTATCTGAAGCGTTTAGCGTGTGTTAAATTGAAATTTAAACAGCATATTTTGTTCGATTCTGGAGGTTTTGGCATATTTTGGCCGTTTTGTGCATGTTTTTGCATTTATAATCGAAATTGGGGAATTTCCATATTTTTCGACATTCTAGTCGCCAAATCACCCGAGACATGTGTTTCTGAAAAGGGGTCAGGTATGCTTAGGATATATTGACATTTTTACTCATCGTGTCCTGTGATGTCGAGAGGTCGTTTTCTGCCTTAGTTGTTCCTCAGCGACAACCATAGGAGATTTACGGTTGACAATTTGGAAAAATCAATTGTGATCCAGTGCTATAATTGTGATAGCGAGTGTCTTTTTTTGTATAAATGTAAATATTGTGTAGTCAAGAAAAAAATGCGTGTACATTTTCATTCCATTTTCTTCCTTGATCCTTTTCTGTAATTTTTTAAGGACGCGATAATAACTGGAACATAACCTATAGACTAACGTCTCACAGCAAAATTTAGTTCATTTTAGAAATATTTTAAATTTTTTTATACGTAATTTGGCTTGGGGTGCATATTTTGCCCATTTCGAGTGCATATTTTGACCAAATTTTGTGCGTATAATTCCATTCCCTAGTGATGGGCGAGTGATGTGCTGCGCTACTGAAACCTTACTGTCACCTTCCGAAAATCGTCTCAGGGCGGTGATCGTTCTCGGGCTCCACAACACCTGCTCCTCCAGTGAAGGCTGCAACCCGCTCGAACGGCGCTAATGCTGAAATCATAGCCCGACTCCCAGGGCGGGTTGTGCGGTGGAAATTTGACACCAATAAATTAAAGGGGGACTACCGTCTCACGCTATGGAAATCAGTCGGGCGGGGGATTTCGACAGACGGTGAACAAGGAGGGAAGGGCTACGCTCTCCTCCTGTCATATTTTATTACCCACATTCTGATGGCCCCGCATACGCATACGCATACGTGTGGGGTCAAATAGCGCTTTTTGCATAATCCGCTTCGTCATCTGCTGTTACCGGGTTCGAATCATTGTTCTGCAGTTAGGTTCGTTGCTCTGTATCAACGTTTCAAGGTACCGAATCTGTGGCGCGACTGGGCGGACACTGGGACAATTATTTTATTCTAGAAAATTGAGTGATCTGGGCACTTGGATGTGTTTTTACCGCTCTCCCTCCACGAACCTCTGCAACCTGCGAACGGGGTGGCGCTACTCCTTCAGTTTCAAGTTTCCTACGATAATTTTATATTTTTGGTTACAATACCAAATGTATTTGGTTCGGAAAATATTTTCGGAACAGCCCCTCGACATTTTGCTTCCGAGTCTGCAAAGCAGCGGAAGCTTTGTTTTCACTTTCGAAATGAAATTTTTTTCCTCCAAAATCAAAATTTCTACTTGCATTTTGCGTTTCAGGGCCTCCTGAACGAATTTGGTTTCGTGTCTGTCTGGCTGTTCTCATTTCCTTGCCACAGCCATAACTTCCACAATTTTGATCCGGTTTCAATCAAATGTTCATGAATTATGTGGGTTTAGCGCTAGATGGTCCCCTGTCAGTTTCATCATGATCGGACCAACGGTAGCCTCTGCGCAGGCGCTAACGAAATTTTCTTATTACGGTCATAACTCCATCAATTTTGAACGGATTTTGGTCAGATTTTCAGGGATGATGCGGGTAAGGTCCCTTGAGGTCCCATACGACATTCATCATGATTGAATCAGCGGTGGCAGTAGCACGTGACACTGGCACCGCGTACATTCCAAACGTCGAGCATTCCAGACCATAGAACTATTAAACCTGGAAGGGCCTCTGCGTTTACGAATGAAATGACATGCTCCGCACCCTGCTCAGCTGATGTGCTAAATTCTCTCCTGTTCACCCTAGGAAGTTGAAATTTGATTGGGACTCTTTGCGTTCTCAGTTGTATACGTAGACTAATTACTTTATCTTAAAGCATGAATACTAACTTCGAATTAGGTACCCTTATTATTAAATAACCGTTAAATAATTCCGTTAATTAATCTGAATTTTTTTAATTATTCTGAATCTTTATGTATGAAAATTTAATGGTGACATACTGTGAAGGCCACGAGGAAGCTTCTGTGCCATGCCCTTGGCAGTGTACCTATTTCTTTTATGTTTCAAGGTGTGTAGATTCCAAAAATCCAGTGTCGTGTGTGACCTTAATTTTCTCTCTAAAAAATACGTTATTTCGGCTGCTCCATTTGGGCCCTAGTTCTGTCCCCTATCTTGGCAGCACGATCGGAAAACACCCAGAGGTGTTATGGGTGAAAAATAGGTGCAACATTAGTTATTTTTAAGGTTTTAGTGAACATGGGCTTGTGAGGTATCGTTTTCTATGTTTTTCAGGGTGAGAAGACCAGATTAGTGTGAAGTTGATTTTGATATGAACACTGGGAGGCGGAATGAGGTTTTAACGAAGTTTTAACTCTCAAAACTCAATATTAATCGGTCAGAAACCCGTGAAAGAGGCTTTACTCACCAGAAATCTGTTTAACAACACAGGGTGTAGTAAATAACAGGTGAATCAAGGCAATTCAAGACAGTTCCACTGATCGAAAATAATTTGTCAGAAATAGCAACCAAATATTCGAGTTTAAAACCGTCAAAAATATAGCTTTGTGGGTCTCATCACTGAGGTCTCAAATAGTGCCGGGTTCAACCAAGAAAAATAAACCCATGTGACAAGTACTTAGTATTTCGTTTTATCACTTACCTACTTATCCTTGGCCCAATTTGGCGATAAGTAACTAAGTTCTGAATAATCTCAAAATCAAACTGGAGAGCTGAAAGTGGTCCTAGTTGAATAAGCATTCAATTTTCTGCCGTTTTATTAAGTAAAAAATTTATTTGAGGCAGTGCTTGAGGCCATGGACGATTGGACGTGCTAAGAAAAAAAGTGCGGTGGGGGCGGAGTCATGCAGCATGCTATGAGAGCGGATTTTCAAAGAAATATTCAGGCTATTGTGTAAAAACATGATATATCGAGAAACCATACCACTTTAGTAAAATTATATAATTTCTTGATTTAGCCATTCTTACCAATTGACCC
This sequence comes from Leptopterna dolabrata, assembly GCA_954871275.1. NCBI lineage: Eukaryota > Metazoa > Arthropoda > Insecta > Hemiptera > Miridae > Leptopterna > Leptopterna dolabrata. Next base: position 45,206,707 of record OX940980.1, read on the forward strand.
TTATAAAGTCAAATTTGACCCACTGTTTTTTGAGAATCATCGGTCTATTTTATCATCAAAATAGTTCCTCTTTCTGTCGTTAATCATCCTCCCACACAACGTCAGGTGAATGATTACACATTTTAGCAGTAAATACCAATTTAAGACCGCCAAAACAAAATTTTACCCCTATTCTGTATGAAAAACTACTCAAGTGTCATTTCTCTGTCTTTACTCGCCCTCCCATACCACTTTCAGTGATTTTATATCTATTGTTAGCAATTTTACCCGTTTTTACCTATTTTTGACCCCTAAAAAGTCAAATTTGTCTCCCTTAGAATTTTTGAAAATTGCTCATCTTCGAACTCATCCTTTCGTTCGGCAGTACGAACATTTTGGCGGAATTTGGAATTTTTATGATTGATTCCAAACTGAGACCACCCGGAGCAATGTAGGTACGTCCAGCCATTCGTTCACAGCAAGGCCCTGCAGTTTGACCTAACAGCTTCGTCAACATGTGTGTGAACCATACGGTATAAATCCTGCCCAGATACCATTGCTAGGGAACAGGTGAATATAATCACGCAGAGGTGTATTAATCGAGTTGGTTGTTCTATGATATAATTTCCTTTGAAGAAGGATGGTTACCTATTTTCGATGTTGTTTAAAGGTAATTTTTTTACATAACCATTTGTTGATAGGTACATGTTTGTTTTTCACGGCCAAACGAATCATCCAAATTAGACAAGTATTTGGGAGTAACGTCGAGGGCCCTGCATGGGTTCAGCGACCATCAGAATTTCAGGAGTTCGTGAGGCCGAAATGGTGCCGCACAGAAGATGGGGGCGGCGGAAAAATGCATACGTATTTTTATTTAATACGGGTTCATGTAATAATAATGTTTTATGTACATAATTTGTTATGTAACTGTAATTGCCGAAAGTTAGATAGTGAGATTTTATCGTGTCTGTAGGTGTGCGTCAGTAGGTATACAACGCAAAAAACTATCCTATTAAATCAAGGTTATAAGACCTTGATTAGGTAGGACACTGTTGTAGTGGTACTTAGAAGGGGGTATCTACACAACAAAATGCTAAACCTTTGTGTAATAATTTGCAACTTAAAAAAAATATACCTGGTTCCGCAGACTCGTATCCGCGACTGCTGATCGCTCTACTGTTCAAGGAACCAGTCAATCGACTGCAGTCGCGTGACTTTCGGGAAGAAATTGGAATCGCGGCTATGATAAGACCAAATTGAGCTATCATACATGTTGGTTATAATATTGAATTCAGACATAATTTATTCCTGTTTCTTCCGTAGGTATGAAACGAATTATAGCGGAAGATCCGTGAATTCCTTGCCATGGGTACCCCTCTCACAAAAATCGCATCAGTAATCATGATTAATCATGATTGATAATTATCTTTTTAATTGTACTTTAGGGCGATGTGTTCCTATGGCTGCGTTGAGGGTAATCAGGGTTGGGTATCTCTTTGGACCGTCTGCTGTTCTGTGGCATATCCAACCAGATACGCAACCCTGATTAATAATTATAAAAATGCAGGGGCACGTGTACTACATGGAAACAGGAGTGTCAAAGACGCCATTCAACGTTCCCTTCTCGACCAGTAGAAAACGGATGGCGGTTTCGTGGTGACCGTCCATTTTTGGCAATTCATGTAAGCTCACTTTTTGTAGAACGACATTTTCTCCTTGAACGAGACAATGTCGTGTTACACCACTCATCAACGTTGCTCCATAAATAAAACTGTCGACTTATTGCACGTTAAATTAATATTGTAGGGCAGGCAAGTCAGTTCAACAAGCGTCAATATTTATTACGGTCTCGAACGAGCTTGGAGATAAATAATTGTCGAGCGGGTCGCAGTTTGCCCTTATTTTTCGACTTTGCATGTTGAATCTTGTGTAATGAAGTGAATGTCGCTTTAGAAAGCTATGAATGAATAGTTAACCTCTCTTTCATGTGGGCCGTTTGAAAATCCGGGAAACCGTTTTCCCCTCTCGGGTAACATTTATTAGAGAAAATTCCCGTTTCCGCCAGTCAGGAAGCAATCACCGCTTACAGTCCCGACCTAACGAGCCTGTCCCGGTTTTGTTAGTGATCGACGAACCCGCTAATCCAGTTAGCCGTTCGGAAACGACCTGTAGGAACGGATTATTTAGAGGTGTAAGAGAGCGGTCCATCAGAACTGTGAATTCGGGTGGGTATGAAGAGCAGGTGTTTGTGGGAATGGCTGTCTATCGCGGGTTTGGTTTTGTTGAGAAATATCTTCAAGACAGCTTCGTCGCTTAGATCCTTCAATTAAAAATAACTAACAACACGTGCTTGTCAGTTACATTATAATTATTAGGTTGGTAGCTACAAAAAAAGTAAATCTGTCAGTAAATTGACCAAAATTAACGAAAATTTACGACCAAAATTGACGATGTTCAATAGGGAGGGGCGTATGTGTGTTTATGTGGGAGAAGATAAGGATAAAGAAAATATCCAACTCTGCGCCCCGAGTGAGTCCTGGCCGTAGGTTCCAGGCGGACCGGGACAAAAACCCACCGTGGCGTCTCCCGGGTGCAAACTTTTGGTAAAACAATGATAGTATCTATTCTTGCAAGCCGTTTTTCTCTGATTCAAAACTGACCCGTCTATCAGATTAGTCAGCGACTTCTTCACAGAATCTCAAATAGTCTCGTTTTGGCCAATGGAATTACAAACGTCTACTCCCAGAGTCAAATCCCTAGTTTGATTCCCAGCCGCTAGCGGTTTGTGGCGCTGCAGTCGTCCTCAGCTGCAGCCGCATTCCCTTCGTATTTTAAAATCCCCGCACTTTTTCTCCTGTTTTTGAAATCCCGTAGCCAGCAACCCACAGTGTCGACACGAGTCACTCATATTTATTGCACAAGAATGACGATTTTAAACATTTATATTGCACGAGGAAAAAACCAGTCAAGAGCACACAAGATCACAAACGGGAGAAAAACAAAAAAGAAGATCACAGAGCAGAAGCCGGTTGCCGCTGACATGAAGATAGCAAGAGATGATACACATACCGATACCAGCGCAGCGCCACAAACCGCTAGCGGCTGGGAATCCAACTAGGGATTTGACTCGGGGAGTAGAGTTTACTTGTATGAATTGATCAAAAAACAAAACAAAAACAAAAAAAGCTTAGCATATGAACCCGAATTGGTCTCATTCGACGTATAATTTGATAGTCTACAACTTTATTTCGTTCGAAAAGCATTTTGATAGGTTATATTGGCCAAAAACGTGAACTGCGGGGTTTCATCAGGAATAAAACCCCAAATTATAAATAGCAGGCTATTTTAGAGGGACATGAGATAAGCATATTGTAGAAATCAGCAAAAAGTTTTATATACAGACGGAGACTGTCAGGTTTTGTCCATAACATCCCGTTGTGGAACCACTGAGCGCACTTCAATCATGTGAATTATATTAATATGGATTGGGTAGACAGGCTGAGGGGAATCATGATAAAATCAAATGGCGTTTCATCCAATAGCTGTTCATACATGAAATTGTATTGTCATGCGCAAAAATGTTTTCACTTTCAACACCCATATAACCACGAAAACCCCAATATTACGAGTAAGTACAAGCTGAGATTTGAAAGCAACTGGCGGTATCTTATTTAAATTTTATGAAAGTTCATCTGTAAAATTCCTCAATGCGTAACTTCGGGTATGAATAAATACATACCCATCTGTATTTCTTTAGTTTACGGCAGAGTTGCACTATATTGTGGCTAAGCTTTTCACCTCAATTTACGATATCATCAGGCATATGAACTTCATTGCCTGATGGCGCCTTAAATTAGGTCTAAGTCACGATAAGTGCAATTCTGTGGAAAACAAAGGCGTATTCATATTATTCGAAGTTATGAATGTTTTATTAATCAACAAACGGAGAAACCCTAAAAGTGTTGATGTCTTCTGTGCATGTTTGAAAGCCTTGTCGGTGTCATTTCACTGAAGATTTCATATTCGTATTCATTCATATCATACATGAACAACAAAAGGGCTGTCAAAAGCGCAATGCAATTATTTGCACCCGAATTTCACATAATGCCAAATAGGTCCAAAGGTCCTAGAACACATTTTCAGTTTGTTATTTCTGTTGTTCTTGAATCCTGAAAAAATCAATGTTTGAAATGTTTTTACAAGGTATACGGGTCGTGGAGGGAAGGGTCATGAGGAACGTTCAACCACAAAAAGGGTAATATGTATGATAGTACGGCACTGGTAGCTGGAACGTTAGTTTAGTTAAATTTGTTTGCCCACCCAAAGCCTTTATTTTTCTCAGAAACCTACCAGTTTCATGCAAATTTATATCAAAATTGTTTTTACCTCCTTCGCAAAACTCCTTTAATAAAACCCTGACAGAGTTTGTTTTGTTACCATTTTCAATCCCAAACACCACTCGAAAAACCTTTCCTTGTGAAAACAACGTACGCTTTCCAATTACAACCGTTTTCTTTCTTTGGCACCAGGGAACGTGGACAAGCCCAGTTTATGGTGGTCCCAAGGGCACCTTGCCTGATAGCTTTGTACATGAAAACCCCAACACACCTGCTTCACCAAACTGCCCACACTACCGCTTCATAAACTACTTACATACCTATTACGAAGATCATAGAATGATTCGGATGGAGGAAATATATAGATCTTTCATTCAAACTGCCCGTTTTCGCCTTCATATGTGCTCTTTTAATGAATTGTTATAACGAAGAATAAGTAGTTTGGTGAAATTTTGTCAATTTTTCGAACTTGAAAAAATTATCAGGGTTAGTTGGGGGTAACATTCAACATTTTTCAAGTACCTACTAAGTGTTTCTTGAAGATCTATGTAAAAATCGTAAAAATTCATAGTTGAGTTCATGTTTTATTTATTTATTTATTTTTATTGACATTATTTTTATAACATACAGCCATGAAATTACAATGGTCGTTATAAAATTTTAAATTAAAATACAACTATTTCATCATAATTTTGAAACCAAAATGATCGCCTGTTATACATGAAAATCTTGATAATATATCAAACATTAAGTAGGTGCACTTATAGTTGTTGAGTTGTGATGTTGCTGTCCTGTATAAATTTCTAAATTTCTTCCCACGCCTCTTCGTTTTCAGTTAGCAGTAAACTGGTGTAGTTGAAAGGATTTGTTACTTTTCCCACAATGTTAAACATGGTTTCTCTTGCTCTTTCGTACACTGGACAATCAATCCATAAAAATATCTTAGAAGCCACCACTGGAGTTCATGTTTCATTTGCGATTAATCGAAGCTGACGTCCGGGGCGTCCGATCGGGCTAGGACGTCCGACCTTTGTATCCCCGTTTGGGATAGAAGTTCGTGGTGTACCTGGTTCTCGTTTCGGGCGGCCACCAATACAACATTTGACGATGCTTGCGTGTGCTTACCCGATATTTGAAGCCTACAGGGACTTTAGTTGAAATGAAGCTTTAGAATAAAAGGCCCCCGGGATGTATACCAGGATAAAAAATGAATAAATAAATATATAATAATAATGATAAATAAATCGTGAAAATGCCATTAAGCTGTTGTTTTATACCAAATGTTCACCTTCTAATTTTCCTTCCGAGTCTAGTAAGGTAGCGGAAGTTTTAATGTTTCCACTCTTGAGAAGGAAAACTTTTTTGTCTCCAAAATCGAAATTCCATATCTCGTTTAACGTTCTAGAGCTTTCTGAACAAATTTGGTTCAGTGTCTGCCTGTCTGTATGTCTGAAAATCCTTGCCACACGCATAAAAATCTCAATTCAAATCCAATTTTGTTGAAATGTTTCGGGATCGTGCGTGTTGGGCCCCAAGTAGATGGTCCCCTGCGAATTTCAGAACGATCGTTGTTATGGCCACTGCGCATGTGCAAAAGCGAAATCTGCTCTATTCAATTTCTTACGAACCCAATGATAATTACATTGTTCGTTTACTATTCGGGATCCTACGTTTTATTGTTTACTTGTTATGCGTTTGGTTAATTTGTACGCTCAGGTTATCGATACGAGGGAGCTGTGTGCCGTTAAACTTGGGTTGTACCTTTGTGTGTTGCAGTTAGACTCTTTCTAGAGGGAAATGCCTACGGGGCCGGTTGTTTCCTGAAACCTGCCAACTGGCCGCAAGCTTTCTTATAAAACATGCCAAGCGTTCTCGATTCCCTCATTCTCCCTCTCTTCGGTCATTTTACTCTCCCATCTCTTCCATCCTCTTTTCTTTCCGTTGCCCAGGGAACACCTCGAGGGGGTCGCTCACCTTGTTCTCCAAAAATTTTTGGGCGATTTTCTACACATATAAATGAAAAAAAAATCCATATTCTGGTAGAATAGTACTTCGTCAGTTGGTCGGTTTATCACTTTGTCCATTTGTGGTATGGAAGGGTGAGTAAACACAGAAGAAAACCATTTCAGTTGTTTTTCATAGAGAATAGGGGTAAAATTTGGATTTTTTCAAAAGTTGGCACTAAGGGCTAAAATACATATTAACTCACATGGCGTTGTATGGGATGGTGATTCACCACAGAAATACGGTCTATTTCGACGATGAAAATATTTTTCTGGGAGTGGGTCAAATTTGACTTATAAGGGTCAAAAATCGATAAAAATGGCTAAAAGCACGACAAAATTATAGGTATAATAGTGTTACGAAAAGTAATATGGTTTCGCGCTATATAGTATTTTTGCTCAATAGCAAAATTTACATTTATAGTCATGCTGCATGACTGGAATGTTATTTGTTTTTTGAGGTAAACAACCCGTTTCAAGTAGGGGAGAGTGGGGCATAACGGGGTACCCTAACTATTTTGATGCCCTGATGAGACAGATTTGAATCAATTAGGGAAATAATGCAGTAATATGCTTCAGTAGGGTGTAGGCTATTGGTTCAGGGGACCGATGTTGTGGAAACAGCGTTGTGATGAATTTTAAATTGGTGTATTTCATCACGAGCGGTGTGAGGATATGCCCAGGGGGGTTATGAGCGAATCACCACCTCAACACCTGGGATCTTTTTGGATTGGTGTGGCTGGGGGTTATGAGCGAATCACCACCTCAACACAGCATCTTTTAGGTGAGGAGAGAGGGATGAGGTAAGGAGGAGAGAGAGTAGTCAGCGACTAGAGGAGAATGTAGAATGGAGAAAAAGAGGCAGGCGCCGGGGTTTTATAGACCCCAGTGGCTGTCTCTCTCCATCCCCCAGTTTGTAGGGGATGGTGGGGAATCAGGCTGGGCCTCTACCTCCTGCGTCTCTCGTCCCCACTCTTACAGTTTATTGGCGAGAACTAAAGTTGGTTTGTACAAGGTTTGCGAGAACTTATGTATGCTAGTGTTGTAGTTCTGGGAGGAACTCACGACAAGCGTAATATTGGACAAGGGGAGCCTTTTTCTCAAGAAGTCCTAATCAGCTTTTTTTGAAGATGGGTAGAACGGGGTAGTTTCAAAAATGTGCATGAAAATTGCTCAAAAATGCTCTAAAATCTATTTTATTGTTCAAAACAATGTATAAAAGAATAATCATACTTCAGAAAAGATCAAAAGCGTTCAAAACTCAACACTTTAATTTGAGTTGCGACTTCAAATTCAAGCAGAAGTCTCAAACATATTCGTCCTGGCCTTTATGTCCACTGCAAATGTCGTGCGCCCACTCCTTACAGATGGCACACTGGATCCATTCCTCGCCTTACTCAGGTTCATCGGCGTCTTCTTCTTCTGAGGACGATTTCTTCTTTGCTTTTTGACGTGTTATTCGCGAGCAATGTTTTTCAATTCAAGACTCTTGGTGTGCGAAGAGTGGCCATCAAGTAATAATAAGACAGTTTTGTCAGGTGTTGGACGGGAGAATTCGACGAATCGCTGGAACCGCTGAAATTACAGTCGTGAGGGTACTATTTAAAAAAAGGTGGCCTATGAAAAAATAATAATCATATCATATTCTGATGAGGGTGGGGCAGAACGGGGTGCCACCCCGTCATGCCCCATGTCAAGTGCCCCATATGACCCCACAGGGACTATTTTTTTTCAATATGGCAGTTCTCCTCAACCAGAAGAGCAAATGCAAAAAACAAAACGGGAAAATAACATGCGAAAGTAGGATGAATCGCTGAGAAACTTACTGGATTTTATCAACGTAGTATAAGGGTCGTCAGCAGCAGTCGAAAATATTGTAGAACATCGGACCCAAAATTAGGTTTTTTTCGAAACTCCGTAGGAAACTTGACAAAGCTCCAGCCGCATTCGCGATCATCGCTAAACTGATGGTGGAGGGAGAACAACAACCTCAGCTGGTAAAACAAAAGATAGCTGAACTGTCGACTGACAAGGAGAGGTACCCCATTTGACCCGCCTACCCCGTTTTGCCCCACTTTCCCCTACTCGTGTCTGTTGATTTCCGATGGTGTTGCCAAATTTTGGCGTTTCAACTTCTCCAACTTTCAATTCTCCGCCCGCAGACTGAATTTCGAGGGGGTAGTAGGGCCACACCTACAACCCCCTCGAAGGCGGACTCCGGGAAGCCATGGCCATGGGTTTACGCCTTTGCAACTAAATTAATAAGACGTGAATCGTTCGAACATCAAAACTGAACTGGTTTATTAACACCTGTCATTCGATGGAAATAACGTTAGTAACGAGCAACAACAATTAGAGTAGGGCCACATAGGCATTGTTATTTTCTACACGTCAACATCGTTCAATATTTATGTAACCTGGACACAGTGAAGCGCGTGGGAAATAAGATTTCGCGTGGTTTGATTTCAATTTTGATTATGGATTTCTGCGAGAAATCTTGGAGTGTTCGTAACAGTATGGGCTGTTCTCGATACATTTTTTCTTCCGGTGGAGGCGGGATCGCTTGGGGAAGCCTAATCGATATCCTTTCTTAACCGGTGATAATCTCGCTGGTCTAGGAGGGGGGCTCTCGAGGATCCACCCCCACTGTTACATTCTGTCACAAGTTTTACTAGTAATTCGAAGTGTATTCGATACCGCACTACATACGTCTATCACATGGTAGCAGAGCGTGGTTCGGTAGTATGCGCTGAGCACTTCACCATACTCCGTCCACTTTTTGTAGGCTTACCAGAAGGATAAGCCCAAAGGTTTCCCAGAAGGATTCCTATAGGTACTAACAACCTGTCCCTTTGATAATGCATACATCTATTGGCTTCCCCACCCCCTTTCCCTCCTTAGAAAGTGTCAGTATAATTAAAATATACTGAGCTCATTACAAGGCGATTGATGTGATGCCGTGTCCCAATTGACAAGTCCCAATAGTTGTTCCATCCCAACGATGGAGGTTGATCACCTACAGCTTGCCCAGGTGAGCACAATTCACTGGACAACAACCTCTGACAACATCATCCGTCAATACGCGTATGTATGAGCTTTGTTCTCCATCAGTAAAATATTATTGAGGTTACGATGAAGGTTAGTCACCTTGAAGCTGTTCAGATGTCTCCTCCTGAACCAGAACTTCATACTACTTTTCATTCCCCGTTTTCCTTCTCCTACTTCTGCTACCCAGAAGTATGTCATGTGGGGAGGAGTGTAACAGTGTGGGCTGTTCTCGATACATTTTTTTTCCGGTGGAGACGGGATCGCTTGGGGAAGCCTAATCGGTATCCTTCCTTAACTGGTGACAATCTCGCTGGTCTAGGAGGGGGGCTCTCGAGGGTCCACCCCCACTGTTACATTCTGTCACAAGTTTTACTAGTAATTCGAAGTGTATTCGACACCGCACTACGTATGTTAAGGGGTTGGTAGTCGTTAGCTGGGACGCACAGTCGATTTGTAAAAGAGGCAAATATAATATTTGGTGAATGTGTGAGTGACAAACAGTTTCCTGCTACTCACTTTCGTTGTTTTCCTTCTCCGATTTTGATCCAACGTTATTTCCTTTTTGTTTCAGGTAAAGGCAATTCAAACACTTGAAATTCGATTATGGCCACACCGGAGGAGCGGAATTACATCAACCGGCAGGAACTAACCCACGACGGGAAGGTAGGTTTGAGTGAGGATGAGGGTTTTCCCTCTAAACTGGGAGTTGGTCCGTTGTTTGGCCTAGTTCCTGTGGTGGGGGGGTAGTTAACTGAGAGGCCGCCGAGATGGGGGTGACACATTGACAAAAGCGCCGTCCTGCCTCATCCTCAGTCCGAATCATTCCCCACACCCAGGGGAACAGTCGATTCTCATCCTCATACCCAATCGAAAACAATAGGTAACAAATGGGATCTGCCTTTGAGGGGGGGGGGGGGTGGATGGGGAATTGTGGGGTAGGTTTGATTTATCTGCGTTAGTTTCATTGTAGATTGGGCCATTCTGGCCCGGGCCCTATCAGAGTCCGGTTGAGCATCCGTTTGCAGCCTCTTCGTATTTCCTCTATCGCAACCGCCTCCCCTCTCCTCTTTCTGTCAAAATCTCGCATAATCGAAGAGTGATTCAGATTATCCCCCCGCCCCCCGCCACACAAGATTGATTTTATGGAACGAACATAACGAATTTTCCCTCTTTCATTTTAATTAAAAATAATCTCCGCAGTATTCACGGTCGTCCCCAGTTTACCAATAATACCAACAATGGGATATTTTCACGGGTCACGAAAGCAATTTTTATCGTTTCTATAAAATGAAAGTAGATTCCATCCTGAGAATTTTGAGACCAACCGCACGCTTCTACGATAAGTAGTTATTTTTCTACGATTTTTCAAAGATTCTATAAGTCGTGACGTCATTCACCCCCCTTGCCTGGGTGGGACTCCTCTGCTAACTGTGACGTAGGAACCACTGGAAATTTTGGAAAACCATAGAAAAAGAACTACTTATCGTAGGAGCGTGTGGTTGGTCTCAAATTTCTCAAGATGGAGTCTACTTTCATTTAAAAAAAAAAATGAAATAGATTGGAATAAATACGTGCAAATAGCCCATTAGTTCCAATAGAAATGGCACCATGAGCAGCTATAACCCACCCAACGTACCAAAACACTACTTAGTTAATTTCACCAATGACCATCCAAAACCAACGGAAGCCGTCACAGAAACGTTAGAGGGGGCTAAGCTATTAATAACGTTCTAACGCCAAACGAAAAATTGTTCAGGAACGAGAAAAAACGCTTTCCGGACTCACTATCCACCTTTTTTTTAAACAATTTCTTTGTGATCCTCTTCTTTAAGACTTGAATGTCAGTTACTGTTGTACTGGAAATTATCCACACTTTATACTATTTGAACCCCTAAATTTCATTCTACTGAATTGACCGAGTGCGATGAGTTTCAAGGATCATCGTCGACTGGTATGTGATTCTGGTTTATTATTTTCAATAATGAACCTTTGCAATCGAGTATGGGAAAACAAAAGTTAACCCCCTCAAACTTTGAAACTTTGATGTTTTCAAGGTACGTAGAATCCGAAAATGGAATTCTAAAATTTCTGTCCATCCGCCGTTCACATTACCTTGCACTTTCCTTAGTTACCATGAACCAGACTCAATGAAATATGGTTTGTCGGTTCCATTTGGAGTCTAGTTGGTCCGCAAAGCTTGGTGTTACTGTCATCACCTCTAACGGGAGAAAAATAGGGGTTGAAATTTCCAGAGCGCCGTTATCTTGATTTTTTTACGTTTTTAAATTTATTGATATAGATCTTGGAATTTTTTGAGACCAGACGGAGCATTTTACGTCCAGCCGTTCGTTCACATGAAGTTTGCACAGAAAAGCTTCTTCAACACGATCGTGAATGATATTTCATTGCTAGATGTCATTGCTAGGGAACACTTATCAAGCATTGCTGTATGAAACCATTGTTGGTTATATAATTATCATTTAAAGAACGATTGTCATTTTGGATTTTATTGAAAGGTAGGTACTTTTGTAACTCGAACAAACGTTATGTTTCAAGAATAACAACAAATAATTAGTAAATTATAGAATTCTTGAATCCATCGCATATTGTTTTTGAACCTGTAATTCCCCGACCGGCTCAAGTGCTCGATTTAGTGCTTTTCCGGGAGGAGCACGTGGTTATTGGCCACAGAAGACCGTGAGCGACGCTGAGGGGTATCTATACAGGGGTATCTATTTAACTTTACAATTGTACAAAATCCTAATAAATTGAGTCAAATCGAAAGACACGCTGCAAATTATTAAGCAACGGTTTATTATTTACCTAGATTGATGCTCCTTCTGCGTAGATCACTGTTTTCTGTGGTCAATACCCTCGAGCTCCCCCAGGAAAGCCCTAAATCGGGTACTGGAACCGGCCCGGGGATTAAAGTTTCATACAAATGCGCGAGATTCAATAATTCAATCATTCAACATTTTTTCTAGTTATTCATGAAGCATAAAGTAAATAATAAACCGTTGTATAATAATTTACCTGTATAGATGCCCCTTCTGCGTAGATAGTATAATAAACTGTTGTGTAATAATTTACCGTTGTATAATAATTTACCGTTCCTTAGTAATTTACGCAATAATAATTTACAAATAATAACCGTTGTGTAACAATTTACCTGTATAGATGCCCTGAATCGAGTAATGAGCCAGCCCGGGAATTACATTTCATAATATTGTTGTTATTCATGAAACTTAACGTTTATTCAAGTTACGAAAGTAACCTATCAACAAAATCCAAAATAGCCTTAATTTTTCAAATGAAATAATATCACAGAACAACCAACTCGACTTCATACAGCCATCCGTGATTATAATCAGGTGCTCACTAGCAATGATTATCTCGGGCCAATCCCCAATTGTTGGTGCGTCCCTAGCAGTGGTATCTGGGCTGAATATATACATTATCATTGATCCTCCTGATGAAGAACCCGCTGTCGGTGCAAACTTCTGGGCCTGACTGTGAACGAACGGCTGGACGTACAATGCTCCGGGTGGTCTCTAAAAACTCCCAAGTTCGAGAAAAATTTAAAAACGTAAAAAAATGCGAGATTTAACGGCGTCCTGGAGATTTCAACCCCTAATTTTCATAGGGATGACTGACAGTAACGCCGAGCTTCGAGGTTCAACTAGACCCCAAATGGGACCCATAAACCGAGTTTCGTCAATTATGGTTCATGGTAACTAAAAAAATTGCGAAGTAAAGGTCAGTGAAGTAGAGCTGGTTGTTCTGTGATATTATTTCATTTGAAAAATGATGGCTGTTTTGGATTTTGTTGATAGGTACTTTTGTAACTTGAACAAACATTAACATATTATTGGGTAAATTATTACAAACCGGCACATTAATACATAACGGTTTATTATACACGCAGAAGGGGCATCTATACAGGTAAATTATTACACAACGATTTATTATTTACCTTATGCTTCATGAACAACTACAAATAACTAGTGATTTAATGATTGATTCCCGAGCATTTTATGAAAGTTTATTTCCCGGGCCGGCTCCAGTACTCCCTTTTTGGCTTTCCCGGGTGGAGCTCGAGGGTGTTGACCACAGAAAACAGTGATCACGCAGAAGGGGCATCTATACAGGTAAATAATAAACCGTTGTGTAATAACTTGCAGCGTTTTTGATGTTTTAAAACGGTAGAAAATGTTCATCAGTGGATTGAATCTAAGAGGGTTTGTGAGTAGAGATGTTACTTCGCACCTGTGTTCATGCTAGACGACCGGAGCTTTCCCGGTTAGCCGACCAGCCTTCTGTCTCTCTTAATTTTAAGTGGGTGATCACCTGCTTTTCCGTTTATTTGGATAACACTGGTTCGTGATGATTCATTCCTTCGTAACTCAATGAATTCGGGATCATTCCACACTGCGGTATCTCCCTTCACCCCGTGATCGGATGATGCCGCGAATTCCTCGTTCAAAAATCTCCTTGGGATACAACTTTCAAACCTCGAAGACTAAATTAAAACTTTGGTGGCGCACCCGATAGCTCTGCCGGCTGCCAAGTTGCTTCCAAGCCTGACTTCCGCTGACTTCCATACAACTTTGAACGCCTATAAAGGCTGCATGCGGAGAACTTGTTCCGCTTTAGTTTACAGTAACCGGGAGAAGATGAAATTTCATCGCTGAACTTCCATCTTGAGCACGGTGCAAACACAGTTAGATATTTAGTGAGCTTGGCTTAAGTAATGACAGTCGTAACACAGGGGCAATGTAAATTTGCGAAACGCTTGACGGAGAAGATGGTATTGGGTGATTAACCCGAACTCGTCGCGTAGTTTGCTGAACCAAGCTCAAAATTTGGATGTTTGGGGTTCAATTAGTTGTGTAATGTACCCCACGCCACCAACTCAATTTAGCAAAACCCAGCAAGTAGACGAGTTAGTTGGTCTGTGAAATTGAAAATGCCGAGCACTTACCACGAGAAGACTCGTGGCATCATTTCAGATTCGAGCTTGAACGAAAATAATGAGTTGGAGGATTTAATCATTATTTGGCCATTTGAACTTCTTGCCCTCGAGTTTATGCCCTAAGGATGAACAAGGACTAGCCTCATCTGTATAGTTCAGTTAAGAGAAATATGTCATATGCACTGAGCACTAATAATGCGTTTCAACGTCACTCAAGATCATTCGAGATCAGCCTATTAATATTAATGGAGTGGGAGTCAGTTTTACCCTACCAGTCCACCAGTTGTATTATGTGTAATGAAAAATCTGCATTTCCTGCATCTAATTTGAGCAATGAATTGATATTTCTACCTTCTCACATTTTTGACTCTGTTGAAACGGGGATCCAAAACACAGTGATGGAGAGTACAGACTGGATTATTCTCTGAAGTTCTACTGTCATAATGATTCTCTGGCTTTTGAATGGGTCCTAACTACAACTACCCTCTTCATTTATGCATAAGTTGAATGTTGAAGTTCTCAAGAAATGTTCGCAGATGCATAACCGGAACTTCCAGTCGGATTTCGATCGGTATTTTTATTTGGGAACCAACCCCAGCCTACGCTCACTATTTTAGCTTCCGAAGAAAGTTTTCATCGTATTTCGTGGGTTTTCATTTATTGGGTTCATGATCTCACATCTCGAAAATGAAATTACAGTGAAACCTGCCTATAACGGACACTACATTGTTGATGTATACGTTCAATGGAAATACAATTATGATATTATTGCTTTTATCATTGAAAACTGCGGGCTATTTTAAATATTGATCTCATCCCATCATCGCCGATGAGCTCCACGAAATGATGAGTTTATATGAAGCAGTGGCGCCAGGGCGATATGGTCAGGAATAAAGAACTGTTAGCTGTTGTTAATAGTTCGATTTTACTCGCTTCGAATTTTATGGTTTTATTACCAACGAGCAAGGTGGACTTCATGCGGTTGGTTAATGGGCGGTGAGACCCATAAAAAACATCACGGGTCCGGCCAATTTGTGGTTTGAACGTTAAACTTGATTGAACGGTGGGGGCAAAGTCGACGGACCTAACAAAATAATGGGCTACATTATCAGGGCACTGAATTTATAGTGAAGATACCTTTGAGGATGGTAATAATAACGCTAGAGTTTTCAAATACAGGCCGTTGCCATTAACTATACGTTTAATGAGAAGTAACTACAAAAAATCGATCGAAAACCAATCAAACAATCTTAATTTCCCCAAACAATCAAACGAAGAACATCATGACGATATATAAATTACCTACTCCATCATTCAGTGTTATTTTTGATCAAACTCGACAAACTTTGATGACGTAAATTATTCCCACACCCTGTAGGTATTTTTTCTCCGTATAATTGAAAACTGAGTTGAGTGGGTCTCGCTAAATTACATACACGTAGGAAAATACAAACCGACAGTAAAAGTATAAACCTCGTAGGTCTGAGGTTTTTTATTTTGGTTTATTATTCCAATATTATCCATATGAATATATATTATTATCCAATGAACCATTGGAATCGAGCATGAAAAAAAAAAAAAAAAAAAAATCTAACCCCTCCCCCTTCAAAATTTAGGTACCGTTCGGGGTCTAGTTGGTCCTCGAAGCTCGACGTTACTGTCAGTCATCTCTAAGGGGTTCAAAATAAGGGTTGAAATTTTCAGAACGCCGTAGCTCGAAAACTTTCGATAGAAGGGTATGGTTTTTTTTTACGTTATTAAATTCGTCTTGAGCTAAACAATTTTTTGAGACCACCCGGAGCATTGTACGTCCAGCTGTTCGTGTGCACCAAAAACCTTCATCAACACGATCGTGAATCAAACGGTATGTTTATCCGGCCCGGATAACATCGCTAGGGAGCACCTGATTATAATCGAGGATGGCTGCATGAAGTCGAGTTGGTTATTCTGCGATATTATTTCATTCGATAAGTGATGGACTATTGGATTTTGTTGGTAGGTACTTGTGAAACTTGAACAAACGTTGAAGTATTATTGATGGGTATAAATGATTACACAATGGTAAATTATTACACAACGGCAAATTATTACACAACGGTAAATTATTACCCAATGGTTCATCTACCAAGAAGGGGCTGGATTTTGTTGATCGGTACTTCTGCAGCTTGAACAATCAATGAAGTGTTATTGATGGGCAAGTTATTACACAACGGTTCATTATAGGTATTGACCACAGAAAACAGTCTACGCAGGAGGGGCATGTATTTCACTCCACATCAACATTTTTCCTTTAGAGCTTCATTATTTGCGTTTCTTTTTGCCGTTTTAGTTACTGTTCGTCATCGGCTGTATTATTTTAGCATAATTTAACTCGCGATTTAGGTAGGTACCTTGTAACGAGTACGGGGTTAGGTACTAACCTACGGAGGGTGTGCTATTCACATAATATGTATAGAGTAGGCCATAATATATTATATAGACGAGTTATCTATACAGAAGCGGTGATCTGTAACAGAAAGGTATTCTGTACAAAATAATAAACCGTTGTGCCGTCGCGCCCGGAGCATTGTACGTCCAGCCATTCGTTCACAGTAAGGCCCCGAAGTTTGCACCGACAGGCATTTTCGACAGCAGGGTGAATGAAATTGTATACATTTAGCCCAAATCTCGTCACCAGGGACGCGCTAACAATCGGAAATTGGCCCGAGATAAAATCATTGCTAGGGATCACCTGTTTTTATGGGCGGAGTATGAAGTCGAGTTGGTTGTTCTGTTATATTATTTCATTTGAAAAATGATGGCTCTTTTGGAGTTTGTTGATAGGTAGTGAAACTTGAACAAACGTTGAAGTATTATTGATGGGCAAATTATTACTACACAATGGTAAATCATTACTCAACGGTAAATTATTTCACAACGGTTCATTATACAATCTTCGTAGAAGGGGCTGGAGTTTGGTGGTAGGTACGCTTGCAACTTTCTTCACTCCTCGTCAACAATTTCCCTTCAGAACTTCATTATGTGCGTTTCTTTTTGCCATTTTAGGTACTGTTTATCATCGGCAGAATTATTTTAGCAAGATTTAACTCGTGATTTAGGTAGGTACCTAGTAACGAGTACGGGGTTAGGTACTAACCTACGGAGGGTGTGCGATCTATATCATATGTTTAGAATAGTACATATATTATATAAAGGGCTACCTATACGGAGAGCTGTGGCCTGTAACAGAAGGGTATTCTCTACAAAATAGCAGTTTTGGATTCTACATACCTTGGAACGTAAACCATCAAATTTTGAGGGGGGGGGGGGGGTGTTAGAATTTTTGTTTTCATGCTCGATTCCAATGGTTCATTATTGAAAATAATAAACCAAAAGAACTACTTATCGTGGGACAGTACGATTGATGTCAATGTTCTCAGAATGAAATCTAGTTTCATTATTAATATATTAAACTGCTTTTGTGACCCATACGCAATCCCCCATCACCTATTCCGCATTACCCAAACGCATACCCTATTGTCCCCTTCCCTCTTGTTATTAAATGAGGAATTGATTTTAAATTCCGAATCTTGATTTTAAATTCTAATTGATTACGATTTCCTTAGGCCAAACTGTCGATGGGGGGAAGGATAAATATAATTATGTTGTCCACAGCGTTCGAATGTCCAGACGGATTTTCAGTCAGTAACCCAATAATAGACTTCCTAGGCCTTAACAACAGACTTAGAAATACTTCAGGAAGTTGGTGCTCATGTTGGTTTATTATTTTCAGTAATAAACGTTTGGAATCGAGTAAGAAGAAACACAATGCCCCCCCCCCCCCCCCTCTCTCTTTGGAATTTGGTTTTCAAGGTCCGTAGAATCCAAAAATGAAATTTTAAAAAAAATGCTGTACGTCCATCGTACGCCGCACGCGGGACTTTCCTTAGTTACTATGGACCAAAATTAGGTTCTATTTGTTCGTCGAAGCTCGGCGTTACTGTTAGTAATTTCCATACTGCTATGTAGCATAATACATCAGTGCTCATTTCCAAGAAGTGGGCAAAGAGGTTGAAACTTTGAAAACGCCGCCATAGCTCGAAAAACTTCGATACAAGGGTACCTCCTACGGTTTTATGACCTTTTTGGTTTGTTATTCTGTGAATAATACACCGATGTATTCGCTCAGCAAAAAATTTGTATAACACCTCCTCAAAATTTTTTTGTTCTTTTAAGTTTCAAGGTGCGTAGATTCCGAAAATGCAATGTCCGTCCGGCGTATCATGCGTGTCTACTCCAATTTCGGTCTAAAAAATTCATTCTTTCGTGCACAGGCTCCATTTGGGTCCTAGTTGTGTCCCGAAACTTTGCATCCCGATCGGAATACACTCAAGGGTGATATGAGTGAAAATGGGTATAAGAATATGTATTTTTTGTGTTTTAGTAACATGAGCTTTCGAGGTATCGTTTTCCATGTTTTTTAGGGCGGGAAGACCGAATATGAAGTTGATTTTGACCAAAGAGTGAAGAGTTTAAGTTGTAACGAAGGTTAAGCTCCCGAAATTCATTTTTTATGAGTAAAAAACCGGGAAATTGTCTGAAATCACCATAAATTTGTATAATAAACACTCGAAGTAGTATTAGCAGGTGAATCAAGACAGTTAAATAGCAATATCAATCATTAAAAATAATCTGAAAAAAAAGAGCGTGGGTCGTGTTTTGGGGGGCCAAAATTTGTGGAAACCATCTAAAATACGATTTCGTTTATTGCGCTTGAAAGAAACAATAAATGAACAGCAGTAGGTGTGTCCGATAGAATAGTAAACCCAAGTGACAAGGACTTTGCAGCGTTTAAATTCCTTCCGTAGGTACAGTTAGGTTCCTCAGGAGTTCATGATGCAGGTTCTAGGGGTTGGCATCTCGGAAACCACGTCACCTGGTGTGTCGAAGAACCAAGTCTGTATCAATTCGTGGTGTTTCTCAATACCTGTGAATCTCTTACACGAATTTCGAGGTGTTATACACAAATCGTCGACCTGCCCGCCGTCTCATTTATATCGTCTCTCCACTTCCTTTCAGCACAACATACCTACCCAATCAGCGCTGTCTTTCCAACTGTTCAAACGTCACGGGAAGTTCGTAATTAGAACCGACACGTGCTGGCGAATGGAAAGGGATTTAAAAGCCCTCCAAGTTTTCCACTTCTCTGCGCCCGTTCAGAGATTTTCGCACATGAGCCAGAAGCTAATTGACACGTCCTCAACGTCTACTAGTTATTACTGAAAATTTTATTCGCGAATGACTAATTTCGGCAAACAAGAGATTTATAATTAAAACAGATTCCTTCTCAAGTTTTAAATAATGTAAAAAGGTTCGTTCCAGAGATTCCGAGTAAGCATAGTAGAACAGAAATAGCAGCTATTCTAACAGATTGACCTTGTTATGGAACGAATGTTTAAATGGCCATTGAAATTGAATATTTCTTCCTCGAGACGCCATCTTATAAAGATTGTTGGGGAGTTAATTATTGTTTGTTTTTAGATATTTTGACAATTTTTGACCACAAAAATTCAAACTCACCCGCTTGTTTCGGAGAAAAAATATTATTGATTATTGAAATAGTATTTTTTTAATCTCATTCACGATTTTTCACCACTTTTTTTGATTTTATGACATTTTCTAGTGATTTTTAGCAATTTTGGAGGGTGATTCATTCTTAACCTTCCCTACTTTTCTAAAAGAGGGGGGATGTTGATTTATTTTGAGAGGCGAGTGAAGGCTTTTAGCCGACTCAATTTATTTAGGCCAACGCTGTTACATTGTGTGTTAACGCAATGTAACATTTCTCAGAGAATTCACTCATTTGGTCATGCTGCATGGCTGGAACTTGTTATATTAGAAAATCGCGTAGGTATCTTCCAACTCATCCATTAGTTTGATATTACAATTTAGCAAAATTTCGGATTTGTACGGTATTGTCCGTATTATGAAGATTGTTAGTATCCATTGATGGATACTCAACCGCCCTGAAACGGAAAAGAAACGAAAAATTTTGCAATAGCGTGTTTTCGATGGACATAGAATCCATGGGATTCGAAAATTGATTTGGATTCTGTTAGCAAAACTCGTATGTCCGAGATACCTGATATTTCAAAAAATGTTCAAATTGAGTTCTAGAAAATTGCTCCGTCATGGAAGACGATTAAAAAAAAATCAAAACTGAATGTACAAACCTAAGGTAGTTGATGAAATTTACAGAAAGCATTACAGAATGAAAAGCCGGAAGTTAATTTTCGTTCAACTTGTAATGGCGGCTTTTGAAACGAAACCCGGGACATTTCGCAAATGCTGGCCCGCCCTTTTACCCGAGTGCTCGATTTTGACTCTGGTTTCTTGAACCGGCCCTACGAACGTACTGACAAAAACACCCGACCGTCGGGACCGAATGTATTTTTGTCCCGGCAGTTAGGCCTTTTGTAGGCCTTAGGATGGACATTTTTGCTCTGTTCATTCTGAAAAAACCTCCCGACGACCATCTGCTGGGACCTAACAAATGTGTTCGGTCACAACGTGTGTAGGTCTCCAGCCCCGACACCGACAGAGTTGTGACCGTGTTCGCGAAATTTCCAAGTACCCAAATTACTACTATCGATGGTGTTGCTTACAGATGAACTCTCTTTTCCGTCTTACGTTTTTGCTGTCAGAATCATTCATTGTGTCGTATTAAAACCTGTCCCGTTTTTAATCGTCTCGAGAGATGGTATTCCGAGTGTTCTCAACAGATTTATTTCGAGCCAAACGAGTCTGATACCTACTCAAGATTTCGAACCCTGTGACGGTGGCTGTTCTCGAGTCGTTCCGGTGAAGATGTGGTCGTTTTGGTGGATGCCAAATCGATATCCCTTCTTAACTGGTGATAATTTCGCAGGCCTAGGAGGGGGACTCTCGAGGGTCCACCGTCACTCTCCTCACACTGTCACAACCCATTGCACTAGCGACTTCTCTTTGAAAATTCGTTCTCGTGTTCTCGTAGGGAAATGTGGTTTTGGCTGTAAGATCAACCAATTCCCTCGGTATCCCAAGGATTCCCAAAAAGTCTGTAGATTCCCGTGTAAGTTTTCTCTGTCTCTCAAACATCACCGATATTTTTCAACTCTATGGAAGGTTAGTTGAACTGGTTTGGATGGAACTTCATTGGAGCTACTCCCGACCATTATAAATACTACGGGATGGACTGAAGCAGGGAACTTAAAAACGGTCGAGCGCCCTGGGTTTCCGGCAGGAGCGGCCTCAAAACTGAGGCCAAAAGCAGTTCACTAGGAATTTAGCAGGTGACCGGTGCGTTGACCTGAATCCGTCTCTGAGACATTCTTAGTAGAAATTAAATGTCTACAGTTTCCTCCTTGACTTGACATTTGATGGATACAAAGATAAATCGCCGGCATAATTAATTCAGACGCTTGTCTTTCGTTAAGGAAGAGGGATTCGGTTTTTACTTCCCGCAGCCAACCAATCTCCGGCGCCCTCTTCCCGCCGCCCCGGCTGTGCATCCCATCGGGAAGGGGTTGATGCCCCGGGACGGGACGGGGTTTCGTCGACACACATTTGTCATCATCAACCTGATCCTGACAGGGCGAGCTCCCCTCGGCCCCTCGCAAATGGGTCCGGGGCCTCCGCCATCCCCGGCAATCTCTTCCCTCTGCCGGGGACGGAATTTGCCTACCGCAGGGATTGAAGCGCGTCTGGGGTCTCACCTTTTAACGGGCGAACCACGTTTCACCATTAACTTCGGGGAGGAAAATGGTGGAGTCATCCCATTAGGTGAGAGAGAGAGTGTGGAGGGGTTGCGGTGAAGGGAAGGACGGGGGAGGGGGGCTTTCTCGGGGCTAATAAACAACCACCCAAATCGTTTAATAACAGCTGCGGACACAGGATTTGCAGAAAATCCCACGTGCTCTCTCTCCCTCCCCCCCCCCCCCCCCCCCCTCCCGCCATAGACGTAAATGTTGAAATTCCAGCGACCTGGTGCACAACTAGACTGAATTCTGCGTCGAACAAAAAAAGAAAGGCGTAAATCGGTCGAGAATTAAGCCCTGGGCAGCGCCCACAACATTTAGCCAAAAAATCCACGTTTTTTCTACATTAACCCCCCTTTTTCCTCTCTAGAAGTATGTTATTTCGAAATTCTGCCACCTGGTGCACAACTAAACTGAATTATGCGTCGAACACAAAAAGAAAGGCGTAAATCGGTTGAGAATTAAGCCCTAGGCAGCGCCCACAAGATTTAGCAAAACCACTGAATTGCTTGAACTCTTGCTTGACAAAAGACGAAGAACAGCGCCAATTTTTATTACAAGTTGTGTCAGAATGTAGGAAAATTTACCCTGATGTCGATAAAGCCTCACTATCTAAGCCATTAATGTAGTTCTAAATTCAGTGGTGTTGGAATAGATATATTGTGTTGTAAAATTAGTTCCAGGCTATTATTTTCTATACAAAAAACTTTCAATTTGTATTATTAAAACACTTTTTACGTAATTTTTATTGTTTTTTGTGCATTTCATAGCACCCACCACCCACCCATCTCCCCCCATCCCCTCCATATATTACATATTAGATTCAAATGTATCAATTTTCAATATACCAGAGTGATAAAGAAGTATCAAATTGCCTAGAGGTCGATTTCATTGACTGGAGTGTGGTTCTTAGGGGTATGGTAAAAAGGCACATTTGCTGAAACGGACCACGTTTTGAGATGGGAAAAGCTGAATAACATAAAATCTACAGAATGTAGCGAAAAATTATGGAAGTAAAAGTTGAAGAAGATAACGTTTTAAATAAAATGAGACCAATTTCAAGTCTCTAGGACAAATGATTACTATTTTATGAGGAAAAAAAGAGTAGGTATTTTTATGAATCAAAGTGAGTTTTTCTGATCTTCAACCTCAATCCGGCACGGGTTAACGTTATCCGATCGACCTAAAACTTTGCGAATCTCATTTTCTAGTCAAATGGCACCTTTTAGGGGGTTGCCAGAAGTGATTTTCTCAGAAAAAACTTTGCCTATTGCCTTGTTACCACCCTACTAGAGTGGTCACAAAAAGTCAACTTTCGAAATTCAATCGTGGCCACCCCCTAAAAGGTGCCATTTGTCTAGAAAATGAGATTCCCAAAGTTTTAGGTCGATCGGATAACATTAACCCGTGCCGCATCGAGGTTGAAGTTTGGAAAAACTCACTTTTTTTCATAAAAATATTATTTCTTTCCTCATAACATAGTAACCATTTGTCCTAGAGACGTGAAATTGGTCTTATTTTATTTGAAATGTTATCTCCTTCAACTTTTACTCCAATAATTTTTTCGCTAGATCCTATAGATTTTATGTTATTCAGCTTTTCCCATCTCAAAACGTGGTCCGTTTCAGCAAATGTTTCGACTCCAGTGTGAATGAAATTGTATACAATTCAAACCAAATCTCGTAACCAGAGACGCGCCCACAATAGGAATTTGTGAATACGGCCAATCATTGGTAGGGATCACCTGATTATATTGGCGGAGTATGAAGTCGAGTTGGTTGTTCTGTGATATTATTTAATTTGAAAAATGACTGTGAACGAACGGCTGGACGTACGATGCTCCGGATGGTCTTAAAAAACTCGCAAGTTCAAGAACTATTTAAAACCGTAAAAATACTTACGTAAAAAATGGTATAGGCGTTTTGAAAATTTCAACCCCTACTTTGAACCCCTTAGAGATGACTCACAGTAACGTCGAGCTTCGAGGACCAACTAGACGCCGATCGGAACCTATAACCCGAATTTCATCAATTTTTTTTCATGGTAACTAAGAAAAGTGGCCCGTACGGCGTACGGCGTACGGCGGACAGACAGAAATATTTTTATTGCATTTTCGGATTCTGCATAACTTGAAACGTAAACCATGATGGGGGGGTAAGAATTTTTTTTTTCATGCTCGATTCCAATGGTTCATTATTGAAAATAATAAACCAAAATGTCAAAAAAAAAACACGTTTTTTCCCTTCCAGAATTCCGGCGACGTAGGGCACAACTAGACAGTTTTCTGAATCGAAAAAATGGGCTTCGTGACTGGATGGAGAATTGCGGCCTGGCCATCGCAGACAAGATTTAGCAACAAAAAAAAAAACACTTTTTTCAGTATTACCTTCGTTAGAACCTCCATTTCCCACTGTTTGGTCAAAATCGACTTCATATTCGGTCTCCTCGTCCTAAAATATTGAGAGATTGATATTGAGGGTAAATTATTTCGCTTCGCCGATGACAAATCGATTATTTTTTGGTGTAAAAATTATCAATGCTATTAATTTTAATCTTTTTCGGATTAAATGCTGGTTTAATTTGAATAAGTTATGCCTACGTAAATATGGAAAAAACTGCAGTTCTCCGTTTTTCAGTTGAAATATGGGTTTCCCAACGAACTGTGCAGTGAAATTTCATTTGAGTTTTGCTTGTCTGAAAGCAAATACAAATTGCAATTGTGTTTTGCTTCCATATAGTGACCACTGTAAATATTTGGAACTATAAAAACCATACTGAATCACTTATAATGAGATTACGAAAATTGTTTCATGTATTCAGGGAGTCTCGTAATTTTCTTTCAACGAGTCAACTTAATATCATTATATTATGGTTCATCTTTTTCTATTATCAAGTAAGGTACCATTCTTTGGGGCGGAGCCAGTAAAGCAAATGTTAAGAAGGACAAATAATGCAAAATAGATTACTAAGAATAATAATATATTGAGTAAAAACTCAAGATATTCTACTGCATCGTTTTATAAACACGTTGAAGTTAATAATATTAATCAAATATTTCATTTTCAATCTTGCGTTCATGTATTTACCACTGGCATTAATTCAGATCAGTTGCCTGCTTCAGCTGTTAGGTACTCGTAATTAGAATAGTTCTCGGATCATCCTTCCTAAAGTAAAACCCCAGTTCTATAAGACAAATTCCTATGTAATTGCTTTTGGAGTTCTATTTCACAAAGGAATACATATTTTTTCTTTCACCAACTTGTCAAGTTTCAAGAAAGTATTGAACAGTAGTTGAAACAGTAGTTGATAATTTTATCTCCTGTTATACTGTTGTCGAATTCCCGTTATCATATTTTTTGTTTTCTTATTATAGTCTGTAATTGACTTAGTTGGCACCAACTGTGAGCTGTTTTTATTTATTGTTCAAGTACTTTTGAACTCCTCCGAGGAGCACAAGTTCCTAGGAACTTATTCTACGGTGGACAAGTTTTGAGAGGAAAATTATTGATTTTTAATCTGCCATGTCTAACAAGTATTAGTTTTCTATTAATTTTCTATTACTTTCAATATTGTACCATCATGTTTTTTGTTTATATTACCAATACAATCTTGAAATCTTGAAAAAACAACTAACCTAAACCATCCCCTATTATTTCGTGTAATTTAAAAGGAAGTGCTGAATTTATGTTTCAATTGCCATCACCTATATCTGGACTGGGTGCTACTTCTTCGTTTCTTTTCTAGTACCTATACATCTGAGCGACATTGCTTAGGTACCTATGTCCAATTGTGCAGGTCTCACCTTGGGTCTCCTTCTGAACTCCCGATTGCTATTTGCTTTCCTTATGTCAAACTTTTCGCGGCAAGCAGAACCGACTTTCGTTAGCCCCAGGCAACTTAAATCCAAAAAAAATTATATAGGTATATGTTATATTTAAAAAATAAAATAAAATAAAATAATGCAAATTATTACACAAAGGTTTATTTTTCTTGTATAATATACCCCATCTGTGTAGATCACTGTTCTCTGTTTGAGCATAATGGGGCCATTTATTCCTGAGAAACTGAGTAGGTACGTACATCGGATTCGCGTTTGCGCATTTGCAGTGGCCGTACTAATGATCCTACCGTTCTGTAATTCATGATTTCCTATGAATTAGAGACCATCTGGGGCCTAGCTCGTGAATTTCTGCAAAATCGGATGCGAATTCAGGAAATTATGCGTGTGACTAGAATTTGTGAACACGCAGACGGACACCGAACCAAATTTGGTCAAGTTGCAAATAAGTACTTGGTACCTATCAACAAAATCCAAAATAGCCATCATTCTTCGAATGAAATAATATCGCGGAACAACCTATTCAATTGTATAAAGCCATATGTGATTATAGTAATGTGATTATAATGTTATGATTATAATTAATGAGCTATTATTTCTTCCTCGATTCTGAAGGTTAATTTTATTGTTGAAAATTATAAACCAAAAAAATGACCGGAGTACCCTATTGATCATATCACTCATTGATGTTATTCATGAACTGTCAGTCAACTACCTCATATCTTCTGAAAAATGCTTGCCTTGTTTTTCCCGCGCATAAAAATTAATTATATTCGAGTTTCCTTCTCTTGGTTTTTATTTTTATTTTATCGCAGGGTATTTTTTCGACTCGCGCTCCAGGGAGCATGAACGCTAATTTTCCACGTTCCCTCTCCGTGACAAATGATGGGGGGACCATTGTGTTGCGGATGACTCTCAGCCGTCCGTCTGCTTGTACTGCCCGTGTTCATCATCATATCTCCTCCGTTTCCCCTCATGAATTATCAATGCCTGCCAACCTCCGTCTTCTTTGCTTGGATTTTCGTTCCCTTTATTTTTATATAATAAATGAAGGGCTTTCTATCCGTTTTTCTGAGCGGAATACACAATTATTCCTCCCCCGGCATCCCAGACATCACTCTTGTTTTGGGTCGGACAAAGAAAAATATTTTGACGTCCCGCCTCAGACAAATGAGATACTTGAGACCGTATTTCACGTAATGAAGGCGGTCTTACTTTTTCGTTTGGAGAAGCGAAGCTGTCTTCGCGCTATCATAGCTTACTTGTTGTCTCACAGTGGTCCGAATTACGAATGTAGCTGATCAAAAATGAAAAATGTGAACACTTAAATCCGGATGGGAAATATTATGAACAGGTGGTAACATGTTCCTGAGAGTAGAACAAACGGACAAAGGCGGGGGAATAGTAAACAAAGTGCGTGAGCGAGCTGTATACAGATAGCTAATGAGGGCCACTTCCGAAACAGTTCTTCTTCAGATCTTCCTTCGAGTGTATAAACGGTCGTCATAAATTTGTTTTGCTAATTGTTTAGAATCCACTTCTCTAATTCAGGTAATAACAACTCTTTTAAAAGATTGTGTTAAAAAAAATGAGTTTTTAGTGATTTGAATGTTGAAATTTTAAAAAAGAAGAAAAAACGACTGAACGTCATCTTTCAAATGCTCCAAACTCTAGGGAACCAATCAGAACCAGCTCATTGGTTTAAATATTTTTTACCCAACTGCTATGATTTGAAAAAAAAATTCTCAGCTGCGGCCACTTGCGTTATTGGGAATTATTTAATTTTTTTTTTTTTTTTTTTGTCAGTGTCTCAAGTCGTTATTACCCGCTTCGAGTTTTTGACGTTTTGAAGGCTGCAGTTTTGGCTATGGAAAAGGCAGTGATAATATTTTTGCGTACATTTCAAGCAGATACAGTATTCAAAGCTACCCAGAGGAGAAAAAAGGAGGAATTATTTCTGAAATCAGCAACTTTTTGAACGTTTTTAAACGCTTCTTAGCGAAATGGTACAGGAATTCAAAGCGTTTCCATGCTAAATATGTTACTTGGTTACAAAATACCCTTAAGCTTTTTAGTCCAAGTAATCCAAGACCTGGTACCAGTATTGGTCAAGGGGGAGGCCGTCCAAAAACTTCAGCACCTGCAGCGAAGTAACAAAATTGCGAAAAATTAGGAGTGTCGTTGAAACCTTTTAATTAGAGAAACTGCGCTGTGCATTGAAGATGAAGTTGCGGCATAATGGAAAAAAACGCAGCATACTTGTTGGTTGAGATGCTGGCTTCACCTTCGGGAGCAACAAACGTTACAAATTGCACTATAATGATGTTCTTGACCGCTGGAATAAGTAAGTTAGGAGATTCCTGAGGTTCGGCCAGTTCTTTATGACAACGTTTCGTTGAATTTATTCAACATGTTCAGGGCGGTAGGTCCAGAAAGGTGGTGGATTCGATGAAAGAGTGGTTCATGTTGTTGAGGTGATGAAGTTGGATGGGACATTTTCTCAATGTTGATTACACTATGATGAGGTTCTTGACCGCTGGAATAAGTAAGTTAGGAGATTCCTGAGGTTCGGCCAGTGAAAGCGATTTTCTTTATGACAGCGTTTCGTTGAATTTATTCAACATCTTCAGGGCAGTAGTCCAGAAAGGTGGTGGATTCGATGAAAGAGTGGTTCATTTTGTAGAGGTGATGATGTAGGATGGGACATTTTCTCAATGTTGATTACACTATGATGTGGTTCTTGACCGCTGGAATCTGAGGTTCGGCCAGTGAAAACGTTTCGTTGAAGATGTTGAATAAATACAACGAAACGTTAATAACGAAAATCGTTTTCACTGGCTGAACCTCAGGAACCTCCTAACTTAGTTAAAAATTACGCTACCTGCTCTAAGTTTATTATTTATTTTTTTAGCAATTTACCATGGAGTGTTTTTATTTTTATTTAGAAGTGTTTTCACTTATTATAATAGTTCCTATCCACCATTTAGATGTTCCTCTCTTTCATTCAAAGTTTAGTGTTCAAATAAAATCATTTTTTAGCAATGCAGTTCTATAAAATCCTCTTTTAACGGTATAACCTACTTATCTTTTCGAAGAAATGATATAGCTCAAATGTGGTATCACCATCGTGTTTGTAATTTAAATCCCTGCACAACGGTTTATTATTTTGTATAGAATACCCTTCTGTTACAGATCACAGCTCTATGTATAGATAACCCGTCTATATAATATGATATGTACTATTCTAGTATATACATATTATGTAGATCGCAGACCCTCCGTAGGTTAGTACCTAACCCCGTACTCGTTACTAGGTACCTACCTAAATCACGAGTTAAATGTTGCTAAAATAATTCTGCCGATGACAAACAGTACCTAACAAAAAGAAACACACATAATGAAGTTCTGAAAAGAAATTGTTGATGAGGAGTGAAAAAAGTTGCAAAAGTACCTACCAACAAACTCCAGCCCCTTCTACGTAGATGGTATAATGAACCGTTGTGTAATAATTTACCGTTGAGTAATGAGTTACCGTAGTAATACCTAATTTACCCATCAATAATACTTCAACGTTTGTTCAAGTTTCACTACCTACCAACAAACTCCAAAAGAGCCATCATTTTTCAAATTAAATAATATCACAGAACAACCAACTCGACTTCATACTCCGCCAATATAATCAGGTGATCCCTACCAATGATTGGCCGTATTCACAAATTCCTATTGTGGGCGCGTCTCTGGTTACGAGATTTGGTTTGAATTGTATACAATTTCATTCACACTGGAGTCGAAAATGCCTGTCGGTGCAAACTTCGGGGCCTTACTGTGAACGAACGGCTGGACGTACGATGCTCCGGATGGTCTTAAAAAACTCGCAAGTTCAAGAACTATTTAAAACCGTAAAAATATTTACGTAAAAAAATGGTATAGGCGTTTTGAAAATTGCAACCCCTATTTTGAACCCCTTAGAGATGACTCACAGTAACGTCGAGCTTCGAGGACCAACTAGACGCCGAACGGAACCTATAACCCGAATTTCATCAATTTTTTTTCATGGTAACTAAGAAAAGTGGCCCGTACGGCGTACGGCGTACGGCGGACAGACAGAAATATTTTTATTGCAGTTTTGGATTCTACATACCTTGAAACGTAAACCATCAAATTTTGAGGGGGGTAAGCATTTTTTTTTTTCATGCTCGATTCCAATGGTTCATTATTGAAAATAATAAACCAAAATCTATAAGAAAACATATAGATCAACGTTAGTTAAACGATTTTTGATCAGCTAGATTCGTAGTTCGACCACTGTGGGCCGATTCGGAATACCGCAGTCAGACTCAGGCAAAGGTGACTCTCCCCGTGGCTCGTTTCGGCATTTGACCCGTTGCGGCGTTAAACAAAGCTGATTCAGGATTAGATTAAATTCAAGTGTCACATAGGTACGGTAAGTTTCCACTGGATATATTATGGGATATTGGTAGGTTATTTCCCTGTATGGCTGGATGATTTGCCCTCCATATTGGCACCCTCCCCCTTATCTGCATAGGATAGGATAGGATACCTTCAATTTGTTTTCTTCTAGCGATACACTCTCGATTCTGTGATGAACTTCGTAAGAAACCCTGTATAGTATTGTAAGAGCGGAGTATTCAGCTTTGCTATTTACAGTACTTACACTACTACGCACTACTTACACAGCCCCAAATCCTCAACATATTGGTATCAAACGATTCAGCATTGAATAAAGAATTTTTTGAGCTAAAAATAATAAACAAATTTTTTTTTTTTTTTTCGACTGGAGGATTTTTTGCTACCACCCGAATCATTGAATATCCAGCCGTTCGTTCACAATAAGGTCCTGAAGCAACATGAGCGTGAATCATACGGTATACAACCACCCAAGATATCATTGCTCAGCTGATGATAATCACACATGGCTTTATACAGGGTGTCTCACTTATGATCCGAAAAACCTCACCCACGTGTTCTACAACTAATTTCCAACAAAAAGTGTCCTATAAAGTTTTTTTTTTGTAAACCGCTAAAAACATGAGTTTTTTCACTGTTAGGATTTTTTTCGTGTTTTCGACCTTTGTTCACTGAAAAGGCCATAACTCCCTTAATATGAAAAGTAAGACCAAATCTGAGTACACCGTTGGAAAGAACGTTAAATTTTCCGTCTTTTCAGCCTCTAAAAATAATTTTTTGAAGGGAACTTGAGGTTGAAAAATGAGCCCGAAAAGTTAATTTAGTCAAATCTTGAAAACTGCCTGTTTTTCAAACGCTCATTAGTCCCCCATAATTATGGTGATAAGTTACAGCCTGTAAGCCTACAAAATGCGCAAAAGCCTCAGATTTCCAAACGTTATAGTCAGTTTTTATTTTATAGGGGCACTTTTTCGAGAAAATTGAGTTTGTATGCGAAAAAACGTGTTTTTTAGGGTGTGGGGAATCTCCATATCAGGGTGTAGGGAATGTCAAGTCAACGGGCATTACTTTGGACATTTATTTTTGAGCGAGTCTTCACAAAATCAAATAATTAAGTAGATCAGCTGTTCAAAATGTCCCCGTTCTCGCGGATGCAAAAGGTCGCTCGTCTGCGAATGAAGTCCACCGCATGTTGCAGCTCACGATGGTTCTGGCGAATCAGATCCCCGCACTCGAGAATTCGGTCGACCCTCCTCTCAATTCTGACCTCATATACCTTGGATTTCAAATTTCCCCAGAAGTAGAAATCCAAGGGTGTGAGGTCAGGACTGCGTGGTGGCCACCGGACTGGTCCATTTTGGGCGATCCACCTACAAAAGTGAACCACAAATAGATAGATAATCAGTTCAACCAAAAATAGATAAATTATTCTTCATCCAAATAGATACATTCTTCTCTCTTGCCGCTGCTGATACGATTCCGTTAACGTAACCCTATACGAAAATCATATCGACGCACTCTTTGACGGTATAGGTGAATGGAGCCATAGTGGAAAGAAAAACTTTGAAAAATTTCAACACAGGAAACTGGATCGAACGAAACGGAAGAACGGATTGAACGTAATGGTGAACTCGGTCGAATAGAGAGTCAACTTTTTACGTAGGTAGATGTTTTCCTCATGACGATTTTCTTATCAACGCTAAGAAGAGGACATCACAACAAACAATAGAAACAAACCTCACTCTGTTTAGCACACGTTTTTTCGCATATAATCCCATGGACAGACGACCGACGTTGCTAGGAAGGTCTGTGTCACCATTAGATTCAGCGTAAAAAATTAGGTACGTAAATCCGCCTCCAAATTCTGTTAGTCATCCATCACTTTTTTCCCAAGAAAAAACCCCTCGAATGTGCCTGAAAACACACGTTTTTTCGCATACAAACTCAATTTTCTCAAAAAATTTCCTCATAAAAAATAAAAACTGACTATACCGTTGGAAAGCTGAGGCTATCGCGCATTTCTTAGGCTTACAGGCTGTAACTTATCACCAGAATTATGGGGGACTAATGAGCGTTTGAAAAACAGGCAGTTTTCAAGATTTGGCAAAATTAACTTTTTGGGCGCATTTTTCCCCCTCAAGTTCCCTTCAAAAAATTATTGTTAGAGGCTGAAAAGACGGGAAATTTAACGTTCTTTCCAACGGTGTACTCAGATTTGGTTTTACTCGTCATATTAAGGGAGTTATGGCCTTTTCAGTGACCAAAGGTCGATAACACGAAAAAAATCTTAACAGTGAAAAAACTCAGGGTTTTAGTGGTTTACAAGAAAAAACTTTATAGGACACTTTTTGTTGGAAATTAGTTGTAGAACACGTGGGTGAAGTTTTTCGGATCATAAGTGAGGCACCCTGTATAAAATCGAGTTGGTTGTTCCGTGATATTATTTCATTTGACGAATGATGGTTATTAAGGATTTGTTGACAGTACTTATTTGTAACATGAACAGTTTGGTTCGGTGTCCGACTGTATGTCCGCAAGGCTTTGTGAAATGGAGTTTGCTGTTCCGTGATTTATTTTATTTTATGATTTACTTATTTATTTCATGGAAAGATGGTTATTTTGGATTTTGTTACCAGAGCAGGCGACCAGTAAGGGTTTCGGTCGACGATACGAATAGTCTCACTGTGAAGGCCATCACCGCACTGCAAGCGTCGGCAAAGCATCCTCCGTAATTCCAATAAATTGCTTGTGTGCTCTGAATGTTTAGTGTCGTGAGTCCCTCCCGGGAACACTCCTCTAATTTAAGTTCTCACCAATATCAACGCTAAGATAAGTTCCCGTCAATGATATCCGCCCCCTGCGCATTTCCTCACGCCACCGTGATGAACCAATTTTAAATTCATCACATTTAGGTTCGAGCGTCGACACGGTGAAGTGACAACCACCCGCGAGGAAATGATGGCGCAAACGCTCTAGTACATAATATTATGAGAAATGTAAAATAATTTCGAAACGACCATGGACCAAACCGATATCTCAGGCGGCGGCAGCCCCACCGGAAAAGGAGAGGGTCGTAAGTGCCCTAACTCACAGGACTTTTACTGGCTCCTAATCCATCAATTTGGGCCGCTCTATTGTGTCGTGCGCACTGCAAAATCGCACGCCCGTAACCAATACTCTCCGATCTCCCTTTCATGCTCCATCTGCTCCGCCCGACAAATTAGATATTTCGCTCTCATAAACATGCTTCTTTCCGGGCAATAAGTCACGGGCTTAAGGGCATTCGATATATCAGTTTTCCTTTCGCTTTTAGCCGCTCAACTGTTTCCGACAGGCTGACTGAACTTTGTACCATAATTTCCCATGTTTCACGTGATCATGGCTATCCCAGCTGCAGAAATCCATCTGGCCAGAAACGTTCGAAGTTTTCTAAAGCCGGGAATACACTTGCGCCGAGGCAGGCCGCGCACCGCACGAGGCAGCCTCGGCGCGCCGCGATGCTCAAGTGTGTACGGCTCCCCAACACAGCTGCGAACAGGCTCAGTCTGCCTCATGCGGCGCGCGGCCTGAGCCATCGACTGTCGGTACATCAAAGTGAGCACGGACCGAGGCTGCCTCGTACGGTGCGCAGTGTGGACGGAATTTGGTCGATTCAGAGCAGCGAACAGAGCCGCGGCACACGTAAGTGATAACCTACCTACCCGCTTTGAAATAAACTACTACTCGTTTTGTTATAACCGTTTTGTTAATTATAAGCTCGTTTTGTAAAATTGTAAAAAAAGTACGAAGATAATAATTGAGCTAAGTAGCGTACAGCACCTATTTAATTAAACATTTCCTTCGCTCCACGCAGCAAGGAGCGAATTTTTGAAGAAAAACAAAAGTAAAGTAGGTTAATACGCTATTTTTTGATTATGGACCTCAGTATTTGTGATTTTGGACCTCTGGGTGCAATCAAAACGGGCCGCGACTACTTGCAACCAATTCAACACCCTACAAACGTGATGAACAGCTCACAAATAATTTTGAATTACATTAAAAACACGTAACAGCATTTTCTACAAAAATTCGCTGAATCATTAAAAAATTATAGTACCTACGAGTAGATTATAGTAGTCGTAAGTAAGACGAGTAAGATTATAGTAGTCTTGGGCCGTCGTTTAGTGGACACCAGTCGCGCACCGCGCAAAGTCGGATCAGGGCTGAGCATGCGCGCCTCGCTGTAACTCATTTGAAAATTCGTATCGCGGCACATCACATCGCGGCGCGCCGAGGCTGCCACATTCGATGCTCGTGCGGTGCGCGGCCTGCCTCGGCGCAAGTGTATTCCCGGCTTAACACTGCCATAACCTTCAGGGCACCCTTTGAGTATGAGGGCTCATTGCCTATGCTCACAACGTAATTAACGCGTCCCGTCATAGGTGCCGCCACTATCGCATGACGAACGAACGTGGTGTGGATACCTCGGGCGTATCCATGATGAGCTGTCTTCTACCTATAAATAATGGTGTTTATCTCGGCTTTTTGCGACCAGGCTTGTTGAAAGCCTTTCCAAACAAATTTCATTGAATTAACTTCATGTGCGATGGAGCGACTTCTGGTCTGTACCTACCGATAGGCGATAACTTGAACTTGCGTGGTTTCAGCGTTTGGGGCTAATTAGGGTATTCTCGGTAATACCTACATGACCCATATTCAAAGTGAGCGCGAAATATCCCGCAAACATGGAGCTGAGCTTACTTTTTTTCTCCAAATATTATACATTTTACCACATTGTGCCCTGCACAGTGGTTTAGAAACTGCGAGTTCATGGCCAAAAGCTATTGAATTTTGGTTGTGTAGGAAAAGCCACTCGTTTCACTTTACCTTCTGGATCGATTGAGAATATGCTCAAGCCTCCAGGATCGACAGCTTTCCAAAATATAGTTACAGTAGAAGTCGCTTAGTAGGATGACGGTTAAAGGAATAAGTCAGATATGAGGATAGAAACAGTCAGGTCCCCATCGGCTGTATGTAAGCACCCAATGAATTGGCCTGTTATAGTGATCAGTTTTGGTTTATTATTCTGTGAATAATACACCTACTATGTATTCGCTCAGCAAAAAATTTTTATAACACCCCCTCAAAATTTTTTCTTTTCCCTTTCAAGGTGTGTAGATTCCAAAAATGCAATGTCCGTCCGCCGTACGCCGTATCACGTCTACAGGCTTCATTTTCGGTCTAAAAAAATCGTTCTTTCGCACACATGCTTCATTTGGGCCCTAGTTGTGTCCCGAAACTTTTCAGCCCGATCGGAATATACCCAGGGGTGTTATGAGTGAAAATGTGTACTTATAAAAATAGGTACTTTTTGTGTTTTAGTAACATGTTAGTAAAATGAGCTTTTGAGGTATAGTATTCCATGTTTTTGGGGACGAGAAGACCGAATATGAAGTCGATTTTGACCAAGGAGTGGAAAATTGAGGTTGTACCAGATGTTCAGGTCCCAAAATTGATTTTTTATGAGTCAAAAACCTGCGAAATCGTCTGAAATCACCATCAATTTGTATAATAACACTAGAAAAAGTGTCAACACGTGGATTTGAAGAAAAAAAAAGGAGCGTAGTACGTTTTGGGGGCCAACATTTGTGGAAACCACCAGAAATAGCCATTTCAATTCATTTACAAGAAAGAAACAATAAATAAACAGCCGGCTTTTCTGTAGACCAATAAAATAATAGAATAATAAACCCATGTGACAAGGACTTTGCAGCGTTTTTGAGTTTTTGGGTGTTAAAAGTCGGCAAAATAGGTAAAAATGGCTGATATCTCCTAAAAATGGTATATATTCACCAAAAGTACCTATTGAACGATGATCCGAAACAGAAGATTAACTACCTATAGGTTTTAATGAAGATTTCCTAAAAAAAAATTAATCAAAATTAGGTCAGTTCTGGGGTGTTCGCCAATATCGGTAAAGATGGCTAAAATCACCACAAAGTATATAATACAGTAGAAGTCGTAAATGCATTTCTCATCATAAAATGTATATGCATGTAAATTGTTTAATAAAATGTGTATTTTCTTTCTTCTTCTTCTTCTTCTTCAGTAGAAGTCGCTTAATTTTATAGAGGTTGGTCGCGTATAGTGATTGTTTCCAGTCGGTCCCAATTCGATCTCTATAAGCGACTTCTACAACTGTATTACTTAAAAAATTGGAGTTTGTTAGAGCATGCTGGATCTCTACCAAGAGTCTAACAAATCCTAATACATATAATAACTCGCGAGTTTGTGTGTGTACGGCATCAGTGCCAAATGGCTGAACGGATTTTCATTATGGTGGTCTCATTGTTATGTCATTGTTATTGTCTCTATGGTTGTCTCATCAGCGAGTTCCGGGCCAGGTTATAGGCTATCGCCCGATCTTCCAGACCTTCTCTTTGATCGTATTCCTGGCCGTCCCTAACGAGAGCGTCTGAGTTCTTGCTTTTGGTTCCTACAGTCGACCCCATGTCGCGGATCACTTTCGACCCCAAGCAAGAATAAGTTGTGTGCTGTTGGAAAGAATTTTTCACGGCGGTTTCAACCGTACTAAAACAATTTTGTGGAGGGTAGTTATTTATACAATACACTTGTCACCCACGATTTTGTTAATATTGAGATATTTTACTTGAAATACAATTTAAAGAACAATTGAATACAAATTAAAGGTCGGAATGTGTATAAATATGAAAAATTTGGAGATTTCACCCTATGAAGTCATCGTCCTCGGAAGAGCTATTGACGTCAATTGGTGGGTCGTCTTTTGGAAGCTGTGGCGCTGGCACGTTTTCGGGGCTATACAAACGTCCAATCGCTCGAAATAATTAATAGATATCTCAATATTAATCAAATTAATACAATTTATACTCATTCCGACCTTTAATTTGTATTTAATTTTTCTTTAAATTGTATTTCAAGTAAAATATCCCAATATTAACAATATCTTGGGTGACAAGTGTATTGTATATATAAATACCTTTGTGGGACATGACGTTCAGGAATTATTTGACGAAAGTGATTACATCGTCAAAATAATCGCGTGGTTGATAGGTCTCATGTTTCTGACCGTCCCATATGGTTCATAAGAACTAAGATCGTGAAAATGTGTGTCCGGTCTTGACAATGGAGTGGCTGTATGCTTTATTAAGAAGCGGAGTTGAAGATTTCACGGGTCCCTGGGTAAGATTCATCGTAAGACTAATCGCTCTGAGTATTGGTGGACCCACTGTTTTCATCCAACGACCAATGAACATGAATGTGACAGACGCAGACAGAGACATATATGAAGCAGGTTCGTATGTATGAGAAATCTGTGAAATTGCCATTATCAAGTGGAATTTTTCGTGGCTTCTCTTAGATGCTTATCGCTCTAGAGTCCATTGTATTTAGTACAACTGGCTTTCTTGCTGTTATTAAATAAATTTTGGGATCTACCTGTTAACGAATGTTCAACTTTTTAGAGTTTATCGATAAATTTGAGTTTTCACTATGAGTTAGGGAGCGCATGTGATGCTTAAAATCACAGTGTACAAGTACATACAGACGCCTCACTCAACCATCATCAGGAGTAGGAAATCTTTGAGTTATTTTTCAATAAACACACACAGTCGCAACTCTTCTTTAGTCACTACTAGTCTATAATCACAACTCTTCTTTCGAGTATTTCAGTGTTACTGTTCGTTTTGTTTTTACGAGGATTTAAGTTGAGCCTCTTACTGTACGGAGGGATAATAGTTGGCCCATACCCTAGAAAAAGGTTGTTCAAGCGAAGTTTAAGGGTAGAAGGCAATTTTTTTCCTGATAAAAAACGCCTAGAAATGGCCATGTTCATCTACCTTTTTCTAATCTATTGAAGATATCTTCATGCAATTTTTAGGAGTTGTTATAGGTATATTTTAAAGAGTTGTTAGTCATAGAACTTTTGGAAATACCGCGCAGAAAAAATTTACCATACTACAGAAAAATTCGTAGAAACGCGAGTGAAATGTTGACTTCACAAAAAATATTTTTCGAATCCGCCATAGATTTCAAAAAGTTCTATGACCTAAATGTGTATATATAGATACTTCATGCCTGGTAAAAATTGCATTCAATTCCATCCATTTGGGACTGAGAAAAAGGTATTTCAGTGAAGAAAAATGTAATTTTTCAGGAGAAGCAAATTTCGAAAATCAAACTTTCCCGCCCGTTTAGGTCGTTGTTTGTGAGTATCCATCTATTGCCTTCTGAGTGCCTTTACACTATCATAACCTTGCTTTTTTCATGAAACCTTCCCTCTCGTGTTTTGTTGTTGTTGTTTGGTGGTGATTTTCAGTGATTTC
The DNA here is from genome assembly GCA_954871275.1 of Leptopterna dolabrata. NCBI lineage: Eukaryota > Metazoa > Arthropoda > Insecta > Hemiptera > Miridae > Leptopterna > Leptopterna dolabrata. The sequence goes on from OX940980.1 coordinate 45,245,429, forward strand.
TCGTTTTTCCTTTCTCGTTGCGATTTTCTCATTTTTTACTCTCGAAATGCCGAAGTAAAAACGCATTTTCCAAAAATTGGTAAGGAGACCACCCTTCCAAGGATTCCGTTCGTCCAGGAACCTCTAGGTAGCAACCAGATAACGCTGAAGTGGGGCATGTCCCAGAAGCGAGCCTAGAAAGAGTGGAAATTGTGAATACTCCTGTCTCCTCTGCCCCAGCTTTCACGGCATCATCTACTGAGAGGAAATTATCGTCATCCATTGCTGATTATGATCATTTTGAGTCGAAAAGCAAATTTGATATAATTGACGTTGAATCCTTCGGAGACGCCCTTGCTAAACTAGTGAGGTGCCTGACTTTGAAATTTTTTTTAACATGCTTCCCGATGTCCTTTTTTAAAAATTCTTGTTGCAATCGAGTCTATATATTGTGTAGTTCAATTAAAAAATAAATAAATAAATTATTTTTTTCATCCCCAAAAAATGCCTTCTATCGAAAACATAAGGCAGATTGGTTTTGTTCAACTAAGCTCCTGAACAACCTGACCAATCGTGGTGTAGTGCACCGAAGTCGGAAGGAGAAAAAGGAATATGTCACCTGTCATACGGAAGCCAGAACACGTTCAAATTACATCATGTGACACACAATAATAAATTTTTAATAGGTTTAAAAGAGAAAAAAAAGGAGTGGAAGTCGGTGGGGGATGCTTAATGGTGTGTCACGTTCTAGAAGAGAGCTCGGGAAATTAAAAGTCGGATTAGGGGTGGCAGCGAGGGGCGCCAGCCCCCCCCCCCCCCCCATCACCCGTTGCTGATGATATATGACCGTAGGAAAAGTCACAATTAATTATGGCCTCGCGATAAATTCAGCGTAATAAAGGTGATGCGGGCGAGGACGTGATTTACTAAAATAAATCCTTAGTCAGCGTATTCCTTTCAGGGTCGGGCCTCAATGAAAAATCGCTCTCCCACAGACTGCCGCCCCGCGGGGGGTGATTTTCTGTCATTGGAAAGGTCTCAATATATTGTTGCGGCGATTTTCCACACTTTACTAGCTCACACGTTGCCACAGCGTTTCTAAGGAATTTTGCAACATAATATGACTTGAAATTCATTTGGCAGTGGATAGATTTATTATAATCGTAAAGTGCGTCATTGTTTTATCCTCATCATACCAGTAGTCCCCTCTACCTTTTTCCATTCACGCAGCATGACCATATGAGCAAATTTTGCCATCCTAAGACAATTTTAGTACTTTATTTTTAAATAAATTGTTGGTGATATTTTACCTAAATTAAATTATTGACCCTCAAAAACTCAAAATTTTACCCACTTGTGATCAATGATTTTTTGGCGAAGCTTTTGACATTGGCTAGACGATTCTGTGGATCATATTGTTGGGAACCAGGCGAAAATGAGGTAACTAGCCCGTGAACCATAAATGTTTCCCACCAGGGACCTTCGCAGGTAGGAGAGAATGGGGGAGCGTGTTGAGACATGAATGAGGGATGTAGAACCCCCTTATCTTAGGCGTTTATCTTGGTAGCCAATGAAACCCAAGATCCAGCACCCGAGAAACACCTGGTAAACTTTCGTCTTTTCCAGAATGAGTGATAGGTAAATACCAGGGATAGGATTTTTAGTCCCACGAAAGAGTAGATATTATAATTATTATGTTACCATGATATAGATATATTGTACTAGTAGGTAATTTCTTCCTGAATTATTGCAGTATCATTTTTAGGTTGTATCAACATCAAACATTAGGCAATAGTCCATGTGATGAATGTGTTAGAAGGTACATCCACCACGAGCGGTGTGAGGGAGGATGTGCCCGGTTTGGTTATGGGCGGACCACCACCATGCCCGGGATCTTTTTGGATGTGTCCGTTTTGGTTATGGGCGTACCACCACCATGCGTGGAATCTTTTCGGGAGCGTTGCCTGGTTTGGTTATGGGCGGACCACCACCATGCCCGGGATCTTTTTGGATGTGTCCGTTTTGGTTATGGGCGTACCACCACCATGCGTGGAATCTTTTTGGGAGCGTTGCCTGGTTTGGTTATGGGCGGACCACCACCATGCCCAGGATCTTTTTGGAAGGCTTGCTCGGTTTGGTTATGGGCGGACCACCACCATGCCCGAGATCTTTTAGGGTAGTTTGCTTGGTTTGTTTATGAGCGAATCACCACCATGCCCAAGATCTTTTAGGTAAGGAGGAGAGAGAGTAGTCAGCGACTAGAGGAGACCGTAGAATGGTTAAAAAGGCGAAGGAGGCGAGTATATATAGTCCTGGGAGCTGTCTCCCTCCATCCTCCAGCTAGTGGATGATGGTGGGGATCTCCAGGCTGGCCCTCGGCTCTCCTGCGTCTTCCGTCCCCACTTCTATGTTTACTTGGCGAGATCTTATTTCTACATAGTGAAGTTGTGGTTCTGGGAGGATACCACGACAGTCCACTTACCAGGTTTCTAACTCTATCGAGCACAATCATTGTAATTTATTAGGCAGTTCGCTGCATCTTAACATTATTTTACTTCTTTTCATGTCTTTGTGTTTTTAATAAGCAATGAACGAAAGCGAGAGATAGAGGACGAGGTTCAACAGGGATCCCAGTGGAATCGTAAGCGCTCTCCACCCGTCCCAGTTTTATATTAAGTTTCAACGGCAGTCTTTTTCCCTCTCCCATCCCCCTTTCTCTCACCACCCCTTTTCAACAACCATCTCTGGAGGAATCTAAATTAAAATTGAATTTCGCTGAGCTAACATTGTATCTCCCTCGGCTTGGCTTCATCTCCTTATTCGCCACCTCTCTCTCTCTTCCTTGACAATTTTCCCTAGTTTGCTCCTAGGAAGGAGGATTGAAAATGCAATACCCGTACGAACTGCAGATGAAGTTTTACCCCCTTTCCGTGCATTCTGAAGAGAAAAGAAAAGAAGAAAAATCTGCAGAATTTCCCAAGAGCTTACATTATTCATCTGTTGAATGATTAAAGGAAATTCTCACCACCCACTTCCTCTTAGGTCCTTTGAAAAATTAAATCTGCACGAGTTGGAAAGTTGTTGGAGGCATGAGGCGCGTTGGGAATGTAATAACAACTAGCCGAGTTGTCGGCTATAATATTATTTCTAGCGACGGTGTGTAGGAAAAAAAAATTAAAAATTAAAGCGTTGAACTACAATTTTGTGTTGAGGATGAACCAACCTCTGGAATGCGCGGATTCATAAGGTACATTGCAGGAGAGAGGCTAATTATTGGAAGCGTAATTCATGTTAAATGAGAATATCATTATACCTACTAAGCTTTTTTGGCCCAGATTTAGCCTATCCCCTAAATAACACTCACAGAAAATATCTACTGACTGAATGACTAATGACTGAAGTGATAGGCTGGAACGGAAACGTTAGGCAGGCGTCTCAAAGAATTCGAGGCTTCCATTGTTAGATGCATATTTCTAATTTCCCCTTCGATCCAATGATCCGTTTTTGAATATGAAAATAAATTCGGGTTCTTACCAAAACCATAGATAAAGGTAATTTTTCGCTGAAGCGCAACGGAGAGACAGACGGTTCTAGAAACTAAACTCATCGTTATAACTAATAGAGTCTTATAATAAATTATCGAATGAATAAGTGCTTTATTGATCATTGAAAATATCATCTGCTGTGGTTATCAGAATGCAATACGTTTCGGCCTAGGCTCTTAGGCTTACGTGTGAGACCTATTCTTTAAAAAATTAAAACAAAAAAAATTAAAAAATTAACTTCTCAATTTTATTTCCTCTTCTTCACAGATTTATTTATTTTTATTTTTTTATCTAAGAGTACTTTATTGTTAGAACGAACATTATGGTTTTGCGCAAAATAGAATATTATGGTAAGATTCGAATAATTCTTACTATATTCTTCTTACAGATTTCTTCTAAAAATATTTGTTTTCAAAGTAAATCATTGTATGTTCAATTCTACCAATAACTAAATAGTAATTATTGTTCTTGAAACATCCCCTATTTTAACAATAAACATCCTCTATTTTAACAAAGCTGCATACCTTATACCCTTTCCCAATTGTGGAACCAGGCTTCCTGTATAACATAGATTGATAATCAATCTCTCCAGGTCATTCAACTAGTTCAGAATTAACTCTTGTTAGTAAGTTCACGAATTAAGCTGTCAAACATCGTTTACAAACAGCCTCAAGGATAGGAGCAGTACTCAAGCCAACTCAAACGCTAAGTAATATCACAAGGTTTGGAGAGAGGGGTGGAAGGTAGATTCCATTGGAGGAAATTGGCGTTCATCGAGCCGACCGGAAGTAATATCCAATTTTATACACGTGTTTATAGATAACAGGATATTGAGAGGAAAGTAAGAGCGTATCATGAGTTTCTCCAGCTCCTAATGAATCCGGGCAAATATCTTCGGGGCAAATATCATCAAACGAGGGTGGAGTTTATTGTTTACATCAACTGGAGCAACGTCAAATATTGACATATTTCGTCAATTTGAGCGGGGGTATTTTTCGGCAAATTTAAAGTAACTTACGAGAGATTGAGATTTCTCGAATCTCGGTGTTGTTGCGTTTCCAAGTTTCAACAAACTTGGTCCTGTTTGTGCAGCGATACCAAACGATTTGGCAATCTCTTCAGTTATCCCCACTTGTTCGGCGATGGGCACAAGAAATCAAGGAGTGGTTTTGTAGAATTTCTTAACGGCTCGCAGACTCCCGAATTCCCAAATCCTTTTTGTAAAGAACATAACAGGTTAATTCAATCAGAATTCCTGGGGATATTAAAAGTTTTGATACTAACATGGGTCTGAATCACAGCGAGGAATTTTGGTTTTAGGATGGCTAGTGGTTTGTTTTTAATTTCAGTAAGAAGCACGGAGAAGAATAATTAGGATGAACGGCATAGAACAGGCAGAGTCTTATTCTTAATAGTCAAAAACATATTTCCTAATATTCCTTAAAAAATTGTTCAAAAGCATTGTTACCTCATACTAAGCTTAAATCACGGCTAAAGGCTATAAAGCGCCGTCAGTAACTATTTTATACAGTTGTGATGTTCTTTACTTTTAATATTAATTGTTCGTTTATAAATTTCCACATATTATACCTACAACAGGTTTAAGTTTTTAGGTAGGTAGTATTATTATTACTGTTATTACTGCCACTAGAAGGAATGAGCTTGTTGCGACCAGCATTGTTCCAGGCTCCAGCTGTAGACTTACAGGGTTTCTTCTTTCGATGTATAGAGAATATCACTTTTCTCCACGGCTCTTGATTACCGCTGATTCAAAGGGACGATTTGTGGGTATTTTCACATTCATTCCCGCTCCTTCTTACTTTGATTTCAAAAGCTCCTGTCTCATTCTGTAACCGAACTTCCATAGATAGAAATCCATCTCGTTGATGTAAGTTTCGAACAATAAGTAGGAGGTTTTCACGTTAATGATTTTCTAGTCCCAAGTGGCAGCGGGACACCCCGTTCGGAGTCATCAATCCTAAACAACTAGGGATTTCCTTCCTTTTGTCCGGACACCTGATTCACGGGGAGACGACGGCGGCGCCTTTCTCCGAAGAAACGCTCGGTTAATTCACCAGACAAGGGGGCGCCTAAATAGAATCAATTATGGGAATCAAGTGCGCTGCCTATTTTTCAAAGGGGGCTTTTGTTGCCAAGGGAAAACCGAAGAATCCTCATTCACAACGGGTATCATTCTTTCAACGCTTGATGATTTTTCCTTTCGCCCATAACTAGTGGTATCTGGAGTACATCGAAATCGTGATTGTGGAACCTGGGACCCACAAAAGGATGAGTTAAAGTTTCTATTTTATTACTCAAAATTCGATTCGATTCCGCATGCCCCACCCCCCATCCAACATGGGTAGTGTAACTCATTTTTGGTTTTCGCACGAAAGCGGCGATTCACAAAAAACATTGTGTAAACTTTCTATACGGTATTGAACAAGAATTACCAAAAAACAACAATGCGTTCTTCCCAGGTGCTAAGAGGATATATTATAATCAGAAGGCAACTTTTACAGTGTGAAAGCGAAGGAAATAAATCTTTCTTTTCCTGTGACAGAAAGAACAGAATGATAGTTGGTAGCAAGAAATTTGGAGGGTGGCAAAATTGCTTGCTACCAACTACCATTCTGTTCAAATTCCTGCCATCCCACCAATCTGGCTGCTTTCTTGGTGTTCATGACCAATCTGCCCATTTTCCACACTTTCTAATCATATAGTCCCCGATCCTGCAAACTCCATGTCTACCTACCTAAACAATTACTTACCTACCTAAACAATTTCTGGTGATTATATATTTTTTACTAAACTTTTACCTAGCTACTACTAACAAACTAGTCCTTGTAAACATTTCTCTTCTAACTATTTTTAATTTAAACTAGATACCTAACCATGTAACTACAACATATCAATAGTATCCATAACTGTACAGGATCCATATAGCATCCATAGTATAACCTTCACCTCAGCAGGTTATGTTACTTTAAGCAATTTGCTTTTTACCTCTGGTCAGTGAATCAAATTGGAAATTACCACCTATCCACCTATCACACTTACCTTTGGACCACAAGTAAGCTTAAAAACATGTATTATACATATCTGTACCAAATGTAACACCTTGGACATTAACTAACGAACTGCTGTTATTCCAATAGATCCACATGAATAGGACCCAGATCCTGGGTAGAAACGTTGTGGGAATTAAAAAAGCCATCAAAAACAAGACTAGACTGGTCATTCCTCAATCCTGAATTGTGTTCATCAACCTAGTCATCAGAATCAACTTGTTATAATTATAATATGTGACTCTTAAACCCCTGGCATCGAGAGATTACTTCGGCATATCTACGGATGATAACATTTTTCCCGCATACTGTGCGCCTGTCAGTCCAGGGCCAGGATATAGTAAGGGGGTAACTTATTCTTCACCGGCGACTAGGTAATGGAATACCCATCCTATAACTGCAAGAAATGTAGAGATCTCTTGAGTTGAGAGATCACGAAGTGGAGAGAAGACACAGGAGGTTGAAATTCAACCAAGAATATCACCAGGAAGCAGCAACAGAGGTCCAGTTGACGGTAATGATCCCCCATCAGTCCCGGGACCCGGGATCGGGTGTAGGATAAAACTGAGGAAAACCCCTTCCCGAAAGGTTTTTCAATCCGGTAAAAACATCAGGACGGAGGTGGAGAATTGTGGAGAGACCCCCGACCCCGTTACGCGCAATGGAAGTGACAGCTGGTGGCGGCTGGACAGGCGGTCATAACAAGCGGGTCAACCCCGAAAAAGAGCGACCGGACAATATAATTCCATCCATGAAGGAGCACAACTCGTGTTACCTCCAAGAAATGACCGGAAGAACAGCTGTCCGGATCAGGGACACATCTTAAAAGCGAGTCGTATAATATCGGGAGAGAAAATGAAAGATGGAAGTAAAAGATAAATTTACGGGAGAAAATAAAAGTGGGCTGTTATTGGCGGTGAAGCGGCTGGGTGCAGTAAAGCCTGGCACTATTTGCAGAAAATTATTTGTGCGGTTATTTTTTCCACCAGTTAGCACTTTTTTAACTGGTATCGAGGGTCTTAACTATAAACCATTAACAATAAACAATTTTATGGTTAGGCTGGAGAATACGGAATCTTTATTTCAAAAACTTAAGCGAGCTGGAGATCACGTATCACATAATTATCCCTTTAAACTAGCATGAGATAGGGTATAGATCTATTTTAACATGTATCATGTTTTAGCCCTGGGGTACTAGCATTTTTTGTGAGTCGATTTTGCGCGTCAATTTTGAGCGTCAAATTTGAGCGTCAATTTTAAGCGTCAAATTTTTTCGCGCACAATGCATAGTGGTTTTCACGTACAACCGAGTAGTTGCTAGGGAAATGAAACTTCTTTCATTTTCATCGGACAAAAATCGTTTTCCATTCGTTGGAAAGCTCTTGATTTATCACGAATTTATTTCGTATTTGTTCTTGGTATTTATTTCCTAGTGTCATACTATAACTATATAAATGAATGTTATAAATGGATAGTAAACAATGACGCTTGTTTGGTTGTCACGTTTTAACATGTATCATCTATGGTGCTCAAGAAATGTAGACAAGACATCGTCAGAAGAAACGAGCACATACGTTTCAAGTAAGTAGTAGATTTCTACCTAGCCTTCACTTTTCGAGTTAATAACATCATACATGGTTGCAATTTTTGGTTCTTAAACATAAATAAATTTATACAAAGAAACGAAAATGAATAGCCAGTTTTGAATAGGTTCCTTCTTACTCTGCAGTTTATAATATATAGAGATTTTTTTCTCTAGTAACAGTGGTTGTTTCTTATGTCAAATTTGATATTTTTAAGAAGTCAGGCGTTTTGAACTGGCAGCAATATTGTGGTGAAAATAAGTTTTTTGTTTGAAATAATATTTCTTTGATATACAAGACAACCCGATCTCTTCTCTAGACAGATAAATATGAAAATAGCATATTTCGGCTTCCGTCTCCATTTTTTGATGTAACTCACATAGTTTCTCTCAAACTATTTTTCACGCGATTGGCACATTTCATTGACGTTCTTACGTCAAAATTGAACCAGTACCCTTCATCTCACCATCTACTCCTTATTTTCCCCAATATAGACTTTATCTGTAGCCAAATATCAGTGAACTATTGTGACTTCTTCTATCCAGATCTTACTACATTCCTGTTTTGTTCATCTTGTACCTATCGAATCACTTAGAAAAGTAATGCTCAATGAGCAGCTCACTCCATAATTATTGCATCGATTTTATTTCGTGTTACAAGTTATGGCATATTTCATTTTGCATACCGCATAATTGGACTGCCCGTAAATTGTAAATAAATAGTGAATAAAAAACGCTGCAAATTATTACACAACGGCTTATTATTTACCTATGTTGATGCTCCTTCTGCGTAGATAACTGTTTTCTGTGGTCAATACCCTCGAGCTCGCCCAGGAAAGCCCTAAATAGAGTGCTCGAGCCGGCCCGGGAATTAAAGTTTCATACAAATGCGCGGGATTCAATAATTCAATCATTCATCATTAATCATGTTTTGCAGTTATTCATGAAGCATAAGGTAAATAACAAAGTTTTGTAATAATTTACCTGTATAGATGCCCCATCTGCATAGATAGGTAGTATAATAAACCGTTGTGTAGTAATTTACCGTTGTGATTTGCCGTGTTGTGTAGTGATTCACCCAATAATACTTCAACGTTTATTCCAGCTACAAAAGTACGTATCAACAAAATCCAAAAGAGCCATCATTTTTCAAATGAAATGATATCACAGAACAACCAACTCGACTTCATACAGCCATCCGTGATTATAATCAGGTGCTCCCTAGCAATGATATCTCGGGCCAATTTCCCATTGTTTCTGCGTCCCTAGCGATGATATCTGGGCTGAATGTATACAATTTTATTCACCTTCCTGCTGAAGATGCCTGTCGGTGAAAACTGCTGGTCCTTACTGTGAACGAACGGCTGGACGTGCAATGCTCCGGGTGGCCTCAAAAAACTCCCAAGTTCGAGAACTATTTAAAAACGCCAAAAAATTCGAGATAACGGCGTCCTGGAGATTTCAACCCCTATTTCTCACCCATTAGGGATGACTGACATTAACGCCGATATTCGATCGATTTGACCAATATTAGACCCCTAATGGGACCTATATACCGAATTTGGTCAATTTTGGTTCATACCTGTAACCAAGGACGTAACTAAGAAAAGTGCGAAGTACGGCCGACGGACAGAAATTTTTTTTATTGCTATTTCGGATTCTACATACCTTGAAACGGAAACCATCAAAATTTGATGGAGGGTAACAATTTTTTTTCATGCTCGATTCCAAAGGTTCATTATTGAAAATAATAAACCAAAAATACTCATGCGCTGTTTTATTTTCCTGAACTCCACAAATATGTTAATTGGAATCGACCAAATTCGGTCGTCTACCCCCCCCCCCCCCCTCCCTCAATCCTTTTCATCGTTGGGCTGTGAGATTAATCATGAAGTCAATAAAAATTATGGTTATCTTGTGAGGATGATCCTTCAGGAGATTATTAATAACGTTATGCCTCCTATGGAAGGAGTTATTATTATCTATAGGTTCTAATTAATAATTATCTATCAATTATTAGGAGGTAAATAATATCAATTCCTTTCAAAGTAAGCACAGCAGGAGATGTAGCAGTTAATGTACCTATCGATTCTTCATTGATACCGCTATTGACCTCTGTCTGTACGAAAATTGCCCTGTAGACGATCTTTCATCGGATTCTCAAGACGACGAATGGCTCCGATTTACCTCTGGCCACCTCCTCCGAAGATCATCGGAAACGATTTTGCGATCGGACGATCGAAATGGTTTACGAGCTCACGGAACACCGTGAGCGGCGGCGGGAGCAGAGAGAGCCCCGTCGAATCAAATATCTGGTGGCACGAACTCCCAATAGATCGGTGGATACCCGTGAGAAGCGTGTACGGCCTCGGGGTGAAAAGCTCGCTATGGAATTAAGTCGCCAAGTGGACCTTGGCCCCATCTCGGAGCGCCCTGAGGGATCACGATGAACTCCGGGGTTTTTCGGTTGTTGCCCGCCGGAGCTTGGAGAGAGTAAATAGAAGCCGGGATAAACGGGACGTTCGTTTCGGGGCCTCCTCCGTCTATGGGAGGACATGATGAATAGTCAGCTGACCCTGTAGCAACGAAAGCGGCTGGGTGATTACGTGCTGTTTGGTGAACCTGGTCGTTACTGGAATCTGCTGGAATCCATCCTGGTTTAGCAGGATATGTCTGTTTCGCCCCAATCAGCAAAGTCTACACCAAATATTTTTACATATTCCAAAGATTCAAGATAACAGACTGACTACCAAACTTGGCTCTTATAAGAGCAGCAGTAAGTAGGTACATAGTTGCTATCTGTGCTGCAGAAAGAGGTTCAATGAGCCTCTTTCTGCGGCACAGACAGTACCTACCTATCTACCTACCTACTCCTGCTCTTATAAGAGCCAAATTTCGTCACAGTCTAGAAAGAGGCTCATTGAACCTTGTGATTTTTCAGGTGAGCATGTTTGTGTATCTTCTTCATTTATTATGACACGGGCTGGTGCCCTGTTTACAGCAGCAACAAAAAAAGAAGGAGGAAATTGGATTCATGAAAAACAAAATAAAGCTGAATATCAATTAAATATTAAATTACAAGAATCCAGAGTGTGCTTGGCCTGGGCTTTTGTGTTGAGCGAAGTCCCATGTTCATATTTTAGAGAAAATTCTCCAATTGAATTGAACATTAATGAAAGCCTCGTTCGCTGACTCCAATCTTGCCAATGTTTGGTGGATTGCCATTCGAAATACACTATATATCCGTTTTGATTTCGCTGGGCATGTTCGTATATTTACATACATATAATATATGTATATACGAACATGCCCAGCGATTATTGCCTCATTCAGCAAATACAGTGAAATTATTTACATTTACCTGAGTTTTCAGGTATTTAATATGTCCAATATCGTCGTTTGGAAGATAAGAGAAGCGAGATAAGAGACGACAGGAGGGGGCCCAGCCTGAGATGTAAAGGTGGTAAATACCTAACTGAGTATCTTCTTCACATTTACTATAGGTTCGAATAAATACCTACCCAAAAGTGCCCAAAAATTTATTAATTTTCGTTAAAAAAAATTAACAAAGACCTTGAGGAGGTAATGATTTTCAGCAGTCCTATTTTTCTTCCTGATCCCAGTGACGTGATTATTCGGCGCCAATATGGCTGCGGCCAGGACTCCAACATTCATAGAAATATCTCATCCCCCTTTATCTTGAATTTACCGTTTACTACTCGAACATGCATGAATCATTGAAATGGTTTTATTATCATATTCAAAATAAAATGGTTAAAAGATATGAAAATAGGCTTTTTGTACATTTAAAAGCGATTTAATTATTGTTTCAAGCACTTTTTAAAGAAAAAACCAAGTAGAGCTGTTCAAGTAAAATGGTATATTATTTTTCGGTTTTGGGAGCTGTATTTGTAGTTAAAACGCCATAACATTCACATTACATTATTATTTTATGAGATCTTTATATTGAGAAGGATTTTGAATGCAAATACTATAGAACTGGCTTGTACAGGTTTGGTTTCGAGAGTTGTGTACGTTCTTATTCTAATTATCTTATAATCGTCTCCGATGGATTAATTCAATCCAAATATTGGCATCAGCGATGCGCGTGTAAAGGGATCATTGGCCATCACCCCTTTACAATCTCGTCCAAATCAGGTCTGTCCCACGACTCTGGTCATCATGAGTACAACCAGCACCATGACGCTTCCTTGAGGACACGCCTGAACGGGAGCAGCGCTCCAAGCAGATATCTTGGAAACCACAGGACGAGCCATATCCACTACACCAGAATTCTGCGCGTGGCAGCCATGCCGACCCTCAGATGAACAGAAGAGCCAGGAGAGGGACAAACGCGGAACCAGTTCAGAAAAAAATAATACACCAAACTCGAATGGGCATTTTGGCTTTTGGAGGACACTTTTAACATGGATATGTTTTTGGGCTGGTGGACAATCTAAAATTTCCGACGACACCAAAAAGTGTAATGCACTACCGATAAATAATACTTGTTTCCATACACCTGATGTCATAGAATGCAAGGTTGTTGTTTACTGAAGGCGATTACTAAGTTACTAGATTAACCGTGAGGCTAATTTTATTTCTGTTTGACCTATGAGGATGAAATTCGAAATGGAGCCTCTATATGACTGACTGGTGAGTAAGAAAAACGAGATGAGGGTCCTCCCTAATAAGCTGAGTGTGCCGTTCTTCAATCCCAAAATTTGTCCGTTTGCAAAAAAAAAAAAAAATTGTAAGCGTAATTTTCTCCGTTTTCACGGGAAAACGTTAAATGTGGATATGCAGTACGGTACTGCCTATTTGTGCGTCCAAAAACATGTCCATGATTCAATATTTTTCCGCGAAAATGGAGGAAATGTGTATGTTTTTTTTCTTCCAAAATTGGGTCCATGGCTTCCTTTACTTCAGCGGATTCTAAAGCAATACGGGAGTGTTTAATTTTACGTTATGTATAATGGTCACGTATACTTCTTCAAACAACCTAGGTATAAAAGAAGCGGGGATGAATAATTGAGGAACGTCGGATTATAGTTAGTGATAAATCATTGAGCTCGCCACTATTACATAAATTACCGTTAACGTTACTGTATAAACTATGTATGACAGAGGTTATATCCGCATTAGCGTGGGGGGTTAATTCTGTAGCTGTCCCAAAGCATTAACAGCGGTAATGCGAACCGTGCAAACTGTGCATTCTCCATCTCGACGCTACATGGCAACTGGCGGGTGCTGACATCCTAGTTCCCGACCCGCCTTCTCACCACCTCCTTCATTTCCATATTATTACTATACAAGCGTCGCAAAGTGAAATGCCCACTGTTCATGTGCTTGGCACTGCTATTAAAACATTTTTATCGCTGACGAAGAATAATTGGAGTTTCCGTCGACACTCAAATGCCCCCCCTCCTCATCATCTTGGTACTAACGAGCTATCTGTATAAACAAGCTTGCTACCTTCTCTCATAAATCTGGATGGCCATTTTGGAACTGTCATCTTGCAGCTACTACTCCCAAGTGTAGAGCTCTAATTTAGTACTGACATCCCCCCCCCCCTCCATCTTTGTCTATGCATACTTTCTAAGAGCATAACATAATTATATTAACATGGTTTTTAATGTAGAGAATTTCGGATTAAGATGACATTTTTTGTTCAACAAAAAATTGAACGCCCCACATTAGCTCCGTGTGACTTGTGGGTCATAAAAATATCGTTTTATGAACGTTTAAAAATCGATTATGTGTACCGAGATGCCACCACCCTGTTCTGATAATTTCAAGTTCCCAATTTAGGAGCTTGGAAACGCTCAAAATATTATGACCTAACTGTGCCAGTTCTTGATTGATACTCAGGGAGATCCAGAAAACAGATTTTGACGATTTCAGTGATGTTATGATATAGAATAAGCAGAGGGTAACGAATCAGGTGATGTCACTCATGGTGGGAGACTTCCGACGCTGTGTCTGACTCCGACGCATACCTCGACTTCGACGCGAGTGGTCACCTTCGACGCATACCTAGTTCAACTTGTTTTCAGTTTTCTGCATATTACCCCTCAAACTTGTAGGAACATTTACCACTCATATGTAATACGTGAAGATTTAACCGAATAAACAAGAGGAACGACGAGCTTAGCGGCGCAGTTAGGAGAAGGGTCCCCTCCATCAACCGCCATCACCGCTCAATGGTCATAACTGCTGTTTATGGACGGGGGACGGGTGGAAAGGGGCCTTTATAAGCGGCCTTCCTAGCCCAGCTCTTCATTCGACCAATCGCACTCTTACACACGACTTCTCTCTCTCTCTCTCACTCACCTTACACCTTATCCCTCCTCTCTGTGCACTCGCCGTGGTGGTAACCGTGGGGTGTCTTCCTCTCTTTCATCTAGCACCTGCTCTGGTGGTAACCGCGGGGTATCTGATACTCACTGTGGTGGTAATCGGGGGGGTATTAGTTTAGGTTCCTTCCTACCCAGACCTACCCTACCATTAGGGATCACCACCGTTAAGTTGAATTTTTAGGTAATCCGTAAAACTGCATTGTGGCATGCTTTTTCATTGAACATTGTGCAATCTTCTGACAATGTATGTCTCACTATCTGTATCCATGTCGTAATTTAGGGGAGTAATGCATTTCTTTCATTGTCGGTTGACAACCTATTAATTCACGCTGCTTTGTCCACTTCCCCATTCCCGGTGACCCAAATATGTAGGTATTTACCTCCTCAGAAACCTCACCATCACCTCGTCGGAGACTGATCAAAAACTTCACCTTAGTTGGATTAGTAGGAGGTTTGGCGTCCTAGAGGCTTTGAAGACCTCGTTTTCAATAAACATGTATTATACCTCAAACAAGTAATTCCACCACTTAATCCAAATAGTCACTATAATCAAACGTTGTGGTCAGTCCCCCTGTCATAAAACTTAAATGAGATTCTATAATTCGTACTGTGAAGCGTTATGTGGTAAATGAATGCGTTTCCATTAGCATCTTCAAACTTCGACACGGGGACTCTACACAGTCCCCAGCGCAGTACCTACGCTAATTGCTTATCGCAATTTATTAGTTTGCCCCTCCTTCCCCCCTCCTACACAACTGAATTTGTTCGTATAAATGGGATTTGGAATTCAGAAATTGATCGGACCAGAAATTCTGAGCTGAAAACTAACTTTTCACTTTGTGATTCTGAATATCGATATTTCGCCCGGACTCAACGATGTTCGTGTTATATGTTTTAGGTAAGTGTGCTAGTGGTAGGTGCGCTTTGGATTAATTTTTCATTAATATTATTCCTTACATTCTGAATATTTACAGGAAAATAAACGAAAAAAAGTGAATCGGTATGGTGATACAGAAAAACATCGATGATTTACTCACTGCCATTTTTGGCAGTGATACTGCCTATTTTCGACTAGTATAAAATATGTCTGAGAGAACTATGCATCTATGTGAAGAAATATCCTGCTCGTGTAAATAATTTCAATTATTCCGGTATACAGCTATCAAGTTCAAAAATTAATACCTAGTTATTTAAGGACAGGCGCATGCTCGTATTATACTGGACCACTGTTGATTGGGGATTCCGGTATTTTGGCTTCAATAATACATATAACATCTATTCATGAAATTTCTTCATTAAAACTGGGAATGACAGTATTTTCACAACAGCCTACTAAAAGGTCTACTTGTAATAGGTGTTTACCTAAACAGCTGACCACTGTTGGGGAAGAACCGCAAAATGGGAAAAATCCCATGTTTCTATCATTGTTCTGACCCGTCTTGAAGGTACATCAAGTGATGAAATTCTTCAGTCATCTTTCTTACAACTCATCCTTTATTTTTTCATTAACTAAAATTATTTCTACCGAAATTTCGATTCTTTCATCTTTTAGTCGTGGTCAGATAATTTATATATTCTTATATTCATTATCCATGTATTGTATACAATTAAATTGAATTGAATTCCAGTTATGCAGTTACAATGATCTGGAACGTACCCCCATCATCAAATGGCCAAGCCGAGCGAGTGGTTCAGACACGCTTTGAAGAAATTAACGGCAGGGGATTGGGAAACCAAGATTTCCCGTTTTTAATGAAGCAGAATTGTGTTACTCTTAGTGAATGTGGAAAAACCCCCTGCTGAATTATTGTTCGGTAGAAAACTGAGAACTGCATTAGACTTGCTTCAACTGAAAGAAAAACAAAATTGGGAGGAAGGAGAGGTAGAAAAATAAGTTCGATAGTTGGAGGTAAGAAATAAAGTTCTTACTAAGAACTATTATATATGTAATAGATCAGTTGGAGCTAAATTGTAGAATGCAGCAGTTACGAAGAAGACTGGGTCCAGACTGTCTGAAGTAAAAGAGGAAAACACAGGAATCCTTCATAGGAGACACACTGATCAGCTGTTCTCCTAGCACCTCTAAGGACCTATCGCCGTGTGTATCAAAATTTAAAATAAATGTAATCTGTATGTGAAAGAGGTAACAAGTCCCCCCCCCCCCCCCATGTACTATTACGGTGGAGAGCGCTACTCCAGTGCCAATAATTGGTCTCCAAGTTCCCTGTTTTCAGCTGTGGCGTGAAGCCGAAGAAAAAGGGCTGAACTAGGATATTGTGGCAGTGACAGTGACAGAATAATAATATTTATATCCTGATGTGTTTAAATTCATTGTGAATAATATAATAACGATTTGAAAGACCTATCGAAGAATTTCATTAAAAGTTCATGAACTAAAAATTATGGTCCGACCCGTATCGCTGTTCTTTGGAAAATCCTTACAACCCCATACAAACCGATTCAAATAGTCCTAGTCCATTCAAATTCACGTTACTGGGTGATTCGTAGAAACTAAACTGTCGGGTCGCGAAGGGAAGCCCTGTTCACGTCGAAAGAGGTCGTTTCGGCGATCTTACCATAGCCTATATCCGTATCAGGAACTCGCTAATCACGGTGGGACATCCCTGATTGAAATCGGTCAAACGGTTTAGATTTAGACGTGATGAGGTAACATACGTTGTTGTGACTCCAAACTAAGGGGTAGGTAGGGAGGTTCAGAGGTCGACGTCGGAGGGGTGGAGTGTGAGATGGACATGGTTGGATGGAGAAATATGCTCCCCGCGGTTTTCACTAACATTAGGAGTCTTTTAAGGACATGCTCCCCGCGGTTTTCACCAACAGCAGGAATTCTTTTAAGGGTATGTATGCTTCCCGCGGTTTTCACCAACAGCAGGAGATCTTTTAGGGAAGGAGCGAGTCGGGAAAGAGAGAGAAACCGTATGAGCGAGATCGGTCGAAATGAGAGTTGAGCCAGAAGGGCTAGTTTTATAGAGACCTTTCGACCCGTCTCCAGTCCACAATCGGCCGTTGCGACCGTTTTGGCGGTTGACGGTTGTTTGTTTGGAAGGGTCCCCTTGCGAAATTTTCCCTTGTGCTGCCCAACTCAACATTGCCTTCATTTATTTGGTTAAGTCCACAACTATGTGCAATATTACAGGAGTGCTTTGAATGAGGGGATCGCGACATACGTAAACACTTAAGAGTTTTGTAGAAAGTACCTACCTATGATATATAAAATGTGTGTGTGTTCATCACTCCAAAAGGTTATATTATAACCTTGGCTACGAGGTAAAAACGCCCTCCCCACCATTTGAATGGTGGCCAAGTGGCATTGAATCATGACTGGAGCCAGAGAAAGATGTTTGAAAATTAAATTAATCTTTCACTGGTTCGAGTCACACTCAGCGATTTTGGAACCTCCATCATCTCAAATTTGACCCACTTTGTTGATGATAAATATATGTTTGAAAATTAGAATACATAATTATTTTTCCTCTATAAAGATCACATTTGAGTTGATGGGGTCCCAACAACGCTAAAATCAACAAAAATTGTTATAAATGCACCAAAATTTATATAGAATATAAACGCGAGACACTAGTGGTTTTAGTCAACTTTTTTTTTCTGAAAAAAAGTGGATCGCATACGATTTTAAGGGGGCTAAACGCTAAAAATCTTCTAGAATAGCTTAAATTTACAAAACTTGAAAATTTGGTCATACGTTCATGCTGAATGACTGACTAGAAATGTTCTTTGAATCCGTGGATTCTTTGGAGTTGAAAACTTTTCCTGACCGATCAGAAGAATGAATGGGATGTTATCAATTTGTCTACCGTTTTGTGGGGGAATGAAAAGGTGGAGTCACGAGGTGCACAGAATCCAACCCTTCTTGTTTACGATTCGTGATGTTGATCACATTCGTACTAATTAGTTCAGTTTGCCAGGCGCAGACCCTCGGGGTATTGACTCGGCGGTGTGCACGTTTGCCCCTGCGTGTGTTCGAATGTTGATTGAAGATCATAATTTTATGGGGTGTGTTTAGGAATAAGCAGCATTTTAGCCGAGTTGCGAGGAAAGCGGGATTCGCAAAGAGGGGGAATATCTTACGATGGAAACGCAGAGTTTAAGTTTGCACGTTTCGTGGGCGCCTTTATTTGCGTTATGCTCGGTGGGATAATTTGAATTTCCCATCGGAGGCGAGAGGATGTCAACTTGTCTGGTAGGCGAACCGGGGCGCGGATGATCGCCCCAAAGCTCGTCTCGAATGTGTGCGTGCAGCGTACTCGTGTTTGTGTGCGAGTGTGCGCTCTCATTGTGGAAACCTCCGCTGACTTCGGCGTCTTCCGCTCGGGCTGGCCTCGGTTTGAACACGCAAACAGACGTCCACCGGTCCGGATAACGCACTCACACGTAGGCCCCTGAATACAGTTGATTCCCCATACAAGCTCGTCCTCCCGCGCTCTCTCTCCACGCGTCATATGTATTCCGGGATCCTCTCATGTTCACATCCGCTCGCTTGAGGAGAAATGCGGAGGAGCTCGACCTGGTGTTAGTAAAAATCACTGAGATGCAAACCTCAACCATCACCTCTGAGCTAAGCCCTAATTTTATTATTAACTTGGCGAATCTCAGTGAACATTCCACTCATCCAACATGAACCTATGAGAACATTTTCTTACTATCATTGGTACCCACTCTACCTACCCTTGACATTTATAATAAAATACTTTCCTCTGTGTTTAACCATTTTAAGAAGAATCACTTTATTGCCGTCTTAGTGATATAGTTATTCAAATATTCCTTTATCGATAAAATATTACCCTCACTCCCCTGTATTGTGGTTGATTGTTACAAAAGTTATTCACATTTAGAGCAATGTTTGAGCTGAAAAAACTCAATTTTATCTATTTATCCCGTTACAGTTTGGATGTAGGAATTGTCTTTTTCCTATACCTTCCATTATTGGGGAGGTTTTGGCGATTACTGAGCATCACTTAATTTAATTTATGTTAGATTTATTATTTTCTTGAAGCAATTTTTACTAAATTGAACTGCGCAAACTCAAAAACACTGCAAAGTCCTTGGTACATGGGATTATTATTCTATTGGACACACCTACAGTGTTGGCTGTTCATTTATTGTGCCTTCCATGTTGCAATAATTGAAATACCTATTTTTGATGGTTTCCACCAATTTTGGCCCCCAAATCACGAATTAGGCTCATTTTGGTTTATTATTCTGTGAATAATACACCTATGTAATCGCTCAGTAAACAATTTTTATAACAAATCCCCCAACCCCCCACACCCTCCCCCTCCCCCTGGTTGATCATCACAAATTTTTCTTTTCCATTTCAAGGTGCGTAGATTCCGAAAATGCAATGTCCGTCCGCCGTATCACGTGTACAGGCTTCATTTTTGGTCTGAAAAAGTCGTTCTTTCGCACACATGCTCCATTTGGGCCCCAGTTGTGTCCTGAAACTTTGCAGCCCGATCGGAATATACCCAGGGATGTTATGAGTGAAAATGTGTATAAAAATAGGTACTTTTTGTGTTTTAGTAACATGAGCTTTTGAGGTATCGTTTTCCATGTTTTTGGGGACGAGAAGACCGAATATGAAGTTGATTTTGACCAAAGAGTAGAAAATTGAGGTTCTACCAAATGTTCAGCTCCCAAAATTGATTTTTTATGAGTCAAAAAGTGGGAAATCGTCTGAAATCACCATCAATAATACTAGAAAAAGTGTTAACACGTGCATCAAGACGATTAATTGGCACTATAAATGATCAAAGATAATATAATTTGAAAAAAAAGGAGCGTACCTAATTCGTGTTTTAGGGGCCAAAATTGGTGGAAAACATCAGAAATAGGTATTCCATTTATTTTACATGAAAGAAACAATAAATTAACAGCCAACCTTTCTGTAGGTATGTCCAAAAGAATACTTACCCATGTGACAAGGACTTTGCAGCGTTTTTGGAATCTAAGCACCTTGAAACGTAAAAGAAAAAATTTTGATGGGGTGTTATGAACATTTTTTGTTGAGCGATTACATACCTAGGTGTATTATTCACAGAATAATAAACCAAAAGAAACGGGCGTTCATTTGCTTATCCAGCAGTATCAATTAGGTAGAATCGACAGAATGGCCTTCGTCACTGGCGTCAGCCCTTCGTTTGACCGTATCTGAACATTCAACGTTGTTCATGATTCATAAGACGATGCATGCTGTAATTTATGATTGAATTTGTAACTGATGATCTCATCAGATATATCTTAATTTTTTTATGCTGATTTAGGCGATTTGGAATTGTTTGCAATTATAAGACATTTGAACTCATTTCCGTCCTGTTCACTCCACTTAGATTTTTGACACCGGGGCTCATTTTTGGCCTCTTGATCGAATGACATATTTCAGACCAGGGCTCATTTCGTCCGCTTGCGGGGCTCATTTCGTCCGGGCTCGTTTCGGTCAAAGCCCTTCCACCACTCCCCCTACGCGGCAGCGACCCTTCATTTTCTACTTCTGCAATATCTCAAAACATCCAGCAGGACGTGCTCTACCGGTGGGCTTCATCAAGTCATGCTGCATGGCTGGAACATTCGTTTTCCGAAGAGGAAGCTGTTGCCTGATTTTCACTTGAATACAAAACTAGACCGCAGTCTGTGGAATTTTCGGTCCACAAACCCGTCGGATGTCTCACCGCCGATTGCAGAAGAAAACGTTTTCGGTCTCGGGGGCACCAGTCACCCTCGAAACGATCAACGCGTCCATTCAACCACGAAATGGGCCTCTCGGGACGTCAGTGGGGGACAAGGCCCGGAGACTCGAGGAAGGGTCACTAACAAGAAAATAAACACCGCTTTCATCTCCTCTATACGAGGAGAGCTGATAAACCAGAAAGAAGAATATAAAGAAGACGAGACAGTGAAAGAAAGACGAGTTGGAACGAGAAGAAAATAACGTAGTATTCGGTGGGGCGGAGGGGTGATGTAGGCGAAGCAGGTGCAAGGAGGAGGGCTTTTGTTGGAGCCCTGGGGGTCCATTGTGCTACGCCCACATGTCATTGAGCAGATCCCACTTCAAGATAATCCTATGGTGGATGCTTCTGCCGGTGAAGGCTACCTGTTCCTATTATATTCAATCTGTCCACGGCACGGCAACACGGAACCCCCCCCCCCCCACCCCCACAAATACTGGGTCTTCGATATTTACCCTCATTTGCTCGCCAACTTCACAACTGTATTCACCTACAAATTTACAGTTGTTATTTTGCCCAACCGGTTTACAAACCTACCTGTTGGACCTCATAAAGTAGGTATTCAATATTCCTAGAATGTGCCATTGGCTCGACGAAGTTTGTCATCACAAAAACTCGTAAAATCTTCATCATGATCATGACAAATCTCAATTTAAAAAAAAAAAATTAAAACTGATATTAAACATCAATATTAAATATCAATATTATTGATATTATTGATATTAAATATCAATAATACGCTAAATCACAGTTTTAAGCACTTTTTTGTCTTTTTTTAACCAAATATACTGTAGGTTGAAAGCCGTTCTGCGGTCTCTGAAACCGGCGAGGAGTTTTTAGTTTATTATTTTTAATGTCTAACGAGCCTTTTACAAAAGTTAACCCCCCCCCCCCCCCCCCCTCAAAATTTGATTTTTATGCGTTTTATGGTGGGTACGTATAATCCGAAAATGGATTGAAAAAATTTCTCTCTGTACGCCGTACTTCGCACTTTCCTTGAAGTGAACGCCAATAATTATTGAGATTTGGGTTCTAGGTCCCATTATTCGGGGTCTAGCTGATCCACGAAGCTCGGCGTTCAGTCATTTCTAAGGGGTGAAAAATAGGGGTTGAATATTTCAGAACGCCGTAGCTCTGAAACTTTCAATAGAAGGGTATGGGTTTTTAAGACGTTTTCAAATTGATTCTGAACTCTAGGATTTTTTTAGACTACCTGTAGCGTTGTATGTTCAGCCGTTCGTTCATAGCAAGGCCCTGGAATCAACTTTTTTGTTCCGTGAGACTTCATTTGAAGTAAGTTATTTCGGATATTGTTAATTGGTACAAGTTGTTGTTCACGGTCATATGACTTGAATATGTCTTTGGGTCCTATTTGAGTTCAGTGACCGTCAGTTTCAAAAAACGACCGGCTGGCACGTTCGTGGTGCCGTAATGGCGCGTTGCAGGGGATGGGTGCGTTGGCAAAATGCTTATTTTTATGTAACTATAATGGAGGGAAACGCAAGGGTAGGAACTGACCACTGAAAACAGTGATCTACGCAGATGGGGTATCCACAGAGGTAAAAAGGAACCGTTATGTAATAATTTGCTTAGTTTTCTACAGGAGCCTTCTTGTGTGAATAGAATACGAGCTTCCAAACTAGAGATCCTTTACAGTGTTCCTAGAGACTGGAATTTTGTATAAGGGTTAGCTTCCAACCACCCTTCGGGTAACCCGAGTAATCGTATAGTCAATTTTCCCTTTGACATCAGCTCACAAAAGCAATAGGGAAAACTCCCAAATTCATTCCCGTGACATAATCTTACGTTAAGGGTTCGTATAACGTAGGTTCTCTTTCTGCCATTCCCTCCTCAACCGCCCAACCACCCTCCACACGAATCCACAATAAAGGTTCACCTTCATACAAACGGCCCTTTTTCCGACCCATGAAAAGACGAGCTTACGCTTGTTTGGAGACGTAGGTATGCAGAAAAAAAAACCTCGTTTTTCTCTTCCGCGTATAAGCACTTGGCTAAATAATGTTAATGGTATAACCCCCTTTGGCTGATGCC
Source organism: Leptopterna dolabrata (assembly GCA_954871275.1). Classification (NCBI taxonomy): domain Eukaryota; kingdom Metazoa; phylum Arthropoda; class Insecta; order Hemiptera; family Miridae; genus Leptopterna; species Leptopterna dolabrata. Next base: position 45,268,775 of record OX940980.1, read on the forward strand.
GTCCGGACATCAAAAGATCTTCTCCTCCTTTCATCTTTACGGAAAAGGCATCTCGCTGCCTCTTCTGAGGCATATCGTGATGCGAGCCTGGTCAATAGGCCCAGCGATGCGGAATTTTTCGCTCTCTGTATCGAAAAAGCCTCTTATTGGCACGTTTTAATAAGTCGTGATTTCCACGAAGGGGGAAGAAAAACGGAAAAAACGTGGAATCCCGACTCCAGCGTGTTACAGTTCCCACGTATCCTTGTGAATTCATATAGCTCAGAAACATAAATTGTTGTGTGCAAATAGATACCTACGCGATGGTGGTCTGAACTCTCCATACTTCTTCAGTGAACAGTGCAGTAAGCCTGAACGATAGATGTAAAAAAAAATCGTTGCATGAAACGCAGTAAACAGAACGACGCGTATCACCAGCTGGTAGTAAAACACTGCCACATTGGTCAGTAACCGAAATATACTTTTGGTTCGTTCGAACAGACAGTCCTGGACCGTTCCGGACCATTCTATCCAAGCCACGCCCCTTTTTGTGCGTTTGGACAGCGCCAGAACTGGTCCTGGATCAAGAGTTGACTGTTCGGACAGACAGCCCAGGAACGTTCGGGACTAGTTCTATCGGTCGTCGATTTTTTCGGGGACTGTTGATCCTGCACTTGTGCAGTTGCTGCGTCTACTTCAACTTACGTGGAAGGTTACAATGCTTCAGGTTATCCGATCGGAATCATCAGCACGCGTTCGGACAGACACCGTTTTGGACTCAGTCCTGGACGGTTCTGTCCCCTCATTTTCAGAACGCAGTTCCACCCTTAACTGGTTCAAGACTGTGGTCCGAACAAAACATTTGAGAACGTGGTTCTGGTGTGAGTCGACTTCTCATCATTTTGAGAACTGCAAATTCTGCACTATAAATTCAGGGTAGTTCCCTAAGCTGAGCTGCTGTTTGAGAGTGAGGAAGCTTAATCATGACTTGATTCAAAATTTCTTTAGACTCATTTGTGCGTTTTTATAGATCTCAAAACAGTTGTAATAATCATGAATTATATTAAAACTGACTTCCCTCACTGCCACCCAACGAAGTTTATCGGCATTGCAAAGAAAGGAGGTACATCCAGCCCGAAACCGTAAAATTCTTATCAATTAAAAGGTAACAAGAAATATTATATTCTATCTAACTGAGGTCCCACAGGAAATATCGCGTTTATACTGATGTCATGGAGATCTGTTATCAGCTACTCTTTTCAGTACATTGTGACAGAGGAGTTTTATAGTGCTTTTAAAAAAATGGCTCTTTTCTGAGTGGAGTGCTTCAGAATTGTGAATCTCACAAGTCCGTCTGATTCCCCAGAGAAGCACGAATTTCACGAACCATTGGCAATGCTGACGCCCCATATTCATAGTTTTTCATCGGTTTGCTGATGGAAATGACCGTGCGGCCTTGAGAGGTTAAGTAAACCATAAGGTTCATCAATCGGAAAACTCATAAAATATGAAGAATTGGGGTATGCTCACGTTTTTCTACTGCAAGTAAATTCCATCCTGAGAATTATGACAGAAACCGCACTGTCCTGCGATAAGTAGTTCACTTTCTATGATTTTTCAAAGATTCCAGAGGTGCATACGTCATTTTACCCCTCTCACCTGGGCGGAACCCCCTACTATGACGTCAGAACTTCTGGAATCTTTGAAAAATCATAGAAAAGCAGAAACTTATCGCAGGACAGTGAGGTTGGAGTCCAAGTTCTCAGAATGGAATCTAGTTTCATTAAACAAAAGCATTTGTTACTCATCCGCATACCCTATTACGTTACCAAAACTTCCTTCTTGTTATTATTCGTACGTGCAGGTAGTCTTGTGTAGGAACAAGCAGAAAACTTCTAATTTGACTGCCTACTTGATTCTTAGTGAACGCAGTATTCGACCTGTTATTTGCAGTTCAGAGATAGTTTGTTATCGGTTAGGTAGTCATCGTCGTTCTAAAGTGAACAGATTCTAATTGGCGTGTAGAATGAAATCTCCGACCGTGATCTCGTGTCTTATCCCCAGTGTTTTATTCCTGCTTGAACGCAAGACTCATCGTCTACTCCCCGAGCTTCACTTAATTCTGACGAGACGCCGAGAAAGTTTTTTGGCTCACTCAGAAAACCTTCCACCTCCATTTCCCAGACGTTTCCGTCAAGATCCCATTAGGCGTGAAATGCTTTCCGTGCATTTGTGTATGATATCTTGTGGAGGCCTCCGTGTGGATATGAGATGGGACGGCCTCAGTATTTACCGGGACTCCATAATATGGAGCTAACGAGTTACTGGCGTGGGAGGTCGGCTGATCAACTCAGTAAACAGCCACAAGGTGAATATCACGCCTCATAAATCTCCACCATCACATCCTACAGCGTTAAAATAATACGGTCGGATCAACAAGAATTTGATTGAAAACGAAATATTCTAATGATTTGTCACATTCCTCATAATTTTTTCCGCTGTTTTCTTCTAATTTTATATAAATAGGTAGATATGCTTTTAAATTATACAAATTTGGTGTTGAATCTTTCCAGAGGTTGAATCTTTCCTCTCTGCACGGTTTTCCGTACAGAGGAAGTATATATACTCTGTATGACTTATATTTATACGAGAAGTATTTAATTTACAATCAGTTGTGCATTTTGTATTATTTCCGATTATTCGGGGAAAAACAAAAGCTGCTAAGTCACATGGGTTTATTATTCTATAATTGGACTCACCTACAGAAATGTGGGCTGTTCATTTATTGTGCCTTCCATGTGCAATAATTGAAATAGCTATTTTTGATGGTTTCCACCAATTTTGGCCCCCAAATCACGAATTAGGCTCATTTTTTTCTTAAAATTATCTTTGGTCATTGATAGTGCCATTTACTTGTTTTCATTCACCTGTTGATACCACTTCTTGTGTTATTATGGTGATTTCAGATAATTTCCCAAGTTTTTGATCATAAAAAATTAATTTTGGGAGCTCAACCTCTTTGGTCAAAATCAACTTCATATTCGGTCTTCTCCTCTAAAAAACATGGCTGAAAAGCTCTTTTTCAGTTCAACCTTTAGAAAGAAAAAAAATTTTCCCCCGAACACCCTTGGGTATATTCCGATCGGGCTACGAAGTTTCGGGAATCTACTACGGCCCGAATTGAGCCTGTTTGCGAAAGAATGCATTTTTTAGACCGAAAATGAAGCAGATATGGGGATACGGAGTACGGCAGGCGGACGTCGCATTTTGTTTTGTTATTCTGTGAATAATACACCTATGTATTCGCTCAGCAGAAAAGTTTAATAACACTCCATCAAAATATTTTCTTTTACGTTTCAAGGTGCGTGGATTTCGAAAATGCAATGTCCGTCCGCTGTACGCTGAAAATGTTCAAGTCCCTGGTACGTCAGATTACTTATTAAGAGATAAGTGCGTTGGAAGAACTTCATGAAAGTGGCATAATTTGCCGGTAATCAAAGAGGCGCTTGGAGTGAACCTTCAAGACACGTCGGCGTTGCGGGACTTTAGCCTATCCGCCGCCTTTCATGGATGATACTGTTGTAACTGCGTGATCATACGGAGTTGTCCCACCAAACGGTGATGGAAATCGTCCAAGAATTTATTGGTAGCACTTGGAGCACAGTACTGATACAATTCTCGATTCCACCGCATATTTATGAAATGTGATTGCCCGGCTGGCTCCAGTACTCCGAGGTAGGTATTGACCACAGAAAACAGCGATCTGCGCGGAAGGATCATCTGTAAAGGTTAATAATAAACCGTTTTGTAATAATTTGCAGCTTTTTTCGATAGTGAAATTTACTAGTGCCTATAAAAAGGAACGAGAAAGGTGCGTATCTGGTCGGTCTGGTGACCTGCAAAGCCAGCCTTCCCACTTTGAGCTTGGAATTAGGAGAAAATGATAAATCGTTGTGTAAGTACCTATTACAGCGTTTTTTCCTTCCAAAAGTAATCACAAGGCTTTTGGTAACTTGGAATCACAGAAGCAAACTTACAAAATTCACGATGTATGCAATAGGTTCACTTAACGTAAAATTTCGAAAAAATCTTCGGGTCTGCTGCTGTTCATGAATAACATGGCTCTTAGTTGGGGGACTGCGTACAGAACAATGAGCTAGATATGAAATTTATATGTACAGTAAATAAGAAACCTTCTTTTCTTTGTGCAGGTTTTTGGTTTCAAGGAAAACCACCTTGTAGCAGCCAAAGTTTTTATTCGTAGGCGACGTTTTAGTCCCGAAGTGGTGGGACCCTAATCATGCCTATAATGATAAACACTAAGTTGAAGACCACAGCAGACATAAGACACCAGACTACACCAAACCACTGTATAGGTAATGGTAACAAAAGTCATGGAGGGGTCTTAACTTATTGATAGAGTGGAATTTTACCCATTGCACTAAATTACGTTCTTTATGTTATATATTTACAATATTTACCATGATTTATTTACAGTTAAGTTACAGTTTTGGTAGATGAGGTGTTTTGTTAGATGAGCAGTTTTGGTGGACATGAGATGGCCATGATGATAACGGTGATAAGACCACGGATTGTGTGTATCCATGGGGTGAAAAGGTTGCTGTGGAGGAATGGCAAATTGGAAGTGACTAAAAAAGTGAGTTAGGGGAAAGAGGAACGTGGAATAGGATTAGATGGATAACATTTAAAACTGGGAATGAGACTGGAATGGAATGAAACTGGAAACGAATGGGTTATGGTTTTAGAAGGATATGATCGATTAGGTTTAAACGTTTCATGCCCTGTTTTTAATTAATGACTTTGTCTCTGTTGAGCACTATAAGTGACATTTTTTGAAATTTCCGTTTGATGGTGTTAGATTCTTTTGATTTGATGGACTATTTATCAAATTGGAGGTTATGATTAGTTTGAGCAACATGTTTAGCATGTATTGTGCTGATTTGTATAAATCTCGTGGTCCGTTTTGACGGGCATCTCTAGCGTTCCTGATGTGTTCTTGCATTCTTTTTTCGGCTAACTGTTTCGTTTCTCCAAAATGGATTGTATGACAGGAGGGTTGGCATGGTATGGCCTTATCCATGATAACAGTTACAGCTCCCATATCAGCCCTTGTTATAATTAAATGTGGATGTTGTTTAAGGAATCTAATAGTATTGTTCTTTTCTACAGTAGTATTGTTATTATGGCTATTACTAGTTTGGTGTTTTCATGTTTTCCTTGTTCTTTCATTCGTTATCAGGTTAACTAAATCACAGCTTGTTGAAAGTTTTTCTGGATTTTCATCGTCACTATTGTCTAATATAAATTCTATGTCAGCTAGAAGGTCCGTAGTCGAAGTGGATTTCTTATTATTAATATTATCCCAGAATGTATCACCTAGTCTCAACACATTTGAGACCTCTCGAGGAATTTTGGTAGGAGACAGGTTTACCGACAATTTTTTCTGGATTTCGTCCATTTTGGTTTGACTAAATTCACTAAACGTAGTTCTAAGATATTTTTGTTTCAATTCTGTTAATTTCCTATTGATAGTCGCTAATTTTTTAATTCTGAGTTTTCCACAAGCCTGTTTGAGAATGCTTTGACCTTATTGAAATTGCTTTGGTCAAGTTTCGTTCTATGTTTCCTGTAAAGGTTTTTATTGGACCTACTAAGACGTTCTAACTTACAGTGATTGCTTTTGATTTCTAGACTTAGTAGTTTTTGAGAGAATGTTAGAATATTGTTATTTAGTTTGTTATTGATAGGAAAGTAAATATACATGTTTTATAGAGTTAGAGATATGGTTAGGAATTGCTTTCTCTAACTGACAATCTTTAGGGGGCTTCTTGTCTTATTTCATGATTGTGATTTTCTTGGTAGTGGAGATCCATAGATAGACTCGCTTTTTGACTTCTCTGCCATGTATTTGTTGGATTGATTAAAGAGGGGCGTTGAGGTGTCCTCAGTTGCATCAACATAGTTGGAGGTTGAGGGAATAATTCCCGGCTGTTTTTGAGTATTCATCATGGAGGTTTTGGTTTCAAGGAAGACCACCTTGTAGCAGCCAAAGTTTTTATTTTTTTGTCGCCGACGTTTCAATCTATCTTAGATATCGACGTATCTAAGATATTTTTGTTTCAATTCTGTTAATTTCTTATTGATAGTCGCTAATTTTTTAATTCTGAGTTTTCCACAAGCCTGTTTGAGAATGCTTTGACCTTATTGAAATTGCTTTGGTCAAGTTTCGTTCTATGTTTCCTGTAAAGGTTTTTATTGGACCTACTAAGACGTTCTAACTTACAGTGATTGCTTTTGATTTCTAGACTTAGTAGTTTTTGAGAGAATGTTAGAATATTGTTATTTAGATTGTTATTGATAGGAAAGTAAATATACATGTTTTATAGAGTTAGAGGGTTAGGAATTGCTTTCTCTAACTGACAATCTTTAGGGGGCTTCTTGTCTTATTTCATGGTTGTGATTTTCTTGGTAGTGGAGATCCATACATTGACTCGCTTTTTGACTTCTCTGCCATGTATTTGTTGGATTGATTGAAAGAGGGGCGTTGAGGTGTCCTCAGTTGCATCAATATAGTTGGAGGTTGAGGGAATAATTCCCGGCTGTTTTTCAGTATTCATCATGGAGGTTTTGGTTTCAAGGAAGACCACCTTGTAGCAGCCAAAGTTTTTATTTGTCGCCGACGTTTCAATCCCGAAGTGTTGGAACCCTAATCATGCCTATAATGATAAACACTAGGTAGAAATACATGGGGAGATGACCATAACAGACATAAATATGTACACTAAACCACTGTATAGATAATGGTAACACAAGTCTTGGAGGGGTCTTACATTATTGATATAGTGGAATTGTACCCATTGCACTAAATTACGTTCTTTATATTATACTGGGTGGAACCGGTTGAGTGACGAAATTTTTTTTCTTTAATCTGCATCAAAAATGTAGTACAACCCCGCCTGAACGAGTGTCCTATCTCTATCTTTTCGAAATTTATGATTTTTTGTTTTCTTGTTTTGTTTTTTTTACTAAACCCAACCTTACGTCATAAAATCACTATTTATCAACTTGTGCGTCATTTATTTCCATTTTTCACCTCATTTTCGGATTCAGCATTAAATTTCCTATAATAATAGATCATTTTATTAGTTATTTAACTTTAATCAGACTCATTTATTACAATACAAACGTTAATTTTTTAGGAATATAGAAATTTCATGAATTTTCAAAACTAGCCTCTTCGACAAAATTGGTCTTAGAGGCTGTCAAATTTCACAAAAACTGCTTCATCTAATACTCTTTCCAATGGTATAATCAGTTTTAATAATAGCTGTTTTCTTCGGTCTACGAGTATTATTACCTACCAAGCTAGTGCGGAAAATTACGGTTTCAGTGAAGGAAGCGAAGGGGACTGAATGAATCCTACTCGCTTGTCATACTGTTTTTCGGCCGTTGAACTTGCCGGGTAAACTACATTTCTGTTCATTCTTGTTTCAATAATGAAATGCCTGCCTTGGAGGATGTCTTGATTTATTGTTAGTTAATAAATAATTATGCCATGCGCGTACGCTTCGTCCAGTCCCCTTCGCTTCCTTCACTGAAACCGTGTTTTTCAGCAATAGCTCAGTAATAATAGACCAAAGAAAACAGCTATTATTGAAACTGATTATACCACTGGTAAAAGTATTAGATGAAGCAGGTTTTTGGTTTATTATTCTGTGAATAATACACCTATGTATTCGCTCAGCAAAAAATTTTTATAACACCCCCTCAAATTTTTTTCTTTTCCGTTTCAAGATGCGTAGATTCAAAAAACGCTGCAAAGTCCTTGTCACATGGGTTTATTATTCTATTGGAGTTCTAGAGATTTTTGTTGGCTGTTAAATGTATTGTTTCTTTCATGTGGAATGATTGAAATAGCTATTTCTGATGATTTCCACCAATTTTGGCCCCAAAACATGAAATAGGTAGGTACGCTTTTTTTTTAAGATCATCTTTGATCATTGGTAGTGGCATTTAATGGTCTTGATTCACCTGTTTACACTTTTTCCAGTGTTATTGTACACATTTATGGTGATTTCAGACAGTTTTCCAGGTTTTTGACTCATAAAAAGCCAATTTTGGGAGCTGAACCTTTGGTAAAACCTCAATTTCCGCGTCTTTGGTCAAAATCGACTTCATATTCGGTCTTCTCGTCCTCAAAAACATGGAAATAGATACCTCAAAAGCTCATGTTACTAACATGTTGTTAAAACGCAAAAAGTACCTATTTTTATACACATTTTCACTCATAACTCCCCTGGATATATTCCGATCGGGCTGAAAAGTTTCGGGACACAACTAGGGCCCAAATGGAGCATGTGTGCGAAAGAACGACTTTTTTAGACCGAAAATGAAGCCTGTACACGTGATACGGCGTACGGCGGACGGACATTGCATTTTTGGAATCTACGCACCTTGAAACGGAAAAGAAAAAATTTTGAGGGGGTGTTATAAAAATTTTTTGCTGAGCGAATACATAGGTGTATTATTCACAGAATAATAAACCAAAATGCAATGTCCGTTCGCCGTACGCCGTCCGCCGTCCGCCGTATCACGTGTACAGGCTTCATTTTTGGTCTAAAAAATTCGTTCTTTCGCACACATGCTCCATTTGGGCCCTATTTGTGTCCCGAAACTTTTCAGCCCGATCGGAATATACCCAGGGGTGTTACGAGTGAAAATGTGTGTAATAATAGGTACTTTTTGCGTTTTAGCAACATGTTAGTAAAATGAGCTTTTGAGGTATCGTTTTTCATGTTTTTGGGGACGAGAAGACCGAATATGAAGTCGATTTTGACCAAAGAGTGGAAAATTGAGGTTGTATCAGATGTTCAGCTCCCAAAATTGATTTTTTATGAGTCAAAAACCTGGGAAACCGTCCGAAATTTTGGTATCTACGCACCTTGAAACGGAAAAGAAAAAATTTTGAGGGGGTGTTATAAAAATTTTTTGCTGAGCGACAACCAAACACAGAATAATAAACCAAAATGACTTACCGCCGATTCTTCCGTGGATTTTCTGTAGCCCACCCTTCACTATCCCTAATGCTTCCGTGCCCTTCCTTCAGTGATCCCTGATTTTTCCGCAACATATCTGACAGACGGTCGAGGGGATCACGGCGGATGGTTAACGGACAGGCTAAGGAAGCGCAACCCTCCATTGCCTTTCCGTTGAGGATGCCCCCATAGAAACATACGGGCCCTTTATGAACGAGCAACGGAGAGACGCGTACTACCTTCACCTCCCCGTCAACCGGTTAGCGGAGACGTCGAGGCAGTGGACGTCTCTCCGTCATCCTCCTCCGTCATCGTCCGTAAACGGTGCGTAACCATCTACAGAGCACCCTTTACGGACGAGCTACTGAGGATGACTGAGAGACGTCCGCTGCCTCAATGGCTCCCACTAACCGGTTGTCGGAGCGGTAGAGGAAGCGCAGGTCTCTCCGTCGCTCGTCCGTCAGGGATCCGTAGCCTCGGCCTACCGAGTAGCTCGGCCGAGTAGTCGGTGGAGTACTCGGCCGAGCTACTTCGATGGGGCGAGTGGGTGATTACATTTCAGCTGGGCAGAGACGAGACGGCTGCGTTGTGTAGTGTTCCGCGTTAACAGCGCGCACAGCGATGTAAAAAGAGAAAAACGCTGCAAAGTCCTGGTCACATGGGTTTATTATTCTACTGGACTTACCCACAAGAAATGTTGGCTGTTCATTTGTTGTTTCCCAAGAACACAAATTAGGCTCCTTTTAGCGAATTTTCAAAGAAAATGAAGCTATTGCAATGGCTTCGAAATTTAAATAATATAAATTTTTGGAAATTTTCTTCATAGAAATCCGTTTCAGACCATTCTAAAACGATTCCTGAAATTTAACACTTTTTTATATGTATATATATATATATTTATTTATATATGTGTCACTCCAGACGATAACTCTCGATAGAATTGAGATAAACAGCTCAAATTTGCACAAAAAATCTATCTTGGCAATCGAAAGGCTAAGTTCGAAGATGGGCGAAATTGGCCTACTCTAAGGAGGGTTTTGGCGCATTTAAAGTGCGCAAAAATTACCCAAAAATCCCCAAAATGTTATTTTCCAACAAGTGACCCCTCATTTTAAAGGTTTTTGCACGCTGAACACGATGGTGGAATCGGATTTTAGATATCTTGATCCGTTCTCAAATTAGAGCATTTAAAGTGCGCAAAAATTACCTAAAAATCCCCAAAATGTTATTTTCTAACAAGTGACCCCTCATTTTAAAGGTTTTTGCACGCTGAACACGATGGTGGAATCGGATTTTAGATATCTTGATCCGTTCTCAAATTAGAGCATTTAAAGTGCGCAAAAATTACCCAAAAATCCCCAAAATGTTATTTTCCAACAAGTGACCCCTCATTTTAAAGGTTTTTGCACGCTGAACACGATGGTGGAATCGGATTTTAGATATCTTGATCCGTTCTCAAATTAGAGCATTTAAAGTGCGCAAAAATTACCCAAAAATCCCCAAAATGTTATTTTCTAACAAGTGACCCCTCATTTTAAAGGTTTTTGCACGCTGAACACGATAGTGAAATCGGATTTTAGATATCTAAATCCGTTCTTAAATTAGAGCATTTAAAGTGCGCAAAAATTACCCAAAACTAGGATAATCTTTAAACTCTTACCCCCACCCCCTTAGAGTGGTCAGATTGAAAAATGTGAGAAGTATTAATTGAAGACGAGAGTTCGAAGCAAAAAAGGGGGAGGCAAAAGATTAGTACAACTCCTTGAATTTACCCACAGCGATCAAATAAATAAGCACTTAGTACAATTACGTAATAAACAAACGGTAGAATCAGGATGGACAAAACGTACAAATTAAAATAAATACGAAGAGAATATACATAGAAAACCAAATTTTAGACCGAAGTTTTCCTTTATTCAAAACCATAGCCATTAATTCGAATATTTCTTTGAAAATTCGCTCATTAAGTCATGCTGCATGACTGATTTTTTTTTTTTACAAATTATCTTTTATCATAGATACCTAGTGCCATTTAATTGCGTTGATTCACCTGTTAACACTACTTTTAGTATTATTATACAAGTTTATGGTCATTTCAGACAATTAGGTACATAGGATTTTGACCCATAAAAAATTAATATTGGGTGCTGAACCTTCGTTACAACCTCAATTCTTCACTCTTTGGTCAAAATCAACTTCACATTCCGTCTTCTCACCCTAAAGAACATGTACAACGATAACTATTTTTACACACATTTTTCCCCCATAACACCCCTGGGTGTATTCCGATCGGGCGGCAGAGGTTCGGAGCACAACTAATAGGGCCCAAATGGAGCCTGTGTGCGAAAGAACGAATTTTTTAGACAGATAATGAAGTAGATACCTATATGGATGATACGGTGGACGGACACTGCATTTTAGGAATCTATGTACCTTGAAACGCAAAAGAAAAAATTTGTGGGAGTGTTATTAGGGGTATTCATGGTCCATGTCGAATCGTCGAAAATCGAATTCGTCCTCAAGCGTGGATTTCATGAGGACCCCTTCGAGTTGGCCGTGTCGAATCGTCGAAAATCGAAATGCTCCTAGCGCTCCTTGCGGTCGTCAGCGAGAACGAAATCAGTACTGATAGCTTATCAGTGATAGGAGCCAGATTTTTGTTGCCTGTTATCAGCGGGATGTGTTTAATGGAGCTGCCGCTACGATCGCTGCTGCAATTCGACGTCGAACTCGCAATTCGAAGCTCCCGGCCCGTGGTATTTCGAATCGTGGAGAATGGCAGGGGCGCATGCGCACTGACTCTTTTCGAATTGCTCAATTCGATATTCGACGTAATTCGACGATTCGACGTCGAATTAGCCAAACCATGAATACCCCTATTATAGTTTTTTCTGAGCGAATACATAGGTGTATTATTCACAAAATAATAAACAAAAAACCACAGTCATGCAGCATGGCTATAAGAGCGAATTTTCGAAGAAATAACTGATTTTATGTAAAATGTGATGTTTGGAATATCCCATTCAAATATGGGCAATCTTAAACTTATTGGGTAATTATAGGTATTCAAGTATGTACGTATATTGTAGTATTGGTACTACAATATACGTACAGTTACTTATCAAACATACGTACAGTACGTATGTTACGTATCCATTACCTACTCTGTATTGTATTGGATATTGGTAAATTTTTTGTTCCATTTTTTGCCGAGTAACACCTCGGTTTGTAGATTTTCCAACGCTGAACACGATGGTGAAGCCAGAATTGCGATATCCCATTCCGTTATCAGATTAGAGCAGACGAACCAGGAAGAACATCTTAAGAAATAACCACGTTCCGTCATCTTCAAAGTGCTCCAGTTTGAGAACGGAATGAGATATCGCAATTCTGATTTCACCATCGTGTTCAGCGTACAAAAACCTTTAAAATGAGGTGTCACTTGTCAGACTGCTTCATTTTGGGAATTTATGGGTAATTTTTCCCCCCTAAAACTCCCCAAAATTCCCCCTTAGAGTGACCCGATTCTGCCCATCTACGAACTTAGCCTGTCGATTGCCAAGACAGATTTTTCGTGCAAATTTGAACTTTTTATCTCAATTCTTTCGAGAGTTATCGTCTGGAATGACACATACATATATAAATATATAAATATATAAATATATATATAAATATATATATATATATACATATAATTTTTGGTGTCTTTCGGCAGTGAATTCAGGATGGTCTGAAACGGATTTTGGTATAAAAATCTTTCGGAAATTCGAGTTTGAAAAATTTTGGACCGAGAACAATAGCTTCCTTTTCTTCGAAAATTCGCTAAAATGCGCGCTAGCCCGACGGGTGGGTATCATAAGCGCTAATTCCCTTGGAATGCGTTTGAAAAGCGCAAATTTTTTCATGTTTAAAAGCGTGAGGTTCCCTGCTAGTATTTAGATTTAAGAGCGCGAGCCACTATAGCAGAAGCAGAAAGTAGCCGTTCTTGAAGCAGATAACGCCTTTCCTAGGCTCCTATCGCTGATCGTCGCCGAACTGAGGAGTCGCGACTTTTGACCAAGACCCAGGCCTCTGTTCATTGAAATGTTTACCTACTCAGTTTATTTACATAACTCCCACTTACACGCACACTGTCAGTGTTCCTGGGGTTTATCGTTTAGTATTCATCCTCCGCTCAGTGCGTTTGCGCTGATACTTTTGGTATTTCAAATTTCTTTCAATATATACCTAACAACTTTATATTTGATAGGGTAAAAACGTGAACCTAATCTTTCTTCTCGAATTCGAGCTTTTGATACAAAAAATTTTAGGTGTTTTATGGACCACCTCGCGCTTTTGACAACCACCGCCTTTGACGGGAGACACCTTCACCCTCGTCCATGACGACAAGTGGCTCTTATGGACACACTACGGACGGCGTTCCTACGACGGGAGCCACATTTATACCCCTCCGTTATAACAACGGTCAACCGCGGATGCGCTATGGACGGCGTTCCTTTGACGGGAGACACCATGCCCTTCCATGACGATACGCCGTCTATGGACACTGTGGACGGTGTTCCCACAATGGAAGCCAAATTTTTATACCCCTCCTTAATGACAACAAGATCCTACGGACACACTACGGACGGTGAACAAACAACGGATGCCCCTCATACCCATCCTTTGTCATAACCAGAGCCCTTCAATTGCCATATTGCCATGGCGCCATACAAAAATGCCATATTCTGCCAATTTTTTTGTAAAATGCCATATTCGGCCGATTTTTGGGAAAATGCCATGTTTGTGCCATGTTTTGCCTTTTTTTCGCGAAACTCCTTCAAAAAAATTAAAAAAAAAATTTGAAGTGAAAATTTCTGAATGACATGAGGTTTCTCGAACCCTGAGGCCATTAGTGTAGAGGGATTACTAAAGCCTCTAACCCTTTTGGAATGGGGTGCTTCCACGGGTCGCCACCCTGAAGGAAGGCTGGGAACCTGCTGATGTCCTCTCTATGAAATAGGCCCGGTAACATCAGCTGATGTGGAGAGGACTTTCTCAAAAATGAAATACCTTCTAAGTGATCGACGGCTGGGATTTTCAATGGAAAGCGTTGCAGCAAACCTGATGTTGTTATTTAATAATAATAATAATAATTATTATTATTATTATTATTATTATTATTTGTATAAAGCTTTGTAAATAAAATAAATTATTTAGCATAAATAACTTGCATGTTGTGATATTATCGTCTCAGAATATCTGGAGTGGTCAGAGAGGGTTGAAAAATAAGTGCCATATTGAGATAAATAAGTGCCATATTTGGGCCAAAATAAGTGCCATATTGCCATATTTTATAGAGCCCTATTTCACAAAAATAAATGCCATATTGTGAAGGGCTCTGGTCATAACCGTTGGTTGACGGAACGACGACGCTCCCCTAGATGAGTGGCTCCGTGATCCTGACGGATGGTTGTTCGTTACGGATCCCACCACGGAGTACATCCGTCGTGTTCACTGGCGCGCACGGAACTCGAAGGAACGTCATCGCCTCACGGACACCACAGGCGCCTCCGTGAAAGCCGACGTCCCGTTAAACCATGGCCTTAACTGATGGTCACGGGTCGCTACGGATGGTCAAAATGCCGGCCCAGGTCATTTTTGAAGGAACGTCTACGGATGGACAACCATCAGTGATGGTCTCCGTCCTTCCATCTCCACTTCGATTTATTATTCTGTGAATAGTACACCTATGTTATCGCTCCGCAAAAAATTTTTATAACACCCCCTCAAAATTTTTTCTTTTTCGTTTCAAGGTGCGTAGATTCCAAAAACGCTGCAAAGTCCTTGTCACATGGGTTTATTATTCTATTAAACTTACCTACAGAAATGTTGGCTGTTCATTTATTGCTTCTTTCATGCGTAATAATCGAAATAGCTATTTCTGATGGTTTCCATTAATTTTGGCCCCTAAAACACATATTAGCTGTACGTTTTTTTTTTTTTTTTTTTTTACTATCTTTGATCATTGGTAGTGCCATTGAATCGTCTTGATCCACGTGTTGACACTTTTTCCAGGGTTATTATACAAACAGATGGTGATTTCAGACGATTTCCCAGGTTTTTCACACATAAAAAATCAATTTTGGGAGCTGAACATTTGGTAGAACTCAATTTTCCACTCTTTGGTCGAAATCGACTTCATATTCGGTCTTCTCGTCCTAAAAAACATGGAAACCGATACCTCAAAAGCTCATGTTACCAACATGTTGCTAAAACGCAAAAAGTACCTAGTTTTACACACATTTTCACTCATAACACCCCTGGGTGTATTCCGATCGGGCTGAAAAGTTTCGGGACACAACTAGGGCCCAAATGGAGCATGTGTGCGAAAGAACGACTTTTTTAGACCGAAAATGAAGCCGGTACACGTGATACGGCGGACGGCGTACGGTGTACGGCGTACGGCGGACGGCGGACGGACATTGCATTTTTTGAATCTAGGCACCTTGAAACGGAAAACAAAAAATTTTGAGGGGGTGTTATAAAAATTTTTTGCTGACCGAATACATACCTTGGTGTATTACTTATTCACAGAATAATAAACCAAAATGCAATGTCCGTCCGCCGTATCACGTGTACCGGCCTCATTTTCTGTCTAAAAAATTCGTTCTTTCGCACACAGGCTCCATTTGGGCCCTAGTTGTGTCCCGAAACTTTTCAGCCCGATCGGAATATACCCAGGGGTGTTATGAGTGAAAATGTGTATAAAAATAGGTACTTTTTGTGTTTCAGTAACATGAGCTTTTGAGGTATCGTTTTCCATGTTTTTGGGGACGAGAAGACCGAATATGAAGTCGATTTTGACCAAAGAGTGGAAAATTGAGGTTCTACCAAATGTTCAGCTCCCAAAATTGATTTTTCATGAGTCAAAAACCTGGGAAATCGTCTGAAATCGCCATCAATTTGTATAATAATACTAGAAAAAGTTTTAACACATGGATCAAGACGATTAATTGGCACTATCAATGATCAAAGATAATTTGGAAAAAAAGGAGCGTATCTAATTCGTGGTTTTGGGGGCCAAAATAGGTGGAAAACATCAGAAATATCAATTTCAATTATTTTACATGAAAGAAACGATAAATTAAAAACCCAACCTCCTGTAGGTATGTCCAATAGAATAATAAACCCATGTGACAAGGACTTTGCAGCGTTTTTGACATTTGGCAGCCTATAATACAAATTTTGTCGAAGAGGCTAGTTTTTGAAAATTCATGACAATTCTAAATTTCTAAAAAAATTAACGTTTGTATTGTAATAAATGAGTCTGATTAAAGTTAAATACCTACGAAAATGATCTATTATTATAGAAAATTTAATGTTGAATCCAAAAATGAGGTGAAAAATGGAAATAAATTACGCACAAGTTGAGAAATAGTGATTTTATGTCGCAAGGTCAGGTTTAGTCGAAAAACACGAAAAAAATCATAGCTTTCTAACAGATAGAGATAGGACACTCGTTCAGGCGGGGTTGTACTACATTTTTTATGCAGATTAACCGAAAAATTTTTCGTCACTTATCTGGTTCCACGCAGTATATTTAAAATATTTTAAAATATTTATTTTGATGTATTTACATTTATTATTTATTTTCTTTGCCCAGTTTCGACGATGCGTTGGAGATGGAACTTAATTGGCTAATGAGTTTTCTAATGTCATTTAGGACCCTCCTGCCCTCAGGAGATACTGGTTGAGCTCTATACACGTCAGAATGGAAGGAACAGATGTAAAAGTTTGTGGCACCTAGACAAGTACCTTAATCAGTCAATGAATTTATTCACGAAGTTCCCTCAAGGGTTGTTGTGGGGAATGTAGACTTGTTTGTGTGTCTGTTGCGTGCCTAGACAAGTCTGAAGTTATCGCACCCTGAAAGTTTGTAACCACCAAAACCAAGTAATTGGAGCAGTTACGTCGGAAAACCTTGGAGATGCTGCAACATAAAAGTGACGTCCATAATTTATCGGAAATCCGTCCAGGTGATTGGACAAGTTTGTCGAGTGAGGGTGTAAAACTGTGCGATGATGTGATCGTGTGCTGGAGGAGGAGGGGGTGTGAAAAGGAAAAAGCGTGTGGCTGGGAATCGAAGCACATTTCCCGAGAGCAGAGGCCATCGCTTAAGGCAGCCCTGAGTAAAAAGTTGGGGTCCGATACATTCACCGGGTCCTCCCGTGCTACGGCTCTCGCAAACTTCAATCCTTGAAATTCCATTCACGTCCGCCGATAAAGTTCGGTCCCGAAAAGAGTGCGAGTGGGGAACCCGAACTTATATCCGGGAGGTCGGGAAAAGGGTCCGAAGCGGTTTGGCCTTTCTCAACTGCCTTTTAAGCCTATTTATTGGCCGAGGGCATCAGGCCTGATCCCATCAACTCCGGTGATAAAACGCCTCTTCAAACAACCGCTTTTTCAATAACTTATTCAATTTTATTCTCGGAAAAAAATAAACTTTTCCGCCTCCCGTCTTCTATGCCGATTCGACTTTTCCTTCCCATCTCACGACGACAAATATCCGAATACGTTATTTTTTCGAAATCTGCCGCATAAACATGGCAGAGTGGCAACTTCTGGTAAGAAATCCTGGGATGGAAACTTTGCTCTCAATCTGAATCCGGTTTCCGACGTGGAGGAGGTGAATTTGTGAATCGATGTATTCATATGCCACCTTCTCAGCCTCCGGGGGAGTTTGAGAAGTCGTTTATTCCTCTTTATGACTCGACTTCGCCAAGCGGTTTTTTCGGTTCAGTTAAGAGGGTAAGTACCTACTTGTGTATCGGATTCGAAGAACTTGTGACCGTACTATTCAGAATGAGACATTTGAACAGTGCTCGAGAGGAATGTAAATCGCGAAAGTGTACGCTGCCGTCAGAAGGAAAAACGACTCGAAAACTTCCGTGAGTTCATATTTGACAGAAGGAATAACTTATTTACATAGTAGGAAGCGCTTGGAGGGGAGAAAACAGCTCATGTTGACGACGATCTTTCGAAAATGTTTCGGTACTTGATATGGTGGAAAACAGCTTATATTTGTGTATGAAGGGGAAATAGCCCGACGGCTAGTTTTAAAAGCCTAAATTCAGTGACCTAACCCCGTACTCGTTACTAGGTACCTGCCTAAATCACGAGAGAGGTTAGGTTAACATTTTGGCGGGAAACCGCAATGTTCCGGCCCTACTGGTAGCCCAAGAAAAGCACAGGAATTACTTCCTTGTGAGCGTAACTACCAGGAGGAATTTTTACAACTAACTTTTATGAGTAAATGTCCTTAAATTTCATCTGAGACACGAATTTCTGCACTTTCAGCGAATTACCCTCCTGCACGTGACAAAACGCCTCCCATGGTGTGGGACATACTTCCTCCTAACCGTTACAAGATCGTCATTATATTCTATAATAACATGTTAGACATTAACGATCACTTCAGAAATTTCCTAGTTAGATGGTCATGGATCGTGGATTATATGGATTAAATTTTAATAAACTTCCACACATATGCGGAACCGCTGAAACGCCTACATCTACCTTCAAGAATGATCGTAAAGATATCTGTGACGTAAGTGATGGGTAGGGTACCTACCACTCAGCTGATCCCATACGAATTTTATTGGAATTATACCGTGTTATGGGCTTGGAAAAGAAATATCATTTCCAGTCATGAGTTACCTATCAGTACAAGGTTCCTGCCGAAGGCCCTATCATCCGTACTCAACCCTGAGCACCCCAAGGGTAATCATCTAGCACGGAACACGGTTATACATTCACGTCTCAGTCACACGGAAGACTTCTTATGGACCGCAACCTACGTGTCTGCTTATTATTAGATTGGACCTCTTGACAAGAAAGTGCCTATCTATTCTTCCATTGTTAGGTGTAGTGGGAGGGCTGCCAATGGTCTCGTGAAGCTACATAGAGAATTCGACCTACTCTCAAAATAAACTTGATTGTTTCTTTCTAGAGAAAAAAACATTTAAAAAAATTTCATCCCCATGTGAAAAAAAAACGCTGCGAAGTCCTTGTCACATGGGTTTATTATTCTATTGGACATACCTACAGAAATGTTGGCTGTTCATTTATTGCTTCTTTCATGCGTAATAATCGAAATAGCTATTTCTGATGGTTTCCACCAATTTTGGCCCCCGCAAACACGAATGAATTTTGTTTTTACCAATAATTATCTTTGATCACTGATAGTACCATTCAGCTGTCTTGGGTGATACTAATTGTAGTGGTATTATACAAATTTATGGTGATTTCAGACGATTTCCCAGGTACCTAGGTTTCTGATTCATAAAAATGAATTTCGGAAGCCCTACCTCCGTTACAACCTCCATTCTTCACTATTTGGTCAAAATCGACCTCATATTCCGTTTTCTCCCTCTAAAAATATGGAAAACGATGCCTCACAAGCTCATGTTCACTAAAAGCTCAGAAAAAAAGTCGAAACCCCCTATTTTTACACCCATTTTTCTCCCATAACACCCCTGGGTGTACTCCGATGGGGCTGCCGAGCTTCGGAGCACAAATAGGACCAAAATCTGTTCCCAAATGGAGCACAAACTGTGTACGGAAGAACGACGATTTTAGACCAAAATTTAACGTAAATTGTGTGCTGAAACTTCGTTCAAACCTCAATTTTCCACTCTTGGGTCAAAATGGACTTCACATTCGATCTCCTCGTCCTAAAAAACATGGAAAACGATACCTCACAAGGTCATGTTCTAAAACACCAAAAAACCTATTTTTACACCAATTTTCCACCCATAACACCCTTGGGTATATTCCGATCAGTCTGAAAAGTTTCGGGGCACAACTAGGGCCCAAATGGTGCCTGTGTGCAAAAGTACGATTTTTTAGACTGAAAATAAAGTAGATATGGATGATGCGGCGGACGGACATTGTATTTTTGGATTCTGCGCAGCTTGAAAGGTAAAAGAAAACATTTTGAGGGGGTGGTAAAAACATTTTTTGTTGAGCGAGTACATAGGTGTATTATTCACAGAATAATAAACCAAAATGCGGAAATTTCCTCGAATGCTCATTGTCATCTTTTATACCAAGTTGTCAGCGAATACCTCGTATAAAGTTGAAGGGGCTGTGGTCTTGGATGGAGTCGTGATGTCTCTGAAGGGTCTAATTCCTCCTGTTACCACGGAGACATTGATGCTCATAAAACTTTGATAGCCTTTCTCCGGGAATGAGGAATGGTTCTCAGGCATCCCCTCAGTCAAAAGCGACTTCTGCTTGATAGCTGTTTAATTATTATCGAGCCTTTCACCCCTTTCTAGCCCCTGAGAACGACAAAGTCCCCAGGTAATTAATAAATCTGCGGTTGATGACTGAGCTGTGAGGCAGCGGGGTGGCTGGCAAGGATTGCGGGTTCGATCCCGAACGGCACCTCCATGTCGATCCCCGAAGTTGTTTAGCCGTACCAACTCCGCGGTTCCCTCTTCATACCGAATCCTCTCCCACCTTTGTGTCCGTGCTTTGGCACGAATCGGTAGGGAACGTTGAGGGGGGGTCCAGAGAATATGACAAATGGTTGAATGACGTGGAGTATAACTGCTTGATGGATAGAGCCCCCGCCAAGCCATCCTCTTCTCCTACCATTTCCACTCCTCTCGCTCCCATCATCACTTCTCATTGCCCCCACTATATCACCCCTCACGGAGCCCACCAGCCTATTCGGCTGTTTTCTCCTACATATATGTCGTCCCGTAGGATAAATAACGAATAAATCACAATCCGCGTCGGTCTATTAGCCTCTTTTTGGCTTCGGCTTTTTGGCGTTTCGCTGAATGGCCGGTAGATTTGATAAGGCACTTCCCACGCACTTAGCCGCCTTCATACCTCACTCGCTGTCCAGGCAGATCATTGTTTACTTCGTTCGTGAAGTGTGTCGGCCGAGTTCCGGATGACATGAGTTACACCGTGAAACTATTGTTAATTGATTTTCTTTTCATTCCGACTGAATCTGTCAATATCGTGACTCCGTACAACACTAAAATACAAATTGAAATCCTTCTACACAAATAGAAATAACAACGAGCCAGATTTCCGAAGAGCCTCCTCATGTTTCATATAAGTAGTCATGCATGAACATGATTTTTATGTACGGACTTTTGGTTTTCTATTCCATTTTGTTTTGCTAACAGAAATTAAGTCAAAAACTTCCGGACACCAAATGTGAACGTAACCTTTTTGTATGTTGCAGGTACGCCGCTTTGATTATGGCAAATGGAACGGAATCACCATAAGTATGTTCTCATATTTATTAATTGCCTATTTCAGGACTATTCGGTGGGCAATCCATGGGGTTTCGCAGTAATCGGCAATTGCTTTACACATTTGGATACATTGCTGATTGCCAGGGTTGTCCGGTGGATACCCCGTCTTTTGCGTATCTCTTCTACGTGATATTTTGGTCTTCATAAATTTTACGAGTATCGATATAGAAAGCTATTGATTTAAAAATTAATATATAGTTGTCGCAACCAAAAATTTACGATCGGAAGAGGGTACGTAAACGCAATTGTTACGTTCGAGACGTAAGTTTTAGCGTTTTCAATCATTGCGTTGTCCACCACCACGTAACTGTTGGAAAGATGCGTGTCGCGCATCTCAGTGCTACGTACTACGTAACTCGATAAGTAAAATTCTTCGGGGACAACTTGCGTTCATTGAAAACAGCAACTTGAATGATGATGATGCTTGAAGGATGAACAAATTTGTTGAGGAAGCATTTATCGAGAGAAAAATAATGAATTTGTGAATAGTAAACCTCCAGCACTCAGCTCAATAAGAAAGAAATGTGAATAAGAGAAATAAGAAAGAAATATCCTTGTTCAATCCTTTAGAAAAGTTACAGGTCGCTGGGGAAAAGATCACCTTATTGCACAGATGAATGATCTGGAACGGAAAACTCCCTCAATCTGTCCTAAAGAAATTAATATAGTAGTTATGACTGACACGGATATCAGTATAATTGAGAAAATTTGAATACGGACACTGATTTGAAGGCTGATATTGCTCTCCAGGTCCTTCCTAATCATGGGTAAAGGGTGGATACGGAAGCTTTCTGGTCGACATTCCATTCCTAACTTTGGCGAGTGCCATCACCGTGCTTTGAAAACTTATCCGGAGTTGCTGGTTCGAAGCACGATAAATCAGCTCGCAAAAGTTCTTATAGTTGTTGCAAATAGGATTTTATCCTACTGTCAGAGTTGAAATAATGCGAAATTATAACATTGTGGATAACGAACCGCTGTTATCTATAAGTTAGACTGTCGCTTTGATAGTATCAATGTACCTACCAATAAGGACTGTGCCCTTATTAATTTCCCATGACAGTTAGATCCTATATCAGTTGTTGGCATCGGTCGTTGTACTAAAGCGGCGCTTATCGTGAGTTAACACGTGTCCCGTAATAGCGCGAATGACATGCGAGGGACCGGGTGGGTCGTAATTATACAGGTCGGCTTGACGTATGATTACTACGCGAGGTAGTCAGAGCTCCCTGTGGGGAGAACGAGAATGATTGAAGGGACGAGGTGGTAACCCTACCGCGGCGAAAGCCCTTTTTGGCATACGCGGAATTACTTCGAAACCTGTCCTCGCCGCAAGCAAAGGGTTAACTTACTGTAAATAGTGGCCGACCGTTCCCGCCCCACGTATGTAAAGGCTGTATATGAATCACGCGTATTTTCCCGGCTCGACATTAAATCCGGAGTTCGATTTTAGGGAAATTGTCACACCCTAAACCCATTCGAAGCCCGGTGTGTCGGATACTGGGCCATTATTGAACTCGTAATTTCAAAGCTTCTCTTCTAATACGAACAGGAGCACATTGAAAAAACGTCTGCAAATTCAAGTAGGCAGTATAGCTTCCTCACCTCAATCACGTGAGCGTTTGAGAATAGTTGGGTGATTTCGTTTTGATACGGGACGATCTGCGATCCAACCCGCGTTTGCCCTCAAAATTTCAGCTCTGTACGACTATTTTTGTCGTAGTTAGAAGCGTAACAAAGAAATTGTCAATATTTCATGTTCACGCATGCGCAGACGAAAGTGACGATTCCAATGAAATTCATAAGAAACTATCGAAGTGTTATTCCTGATCGACCCTCCAAATCTGAACTCATTTCAACAATATTGGCGTTTCAAGTATTTCACGTTTGCGCATGCGCAGACGGAACGATTTCCATGATCTTGGAGCGGGACCGTCTGCGACCCAACCCGCGTGGACCTTCAAAATTGCAGCTCTTCACGACTATATTTCGCATAGTTAGAAGCTTTACAAGGAAGTGGTCAACATTTCATGTTCACGCATGCGCAGACGAAAGTTATATTACTATTCCAATGAAATTCATGTGAAATGATTGAAGTATTATTCCTGATCGGCCCTCCGATGGGCGTTCCAAGTATTTCACGTTTGCTCATGCGCAGACAAAAGTTACCGTACTTTTCCAATGATTTTGTTACGGGATCATCTGTGACCCAACCCGCACCTACCCTACAAATGTCAGCTCATTTCGACCATCATTTCGCGTAGTTATGGGGCGTTACAAGGAATTACCACAGACTGACAGACACGGAACCAAAAACGTTCCTAGATGTCTGAAACGCAAAATGGTTGTGGACATTTTCATTTTGGAGGTCATACATTTTTTACTCATTCACAAATCCAAGGCTTCCCTATCTTCGGTAGTGAGGAAGCAAAAAGAGAGAATACTTAGAATTATTGTGTGAGCGGCGGCAAATTGAGCCGGCCGCACGGCTACCTCAAGTCAGATGGCCGGCAAACCTCAATCGTTGGTTACTGTCTGGTTGGTCCACAAAGCTCGGTTTTACATTCATTCACCTCTAATAGGTGTGAAATAGGGGCTGCAGTTTCTAGAATGCTGTTAGCTCGAAACTCAATAGGAGAGTAGGTGTGGTTTTGGTTTAGTATCTTCAGTAATGAACCTTTGGAATCGAACATGAAAAAAAATATACCTATAAAAAAAATTACCCCCTCCTCCCCCGGTCAAAATTGTCCGTTTCAAGGTACGTAGAATCCGAAAATGGAATTAAACACTTTCTGTCCGTCCGCCGCACTTCGCACTATCCTTAGTTACCATGCAATTTGGTTTGCAGGTCCAGTTTGGGGTCCAGTTGGTCCGCGAAGCTCGCCCTTTCTGTCAAGTCACCTCTAAGTGGTGAAAAATAGGGGTTGAATTTCCAGGACGCCGTAGCTGGAAAAGTTTCAATAGAAGGGTATAGCTATGGTTTTTATTCAACGTTTTTAAATAAATACCTATCGAACTAGAGAATTTTCAATGATCACCCCGGAGCATTGTACGTCCAGCCGTGTTCAGTTGCACCGAAACATCATCGTGAACATCGTCGTCAACATGATCGTGAATTTATTTATTTATTTATTTATTTATTATTACTATACGGGTAAAAATTGCCCAATTTACGAAGTATTAATGACTATCATCCAAACTCACGTTGTTCCGAACAGTACACCTTATTTATAGAATAAAAGAAAATTTGGGTTCAAAGTAATATTGATTTGGCATGTCTCTTGAAAACGTTTTCACTTAAACAGAATAGGTATGATTTCTGACAAACTTGCCAGAAGGTTGAATTCCTGCTGGTTTCTGATCAGGGGCCCACCGAGAACATTGTGGGAACCGTCCGGAGGAAGAAAATCTGCGTAAAACGTGTCGCATACAGCGGGAAGTGAAAACTTGAAACTCGATAACCAAGCGGTGGACAAACATTACATCGGCCAGTTCCCGCAGGGTTTAAGCCGCGAGGTTAAAAATTAGTTAGCAATACATAGAACCTATAAACTAGTGAACAGCCGTTCAGTGAAGTGAAATACGTCGAGGAGTAGTTGCCTCCCGCAACACAAATCCTAGCTTTAGAGTGGGAGGGTAATTTTCCTGATAACTGCAAATTGTTCATGTAAATGCCTCGTTGTGGAAAATAGAATAAATAATTCAATTTGGCTGAGTTAGTTCTTTGAATGCGTGTGTGTGTGCGCGCGTCCGTGCGTGTGTGTGGGACGGCCAAACGGCTGAACGGATTTGCATGAAGGTGGTCACACAGTGATCAGCGAGTTCCGGGCCAGGTTATAGGCTATCGCTCGATCCTCCAGGCCTCTTTGATCGTATTCCTGGCCGTTCATAACGACAGCGTCCGAGTTGGTGCTGTTGGTTGCTACGTTCGAGCCCATGTCGCGATCACTCTCGACCCCAAACCAGAATAAATTGGTGCTGTCGGAAAGAAGTTTTCACGGCGCTTTCAACATTACTAAAACGATCTTTTGTGGGACATGCCGTTCAGCATTTTTCGACGACGACGATCGTGATTTCATCGTCAGAATCCTATGACATAATTTCATTATAATAATCGCGTAGTTGATTGTTGGTTGCCCTCGTGTTTCTTACCGTCCCATGTGATTCATAATAACTAAGATCGTGAAAATGTGTGTCCGTTCATGAGAATGGAGTGGCTGGGGTTTATCATGTGTTAGAAGAGGAGTTGAAGATTTCACGACGGGTTCCTGGGTGATGACATTCATTGTCAGACTAATCGCTGCAAGAGAAATTTATGAAGCATTATCAGATGCGAAGTTTTCATGGATTCTCGTCGATGCCTCCCGCTCTAGAGCTTTTTGTATTTAGTACAACTGGTTTTCCTGCTGGTCAACATGCATTTCCGAGCAACATGCGTGGGTAGCCAAATTCGAGTTCCCCGCCCTACCACTGATTTTTTCACAAGACAATTTCCATGGCTGCCTCCCACAATATACGCCTCACTTCCGACTACCTTACAATCAGATCAGTCGACTAATTCCTTCAAAAAAAGAATAGGCGCGTACCTGCTGCAAATGCACAAATCTGACCTGCACACTGACTTCTTGAATAGGTTTGATCTGTAATTGTAACTGTGTTATGTATTTAGGTAATTACTATCTTGGAATATGGATGGCATAGGTGCTGCATGCCCATACATATATACTTTTTTTTTCACTCAAGTTGAACATTGTCTGTAAATATATTGTTTCCAGCTAAAAGTACACGCTCAATCCAAACTAATAAGCTAGTTCAGTGACAACCAGCCCCTGGACGGGTCGTCAAGACCTTTAGGGGCCATTCATGAACGTGGTTTTCTCATATTTCTGTACTTATATTATACATTATGTATTAAATAATATGTTTTTGAATTAAAAAAAAAAAAAAAAACTGTAATAGTAAGTTGATACACAGTGAAACCACTACAATAGATATATGTTTGGTCAAAGTTGGTAACTGCAATGATATGAAGATGCTCCATCTCAAGCTGTGATTGAGGAAAACCTCGGTCCATCCAAGCTCTGCAGTTGGGATGCCTATTTACATTGGTTGCAGCTACTTCTTTTCGCAAAAGAAGCCTAATGAAGCGAATCGTCAAGGTTCGTTGTGCATCAAACGCGCAGGGACCATCTGACTGTCCACGCTTGAAAAACTCGATAAAAGAGCCCTGGAAAACCTCACCGTGGGGGGGGGGGGGGGGGGGGGGGATCGAAGGATTTTTTTTCTCCCTCCTATTAATTGGAGGGAGCCGTTAACGAGACGGGCGTGGTCCGAGGCCGAACTCCCTTCGGAGGGGTTGATAATTAGGAAGAAGTGGACGGTCTGGAATGAAGGGTGGTTTAGGACTCCGGAGGCGGCTTTAGAAGTGGAGTCGATGAAAGGGCTAAAGCCCCTGGATGAACGGTCAGCGAAAAAAAAAAAAATAAAAAATAAAATAACCGCTACCTAGAGTTTTTAATACGAGTTTTTTAATAACCGCTCTGGATTTTTATTAATACGAGTTATCAGAAGTCCCAACTGAAGCAGTCGGGAGGGGTTGGTGGTGGTGGCGGTGGGCGTGGAGGGGGGTTAACCAACCTGTAATAATAAAACATCTCTCAATTCGCAATTTTGAGTCCAGTTGGAACAAATTTAGATTTATAATGAACCTTGGTCAGAAGGAAAACACGCGGTATATATAACTTCAGATATAATTGACAGATATAATATACATACAGCCCAGATATGTAATTGACAGGGAACAGCTGTTTAGTGGTGGGTAGGAGTGGGTAAGAGTAGCTAATCTGCGTGACTCTAGCTAGTTCAGTACCTGCAAGGAGTAGTTATTTTGAATTAGGTCAGTAGTTCATCTTGTCCCTATCACTTCCCTCGTATAAAGTGGATCTATTGGACAGTATAATTACTGAACTAAATATCTGATTTATGTAAAAATATTAATTAGATTGATTAGATGTAAATATTGATTGATTAGATACATTCACTATAGTTGATAATATAAACATATGTCTGATGTGATGTAAATACCTGATGGATTAGATACATTCACTGTAGATTGGTAATATAAACATACGTAAATCAAACATAGCTTGAAATAATAATAATTATGCCAATTGAAGTACCTATTCTTAAAAAAAAAGGTTCTCCAGAATGAAGCGTTTTTCTCTCCCATTTTTGCGGTACCCATACGGCCGCAAAATTTTGTTCTATTTATTGGTTTATTATTTTCATTAATGAACCTTTGGAATCGAGCATGGAAAACATTTTACCCCCCCCCCCCCCCCCCTTAATATTTGATGGTTTCCGTTTCAAGGTATGTAGAATCCGGAAATGCAATACAAAAATTTCTGTCCATCCGCCTTACGCCGCACGCTGTACTTCGCACTTTTCTTAGTTACCATGAACCAAAATTAATGAAATTTGGTTTGTACGTCCAACTTGGGGTGGGTGTAGTTGGTTCGCGAAGCTCAGCGTTACTACCAGTATCAGTCATCTCTAAGTGGTGAAAAATAGGTGTTGAACATTTCAGAACGCCGTAGCTCCAATACTTTCAATAGAAGGGTATGGTTTTTTTAAAGTTTTTAAATTGATCTTGAACGAAAGCATTTTTTAAACCACCCGATCGTTGTTCGACCAGCCTTGCACCGAAAAGCTTTGTCAACGTGATCGTGAATGAAACGGTATAAATCCGGCCCAGATATCATTGCTAGGGAACACCTCATTCATTATCACGGATGGCTGTGGGAAGTCGAGTTGGTTGTTCTTGTGATATTATTTTTTCATTTGAAGAATGACGGCTCTTTTGGATTTTGTTCATAAGTACTTTTGTAAATTGAACAAACTTGTAATTTGAATAACAACAAATAAAATTAATGATTGAATTATTGAATCCCGTGAATTTTATGAAACTGTAATTCTCGGGCCGGCTCCATTAATCGATTTAGGGGATTCCTGGGGAGCTCGAGGGTAGGTATTGACCATAGAAAACAGTGCTCGACGCAGGTATCTATACAGGTAAATAATAAAACGTTGTGTAATAATTTGCAGCGTTTTCAAAATTGTTTCTAATTATTTTCAACAAATGATTTTCGTTTCCAAAATTGACTTTTACCCTTCAAAAACAGAAATTGATGGACGTGAAGACGTCTAATGAACTTCCCGAATGAGTTATAAGACGATGTCCAAGGGACTCGTACACTCGTCCCACTGCTCGCCGGCCGTCGAACAAGTTTGTATTCCTCCGGTCTGGGTACAGCACAACAGAGCCGTTGGACAAATTGATGCAGCCCGAGAAAAAGAGGAAGAACTCGGATGTGAGCGCTAATTAGGGCACAAGTATCCACCTCGGGGATTCGTGAAAAGAAGGGGCCGGGGGAAACAAGGAAGCTCCCTTTCTCTTCTCCACCTCTCATGCAAATGAGTCTTAACCGCCTGAAGGGGAAAAACAACGGCTCATCACTCGCAGGGAGAAGCGAATGGGTGTCGCGGGTTCCGAGTGCTCCGTCGTTAGCTCCTCGTCCCCCTCCTCATCGTCCACTTAACGAAAGATGTGCCACCTCAACGGGGTCGGTAGTTCACACTGTCCCATATATAGCCCCAGATATGCAGGGTGTCCCAGTTCCTTCTGGAGAAACTCAGGGAATCGATTCTACTCTTCATTTGGAACAAAAAATGCTCAGTAGATATTTTTCGAAAAGTTCTTCGTTTTAAAGATATCCGACAATATGTGTTTTTCCAACTTTTCATTACCGTACCACATAAAAACTCTAATAAATTCGAAAATATTGAGACTACAACAAATCCAATTACACCGTTTGAACCAATATCAGTTGGAACATTTGAAAATTACAAAATTTAAAATTTTGAAAAAGATTGTACTTTCTACCTACTGAGGCTACAAAAAAATACCTACAACTTGTCAAATTTCACAAAACCTTCTTCATCTAACAGGCTTTACACTGATAAACTTAGATTTAAAAATAACGTTGTAGTAGAGTTAAAAAATGATAATTGAACGTTTGAAACATGATCAGAAGGGGGGGGGGGATTAATTACACCTTGTAAAATAAAGCTAACGCTTCCTTGACTGGTTGAATAAAAATAATACTGGAATATGAAGGGGACATATCGAAGTTCAAACCAAAACGAATGAATATAATTTTTTAACACTACGACAACGTTAACTCTACTACAACGTTATTTTTAAATCTAAGTATATCAGTGTAAAGCCTATTAGATGAAGAAGGTTTCGCTAAATTTGACAAGTTGTAGGTAATTTTTTTTAACCTCAGAAGAACGTACAAGGTTTTTCAAAATTTTAAAATTTTAAAATTTTGAATGTTCTAACTGATACTGGCCAACATTTTAAGTAAACTCTGACCATTGAAAACAGATGAATCTTACAGGAAATTTACATTCTTTTAAATTCCTGTAATTGGATTTGTTTTAATCTCAATATTATCGAATTTATTTGCGTTTCTACGTGGTAAGTAATGAAAAGTTGGAAAAACACGAACTGTCGGATATCTTTAAAACGTAGAACTTTCCGAAAAATTTCTACTGAACATTTTTTGTTCCAAATGAAGAGCAGAATCGATTCCCTGAGTTTCTCCAGAAGGAACTGGGACTACCTCAATATTGCACATGTGAGTACACACTATCAGACGGGAGTTGTAATGCGGTCAGAATTTTATGAAATGGGGTATGCGCAATGCGCTTGGGTCACAAAAGCAGTTTATATTATTTTTTAGTGAAACCAGATTCCATTATGAGCACTTTAACAGCAGCCGCACTGTCCTACGAGTAGCATTTCTTTTTGGTTTATTATTTACAGTAATGATCCTTTGGAATGGAGCATGAAAAAAAAAAAAAAAAAAAAAAATTAACCCCCGCTCAAAATTTGATGGTTTACGTTTCGAGGTAAATCAGAAAGGCAATGAAAAAATTCTGTCTGTACGCCGTACTTATCAATTTTCTTAGTTACCATGAACCAAAATTGACGACATTTTTTTTTTAATAGGTGCCGTTTCGGGTCTACTCGTAGTTGGTCCTCAAAGCTCGGCATTACTGTCAGTCATCTTTAAGAGGTGAAAAATAAGGGTTGAAATTTTCAGAACGCCGTAGCTCGAAAACTTTCAATAGACGGGTATGGTTTTTTTACGTTTTTACATTGATCTTGAACTAAAAACTTCTTGAGACCACCCGGAGCATTGTACGACCAGCCGTTCGTTTACATCAAAAAGCATCGCCAACATGATCGTGAATCAAACGGTGTAAATCCGGCCCAGATAATTATCATTACTAGGGAGCACTTGATTATAATCAAGGATGGCTGTATGTAGTCGAGTTGGTTGTTCTGTGATATTATTATTTCATTTGAAAAATTATGGATCTATTGGATTTTGTTAGCAGGTAGGTACTTTTGAAACTTGAACAAACGTTGAAGTATTATTGATGAGTAAATTATTACACTGTGGTAAATTGTTAAACAACGATAAATTATTACACAAAGGTAAATTACTAGACAACGGTTCATTAGACCATCTACGTAGAAGGGGCTGGATTTTGTTGATCGGTACTTTTACAACGTGAACAACCTTTGAAGTATTATTGATGGGCAAATTATTACACAGCTGTAAATTATATTACTATCCACGTAGAAGAGGCACCTGTAAAGGTAAATTATTACACAACGGTTTATTATTTGTCTTATGCTTCATGAATAACTACAAATAATTAATGATTTTTTTATGGAATCCAGCGCGTTTTTAGGAACCTTTAATTCCGGTGCCGGCTCCGTCACTCGTTTTAGGGATTTCCTGTGGGGGGGGGGGGGGGGGTCGAGGGTATTGACCACAGGAAGCAGTGAACCACGCAAAGGAGGCATCTATACGGGTAAATAATCAACCTTTATGTAATAATTTGCAGCGTTTTTTCAAAGTTTCCGGAAGTTCTGGCGAGGGTACTGCCCTGCCGAGAGGGGTGCAATGACGTAGGTACCTCTGGAATCTTTTGAAAAATCATGGAAAATAACTACTTAACGTGGGACAGTGTGGTTGGTGTCAAAATTCGAAGGATGGAATCTGCTTTCATTTAAAAAAAAAGAAACAAATAAATAAATTCATGCGCGTACCTCATTCGTGTGGGAACACCAATTACCCGCGCCGACCCTCCTAATTCCAGTTCATCAAGAATATGCTTTCGAGTAGATATTATTTTGCGGTGGCAAGAATTGGCGGAATGACAGGTACGAAACCAAATTTGTCGGGAAAAATGTCTAAAGCGCAGAAAACTAATAGAAATTCTGATTTTGAAGGACAAAAATGCCCCACCCCCCCTCCAAATGTGATCACATGACTTCTGCTACCTTAATCGAATCGGAAGCAAAATGTGTATTCTCAATAATTAATAGTCCAATACAAAGGAGGTGGAGAAAACCGAAGGGAAAACTACACAAGAGAGATCGTGGGGTAAAGGAGAAAATAGGAAGGAGTGGAGGGACCTGCAACTCAAGACCCCTGAGGGCACGATAGAAAGGGTTAGCGGCCGAAAGGGGACCTTTGATGTGTGCCCTTCCCTTTCACCACCATTTCGGTAAACTACCGCCTTACCTACCCCCCACGAAGGGATGCCCCTTTACCCGAAGTTAAATTCGTTATAAGGGCTAAGGGACTTAACTAGACTTTCACGACAGGACTTTGGCGGAGGGCGAGGGCGGCGTAAGACGGATGGCCTTCCCGCGGAGAGCTTGGTGGTCACGGAGGTAATTCCAAAGGGGTTTTCAAAGGAATCGGGCTGCCCTCCAGTGATCGCTTTGACATTCAGGTCGATGTGATGCTGATCCGTTCGAGTTCCCGGCTCAAAAAAAGGGTCAGAGGTCCCGTTCAATGACGTCAGATGTTTACACAAAGCCCTGATTAGGTTAAACCAATCTGATGATTATACTTTTATTTATGATTATAATCATATTGATATACTTAGTTATGGCGGTACCAAGTTCAATCTGTGGGCTGTCCCAGAAGTCCCCCCTCTCCTATTTTCTTTCAGGTTGTTTTTTTCTTTCAAAGTTCGAAGAGAAAACCTCACTTTCGTATCTCAAAAAATGGCTCAAATCACCAGAAAAATATTCGAACATCACCCAAGGTGATAAATTCTTGGAGCCAGGAAAAAAGTTTTTTGGTAACGAACACTATTTTTCACCTAAAAAGTATTGTTCTGGGCACCCAGGCTGGCCAAAACTGAGTTTAAATCAGTGTTATTTAGTTAATTATTTTCATCAGTGCGCTTTCTGGAATCGAACATGGAAAAATTATTACACAGCGGTTTATTATTTACATGTATAGATGCACTTTCTGCGTAGATCACTGTTTTCTGTGGTCAGTACCTACCCTCGTGCTCCGTCCAATGCTCCGGGTGGTCTCTAAAATGCTTTAGTTCAAGATCAATATAAAAACGTAAAAGAAATCATACCCTTCTATTGAAAGTTTTCGAGCAACGGCGTTCTGAATATTTCATCCCCTATTTTTCACCCCTTACAGATGACTGACAGTATCGTCGAGCTTCGCGGACCAACTAGACCCCGAACGGAACCTATAAACCCGAGTTTCATCAATTTTGTTTCATGGTAACTAAGAAAAGTGGCCAGTACGGCGTATGGCGGACAGACAGAAATATTTTTATTGCATTTTGCGGATTCTACATACCTTGAAACGTAAAACATCAAATTTTGAGGGGGGGGGGAGAATTTGTTTTTTCCATGCTGGATTCCAATGGTTCATTATTGAAAATAATAAACCAAAAATTGAATTCATGGGGGCTCCTTAAAGTTTTCATAACCCCGAATTAAGTCAGACAAACAGTAGTTAGGAGCCGATGGTTATACCTAGACCGCACGACCGAACCGTATTGCTGGTAGAGTGGCCGCGGTCTGTTCCAAATTGGGGATTTTCGGGAATTTTGGTTCATGGTAACTTAGAAAAGTGCTGAGTACGGTATACGGCGGACGGGCAGACTTTTTTTAAATTCCATTTTCGGATTATAATAACCTTAAAACGGAAACCTTCAAATTTTGAGGAGGACTTTCAAATTTTTAAACTTTTTGTTTGAATGTCCGATTCCAAATTTAACCCCCTTTAAGAGTTGATGGTTTCCGTTTCAGTACGTAGAATCCGAAACTGATATAAAAAAATTGCTGTCTGTACGCCGTACTTCGCACTATCCCCACAGCGAGCAAAAGTATCAGCTACCTAGAGAACGGTTGAGTTGAAATCTGGATGTTTGTCGTGGGTCGGGTGCTTGGTGGTCCCTTATGAATTTCATGTAAATTAGATTTCAGCATTCTTCTGCGCATGCGATAACGTGAAATCCAGGTTCAGACCTCTTCGAACACTCAAATGATTGTCGATCGTGTTACTGATACCAGGAAGCTAGCGGCACAGCTCGGCAGACGTGTCTTCGAGCTTCCTTGCAAATCCTTGTATATCGCTTATAAATCGACTCATTCCCTCCAATGATTTCCCCGGACCGTGTCCCGAGCATTTCCGTTTGTGTCGATCCTCAACGAGCTTTGATGACATCAATGGGGCTTACCCGTCTCAACGGCGAAGAGCTGTTGGAAACTGATCCAGGTTGGGGCCAACTCAATTACGGGTCCGGCCCGACCCGCTGACAGCCCAATCGGATCCCGGATAGGAACTTCCTAATCTTCTATTTATATTCTACTTATGAGAAGGGACGAGAGCCCTCGAGGTGCTAACGCCCGCCCCTGTACCGCCTGTTCTACAACTGTCTCACGTTTTAAGCTAATAGCTTACACGTCCGTTCGAATTAGATCGGTCTCGCTTGGTCTCCCGCTGTTTGTAAATCGCTCGTCCGACGGTATTGGAGGACACCTCTGAATCCAAATTCACGTGGATCTTCTATTTATGAGTTCGTTGGAGATACAGCAATTTATAAATAGAGCTGACAACCGGTCACGATTCTACTATGGACTTCGCATCGCAAAGAGGAGTGGGTAGGTAGAAAATGGGAAGAAAATCGATTTTTTTTCGTTGTCATAAAAAAAACTAGGCAATGTAATGAGTAAAGTGTAGCGCACGAATGAAATGATTAAATGCCAGAATCAGTCAACGAACGATGGCTGGACGAAGGAGTTGTAACGTCTTCGCCCAAAGTTGAGCTAGTTGACTTCCTGCGCTCGTTTATGATTAGCCCATCTCGTAGGAGGATTCAGTTTTTTTGGTTAACTGTTTGCGATAAAGAACCTTTGGAATCAAGCTAGACAGTTCCCCCCCCCCCCCCCCCTTCAAAATAGTGGTTTCCGTTTCAAGGTGCGCGTGGAATCCGAAATGTAATAAAAAAATTTCTGTCCGTCTGCACTTTTCTTAGTTACCATGAACCAAAATGAATGAAATTTGGTTTGTAAATCCCGTTTGGGGTCTAGTTGGTCGCTGCAGGAAATCGAGTTGGTTGTTCTGTGATATTATTTTATTTGAAAAATGATGGATCATTCGGATTTTTTTGATCGATAATTTTGCTACTTGAACAAACGCTGAAATATTATTGGGTAAATGATTACACAATGGTAAATGATTACACAACGGTAAATGATTACACAACGGTTTATTATAGGTACTAATCAACGCAGAAGGGGCATCTATACAGGTAAATTATTACACAACCTTATGCTTCATGAATAACTACAAATAATTAATGATTGAATTGTTGAATCCCGCGCATTTATATGAAGCTTCGATTCCCGGGCTGGCTCCAGTACTCCATTTAGGGCTTTCCAGGGGAAGCTCGAGGGTATTAACTGCAGAAAACATCGATAACGCAGATGAGGCATCTATACAGGTAAATAATAAACCGTTCTGTAAACATTTGCAGCGTTTTTTACTTATATTTCCCAAATTTTTACATAATTCGGATGATTTTTTGGCCGTGAACAAAAACTTGCACCTAATCAGAGTTAGTTTCTGGCCTTAGGTCATTGACCTCTCCAGGCGGACCAACTTAGCTGTTTATATCGATATACTAACAACACAAATAGGTGGAAATACAAAAACATAGCATATCTCTTTATTATTAGTTCAATATCATTATCTCTAGTTTATTCTTATATTATCATTATCTCTAGTTTATCTTATATTATTATGTTTATCTTATTATTTATCTAGTTTACCTTATAACCTATCAACAAGTAGGTAGAAAACTATTTATCAACAAAATCCAAAAAACCATCATGCTATAACCAACTCGATTTCATAAAACTATGCGTAGTCGTAATCAGCTGTTCCCTCGCAATGATATCTGGGCTGGATGTGTACCGTTGAATTCACGATTATGTTGACGAAGCTTTCGGTTCAGACTTCAGGGACTTACTGAGAACGAAGGACTGGACGTACAATGCTTCCGGCGGTCTAAAAGAAACCCCTCAGTTGCGGAATCAGTATGAAAACGTCATAAAAACCACATACTTCTTTGGAAGATATCGAGCTACAGCGTTTTAAAAATTTCAGTCCCTAGTTTTCACCCCTTAGAGATGACTGTGTGTAACGCCGAGGTTTGCGGTCCAGTTAGACCCAAAGTGGGAGCTAAAAACCAAATTTCATTAATTTTGGTTCACGGTAACTAAGTACGGTGGGCGAACAGAAATTTTGCATTCCATATTCGGTTTCTACATACCCTGAAACGCAAACCGTCAAGTTTTGAGGGAGCTTTTATTTTGTTTCCATGCCCGATTCCAAAGGTTGTGACGGTGGGCAGTTCTCTCGAGTCGTATGTTGTTCCGGTGAAGACGGGGTCGTTTTGGCTAAAGCCCCATCGCTATCCCTTCTTAACTGGTTATAATATCGTTATTCCAGAGGGGGTTACTCTCGAGGGTCCACCGTCACTCTGTCACAAGCACCTAGCATCAAGCACTTCGTCGGTCACCATCGATTTGCTCCGTTTACTCGACATGAATAATCAGCAACGATCTCGTGTAGAAACCTCCCGTCTGCCGGATACAAGAGGCTGCACCCAAACGCTCGAGGGCTACAGACCACTGGTCCGTTATGTACCCTAACACAATCGCACTGAAAGGAACTAGACCGCCGCACTGCTATCCCTAGTGGATCGCTCTAATGATCACGATTACAATATTGATATAGCCCCCCATCCTCTGACGCCCGGATCCCCGTGTTCCAAAGTGGACGTGCCCCATGAAATTTAGATGCAATCACCTCGAACCCAATCAGCGCCCTTCACGTTCGGATGTGCCACCGGGTTTGTTCCAGTATTGCATTCCGCTCCATTTCTAATTACAAGTTCCGACTGCAACCGAATACTCTCTTTTTCGATTTGGTACGAACCTGCGCGAATTACCTCTGCGTATCTTATTCTCAATCGGTTGATCAGAACTGGAGTTGTGCGTTAGGCAAGGGGTTTACGTGTGCGCATGCCCTAGATGAGTTGACAGGTGCCGCAGATCGTCAAGCATAATATATTATGTAATGTAATATGTGTTACAATATATTCATGTATTACCTATGTGTAAATATTTCTGTCGGATTTTCGAACGTCGATGTTTCTCTGGGACATTAGTAAGTACCTGCCAAAAAGAAGATTCGGGGATATCATAGCAAGATCATAACTATTTACGTAACACGAAATCATCATTACTATTCAGAATGTGAGTGAATCATGCTATGAGTTACTATTCCTCGCCTACTGGGAAAACAACATATAAGACGAATTATTCCCCCATCACTAATAAATTATCGATTGTAAGGGGGGGGGGATACCTATTTAGGGAATGATGGAGAGAATATTGCATGTAATTCTTTAATTTAGTCTTGACGTAGGTTGCGCTGATGTGAGGGTGAATCCACCCTTTTTACTTCCAATTCTGGTATGAAAAAGCGTTCATCTACGTTTGGTTATTGTTAAATACCTACGTAGTTATAATTTGAGCTGCTACAATACCTACGTTAGTTACAGTCATTAGTGGCTTTTCAACTTTTACTCGCCAACTAATTTGAACACTTTTCGCACCCTCAAAATGACTTATTGTATCCTTTTG
This sequence comes from Leptopterna dolabrata, assembly GCA_954871275.1. Lineage (NCBI taxonomy): Eukaryota > Metazoa > Arthropoda > Insecta > Hemiptera > Miridae > Leptopterna > Leptopterna dolabrata. The sequence continues at coordinate 45,306,250 of OX940980.1, forward strand.
CATTATGTTTTATACGAAGCCTTGTTCGGGCCTTTGTGGATTCATTGTGCACTCGTATCTATCTAATTGGCGTTTGTTTTGACGATCGATTACTTACAGTTCAGGCAGGTTGATCATAGGTATCTACCTAGATATCAAACCACCTGTCGATCTCTGTCCCAATTTTCCCTTCAAATTACAGCTAGTTTGGCTTGTTCATCGTTGCATATGTTAGTTGCAATGTAAGTGATAAAAACCTAAATACAGACTTACCAAAAGACGTGGATTCAAATTTGTTCCATGACGTCTTTTGATTTTGATATTTTGAGTAAGTTAGTATTGAAGAATGATGAGAGGCGAATTTTTGTTCCAGCTCCAAACTGTTATTTTAGCTCACTCTTGCGTGATTATTAACAAAATAAACGTGTAGGTACGTATTTTTTCTGGTCGAATTTATGCATAGTGAGAAGGTTGAATGATCTTCAAATTGAAGGCTTCAATAAATTATTATTATCAATACTATCACGAATAATTAGAAAACCCGTCGCACCTCCCTAATTTTTCCCCCTAGAAAACTCGTTGTCATTGCAAATTCAAGAGTTCAAAAATCTAAACAGAACCCAAATAGAAAATCCGAAGAAGGGCGTGTTTTGAGGAAGTTATGACCATTTGAAATATCAACATACATGCGTATGGAGCGACATCAAGCGGAAAACCGTATAGAATCTCGTTTTGAGCACTTCTGAACTAGATTCCATAGTTTACTCGAAAATCTGTTTTTGACGGTATCACCCTACTTCCATTCCTATATGATAGGAACGTAGAAGTAAAAAGGCAGCCTTTTGTGCGTTTAAATGTATTTGTATTGTACGTGGGTTTGTCAGAGAAGAAGAATGGAATCTCAGCCCCACGATGTATATACGCTCGTAGTAGGGGTACCAGACTCGCAAAACGGTAGAAAAAGGCCGCTTACCTTGAGTTTTCATAAGAATGATCCAAAAGCTGGTGTGGGCTTGTGGCAAGGTCACCAGAAGCGCAGTACCTTTCAAGGACATACTGGGCCAGGGACGAGAAGCGTGATTTACGAGACCGTTCGCATTGCGGTGAGACGAAAAGTAAAGTTGAGGTGATCCAGAAGACTTGGCCGGAGATTCCAGTGATGGATTTAAGTTTCAAGTTGGATAGATCTAAGGAGAATAATAACGAGGATACTGACGGCCTCGTGGCGGTCGCTGGCCTGAGCGCATTCAATTGTCGAAGTCGTGTTCCTGGACGGCTAGTGATGACGACAGCTGCAGAATTCGAATTTGGGATCCCCCACTTGGGTGAGCCGCCACTGAGATATTACTGTTTTGCAGGACGAAGGGGAATTTGAAAAGGTGCAGCACAATATAATACTGCAATATGCTCGGAGCTTATCGCGCACAGACGAACGGATTATAAACTAAAATTAACTAAGATTAACTCAGAACAAGAAAGATGAACATCAGGCTACGGCCTCTGGTTCGGGCCTATAGACGCCACTGGTATCTCAGATCCTGCAGATATATACGAAATTGTGATTCTTTACCATACAATTGGTGTTAAAATTCAGATTCTCCTGAGCATCTGTCACCGTAGTACGTGATAAATTTTATTTAAGCGTTTATTTTTTATATAACAACTAGTTACACAAATGTAATTTTCCAAGTAACTTTAACTGTCTAGTTATTTACTTCAAATATCTTTACGTATTGTTTTTATGGTGAATGTTCACAAGCAGGGACCACACTAGCTACAGCGTCAGCATCCAAGATCCAGGGGTTTGGTACTTTTCAGACCCTGAACTTGTTGCGAATTGTCCAGTAGCTTTAAGATCTTCTATATTTGAGTGCACGTGAAGTCGGTTCTTGTAACGTCGTGCTGGTTTTTTAACGACATCTATGACGCTTTCCACGCGTAAGTCTCTGTGGAGGTCGTCGTTTCTAATGTACGAGGGAGGATTTACAGTACTTCTAAGCACTTTATTCTGAAATGTTTGAATTATTTGCACATTTGTTTTGGCTGCACAGCCCCATAGTCGAATTCCATACGGCCAAATCGGCATCAATACTGTCTTATGTAATAGCACTTTATTGTGGGTGCTGAGTTGAGAGTATCGGCCAATCAGCCAATGTAATTGTCTGTATTTAATTGCTCTTTCTGTTTCCTCTTGACATGCTCTTTCCTGTTTAGCTTTGCATCTAGAGTCATCCCTAGATATTTCGCTGAATTAGCATTCGGAATGGTGCTGTGATTGATATCCAATGGAATATTTATTATTGCTTTGTACGTGAAGTTGACATGTGTTAATTTTGTTTCATTCAATTTTAGTCTCCATTTCTTCAACATGATCAAAAATAATCGAAAATTGAGCTGTGTCATTAACTCGAACTCGTTAGTCTTGTTAACCTGCCAGAACCACCCTCCCATATTGAAAACGAACGAACGGTAGTACGTTCTCCGCCCAACAACGGCCAAATGCAACCTCATTTTCAGCTTCACCGCTGGACCGTTTTACAGTGGGGTTACCAGATATCATTGTCGGCTCCCGGACCTGTCCTTCATCAGATTGCGTTTTCCCTCTTGTCGCCCGTGCGTCCTTTTATCGGTGCGCCCTTCGAAGAGGAAATGACGGGAATTGATCGCTTCCCCTCGGCCGTCCGGTGTCGAGGGTGACGGCTCAGTAAGCTACACCGGTATTTCTGAACAGGAGACGGAATGGGCTCAAGTCTAACTGCGGTGGTCGTCACATAAAAGTGGAGCGAACGTTCTGGATCCTGCCCACATGTTAGGGGTAAATTTATCGTTTTACTCATTGCGCCAGTGACACCAATACGTGATTCGCTATTTTTTGTTTATTATTTTCAATAATGAACCTTTGGAATCGAGCATGAAAAAAAAAATTCTTACCCCCCCTCAAAATTTGATGGTTTACGTTTCAAGGTATGTAGAATCCGAAAATGCAATTAAAAAAATTTCTATGTGTCCGCCGTACGCCGTACTGACCACGTTTTCTTAGTTACCATGAAACAAAATTGTTGAAATTCTGGTTATAGGTTCCGTTCGGGGTCTAGTTGGTCCTCGAAGCTCGGCGTTACTGTCAGTCATCTCTAAGGGGTTAAAAATAGGGGTTGAAATTTTCAGAACGCCTTAGCTCGAAAACTTTCGATAGAAGGGTATGGTTTTTTTACGTTATTAAATTTGTCTTGAGCTAAACAATTTTTTGAGACCACCCGGAGCATTGTACGTCTAGCCGTTCGTGTGCACCAAAAAGCTTCGTCAACACGATCGTGAATCAAACGGTATAAATCCGGCCGGAGCACCTGGTTATAATAAATAATGGCTGTATGAAGTCGAGTTGGTTGTTCTGCGATATTATTTCACTTGATAAGCGATGGAATATTGGATTTTGTTGGTAGGTACTTGTGAAACTTGAACAAACGTGGAAGTAGGTATTATTGATAGGTAAATTATTACGCAATGTTAAATTATTACACAACGGCAAATTGTTACACAACGGCAAATTGTTACTTAACGGCAAATTATTACACAACGGTTCATCTACCAGGAAGGGGCTGGATTTGTACTTTTGCAACTTGAACAGCCGTTGAAGTATTATTAATGGGGAAGTTATTAAACAACGGTTCATTACATTTGACCTCGAGGGTAGGCATTGACCACAGAAAACAGTGATCTACGCACAAGGGGCATCTATTTCACTCCACATCAACAATTTTCCTTCAGAACTTCATTATTTGCGTTTCTTTTTGCCATTTTAGTTACTGTTTGTCATCGACAGAATTATTTTAGCAACATCTAACTCGTGAATTAGGTAGGTACCTAGTAACGAGTACGGGGTTAGGTAGTAACCTACTGAGGGTCTGCGATCTACATAATATGTATAGAATAGTACATATTATATTATATAGACGGGTTATCTATACAGAGAGCTGTGATCTTTAACAGAAGGGTATTCTGTACAAAATAATAAACCGTTGTGCAGGGATTTGCACCTTTTTTTAAAATTTATTGATCTTGAACTAAAGAATTTTTTTAGCACCCGGAGCATTGTACCAATCGTAGGACAGTGCGGTTGGTGTAACACTTCTCAGAATGGAATCTAGTTTCATTAAAAAATAATATAGGCAAACCGCTTTTGTGACACATATGCATATACCCCATTGCGAAATAGCAGGTCTGAATCGCATTACGAAAATGCTAAGGTTATGAAGAACGCGCATGATCAGATGGTGTCCCACGTTGATGGTGGCTTTCAACGTTTGTGTTTCGAGGGATGTCCGAAGCTCCCTAATGATATGGACTGGTAATGAATTGTGCACAACCCGACCGAGCGACATTTGGGGTTTCTCGAGAATATCGGGCCTGAAGTTTCAGACTTGTTACACCTTCCTGTTCTGTATCTCAATGGTATATCTAGAATTGACGAAACATTTACGTATAATCGAAGTCTGCTAAATTTGATTTTGTTTTGTTACCCTATCAAGTACCTATGAAATCCATTTTTGCCGCTACCAAACGCCAAGTTAACAATTTTTTTTCTTTCTCAGAGAGATAGAAAGGGGGAATCGTTGACTGGAACTCACTAAGTAATCGAAACTCTGTTTAACAAAATCTTACAGATATCACAGACGTGTTTAGGTCCTACTGCGCGAATTACGAAGAGATAATTTGCCATATGATAGTGATAAGAACGGGGTTATACGTCGACTGACGGTGTGGTAATTTTTTGTAAATCACCAAAATTATTTGTGTGGGGTTGATCGCGGTTAGCTTTATTAAATCCCCATTTTAAATGCATGGTGTGTGGTACTACCGTTCTCGAAATGAGTGAAAATATACCCAAGAACTCTAAATTTGGTGCGAGGTTGTCCTACCGGGTTACCCTGATGTTATCGAACTTCTAACTCAATTTTAGAAACTACATCGATTTGTCATGTTGTACAGAGACTTCCAATTTAGAGAATGGAACATTTATACAGTTGAGGAAGGTGGCTGCCTGACCCAGGTGTTACTGGGAATGGCAGCTTCGGCGGAGGATTCTTGAGATGGTACGGTTAGGAGGAGCCCTTTCTTGACCAATCAGAACGTTTGAACCTGAATCAGATTTTCTCATAATTTTATAGGTAGTTTTGATACTGAAGGTTAGGTGGGAGATGAATGGTTGAGAAAGATAAAAATGTTAACGACTTCAAAATTCAGTTCGAGGTGCCCTCGAACGGGCTTGTTTGCAAATAATCCATCTTGAGAGGGGAGTTCCGGGGAGTGCAACATGAAATTATCAGCGAGTTAAAGGTGGAAAATGGGGGGGGGGGGGGGGGGGGGGGGGTAGGACTTTAATGACATGGAGTAGGAGAAAACTGCCGTGAGCGTTCCTCCAGGGACGAGGGTCGAGTAAACGAAAGCCCATGAAATCGAGGCGTTCTCATCCCCGAGCTTTCAATCACCTCGAGAACGAGGACGTACTCACAAATGCCTTCATTATCACTGGAGGGGATCAACCCTCATCTTTATCTCCCGAAGCATCCATCTGGATTTGCCAAGGAAAGGCAGGGGACCCTTCTTGAACCAATCTCACTGCTCCCCAGTCATCCAGGATGTTCTTGCAAACGATGAGAACGCTCTTCATCAATTTCTCTTTCCTCCCTCCCAAGACACTCCTGGCAGGAGTTGAATAAGGATATCACGTTGGAGAATCATATTTCAACAGCAAATTATAGATTTTCACCTGCCAAAAACCTTCCCTATCAAGAAAATTTTTGTGTGGAAGTGAGAGGCCTTCAGCTGAACCTGAGGAAATCAAAGATAATGGTGTGCAAGAAGCATCGGGACTAACTGGTTCAGGACGAGAAGTGGACATTTAAGAAAGAGGTTGTAGATGTCTCGGAGGGTTATAAATATCTGAGTTTGGCTGACAGATACCACGTCCTTCAATCAGCTCGTATGTAATAAATACTGTGAAGCTAAAGGAGCCACGAATTCCATGTGGAATTCGGTTTTATCGAATAAAGCAGTCCCTTTATCTTCCAGAACCAAAATTTTCAACGCGAAACATTTTCATCCTGTAAGCCTTATGATCAGGTTGATAAGGTGCAAAGGTGCAAAGGTATGTCATAAAGAGGGTTCTGAAACATGCCATAAATAGTCCCAACTACGTGTTGTTTATGGAAACCAAATTTGATCCTCTCTTCTATTACATGTTTCCCCTGCATGTGGATTACATCTTAAAAGTACTCAGTTATGGAATGGAGCGATTCCCAAAGACCACAGCAAGAGTCGTCATCCAAATCAAATTATTTTGCGCAAAGGAATGGTTTGGTATCCCTGAATTGTGAGCTGACGGAAGGTGCCACCGTGAATACCTTGTCTAGCCAACTGAAAGTGACAAGGGAGGAATGGATGATCGAATTTACGCGGAAAATGCGAATAAGATGCTATTTTTACTCCCATTTTTCTCCCATAACACCCCTGGGTGTATGCCGATCGGGCTGCCGAGTTTCGGAGGACCACTAGGACCCAAATGTGTTCCCAAATGGGGACCCAAACTGTGTCCAGAAGAACGACGATTTAGACCAAAATTTTTAGGGCTGAAACTTCGTTAGAACCTCAATTTTTCCACTCTTGGGTCAAAATCGACTTCATATTCGGTCTTCTCGTCCCCAAAAACATGGAAAACGATACCTCAATAGCTCATGTTACTAATATGTTACTAAAACACAAAAAGTGCCTATTTTTATACATATTTTCACTCATAACACCCCTGGGTGTATTCTGATCGGGCTGCAATGTTTCGGGGCACAACTAGGGCCCAAATGGAGCCTGTGTGCGAATGAACGATTTTTTTAGACCGAAAATGAAGCCTGTATGCGTATTGCGGCGGACGGCGGGCAGACTGCATTTTTGGAACCTACGCACCTTGAAACGGAAAAGAACAAATTTTTTTTATACAAATTTGTTGCTGAGCGATACATAGGTTTATTATTCACAGAACAATAAACCAAAATCTGGAACTTCGAACTAGCTACATTTTTCTGTAGGAAACAATTTTGGTTTATCATTTCAGTAGAGACCCATTGGAATTGAAAATGGAAAAAAAAGTTTAACCTCCCTCATAATTTGATGATTTGCGTTTTAAAGTACGTTCTCTCCGTCCGCCGCCATACGTAATGCTTTTTATTTTCAGTTACGTGCATTTTGAGGGTATCACATATCAGCAGTGACCTATAAATATGGGTTAAATATCCATACGGCAATAATAAACCGTTATGGACGCATTTAGAGCCCTTTTTCATTGTTATACTTTCGGGTTCTACGCATGTTCTACGTAACTTGAAAAGTAATACTGCAAATTTTGAAGGAGCCCCAGAGGTTTCCAGAGGTTCGAGAAAATAATAAACCAAAAGACTTCCGTTAATTTGTTGTTTATGAAACAAGCCCCTGATGACTCAAGTATCCCACTCGATGGTCCATTAGAATATTGAGAATCAACTGAATATATTTTTTTCGCACATTCTACTTGTAGTAACGTGTATGTCATTTATGTGCAGTACTGGAGGGGTTTGGCTCTGGAAATAACAAGAAAACTCCCGTTTTTCTTTCTTCAGCTCATTCCTCCTCTCCCTTGTCGGTCTGTAGTCACCGTATTCGTAGCGGGGAAATCATAAGAAAATTCCCGTTCGTCACGACATTCCCTCGACCTCAATCTCAATTTGTGACTGAAAGGAAAAGAAGGGGGAGAACTCACAAGGCAGTTTTCTGGACGCGATGACAATGACGGATCACCCAAAGGATCATTTTCGGGTACATAGTCCGCTGTAACTCCTCACCGCCCCCTCGCTCTGGAAAATAGAAGAATGTTGACTGAGCTCTTATATCATTGCTGATGTAATTTAGTTAGGGAGGGATGGTGATGAAGGCCAAGGGGTGGGATGGTGAAGGGAGGACTTCGCCGATTTGTCACTAGCTCCCGTCATTTGTCCTGGGGAAATTTGCTAGCGTCACGAAACCCTTTATGTCTTGGAATCGTTCGCCCTCTGACAAAAAAAGAATTGTGAAGAAAACTTTGCAATATCACGAATTTTTGCTCAGTTGGTTTGTCATCTGAGATATCGGCATTGGTCATCATTATTGTAAGCGGTACTGATGCCGCGAGTATATCAGATATAAATTCTCAAGAACCGAGATTTATCAATGATTGTGAGTGCTAGGGTCATGTGAATACAGTCGAACCTGCTTACAAGAATGCTGGAGAGGAACTTGTTATTCTTGCTTGTATAGAGGGATTTTTTTTTCTTCTCTCAAACTCAGGTGATCTTATACCAGTTTTCTAATCCTGAAATTTCTTATGTGGAGGTTTTTAGCTGGTAAGCCGAAAACACGAGTGTTGTTCTTCCATAGCTGTATGATTGAACAACACTTCCACCACCACTAACTAGTTTGTTACGACTCGACAAGTATAGTGGTTGAATTCCAAGCAGTCGGCTAAAGAGCACAGACAATCATATTTAATGAGAAACCTCCCGACAACTTGAAAACACCTCACGCCCAGAGGTGCTCCATAGAGACCAGTATAAAAAGTTAGTTTTCACTTGGCTTATATCACCAGATTTATTTGTGAAAGTTCTTGTATACCTTTCCTATAACTGCAGAAATTTGTTTTTCTTTTGATTAAATTAATGGCTTTGATGCATATAAGTATGGGAATGTGTAATTATGTTTAGCACCTTCTTTTATCTTATTTTTTTGTTTATTAACTATAGCACCATAAAAATGTTTCTCGCCTGCTAAAAATAATATTGACGGTTATTATCGAATTGGTACCCCCATCCAGCACGGACTCGTCCACGGGATGGTGATATTCCACGTTGAAAAGAGTATTTATTTTAGAGTCAACCATAGTGTAACAGTCTGTGTACGGATTAAGTTTTTTTTTCTTATATTGTGGAAAATAAAAAATTGCATTTCAATGGTGCATTTTGACATTTCATTCTAAAAACGAGCAACAATAGACACATCAACAGCAACAGTTCGGTTTTGCAAAACCTTGCCCCGTTCTGCCACGATTTTAATAGTTCAGTATCAAAAATACGTGTGCTTTGATGTGAATTACTTGGACTCGGTGGAAACACGTCATCTGATGCCTACTACTTGGAGAACGTAGCAATATGACCGATCTCACTCTCCCTCACAAGCTTTTGAACAACCTCGACTGTCCTATTCATTCGAGGGTCTGTTTCTCATGTCTCCTCTCGCACACAACTAACCTCTCACTTGCCGCGCAGACCCACTGACCAACAGTTCTTTTATTCGTCTTCCTTTGTCAGCCAATCTTATCAGCAGCCATAAGGATTTGGATTATTTCAGCAGCTCCATCATACATTTTTGAAATCCACAGTCTCCTCTTCTCGTGCGAATAAGCCAAGTGCTGCATTAAGTATTTTCAGTCTACTCTCTTTTCGGTTGTTCATTTGTATGCCTCCTCTCCTTCTTAGGTTTACTCAGTATTGGTGATCGTCTTTGTCTCTTTTCGGTTTTTGAACTTGATCATGTGTGTTGTTTGTGTGTTAGTTGAAAGATTGAGTATTGATTTCTTATATCGAACAATTAGAGATGGTCGGAAATTTCCGACAAGTGGTGCCGAAACCCGTGAACCAGAAGAAGAGTGACGTTATTCAGAAGCTGCCCCAGCCGAAGGTTTCTTTCATTTGGGACAAGAAATGGAGCCGAGCCAGACGAAGTACCTCTTCAACTGGTGTCGATCTCTACAGTTTTAAGTTAAGCATTGATATGAGCATTTTGAAGCAAGTAAAGGAGGAGCTCCTCAACCAGTGCGAGATGATTGATGGGTTTTTTGAGGCCGAGTTTGATCTTCATGAGGCCAATATATTATTGACAGATCTCAAAAGCTTCACGGAATATTTTGACTCTGTAATGTCACGGGAGGAGCCTAGTGTATCCAGGACGGAAAAGCCGTCCAGGAGAGCCAAATGGGGTGAAGAGGACCCTGAATTCATGAAGGATGTTTTGAAGGCTAGGTTTCGGGCTCTTAGAGCCTCTGGAAGATTAGAAAATTAAATTAACCCACGTAACGTTGAACGTAACGTTGAAATGCCTACTGTGAGGCCCAAAATCACTATCAGACATCCAGAATTATCAATTAAACCTTTTGACGGCGATTCATTCAAGTTCACAGTGTTGTGCGGGTTGCACCCGACAACATCACTTTAGCGTGCAGCTATGTGAAAGGTTGTACAAGCACATCAGGCTTGAGAAAAGCTAAAAAGAAACAACCTTTTACCCAATGCACTGAATCTCCATAAGTGAGGCGCATGAGAACGAAAAGATTTCCTCTCCTGGCTTGAGTAAGTGGGAAGGCAAAAAGAAACGAGATGCCTTTACCACAATGTAGGATTCCCGTATACTCGCCGAAGGTTGCTTTCGTTTTACGTCTCCAGGAGATGCCATATAAAACGTGGAGCCCGTTCTGATGAATCAGTAGAGTGTGGGATACCGTGGACGTCTGAGCCCTCGCCCCTCGCCACTTCATCGACCGAAATGGTGAGCAAAATATCACTACCGTATAAATCTCTCTAAAATTCCAGGTTTCAAACTGGAAACACCTAAGAACCATTAAAATGCTCCAGCAATAAACCTTATAACTAACTATATTGGAATTTGCACTAATTACCTTATCGCCCGCACAACAACAGAATTTTGGCAGATATTTGAAATTAATATTCATATGAATGAATCTCTCTCAGACGTAGAAAAATTCAATTACTTGGTTTCTCTTCTCTCGGAGAATGTCAAGCAGTGCATTGCTGGCCTTCAAATGTCTCATGCAAACTATCCCACCGCAGTCGAAATTCTCCAAGAAAAATATGGCAATGTTGAGCGTCTAATTACCAGACACTATTCAGAGCTCAACAAATTGCCTCGAGCCTCACGAAATACCAGTAGTTTGAGAACTACATATGATGAAATCGAGAAACATTTGAGATCCTTGAAATATTTAGGCGAAAATATAGAACAAAAAATATGTATGACCATCATCACATCAAAATTCCCATCCAACATCCTTTTCGAGCTTGAGAAGCATAAACTAGACAACATTAATTTAACGATTGAAAATTTGTTGAGGTTCTTAAAGGGCTTGATCATGGCCCAAGAGAACGTGTATAACTCCGAACTGAGCTTCCAGTCAAGAACACCCCGAGGTGGCACTGCAGAAAACTTTATGGGGTTAGACGATGCAGAATGTTTTATGGGAGTGGATGCTAGGCCTCTAAAATGTTTCTTCTGCAAAGGGAGGCATTGGACGGATGAATGTTCGAAGTACAATAGGCTGAATGATAGGAAAAGGTTGGCTCAAGGATTCTGTTTTAATTGCATTAGCAGAAACTATAAAGTTAACGAGTGTCCAGTGGATCGCCCGTGCTTCTACTGCCGGAGGAACAGGAGGCACCATCGGTCGCTGTGCCCGGACCGATTCGCTGAGGATTCGTTTATAAATGAATTAATAAACACTTCTAGATCGGAGTAATACACAGAAGGCACACTAGACAGATAGATACACACGCGAGGAAGGTCGGAAGAGCGTCAAGGGAAGGAAGCGGAAGGACTGTGGAAAGGTTTGTGAGAGGGGGAGGGGGATATTGATCCAGTTGCCAGCTAGGCTGGTGTTTACACCACCTTTGTCCCACATCTTCTCCCTAGTCAGTCGCTTTGTGTCTGCTACCCGATATACAAATATTAGGGCTTTTCCCCCACCTCCGAGACGGTTCGTGAGTCCTGGAGGCAGGCGCGCATGTAACTTGAAACACCTTGTCACTTCCTGTCCTCCTCCTCTCTCCGCGGCTGTTTGTAGGCCCGTACCCAGGTTTTGGTTTGGTGGTGGGAGGTTGCCAAATATAAAATACATTCAATATAAATTTGGGTTAAACTCTAGGGACGGATTTAGAATGAGATGTCAGAGAGAAAAAAAAATCATCGAAAAAATCACATACCAACTACTTGAATCAAAGTGTCAACCAGGAAGGGCAGGGGATCTGACATTTTGAATTTCATTCAGGTAATTTATTCTGCATGTTGGCCACCATTTTGTTCTGTCCTATCTTCTGCAATTATTCAGAATTTAAGCTTAGCGTTGGTAAAGTTCACTTCGGATTTCCTTGTAAATTCGTTAGTGCCATGTTGGGGGTGGCCATTGAGAGAGAGAGATTGATTGATTGATTGATTACCTGTTTTATTTGCAATCTGTACAAATGTTAGGGCAGACATAGCCCTCTCTTCCACATCGCACAGAAATAAAAAATAAATACTACTTACACGTCAGGTTTCTTAATGATTAAATAAAAAATATATATATATATATATATGTATATATATAAATTCTTCTTATTATAGATTGATTTTTCCTTTTTTTCTTTTCTTTTTGTTTTGGTTCCAAGTGTCCAAGGTTTTCTAATCATATTTCTTTAGCAGCATATCGATTATAGTTTTTTAAATATTATAACTGATTGAGTAGTGTCGAAGTAATTTTGTTGATCATTGTAAAATTTAATACCTTGTACTATAAAAGACCTGCCATAGAAGGATGTATTATGTTTGGGTATTTCGAGTGATTTTGCAGCATTACGTGTATTTTTAGAATGGACAGCATCCCGCCGGATCAGCCGTACGGCAAGATACGGAGGGGTGTTATATTTTAAAAGTTTGAAAATCATTACTGCTTTAGAAAGAGTCAGTCGTTCTTCTATTTTTAACCATTTTTGCTTTTTACAATATGGAGTAACATGATCGTCGTATTTTAAATTAAATATGAATCTTATAGCAGCATTTTGTGCTCTCTGTAACACTTCTTTTTTTTCTTTTGATAGATCACAGAAAGCCAATTTCGCGTAGTCCAAAATAGGGAAAAATTAATGATTGTACAAGTTGAGCTTTAACATATTGAGGGAAATCATTTGCGACATTCTTAAGTTGATACAGGCTTCCAAAAACTTTGCTAGTCATACTCGATATCTGGGGTCCCCAGTCCATCGAGTTATCGAGTAGTATCCCTAGGCTCTTAACTTTTTCTTCTTTCACCATATCATAGCTTCCTAATTTTATTTTTTCGGTTAATACAGATTCATTCAGCTGAAGAGAGAGAGAAAGAGAGACGGGAAAGATAGAGTTTTCATGTGTCAGAAAAATTTGAAGTTTCTGCGCAGCCCCCCCCCCCCCCCCCCCCTCCCCCCATCCAAAGAATTCCCTATACATCCAAAAAAATTCGCAGTTCTTGCGAATCATTTCCGAGGGGGTGCCCCCCCCCCCCTCCCCCCACACAGACGAAAACCGGTGCTGGCTCTAGAATGAATTGATTCGCGAATCCGAAGATGAACTATAAGGGAATTCATGACGGTGAGCTTCATAGTTATAAGAATAGGTCATCTCCAATCGCCAGTGATGAAGGAAGCCTGCGATGGAATCACCTGCAGAAAACCAGAATCAACGATTTGAACCCCGTGAACTACCCAACGACCCACACTGGCCGAAAAACGCCGTATTTTTTACCTCCAGCCTTTTCAGAAGCATGAAATCTCTCTCGCTCCAACGTTACACCGCTCCCACGGAAAGTTACATCAAGATTGGAAGCTGAGAATGAAATGCCAATTTAGGGCTCGGGAAACTCGCCTTGAAAAATAGGCTCCAATACGAGTTCTGTGATGACGAGGGGGAGGGATGAAAAGAGAAGATCGGTTGAAAGGTAAAAAGAGGCATTCAATCACCAATACATAGCGTGAGCTTTCGGAAAGAACAGTTCTCTTCAACTGATTTTTACCATCATTTGCTCCCTGGCTGACTTTTACCTAGCTGCCAAATCATTTCTATAGGTACCTAACCTACCCTTTCAGCTTTTTCGCCTTGAAATAGTTTTTTTTTCCCCAGCCGAAAGACGCTACATTCACTTTATACACAGATAAACGATCGAAAACGTGGCTTTCGCGATTCAGTGCCACCTAGTTCACTGCAATTGCTTAACGGTAATACATCACGACCTCTGCTTGAACAGGAAGGAAACTGCTCCCGAGGGATGTAGCTTTTGAAGAAATAACTCCTCGAATTCGACGTTGGTAAGCGAATTTTTGGACGCTTATGGGTTATTGTGTCGCTGAAACGGACAGAAGAAGAGTAATATTTTCGCCGCAAATCACCGTTTTGAAATGTCTGTCATAATTATTTCCTTATTTCTCGAATGGTCCTTTGACGTCATGTGATAGGAAGGTACCACAACTTCTTTTGATACGAGTACATTTCCACTATTTTTACTGCATCGAATCTAATGCTGAAATCGAATTTTCATTTACTTAGTGAGTGTCATCTTACGGATCACTCAACCCCTGCGGTACGACGGTACTAAACTTATGACTACCTACTCTTGTTATACAATACAGTGATTTGCTACAAAAACGGTCATGTTTTATTCGATTGTTCATCAACGATTTGTGCCTGTAAAAGCCTGTAAAACGGGTATCAAACAGCTGTACTCGGCATGCGTTGCAATGGCAACCAAAGAAATAATCTTCATTACAAATTTGAGCGTCGTAGGTTGAACAGGAAAGAACTTGCTCTCAGAGCTCACTCATCTGATCAGAGCGGGGACCCACTTTGTCATTCTTACTCAGCATTCCCACACAACCTCCGTTCCAAATTTGAGCCTCGTGAGATGAACAGGAGACAAATCAGCCTCAGATCTCACTCGGCTGATCAGGGCGGGGGCCCACTTTGTCATCGTTACCCAACAGTTACACAAAAGATTCATTCCAAATTTGAGCCTCGAAGGTTGGAAAGGGAAGAAATCAGCCGCAGAGCTCACTCAGCTGATCAAGGCAGGGACCCACTTTGTCATTCTTACTCAGCAGTCCCACGGAACGTCCATTCCAAATTTGAGCCTTGTAGGTTGAACAGGAAGGAAATTGGTCTCAGAACTCTCAGCTGATCAGGGAGGACGCAGAAACCTTATGGGCGTGCGCCCAACAAATCACCAAATTTTCTTCGCAATCAGACGAAAGGTATAAGAACGCATTATGGACAAATAAAGGAAGAAAGCAAGAAACACCCATTTTGGTTTATTATTTTCAATAATGAACCTTTCGAATCGAGCATGAAAACAATTTTTTAAACCCCCCCCCCCCCCCCACCTTAAGATTTGATGGTTTCCGTTTCAAGGTACGTAAAATCCGAAAATGGAATAAAAACACATCTGTCCGTCCGCTGTCGTACACCGTACTTCGCATTTTCCTTAGATGCCATGAACGAAAATTAAATTAATGAAATTTGGTTTGTAGGTCCCATTTGGGGTCTAGTTGGTCCGCGAAGCTCGACCTTACTGTCGGTCATCTCTAATGAGGGTTGAAATTTCCAGGACGCCGTTGTCTCGACTTTTTTGCGCAATTAAAAAGTGCTCGAACTTGGAAATTTTTTGAGACCACCCGGAGCAGTGGATGTCCAGCCATTCGTTCACAGTGAGGCCCTGAAGTTGCACCGAAAATTTTTGTCAACATGATCGGGAATGAAGCGGTTTACATCCGACCCAGATATCATTGCAAGGGAACACCCGATTATAAACACGTATGGCAGTATGAATCGAGTTGGTCGTTCCAGGATGTTAGGTATTTCATTTGGTGAATGATGGTTATCTTGGATATTGTTGATAGGTAGGTATACTTCAGTAAATCTAACAACTAACGTTATGCTTCATGAATAACAACAAATAATTAATGATGGAACACACCGCATATTTATGAAACTGCAATTGCCCGGCCGGCTTCAGTGCTCGATTTAGGGCTCTCGTTGGTTAATGGAGGGGGGGGGGGGGGATGGCTCGAGAGTATACATTGACCCCAGAAAACAGTTTTCTACGCAGAAGGGGCATCTACAGGTAACTAATAAAACGTTGTGTAATAATTTGCAGCGTTTTTATATATATTACACGTATATACATCTGAGGAATCATACGAGAAACTTGCTGTCCGAAAAAAAAGGAAAAACGCTGAAAATTCTTTTCGCAACGGTTTATTGTTTCCTGAAGGACAGATAAACCTAATTTGTAGTCTTTTTTCAGTACGCAGGTATCTGTACGACTATGAAACGCTGCAAAGTCCTTGTCACTTGGGTTTATTATTCTATTGGACATACCGACAGAAATGTTGGCTGTTCATTTTTGTTTCATTCATGTGAAATAATTTAACTAGCTATGCCTGTTGGTTTCCACCAATTTTGGCCCCCAAAACACGAATTAGGTACCCACGAATTAGGTTCTTTTTTTTTCTTTTTTCAAATTATCTTTGATCATTGGTAGTGCAATTTAATCGTCTTGATCCACGTGTTGACACTTTTTATAGTATTATTATACAAACTGATGGTGATTTCAGACGATTTCCCAGGTTTTTGACTCATAAAAAATCAATTTTGGGTGCTGAACATTTGGTAAAACCTCAATTTTCCACTCTTTGGTAAAATTCGGCTTCATATTCGGTCTTCTCGTCCCAAAAACAACGAAAACGATACCTCAAAAGCTCATGTTACTAACATGTTACTAAAACGCAGAAAGTACCTGTTTTTGTACTCATTTTCACTCATAACATCCCTGGGTATATTCCGATCGGGCTGCAAAGTTTCAGGACACAACTAGGGCCCAAATGGAGCACGTGTGCGAATGAACGAATTTTTTACACCAAAAGTGAAGCCAGTACTCATGATACGGCGGACGGACATTGCATTTTGGTTTATTATTCTGTGAATAATACACCTATGTATTCGCTCAGCAAAAAAACTTTGTAACACCCCCTCAAAATATTTTCTTTTCCGTTTCAAGGTGCGTAGATTTTAAATGCAATGGCCGTACGCCGTCCGCCGTATCACGTGTACCGGCTTCATTTTCGGTCTAAAAAAGTCGTTCTTTCGCACACATGCTCTATTTGGGCCCTAGTTGTGTCCCGAAACTTTTCAGCCCGATCGAATATACCCAGGGGTGTTATGAGTGAAAATGTGTATAAAAATGTACCTTTTGTGTTTTAGTAACATGCTAGTAAAATGGGCTTATGAGATATCGCTTTCTATGTTTTTGGGGACGAGAAGACCGAATATGAAGTCCATTTTGACCAAGGAGTGGAAAATTGAGGTTCTACTAGATGTTCAGGTCCCAAAATTGATTTTTTATGAGTCAGAAACCTAGGAAATCGTCTGAGATCACCATCAATTTGTAGAATAACACTAGAAAAAGTGTCAACACGTGGATCAAGACGATTGAATAGTACTATCAGTTATCAAAGATAATTTGAAAAAAAAGGAGTGTACCTAATTCAAGTTTTGGGGGCCACAATTTGTGGAAACCACCAGAAATAGCTATTTCAATTATTTTACACGAAAGAAACAATAAATAAACAGCCAACATTTCTGTAGTCATGTCCAATAGAGTAATAAACCCATGTGACTGCAGCGTTTTTGGAATCTACGCTCCTTCAAACGGAAAAGAAAATATTTTGAGGGGGTGTTTTAGAATTTTTTGCTGAGCAAAAAAATACATCTGTTTATTATTCACAGAATAATAAACCAAAACATTGTGGGAAAAGGGAGCCCGCCCCCCCCTCCTGATGGTTGCACTCAGATTCAATTAAACAATTGGACAACTGGTATTCGTCTGCGTTTTTCCGTTGGTTTTCTCGGATAACCTGACCTGCATTTTTTGACCAAATGTGGTGTAGTTTGTAACTGGTTTTCTGTTGGTTTCCAACCTGCTCAGCTCGAATTGTCGATGCCACCTAATTTCTGATACCACAACCTTTTGCACGTACAATTATGCGTATTTTCGTTTGCTCTCGTTTGTCTCCGCATGAGTTTTCTCACGAGAAGGAAACACAGATTTCTCAGGGTGTTTATTCCGGGTTCGTTTCTACGCAGTGAGAATTTGCAACGGGACAGACAACAGCAGTCTTAAGAGCAAAGGTCCAGCTGCGCACTTGGAAACTTCTTTCACAGCCCCCTTATATTCCCCCCTCGGGGGACTTGACGGTTCACAAAAAACTTTTAATGCCTCCCCCGTTCGACCTTCGTCGTCTCAGATGCGCTCCATTCATTAACCGCCCTTTGTTTTTAATCCCGTCCTTTCCCGACGCGGTCGGTGCTAAATCCGACTTATTATTCTTCGCCAGACCTCTCATCGGAGTTCGAGTCGTTCTGAGGGGTGTGGCGGAGGGGCTCTCTCTCCCTTGCTGGTTCTCTTTCGGTAATTTCTCAACGGGGGACATCTTGTGGCAATCTTATTAGAAATCCACTTCCTGCTGTTTGATATCCCAAGGGGCGCAGGTATTCAGATGTGCAGGTTGCTCCCATACTGCACTTACAGTTCGCATCTCAAGCTTGACATCAGGGGGACGCGGGACGTCTTCCATTGGCTGTCATTCGAACTCTTTATCGAAGTTTCCATGGCTATTTTTTTGGTTTATTATTCTGTGAATAATACACCTATGTATTCGCTCAGCAAAAATTTTTTTTATTAAAAACCCCCTCAAAATTTTGGTTTATTTTATTTTACGTTTCAAGGTGCGTAGATTCCAAAAACGCTGCAAAGTCCTTGTCACATGGGTTTATTATTCTATTGGACATACATACAGAAATGTTGGCTGTTTATTTTCTTTCACGTGAAATAATTCGAATAGCGATTTCTGATGGTTTCCACCAGTTTTGGCCGCCAAAACACAAATTAGGTAGGTACGATCCTTTTTATTTACTTTTTTTTTCAAATTGTCTTTGATCATTGATAGTACCATTTAATCGTCTTGATCCATGTGTTGACAGTTTTGGTTTATTATTCTGTGAATAATAATACAACCTATGTATTCGCTCAGCAACGAGCAGTTGTTGTCCGTCTGTCTGTCCACACTTCCTTGCCACAGCCATAACTTCCACAATTTTAATCCGATTTCAATCAACATTACAGGAATTGTGTGGGTTTAGCGCTAGATGGTCCCCTGTCAGTTTCATCATGATCGAACCAACGGTAGCCTCTGCGTAGGCGCTAACGAAATTTTCTAATTACGGTCATAAATATTAGATGCGATGCAGTTTTTTCTTTTTAACATTTTTCAATCACTTTCTTCAGCTACTGAATCCTTTGGTTCTTATTCTTCAACTGGAAGCGATTCCCAAAAACTTTTCCTGCTTTCTGGTGTGAGAACAAAATTGTTTGATTATTTCCGTCTTCTTATCAAGTGGAATACCACGCGAAGAACGCCTCATGTGTGCTCAGTTGCTATAATAGTCAAAGGACGAACCGCCTCGCTCATCTGACGATAAATGACTCGACCCAATAATGAAGCCAGTGATTCAAAGGTTAAACGCCTCATCTCGATTTTTACCGACTTGAGGTTTCTCCTCAGGATCTAGGATTAGAACAAATTATTTGGGGCGTTTATGGTGCTGTACTTGAGTCGTTTCACCTTTGAATTGAATGAGATGAAGCGTTTCTCCTTTTAACACCACAATTTTCCAGTTATTCGGGTGAAAACTTCGACGTTTTCCGATTTGAATTTTCAATTTTTGACTTCACCAATGCAAAGAGTATGTCAAGTTTAGGAGGGATACGTGAAAACCCCAATTTTCCTAAATTTGTGAGATGAGGCGTTCTTCCTTTTGACGGCAGAATACACCCAGGGGTGTTATGGGTGAAAAATTGGTGTAAAAATAGGGGTTTTCGATTTTTTCTTTGAGGGTTTAGTGAACATGAAACGGTATAAATCCGGCCCAGATATAATTGCCAGGGACCACCTGATTATAAACACGGATGGCTGAATGAAATCGAGTATGTTGTTCCGTGATATTATTTCATTTCAAGAATGATGGTTATTTTGGATTTTGTTGATAGGTATTTTTTTAAACTTGAACAAATGTTAGACTTTATGAATAAAAACAAATAATCAGTGATAGTGTTGATTCTACCGAATATTTACATAACGTCATTCTCTGGCCGGCTCCAATACTCGATTTTGGACTTCCCTGGAGGGAGCACGAGGGTAGGTATTGACTACATAAAATCTATACCTATTATCGATATCTACATACACAGAAGGGGCATCTATAGGTAAACAATAAACCGTTGTGTAATAAATTGCAACTTCTTTTGTTGTGATTTTAATTTTTCGATTTTTGTCCAGCCAAATAGCCAGTTTTTCCCACTGCGAGGCGGGGTAAAAAAACGGCAGATCCGACATCCGTGGGCAGCAGTCCGTTGGGATAAATGTTTTTTGGTTTCGGTTGTTTGTCTTTCCTCTCGGTCATCTGATGCTACATCTACAGCCGGCCATCCATGTCAGCAGGAAATATTTACATCTGCCAGCCTCACCTATGATTTCTCCTCCTATAATTTTGGATTTTCACCGTAATTGTGTTGAATCACATTCGGTTAGTCAACGAAAGGTACTAGATGTAGGTTGTACTGGATTTAGGTAGTTGAAGTTTCTCAGTAATGTTTAGATGAATGAAAGATTGTTCCTGTCAGACTTTGTACACATAGATTGTGGTACTTGTAGGTACCTACCTACAAGCATCTAATATTTTGTTCTTATTTTGTCTCCCCATCCTATCCTATCTTATCCTATCGTATAACCGATCTAAGATGCGAGGGCAGCGATAAAAATTAACTATTAACTGCTTCATCCTGCCTAACGATTTCCACCCTGTAGAAATGAAATTGCTATGACGCCAAGTTGCGTTGACTGTCGGTGCGCAGCTTTTCTGCAGATCATGAACGTAAACTAAGCGACCTTTTGTTCGGAGCAGAGTGTTAGTATTACCAAACCTGGCGGTATTACCCCACTCAGCGTAAGAGTGGCGATGAAGTTTCACGGTGAGTTTAGTACTTTGTATGACCGTCAGTGACCAACTTCTGACACAAAACTTACTTTGACAAACTTCTCTAAAATGAGTTCGATAAGGGCTTTGGATAGTTTATTGGCCTCTCACGTCTTACTTGTGCCATACCCTATACACACCTATTCGCGTATGTATAAACTACTTTGTACTATAACAACGGACAAATGAACTTTTTACGGGCTTTTTAATGACAACGAATCCGTTCCCGAGGTCAAAAGTTATAATTCTCCAAGTTCCCGTATGAGAGTGGCCACACTTGGTGTACGATAAGGACCCAAGCTGGTACCTTATAGCGTGTAATGTATTATGTGTGGTGTTATAGGGTACAGTCTTCTGTTCCACACAGGTTGATTCAAAATACGATGTATATTTGGCTTTCAATCCATCGTCACATTGCAAAGGTTTTGATTAGGGATGAGAATTTTGATGAGAAGACGTTTCTCAAGAAACGCAGGTCATTATATTATTTATACGAGATTCTAGTTTATATTTCAAAGACAGTCATTTATGGTAGAATTAATGTTTAAATCCTTAATACCACACACATAATAATGTAGTTCTATAAAATCACTTATTGTTAACTATGTTAACTGACTATTGTTCCAATTCACCATGAAAGATGATGGACACGTGGACTTTTTATGTATAATTTTTGTGCAAATTTTCATCAAAATACGCTATAGTATTACAGATGAGTCCAAAATGTTCAGCCTGTGAATATAAATGTGTGTGTGTGTGCGTGCGTGCGTTCGTGCGTGCGTGCCTAGAGCAAGTTAGTTGCCCTGAAGCCTTTCCATCGGTGAGTCATTTGAATATAATGTTAATAACCACTAGTCCCTTACCCTTGCGCTCCAACCCTTCTATTCTAGATCTTAGGATCCTCCCCTAGAACTTTGAACCTAAACATTTGTAGGAGAAATACAAGTTTCTTGTTTAAATCTCAAATACTTATTCTCATTCCACGAACCTGATAATCTTAATCACCATTAAGAAGTCAGCCGGAATTAATTTCCCTATTGCACAGTTCTTAGCCCAATCGGCTGCCAGAATTTATTATTATATTTTTAGTGAGATTAATGGGACTCCAGCAATTGAGTTAGAAACCCTCTGTTATTGAACTGGTTCACCTTAAATTTTCCTCCTCTCCCAGTACCACCATCTTACTACCTTTGACACAACATATTTAAGTAGATATAAAAGGTGCGTTCTGGCACAGGGGCCAGCGTTCGAGACATGTGGTACTAAACCCGTGCGACACAAAGCCGCAGCACTCAACGAACTTTAAAAAAAAATTACAAAAAAAATAAAATTTAATTATTTAATTTTCGTAAATTTTGTTATTATAACCTTCAAAAATGTTTGAAAAAAACGTTTTTTCGGAAATTTTTGAAATTGACGAAATTTTCAATGTACGAAATTGTCGAAATTTTTTGTTACTAGGTACCTTTGAGAATGTCAAAACTTGAAAAATTTTGTTACCTTCAAAGAAGTTGTGAAAACATTTACGAAATTTCGTTAATTTTTTGGAGTTCTTTAACGAAATTTTTGAAGTTGTGAAATTTTTGAAGGTTAGAAAAATGTCCACAATTTCTTGAAAATTTTGTAAATTTGTCGAAAATTTCCGAAAATCACGAAATTTCCGTATATTTTTTCAAACATTTTTGAAGGTAACAACATTTTTTCGAAAAATTCGTAATGTGCTGCGGCTTCGTGTCGTGCGGGTTTAGTATCACATATCTTGACGGCTGGTCCCTGCGCCAGAAAGCACCTTTTATATCTACTAAAACATTACAATAATGGAGTTCTGTAAAATTATTTACCATCAACCATCTTTCTTGTTGTAAAATCACCGATTGAAAGTTTCCTCATCACCAAGCTTATTGACGGGCTGAGATGCTAAGCTTGGTGTTGCGTTTCGACATTTAACCTATTGGATTTCCATTGCTAGCGCTCCGGAGTTAACACTTTGTTTAGCCAAGATCGGGTAGCACTGCGATAAGAATGGTAAAAGGTGGACCCGGTGTTAAAGGTAAAAAGCACAGGCACGTTATAAGGTAAGGCGAACGGTTTATTGTGGTGGTGGGGGGTGGGGTGGGGGGTTACAAGAGAAATTACTTCGCGTTAAGGCGAAACCCCGAGGTTGGGTAGAAGAGCTTCGGAGGCCGCTAATAGTTAGCCCTGCTGATTGGCTTCTCCCAGATAACAGGGGCAGGAGGTTAATGCCTCTAAGGGGATAATGGGGTGTTTAGTGCTTTCCGAACGGCGGAGGCTGCGATAGTCCCTGGACGGCGGGGAAGGGGTTAACAAGCTTTACGTCGCCTGGCTCCGAACCTCGCGGACCTGGCACCTTTATTTTCACGAGCTATCTCAGCATCGCCTTCTCCCACCACCGCCGACTCCATCCACCAGGCTCCTTAGTGCTAACAGATTGATACCAAAACATCAAGCCACCTTCATCACTGGGCTGGAATCCATAGCCAAGTCGCCAGACGAATAGCTAGACCTTGGGATGCGATATCGATATTTTTCCTCTGATAATGTTGTATAAATATTACAATTTTGATAATATTGGATTGCAGATTTCCCATTTTGGTTTATTATTCTGTGAACAGTACACCTATGTTCAGCAAAAGCATTTTTTAGCACTCCCCCTCTAAAATTCTCTAAAGTCCATATCTACTTTATTTTCGGTCTAAAAAATTCATTCTTAGGCACAAAGGCTCTATTTTTGGGCCCTAGTGGAGTCCCGAAACTTTGCAGCCCGATCTGAATATACCCAAGGGTGTTATGGGTGAAAAATGGCTCTAAAAATATGGCTTTTTGGTGTTTTAGTAACATGAGCTTGTGAGATATCGTTTGCCATGTTTTTTGGAGCGAGGAGACAGAAAACTCGATTTTGACCAACGAGCGAAGAATTGGGGTTCTATAAAAGTTTCAGCCTTAATTTACAGGAAACATTGGTCTAAAAACCTCTTAGTACCGCACACAGGCTCCATTTGGGCCCTAGTTGTTCTGCAAAGCTCAGCAGCCCGATCGGAATACACCGAGTGGTGTTATAGGTAATAAATTTGTGTAAAAAGAGGGGTTTTCGAGGTTTTTTTTTTTTTTTTTTAGGATTTAGTGAATATGAGCTTGAGAGGTATCATTTTACATGTTTTTTAGGGCGAGAAGATCGAATATTTAGTTGATTTTGACCAGAGACTGAAAAGTTGAGGTTTTAACGTAGGTTCAGATCCCAAAATTATCAGCATCAGTATCAACAGGGCAATCAAGACAGTTAAATTGCGCTATCAATGATCAAAGATAATCTCCCAGAAATAGGAGCATAATTTGTGTTTTTAGGGGCCAAAATTGGTGGAAACCGTAAAAAATATATACTTCAATTATTGCACCTGAAAGAAACAATAAATGAACTGCCAACATGTCTGTAGGTATGTCCAGTAGAATAATCAACCCATGTGACAAGGACTTTGCAGAGTTTTTCAGTACGTTTTTGTTTGCAGAGTTTTTCAGTACGTTTTTGTTATCCACATGAAATAGGTAAATACATTTTTTGGCAGAACATATCTATACATATAATAAAACAGTGTCTGTTTGTCTGTCTGTTTGTTTGTCTCGGCATCAATTGAGAACGGCTGAACGTAGAAAGTTGCGGCTGGTACCATTTGACGCAGAATTTATCTGGGAAGGTTTATGAAAAATCCGCATTTGAATCTGTCCATCCGTTGAAACGCTATGAATGAAATACTACTAAAAAACGTGTTATAATCACTTCTATGAGGACGTTTATGCTTATAATAACTTTGAACGGTTGGACGTAAATCCGATTGTAATTAGATTCTGGATTCAGCTCGACGAGTACATTCAAGTGGTACTTCAATCAGGATGTTAGTGGGAGGGGGGTACATGTTATGAGAGGGGGGGGGGTCTACAGAAATTTCAAAACTACTTGACCAATTGGAGTGCAACTTTGGGAATTTGTTGTGAGAACATTGAGGAATGTTTCTAACCAGGTAGGGAGGGTTCATAGGATACCGGGGGGGGGGGGGGGGGGTTAAAGGCAGTTAGGGTTGGCATTGGGGAAGGTTTCTGATCAGTTGAGGAGGGGGGGATACAGGGGGTGTCTGTTCTACCGTTGCGAAGCGCGGGTACACAGCTAGTTAAATAATAAATGGAGGATGAGAAGAGATGTAGGTAATGATAATAATAATAATAATAACAATAATTTGGCAGTAGATGATAACAATTGGTTATATCCTAGCTCATCCGGATAATAGCTTACAGGCAACTAACGACTTGCATGTCAATTTTTGTTGTTGATTTTTTTTTCAAATGAAAAATAAATATTGAATTCGTTGAGTTAATCTTACAGTATCTCTATTCAATATTTACGGCTTAACTAGCAAATGCAGTTAACTCGCCCTGAGAATATTTCTTTTCTCAGCCTGAAGTCGAACGAACCCGGGCCACCGGAGTCGAGCGGCTTCAGTCACCAACGCCTTAGACCACTCGGCCACCTGTAACGGTTTCATATTTATATCTAATATTAGTGATATTATGGAACATCGATATATTTGAGGCAAATAAATACAAAAATCCCAAAAGATTCGATGTTCGGCAATTACA
This sequence comes from Leptopterna dolabrata, assembly GCA_954871275.1. NCBI lineage: Eukaryota > Metazoa > Arthropoda > Insecta > Hemiptera > Miridae > Leptopterna > Leptopterna dolabrata. The sequence continues at coordinate 45,331,810 of OX940980.1, forward strand.
GTTACATAAAAATGCATTTTCCACCGCCCCCCTCTCCTGTTACGCGCAGATTTGGCCAGAAAAAAAAACACCCGGTTGTTTCTGAAATTCCGGTGGTCGTGGAACCTAAGTAGGACCCTCGACATATTCTCAATGTTCACCTAATTTCGGTGGCCGTACGCCGCAACCCTTTTTAACATGTATCATGTTTTAGCCCTGGGGTACTAGCATTTTTTGCGAGTCGATTTTGCGCGTCAATTTTGAGCGTCAAATTTGAGCGTCAAATTTGAGCGTCAAATTTGAGCGTCAAATTTGAGCGTCAATTTTAAGCGTCAAATTTTTTCGCGCACAATGCATAGTGGTTTTCACGTACAACCGAGTAGTTGCTAGGGAAATGAAACTTCTTTCATTTTCATCGGACAAAAATCGTTTTCCATTCGTTGGAAAGCTCTTGATTTATCACGAATTTATTTCGTATTCGTTCTTGGTATTTATTTCCTAGTTTCATACTATAACTATATAAATGAATGTTATAAATGGGTAGTAAACAATGACGCTTGTTTGGTTGTCACGTTTTAACATGTATCATCTATGGTGCTCAAGAAATGTAGACAAGACATCGTCAGAAGAAACGAGCACATACGTTTCAAGTAGTAGATTTCTACATAGCCTTCACTTTTCGAGTTAATAACATGATACATGGTTGCAATTTTTGGTTCTTAAACATAAATAAATTTGTTTCAAATTTTCTGTTATATTATGAGATGTTGCCTTACCTTGATGAAGAGATTTGATTGCTGAATAAAATTCATCAAGAAAAAGTGCAAAAGTGTTTCATGGCCAACCTCCGTTTATTATTAAGGTCCAGTGGGGATGAGCATATCCCATAGATGGGGGTTGCGAGAGTTTCTCATAACTTCGTTTTTCTAAAAAGTGTTGAAAACATTTCCATTTAACACCCGTCCGTCAGCCTTCCTTTATGGAAACTTTGGTTTTGGGATACTCTATCTTTTCATTTTCCTCTTCCTCATCTTGCGGTTGTAGTGTTGAAGTCCTAATGAACATAATTCAGAATACCATCAATAATTCGTTATGCGTCAAACTTTAGGTACCACGGATTGTATCACAAATTGTTCAGTCTTTCTTTCCAGAGAGCATACCACATGGTCCTCTTTTATTTAGTGAAGATAGTTTTTTTTTTGTCTAGTGTGTACTGCCTTTTTTCGCTAACTCCAATAAAATTCAAATTTTCATGAATAACAGTTGTATGCCACCAATTCTTCTACGAATGAAGAAATCTCGACCCTTTTGATTACTGACTACTGCTAGAACAGTCGCAATCAAGTCATAGCGTGTATTCTTTTATTTAATAATATTTCCTTTTATTTACTGGTGATTTCCTACTTACTAACTATTCTCTATTTGGTCTAACTAGTCGTGGGGTGGAGATTTTATCTTCAGCACAAACAATGATCGCGAATTCCTCTTGTGGTACTTTTTTCTGTTACTCGTTCTTGTTTTATTTAGTACCTACTTATAAATTTAGAATTTTCTATTGCAAACTGGTACAGGAACAACCTCAATAGAAAATTCTAAATTTGTAAGGTACTAAATAAAACAAGAACGAGTAACAGAAAAAAGTGCCACAAGAGGAATTCGCGATAGTCGTTTGCTTTGAATTATCTGTCGTTCTTTTAAATTAAATCCTTGGTTTCCTTCCTCCTAAGATATCCTGGCTGTAAAACAATGAGATTGGAAAGATAGGAAAGAGGATTGATTGACTGGATTGACCGTCTACTTGCTGGACAAACTGTAGGATGAAAGGTAGGAGAGTTAGTTTTCGTACAGGGGGATAGGGAGGGGGTCATTTTGTCCTTATAGCTCTTCTTTTCTCTTTCAAGTTTTATCCATTGACTTTTCAGAGAGTTTGAGGTATTCAGTTTAATTACCAGCTTTTTAACGAGTTTTAAACTATTTACGTGCGACAAAAAATGTTAAAGGTGCTGCAGTAAAAAGACATTTCACTCATTTCTGCATGGGTCCTACAATAAATTATACGTGCATGGTGTCGATGGTGGTCTATGGGGTTCCTGCTATGGTTGTATTCCGCCTGCTACTACGAACAAAATTTTGTACGCTAAACTACCTTCACACTTGTTCAGTCTCGTTTTAATATTGTTACCTATCTTTATTCATCCGAAAATGAAGTACCAGCAGTTGGAATTCCGGCTGTTCGGAGCTGAGATAAAGACAAAAAACGCTGCAAATCCCTGCGCAACGGTTTATTATTTTGTACAGAATACCTTTCGGTTACGGATCACAGCTCTCTGTATAGATAACCCGACTATATAATATAATATGTACTATTCTATACATATTATGTAGATCGCAGACCCTCCGTAGGTTAGTACCTAACCCCATACTCGTTACTAGGTACCTACCTAATCACGAGTTAGTTTGCTAAAATAATTCTGTCGACAAATGGTAACTAAAATGGCAAAAAGAAACGCAAATAATGAAGTTTTGAAGGAAAATTGTTGTTGTGGAGTGAAATAGATGCCCCTTCTGCGTAGATCACTGTTTTCTGTGGTCAATACCTACCCTCGTGGTCAAGTATAATGAACCGTTGTGTAATAACTTGCCCATCGATAATACTCCAACGGTTGTTCAAGTTTCAAAAGTACAGATCAACAAAATCCAGCCCCTTCTTGGTAGATGAACTGTTGTGTAATAATTTACCGTTGTGTAATAATTTACCATTGTGTAATACCATCAATATCATCAAATGAAATAATATTGCAGAACAACCAAATCGACTTCATACAGCCATCCATGATTATAATCAGGTGCTCCCTAGTGATTATATCCGGGCCGGATTTATACCTTTTGATTCACGATCGTGTTGACGAAGCTTTTTGGTGCACACGAACGGCTGGACGTACAGTGCTTCGGGTGGTCTCAAAAAATTGTTTAGCTCAAAACAAATTTAATAACGTACTAAAAACCATACCCTTCCATCGAAAGTTTTCGAGCTACGGCGTTCTGAAAATTTCAACCCCTATTTTTAACCCCTTAGAGATGACTGACAGTAACGTCGAGCTTCGAGGACCAACTAGACCCCGAAAGGAACCTATAACCCGAATTTCATCAATTTTGTTTCATGGTAACTAAGAAAAGTGGCCCGTACGGTGTACGGCGGACAGACAGAAATATTTTTATTGCAGTTTTGGATTCTACATACCTTGAAACGTAAACCATCAAATTTTGAGGGGGGGGGGGGGGGGGGCACGGCGTTCTGAAAATTTCAACTCCTATTTTTAACCCCTTAGAGATGACTGACAGTAACGCCAAGATTCGAGGATCAACACTAGACGCCGAACGGGACGTATTTAAACCAAATTCATTAATTTTGGCTCATGGTAACTAAGAAAAGTGCTAGGTACGGCGTACGGCGGACGGACAGAAAATTGTTTATTGCGTTTTTGGATTCTACGTACCTTGAAACGTGGGTAAACCATCAAATTTTGAGAGGTTAGATTTTTTTTTCATGCTCGATTCCATACGTTCTTTATTGAAAATGATAAACCAAAAATTACCGCGAGAAACGAGGAATATACATAGGTTTATACACCGATATGAGGAATATCGACAGCTCGTCATCGGCATCGAAACACCATGGCGGTCCGGCGCTTCCTTGAAAAAATGGCGTTCTGCTTTCTCTACTCATCTTTCCAGTCTCTTTGTCAAAAAGTGTGTGTAGAACATTCGCATACTTTTTGGAATAAGCTTCGTCTTCAATGGCCCATTTCCTCTCCAAGATGTTGTAAACCAGATCGATGGCGAGTAACGCACCGCAGACGATGGCTATCGGGCCGCAAGTCAAGCGAGATCCGGTAGACAATAATCTCGAAATTGAATCTCCCTTCTCGTAATAGAACACGTTCAGTGCCCCAGCCAGTGGGTACAGCGCTGCACCCACTGCACTCCAGGTGATTTCCTATGAAATAAGCAGAAATCAGAATGTGCCTAATTACTTACAAAAATTGTGGAGTATTTATAAAAAGCGTTAGGCGGTTAAAATTTCCGATTGAAGTTTTCAATCTCAAAATTCAGGCGACCCAATCTATTTATGACTGTCATTAGGCATGTCTGAAATGAAAATTATTTTATCGAATCGACCTATCAAAATTCAGTCGAAAAATTTTCAAATACCTACCGGATTCCTGTTCAATAAACTAGTTGCATGAATATGAGGCCGCGGCCACACATGCGGAGTTCGCCAAGCAACGAATATTCGCCAAATACCGAACATTCGGCATTCGCCGAATGCCAAATGTTCGCCAAGAAAAAGCACCCTGGCCACACAATCGGAGTTCGCCGACCACCGAGCTCTACCCCGAGCATTGACGAATATTCGGCATTAATTGTATAGATAGGTAGGGATCCTACGAAGTAAATAAAATTGAAAGCCTGTGTACCTGCGTAACAATACTCGTATTTTCACACCCTAAATTCAACAAATTTTCGATGAAACAAAGGGCTTATTATAAAAAAGTTCCATTCATGCAGCATGATCATATGAGCGAATTTTTGAAGACAACACAATTTACAACGATTTTTAGCAATTTTTGAAACATAAAAACTCAAATTTGAACACCTTTTTGCGCGCAAACATTTTTGGGCTTAAAATGTATTACATCTCATGTAATCTAACCACTTCCCTCCATTTTCGGTAGTTTTGAGCAATTTTTCACAATTTTAGCAATTTTTGTCACTTAAAAACTCAAATTTGAACATTTTTTTGCTCGCCAACATTTCTGGCCGATGGACTTATCATGTAATATGTCGATTCGTCGATTCTCAGATGTATCGATTCTTTTTGAAAAAATAATCGCGATTCTTTTTGATACTTTCCTAAAAAATCGATTCGATTTAAATCGATTCATTTTGGAGAATCGGACATCCCTACAGGGAAAGTGATGTGAATCACAGGATACTTCACCCTTCAGTCAGTTGGATGCGTAGACTAAGCCCGCATAACTTCACAGTCGGATGGCGAATCTTCGTCCACTTGGCGAACATTCGTCTCCTTTGAAGCGGGCAAAAAACCGCCTCCGAGGCGAGCACCCGAATATTCGGTGTTCGCCGAATAACGAACATTCGCCCTCCGGCTACACATGTAGGAAATCGGCGAACTTTTGCTCGGTGCTCGGCGAACTCCGCATGTGCGGCCGCGGCTTGAGATGATATTATTTTATGACGGAAACTAGCGATTAGGGGAGATAACAGGGAGCATAACTCTCCAAGGGGCATTGTTAGGAAACACGTTGATATTATGGGTTAGTATAATTTTTAAATTTCATAATTTTTTGTACCCACATTATCCTGGACTAATTACCTACCTACCTACACACTCGAAATGGTGGTCCAAAACGATGGCCATGAAGCTTTCTGCGGTGGAGAGCGCAAGTGAAGTGATTTTGATTGATTTTGACACAAAATCGCCTAAAATTTCTCAAATCGAACTGGTCCTTCCATTTGTCAATACTAAAATCCTGGCGAAATTTAAAATCGTGTAGGTACCTCGTAACTAAAATTTGATACCCTCTGGAAGGAAATATTGAAATGTAAAGGATGAAGATGAATTGTCAAGTTGAAATGTAGGATTCCATTCAAAATTGTCTGAAACGGGAATTATCGATAAGAAAATGCATGTGTACTGCAAATTTCGGATCCATTGCAGTAGTTATTAACTTCATAATTCGCTAATAATAAACGTTTCTCCTAACTGTGCCTCTCAAGGTCCCGTACGGTGCAACATCTCGTGTTCACAGCGTTTTCTTTCCGTTCTTTTTAATTCGATATAGGTAATAATTAGTAGTGAATTGACCATACATAAGTACCTACCAAAGATGCGAAACACTCACCATAATGTAACTCCTTTGGCGAAACATGAAGCTAATGAACAGACCAAATCCATTTATCATGACGCCTCCATAAACGGCGGTGCAGAGTGACTTCGGCCAGAATTCTAGTTCGTAGTAAAGATTCGATGAAAATATAATGTAGTTACAGAACGCTAAAACCTTTTGGACGGAATGAATACGATCACTTGAGCAGTTAGGATGATAGGTACTTGAAGTTTAGTTCATCCAACATGTATCTATAGGGATACTATACACGATATAAGTACATAGGTCTGTGATAACGCAAATAATTGGAGGATGATATGGATAGCTGCTGGAGTGTAAAGCTTTGTATTTGCACAAATTCATCTGGTGTATTATCCTTCATAATGCACAAAGACGTGCACTTAGTATGATTCCATGGTGTTCTCGGGCATTATGGATGAATATTGTTACAGTGTGTAACACAATACGAATGCCTCGATCAAACTATGTATACTACCTACTCCTCTTGTAGTTCGGCGAAATCACAATCCATCGTATTACTGGTAGCACTAAATGTTTCTCGGCAGTTGTACTCACCAGAAAATTAAGCTTTACCAGGAAATGGCACATCCGAATTTACGCACTCGAAGCAACGACTAGGATTATCATGTACTTATCCAGCCGATGTTCCTTGTCGTTGCTGATGGTATAACGTGAGTTGCATAATATTATAATATAGCATCCAACATCATAGTCTTTCTTGGTTGACTTGAAACTAATATCAATGTTTCTTGACTACATGGCGGTGTTGTGCTATGGAGTTAGTTGTCTGTCCATCAAGGAGTGTTATTTGAGATAGGTAGTTACCTAGGTATCTCAAAATTTGGTGGTTTCCGTTCAAGGTACGCAGAATCCGAAAATGGAATGAATAAAATTCTCCCTGTCCGCCGTGCACAGCCTGACGTCACACTTTCATTAGTTACCTTGAACCAAAATTAATGAAATTTGTTTTGTAAGTCCCATTTGGGGTCTAGTTGGCCCGCGAAGCTCGGCGTTAATGTCGGTCATCTGGGTTGACATTTACAGAACGCCGTTATCTCTAATTTTTACGTTTTTAAATTGATCTCGATCTTGGGAATTTTTTGAGACCAGCCGAAGCATTGTACGTCCAGACGTTCATTCACAGTAGGACACAGAAGTTAGCATCGAAGAGCTTCGTCAACATGATTGTGATTGAAGTGATGTACACGTGAAGTCAAGTGTTTCACGAATAACAATAAATAATCAGCGATAGAGTTCTTGGACCATTTACGAAACTGTAATAGCCCGGCTGGCTCCTCTCCATTTAGGGCTTTCCTGGGGAAGCGCGAGGGTAGGTATTGACCACAGAAAACAGTGATCTACGCAGAAGGGGTATCTATGCAGATAATAATAAACCTTCGTGTAATGATTTGCAGCATTAGTTTTTTCAATGCCTGCAGATACGAACCACGCGTTTCCCAGAGAAAAATCCTGTTGACGAAAACCATTTTGGAGAGATCGGTTTTCCATAGAGATAACGAAATAGCGGTTGGAAGAGTCAGGCATTCCGTACCGGTTCTGCTTTGCAGAAAATAACTTCGAAAGAAAGGAAGATGGATGAATGGTGGATTGAGTTAGGTATGATGAGAATTACGGGCCACGTATTGTTTCTGTGGGCGAGGAAGAGAGGAGTACCTAATTGAGTGAGTCTGGTGTTGATGAGTTCATAATCACTCCACACCTACTCGAGGGATAATGGGAAACTGCTGATTAGCCTGTAACAAAATTTCGAAAATTACCTGTCCACCGGTGTAGGGAGCATAGGAATATTGTAGGTAGTTTTAATGAGTTCATGTTTCACGAAGAGCTTTGAACGCCGGTGTTTGTCATTACCTAATGATGGCTGATGATACTTCATTCAGTCAGCATCAAATTTTCATCTAAACATTATATTGTACTTAGGGATCAGAATGATCAGCAACCAAAACTCAGTTGTTCAATACAGAAATAAGAATGAAAAAGGCTGGCCAGAACACAATTTACACAAGTGACTTAGTTATGCGAGCAACTGGTTCGAGAGAAACCCTTGTCCTGGAATATTCATTTATCTGTTTCATTTCCTCGCGGGTTTCTCCAAATAGACTCGCCAGACATTCGGCCCCACTGAAATGAAAAGACCGTTCATACAATATTGTATCTTATCACACGTTACCCTCGTAACACAGGTACACCACCTGCGCTATTTATGCCTGTGCCTCCTCTACTTCTGACTCGTCGCTGTAGCAGTTATGCATCTTATTATCTCCATTGCCCCCTACAAAAGTGCTGCTCTGAAAAAAAAAGTGCCAGTTATGCATGGCCGTGTGAGGGGTTTACTATCCTAAAAATGATTGGTGATTCATTAACAATTTTTTATGGTTTTTCTAAGCAGTATTTACCAATTTATTATAAGTTAATTATTGACCCACAAAAAATTCCAGCCATTTTGCCAATTTATTGCGATCTTGACCCATAAAAACTCAAATTTGACTATAATTTTTTGAAAATTGTCCATCTTCAGACTCCTCTTTCGGGTTGATATTATCTACGAATATTTTGGTGAAATTTCGAGTTGTTCATCTTATAGCAAAGGTCAGAATGATATCACATTTTTAAGCATAGGTCAGTTGTTAAAATCTAGAGATGGATGCTCTGAAACAGAAAAAGAATCTAAAGTTTTGCGTAATAACAATCTGGAACCCAACATAGTATTACGTCCAACGAAAATTTGCTAAAACATCAAGAGCAAGGCGAAAAACATCACGCAGCTTTCCTTACCCGTATTCCCCTGATATTATGTACCCAATACATTTGGCCCCTTTATTTTTCTATTAATTACATAGGTACCTGCCTAGTGTGGATTTTGAAATATTGCAATAATTTTTATGTGGATGTTTGGGTGGATATCATACAATTCTCATTTTAAGAACTTCACAATATGAGTTAGCATCTGTCCCAAAATGCGTTAGCGTCTGGACGAATTTGAATGAAAATATAGTCACATTTGACTAGAGATCGTTTCGTCGTCGCCCAGAACCCCTTGCCCATACTGTGACATGGGTGACCTGGAGACCTCCTGGTACATCTTGCCAGTTGGTCTTCTCCAGCATTCGATTCGACCCAGATGAGAGTGTAAAACATGGCCCGGACGCAAGTTCTCCCTGCAGCTACTAGAGCCCACTGCCAACTACGAAGTGTGTCACTTCACTGCTTGTGCCTGTTCGATAGCTAACTGGTGTGGGCTCTCATTTCCCTGTTATTTAATTATATTTGTACATAACGTTTTCTGATACTGTGATGCCTCCGTCGCCTAAAACGATTTTTCTGGGGAGGTTCATTGTTTATTCGGCGATCTTGATTTAATCGTCGGAGTAATCGCGTCGCTCATACTCTATGGGAAATTTGTGGAACTCCTATGATTATCAAGTGCGAATTTTTCGTGGCTTCTCTTCGATACTAGGAAGAAAACTATGTACCTACCGCTCTTGAGCCCGTCATTTTCCTGCTAGCAAATAAATTATTAAACAACTAAAACACGATAATTTATACGATATCTTCAGGTGTTTTTGAGAAGAAAAGGCTTAAATATGCTAAAAACAACGGTTTATGGCCATTCCCGTTGGGTTTCATCGTAAATTATTAACCACAAAAAGTTTTCGTGCGGAAGCCTAAGCAGAAGAAAGAAGGATACAGATCGTGAAGAGGTGCATGTACCTTCTTATAATATGCCCACTTCAACAACGTTATATCCGGTGTTGCAAGCTCCCCTATCCCGGTATTTTCCAGATGCTGATGTTCCCTCCGAAATAATGGAACAGAGGGGGCCTTGAGCAGATTCTGAGCACGTATGGACCCCCAATGCTGCACTCAATGGAAAGCCTGGGGAAGCTATGGTCGTAACCCAATCATTGAGTGAGGCTCAAGATTCAGGCAACTGCTTGCTTATCATTCTCACAGCCTACTCAGAAAGTTTTGCTTCTGAGTCTGGAAAAATATATTCAATAGTATTTAACAATGTAAGTAGTAAAACATCACAGTTATTAACCTACCGCCTACGCTATGTGACGTTGGGCAGTTCTCGAGTCGTTTGTGTTTCCATTGAAGATGGGGGCGGTCAGCCTGAAACCTAATCCCTATCCTTTCATATCTGGTGATAATGTCTCGAGGTTCACATGGTAGCAGAGTATGGTTTGGTAGTGTGCGCTGAGTAATTCACCATACTCCATCCACTTTCTGTGGGCTTACCAGAAGGATAAGCCCAAAGGTTTCCAGAAGGATTCCTTTGCAAACATCCTTCCCTTTTATAATGTGCATACATCTATCCCCCCCCCCCCCATACCCTTTAGAGCTCAGTATAATTATTTTAATATATATCGGCTCACTTGAAGGCGATTAATACCGTGTCCCAATTAACAATTCCCAGTAGTTGTTCCATGATAACGATGGAGGTTAATCACCTGGAGGTTGCCAAGATGGGCACAATTCACTGGACAACAACCTCTGACAACGTTTTCCTGTAGGAGCTTTGTTCTCCACCAGTAAATATCATTGAGGTAGTACCAGTAAATATCACTGAGGTTTCACCTTAAACCTGTTCAGATGTCCTTTCCTGAACCAGTACTTCCATACTACTTTTCAACCCCCATTTTCCCTCTCATACTTCTGCTACTCAGAACTATGTCATATGGGGAGGAGTGTGACGGTGGGCAGTTCTCGAGTCGTTTGTGTTTCCAGTGAGTATGGGGGCGGTCATGCTGAAACCTAATCGCTATCCCTTCTTAAATGGTAATGATATCGCTCATCTAGAAGGGGGATTCTCAAGGGACCACCATCACTCTTCTCATTCTGTCACAGCTATCACATGCGACAGATTTGTGGTTGATTTCACAACCTGTCAGATTTCAAGTAGGTATTTGTGCATCCTACCGTCCTTCGCATGCTACCCATTTCTCACTTCAGCTCGAAATTATGTTTCCTGTGGATGCATGGACCCATTGTAGGCGCACAGTGACGAAACACCCCACTCCTGTCCAACAAATCCTCCGTATTTCTCGCGCTCTCGCAGTTAAATTCACTGGATTTACTCACTTGTCATTGCCATAGTTCTCTAGGTGTTCTACCAACAATTGTGTGGCACACTGGTAAAGTACGCGGCATCCGTATGGAGGTCCTAGGTTAGATTCCAGCTTTGATCGAAATTCTCATTTATTAGGATTGTACCTACATAGCATAGCCCATTAGGATAATAACTGGGGTTCATTAGGATTAGGGTAGTAGGTCGGTAGTTTCAAAAGAATAGGAAGGTACACACAGACCTGTTACGGATCTGCATTTTAGTACATTGACATCTGAAGTGCATAATATTTTGATGTTGTCATTTTTACGACATAATTATTTTCAAGGAATGTTGAACATGTGTACATCAAATCGATCTGGATACCGTTCTGCTTCCACGATAACAATTTATGATCGTTTATTGAAGAAAGCCATTGAATACCTACACGATATAACTATAATAAAAAACGCTGCAAAGTCCTTGTCACATGGGGTTTATTATTCTACAGAAATGTTGGCTGTACATTTATTGTTTGTTTCATGTGAAATAATTGAAATAGCTATTTCTGATGGTTTCCACCAATTTTGGCCCCCAAAACACAAATTAGGTAGGTACGATCTTTTTCAAATTAACTTTGATCATTGGTAGTGCCATTTAATCGTCTTGATCCACGTGTTGACACTTTTTCTAGTGTTATTCTACAAACTGATGGTGATTTAAGACGATTTCACAGGTTTTTGACTCATACAAAATCAATTTTGGGAGCTGAACATCTGGTACAACCTCAATTTTCCACTCCTTGGCCAAAATCGACCTCATATTCGATCTTCTCGTCCCCAAAAACATGGAAAACGATACCTCAAAAGCTCATGTTACCAACATGTTGCTAAAACGCAAAAAGTACCTATTTTTACACACATTTTCACTCACAACACCCCTGGGTATATTCCGATCGGGCTGAAAAGTTTCGGGACACAACTAGGGCCCAAATGGAGCATGTGTGCGAAAGAACGACTTTTTTAGACCGAAAATGAAGCCTCTACACGTGATACGGCGGACGGCGTACGGCGGACGGCGTACGGACATTACATTTTTGGAATCTATGCACCTTGAAACGTAAAAGAAAAAAGTTTGAGGGGGGGTTATAAAAATTTTTTGCTGAGCGAATACATAGGTGTATTATTCACAGAATAATAAACCAAAATCCAAATACCTCGCACTCTGCGCGAGAGACGTGGAAAGTCGACAGACAAATCGAAACTTCAACATTACAAAGTACAAATTGTATTTTTAAGACGCAAATAAAGAAACATAAAGAAATCAATCGGGCAGCATTATTCGTCGTCATTACTCGTCATTACATTATTACTCGTCATCGTCGCTCGAAGATTCGTCGCTACAAGCGCCGGTGTTGGACAGTAGAACCTAGAATAAATTCGTAACTTTTGTGACACCTTTGTACTTTTAACCTCGCTTATCGTAAAATTTCGTTTTGGCACATATTTATACTTTTTACACCTCATATTTATGTACAGTAGAACCTACAATAAATTCGTAACGCAACTTTTGACTCCTTTATACTTCTAACCTCGCTTATCGTAGTCTGTCGACTACAATATGGAGTAGAGACTGATTTCTGGGTACTTTATTGTTACCAGCAAATCAAGCCGTTCCTCGCCCGTTCACATTACTTGTAATGATGTTTTTTCAAAGAAAAACGGAGTTATTAAAGTTGTCTATTTCCACTAATACTTGAAAAAACGCAAAAAATACACTGTTATACCGTTTTCTGTGATCAAACCACTACTGACTTGTTATTCAAACCATCGACGATGGTTTGACCACCGAAACCGGTATAACAGTGTATTTTTTGATTTTTTTTCCCTGTATTAGTGGAAATAGACAACGTTTCAATAACTACGTTTTTCTTTGAAATGAGTTTCCGCGGTTTTCTCGCGAGTGATTTAGTTCGTACGATTTTTGTTGTTGATGCATGATCGATAATTTATACCTTACACTTAAGCAATATAACCCCCAAACAACAAATGGTACTAAAACAACAAATTTCTTCACCATGCATTTTTACCAACCAAAATTTACGTAATAATATTTTATCGCCCAACACAGAATTTCATCTCTCATTTTCACAACCCTTCCGTAGGCGCAGATCCATGGTCTGGATGAAAAAATATTGGAATTTTATGTGCATGAATTTTCAAAAATGTGGCAATATTTTCGTGGGAAGGGGTTGGTATGTGGGTATATGGCAATAGTATAGGGTGTCAATCCTCGATCATACAATCAGCAAGAAACATTACTCCGGGATTTGTTGTCGTGCGAGAAAAGAGGTAGGTTTGCATGGTATAGTGGTGGGGGAGTGGATAATGCATAATTACCAGTTCCTGTATTATTAAATGACAAATAGGTACTCAGAATCAAGAAGGTTTGTCTGATAATCTGTTTTTCATTTCATTTTTATTCCGCTAACTCTGCGGTCTCTTGTACCTACGCAAGTGCCGCCTCTCATATGAAGTTTCCCCCGAACTACGATAATGGAACACCAGTCTACCAACGTGGAACAGTAAGTGACAGTAACTTACAGAGGACGTGGGCCGAAAGGCACAAAGACAGACCCCAGGAACTGCGGGGAGTTGACGCTACGTGCTCCGCTTCCTCATCATCCCAAAACGAACATCAGCGTTCTTTAAAAGCTCCGAAGGATCTTTCAAGAATTGGCAGAGGGAAGAAGACGGGCCTCGGCTATAATGCTGTTGTTCCATTACCCTCCAGTTTTCGCTTCTTCTCATTCGCAGCCGTTACCCCCTCCCCCTCCACCCACAGATCACCATCACACCCTGGAACACTTCACCGCCGTAATGAGGATCTCAAGGAGGCCTTCCGCAAATTAAAATAAACAACTGCAGCACTCGGGAAGTCGGAGCTGTCTCTCCCACGGGATTGTTCAGTTCATTCGATTTAGACTCCGTTTCTCGAGGGAGGCAACGGGGGAGCCCCTACAATAGTTTTCTAAATCCCTTAACATCCTTTCCGAGCTGTTTTCTTTTAGAGCTCTCTGGAAAGCTTCGGAACAAATAAGAACGGTCGATTTTGAATAAAAGGCATTTGCTTTAATAACTGAGTAGGTGCTCTGACGGCGTAAAGTGGAGAAATCCCTTTCGCAATCTGATTATCCGGCTCTCCGCAACAAAACGATTTCCATCACGAACCTAAGGAATTCGTGATTTAATAACATAATTGCCGATTAGCAGAGAGGCACTTTGAAAGCCACCAAACGCCGAGCTACGATGAATTTTGTTTTTGTTTAAACTCAAATGTGAAAAGGAGAACTCAATTTACCCCTTGGCAGGACTTATAAAACACTTGAGAATTAACGTGCTTGAAGTTAAAGGACGTAGTTCACCGTTCGGCTTTACGTAGCCATGAAGCTTATAGAGCACTATGATGTGCTATCGGAGCTTTTTGACTGGGTCAGGAACTAGATAAAAAAATGAAATTATACTTCTTAAACAAATCGCTTTTGATAATAAATATGGTGACAGGACACATCCGATGCAAGAATAATAAATATGGTGACAGGACACATCCGATGCAAGAGAGAGAGAGAGAGTCACTCATGGGGTATCTAGGTGGGGATTTCTCCACGCACGGTAGCCTCTAAATCTGTAGCGAACTAAACGATACAAGCGGTAAAACTATCAACTAATGAACGCAGTTCATTTATACCAACAGGAACACATCATGGCACCGTAAATATACATTGTTACATATTTTTAAAGAAATTAATTTGAATACCTATCTAATCATACCTACTTAAGAAACAAAATAAACAGAAAAATAATTGCATAAATCATATAGCCAGGTGAAAATAATTACATCCTCATTAACAGTTGAATTCGGAAATCAAAAATCTGCGATAGCTCCAGGCCAGTGTGCACTATCTTGCCACTTTGTCCCACTGTTATTCAGTCAGTGTTGTTATTCAGCATAAAGAGCCCCTGTCCTGGAGATTAGGAAGAATATAATGTGTAGATAGATACGATGAGGAATGATAACGTCGCCTCAGTACTACTACTTGGCAACTCTAAATTTGATTTAAAAAACCATCAAATTTTGAGGGGGTTAGAATTTTTTTTTTTTCATGCTCGATTCCAATGGTTCATTATTGAAAATAATAAACCAAAATTTGTAAGTGGTCCTAAAGGTGCTATTTGCATGGCTATGTAGGTACCGAGCTACAATTTGACGACTCAATCTGAAACCGTTATGTTTTATTTAGAAATGTCCAAAGTGATAATTTATTATTATGATTTTGACATTTTATGTCTTTACTTTGGCACATGGACCCGAAAAGCGTTATACGAAACCGTTATGCGATACCGGTAAACAAACGTTACAGTTGATATTCTGATGATTTTCGCGTACAACCGATTCGTTTCTACGGAACTTCATGTTTGCCATTTTTCATCTTACAAAAACCGTTCATTACTCGTTGGAATCGTGTGATTTTATTGAACATTTTCTTGTTAACCGTACCCCTGTACCTGGCGCGGTAGCTGAGCTGAGCATGATGAAAAAAAAGGCTGGTAAACAAGGTAGTCAGCAACAGACTAGTGAAGGAAGTCATTACTTACTAGAATCGAATGTGGTAACTAAACCTTGCACCACCATGTAACCCGGATCGTGGAAATCTTGCAACCCGTAAATGGTACCGTCAATTATCCCTAAATTCCCATTGGGACATAAAATGTCCCAATGTGTTGCAGACTCGTATGCAAGCGTTTGATTAGAGATTTACGCAAAAACTCGTGAGGAGTTTTTTATTCCTCTTTTCCATTTCTTAACATTACTAGGTTTCATGATTTTTCAACCTGTCTAATTATTTTAGAGTTTGTAGAACAGCTTTTTTGTGCAGGTTTGTAGAATCAACGGCGACAACTAAAATTATCCAGTTGTAGTGCGACGTTAATTCGCCTAGCAACCGCAAAGTCTTACGAGAAGTTGAAAGAATCCGGTATGCAACAAATGGATAACTTGAACTTTTTTGGGTTAAGCCCCAATTTCGACCCCACCGAACACTATTTCGTCAAAGTCAGACCCTATCAGAATAGTTAGAATATAGGGGAATGAATAGTCAAAATTTTGAAAAAAATTCAAACGCATTTTTCTCGAAACTGCTGTTTCAGAGTTTTCAAGTTGTAGTAGGCGTAGTTTTAGGGGGCGAAGGATGAGTCAGGATAAGTTGGTGAGGACTATAAACACTCTACATCTGTGTGTGGCTGGGGGCTGTCTTGGCCACCTTCTTCGTTCAGGGTTCAGGCCAACTTATTCCTCGCCATAATCATCACGACAATGTCCGTCCAACAAATGGCATCAAAATCCACGCCTTAAACATCGTTCCCCACTGGAAATGTGCACCTGGAAAATCCCATAGAATCGCTGGAGCTCGGATTTGCCCCCCCCCCCCCCCCCCCGCATTAAGATCATCTTCGGATCTCTCCTCCTTTCGTTCCCTGATGGAGTCCCATTTCAGCACTGGCCCCTAATTATCCACCACCTAATCCTATTTTTTTAAGTTTTATTTTTGTTTTTTATTTATTTATTTATTTATTTTGCTTCTGAGTCTTCAAGGCAACGGAAGCTTTGCTTTCACTTTCGAAATGCAACTTTTTTTGTCTGTCCACATTTCCTTGCCACATCCACAACTTCCACAATTTTGATCCGATTCCAATCAAATTTTCAGGAATTTTGTGGGTTTAGCGCTAGATAGTACCCTATCTGTTTCATCATGATCGAATCAACGGTTCTCCGCGCAGGCGCTAACGAGATTTTCTTGTTACGGTCATAACTCCATCAATTTTGAACGGATTTTCGTCAGATTTTCAGGGATGATGCGGGTAAGGTCCCTCGAGGTCCCATACGACATTCATCATGATTAATCAGCGGTGGCAGTGGCAGTGGCACATGGCACTGGCACTGCTAACATTCCAAACGTCGAGCATTCCACACCATAGAACTATAAATCTGAAAGGGCCCTCTGTGTTGAAGAATAAAATGACAGGCTCCGTACCCTGTACAGCTGATGTGCTAAATTCTCTCCTGTTCACCCTAGGAAGTTGAAATTTGTTAGGGACTCTTTGCGTTCTCAGTTCTATACGTGGACTAATTACTTTATCTTAAATCATGAATGCTAACTTCGAATTAGGTACCCTTATTATTAAATAACAGTTAAATAATTATTAAGTTAAATAATCTGAATCATCCACTTGTATCAATGAAACTTTACCACAGTCTGGTGGTGATATACAACTGATGGTGCAAGTAAGAATGGAGACGTACCACCCGGGGTGGGGCAGTAGGCTGCGTCCTTCGGGGCACCCCCGGCCTGCGGGGCAGCTCGCTTTTTGTTTTTGCAATAAAGTTGTTGTTTGTTTGTTTGTTTTTTAATTAATAGAATTTTATTTATGAAAATTTGACGGTCACATATTGTGAAGGCCACGAGGAGGCTTCTGTGCCATGTCCTTGGCAGTGTATTTTTTCTTGCTAGTAGTAGTTTTTGTAGTGCCATTTCTTTTATTTGTGCATTTCTTCATACATACCATGAGGGCCGAAAAAGGCCGATATATATGTATTTGCAAATAAATCTTTCTTTCTTTCTTTAAAAGCTGATCCCGCGAGTGGTCCCCAGGCCAGTCCAGCGCCGCTCCTCTCCAGAACGCGATGACGAGGGAGGAAACGCGGAAAAATACGAGAAAACCTGCAGAGGACCTCCCTTCGATTCACTCCACGTCCCAAAGCCTCCCGCCAGAGCGGAGAACCATAACCGCGGGGAAGGGGTTTTCCGAGCGGTTCTCCGCTGTTCCGTCATCGGTGTCCCGGACAACCCCTGGAAAGCTCGGTACCCCCCGTCATGTACCGCCATCCTCATCCAGACCACCTCAATCATCCTCGTTCTTACAACCATATCACGTCCACTTTATGCCCTCCCTGTCGTTTCCCTTCTACCTACTGACTTCCGTTTCTCTCCAACAACACTTAGGGCCCCACACACGAGCCGCGGCCTCTCGTCGTTTCCTTATTTCCCACTTCCGCCTTTCCCCCCTCCCCCTCCCTTCTTTTTGCTTCCTCACTACCGAAGGTAGGGGAGCTTTGTATTCGTGCAAGAACAAAAAAATTTATGTCTTCCAGGACGAAAATTTCCACTCTCATTTTACGTTTCAGACATCATGGAACATAATTATTTGGTTCCGTGTCCGTCTGTCTGTGGTCAATTCCTTGTCCCGGGCAAAACTATATGAAATAATGATTGTAATAAGTTGAAACTCGGAGGGTAGGTGTGGGTTTGACCACAGATGGTCCCATACCAAATTCATTGAAAAACTACTGTAACTTTCGTCTGCGCATGCGCAAACGTGAAATCCTTGTAAAGCTCATTTAACTACCCTATAAATTGTCGATGGAGGGTAGATGCAAAATAGTACTCTGGCGATTCCTTATCAATTTCATCAAATTCGGACTGTAGCATTGGGATGCTCATGCGCAAACACGAAATATTTGCTAATTGTTTTTAACGCCCGTAACTACCCGTAAAGGTCGTCGTAGTGAGTTAAAATTTGGAGGGTAGGCGCGGGTTGGAGCACAGATGGTCCCATATCAAAGTAATTGAAAAAGTACTGTAGCTTTCGCCAGCGCATGTGCCAATGTGAAATCCATCTAGAGCCCACAAGTACCCTGGAAATCGTCGTGAAGTGATGAGGTTTGGAGAGTAGGCGGGGGTTGGGCCGCAGATAGTACCATATTAAATTAGTTGATGAAGTACACTAACTTTCGTCTGCGTATGCGCAAACATGAATCCTGGTAGAGCCCATAACTACCCCAGAAATTCGTAACGCGCTGTGATTTGGATGGTAGGTGGGGGTTAGGAGTCGGATGTTGTCGCAGGCAAAACTCCAGAACTGCCAGACCGATCTTAGTGAAATTTCCAGGGATTGTGCGTGTAGGCCCTTAGACGGCCCCCTTATGAATTTCATTGCCGTCAGACCAGTGGTAGCTCTACAACAGAGAAAATACAAAATTCTATATTTTACCAGCAGTTCTACCAACTGTGTCTATTCCTCCATGCGATTACAGAGGTGAGGAAGCTATGCTGCCCACCCAACTTGGCAAGACGTTTTTCTCCTCATTCGGGTCTTTAAAAGTGTATCCTAATTCGGCCCAAAATGAGGGGGAGGGTGCAAAATGGACAGGGGTCCCCAAACCACTTCGATCAGGAGTTAGAGGACCCTTGAATTATAAAAAACATTTGTTAACCATTTTCTTCAGATTTTAAATTTTTTAGCGAATTTATGCAAAATAAGTTAAGAACTGCAACCAGTCCAAACATTAGAAGAAAGCAAGAACTGCGATTTGTAATACGAAACGTTCGTCCACCGCTGCAGATGCGACTAAAACAATATGATACTAAAACAGTGTATGATAGCTTACTGTGTGATATCAAAGTATAAGTAATATCAGGATGATTCTTAATATTACGAGAACTTCAAAAAAATTTCAACTTTTACAAGTTAATTTTGGACATAGCTTCACTTCAATCTTCCCAGTTCCATGGTTTGAAATTAGTTATCTATTAATTTCCATGTTAATTTTGTTCTTCCTTGGCTTACACAGGTATTTCATTACGTGAGTTTTCCTGGTCAGCCATTCATTAAACTTGAGTATTTCTCGGCAAGTCAATCAGATTCAAATAATCAAGTAATTCATTTCGCGAGTGTCAAGTCTTTTCTTCTTGAAATTGATTACATGGACTCCAAGGGCAATCTGACCCAATTAGTCACTCGGAAAGGTAAATCGTCCACCAGGAGAGGTTTGCAATTATTCTGATACAATTACTCTTGATATTTCGGGTGTATGAATGGGTTTTGTTTGTCAAATGACGCCTGTGTGGCAGCTCAGTTTTCTGTGCTATGCCATGATAAGAGGTGCCCCTCCAGAATTAAGTGAATCGATTTCAAACGGTGGCCCCTAATTCTGACCGATTTCTGTTCTTGGTTAAAAAAAAGAAGTTATTACGCTTTTTGGTAGTTTTTTTTTCATTCTGCTCTTCAACACCTTGTTATTTTCCTTACCCAACCCGAAGGGTAATGAGAAAGTATTGCTATCACCCTGAAAACAGCTTTACGGAACTCACCCAGTGTATGGGTCACTCAATCTGATACCTACCATATCTAAATCGTGTTACGTACATATTTATGCATGTTGGATGTGTGTGTCATGTAACCCGAATACCGGAATCCGGTCTCCACGAATATTTTTAAAAAAATGTAACCGATTTCGACGCTTGATTTCTATTCACTCAAGGAAGCTGCTGCAGAAAAATCAGCTTTCAAGGTCCATTATTAAGTAAATAGCTACGAAAAATACCCTAAACTCACCGTTTTCAGCACATATTTGATAATTTTTCTCTTTTTGATTTCGAAACTCGAATAAATAAATCCAGTAGTTATGCATCATGAAATAATAATAATAATAATAATAATTGAAAATAAGTAATAAGTAATAATGACAAAAGTAACCATTACTATTGCTACTAATATTGCTTATTAGTAGCAATTAATAGTATAATTAGTAATAGTTAATACGTAATTAACCAGTGGTTAGTGAATAACGAGATCAGCTGTGACTGATGACATCATCGATAATCAATGTATCGCGAAGATAAACTGTCTATTCTAGCCTTATTGTATTCTATTGTGTATCTTGCGATACAAATCACTATGTAAACGCAACGACATCGTTTCACGTTTCAACGGAAATTTGTTACGAATTTGATTATTTTCCATGAACTACCCTTGTTACACGAATTTCAACAAACTTCATGTAGACATGTGAGGTTGAAGAAGAGAAATTTTGAAGTGTGGTACTTAGCCGCCCGTTGTTTTATATATAATACTACATATAATTCAATCACACATAAAAACTCACGTAGCTAATAATAGAAACATTTTCAAAACCGTACTCTGTTATTATAGTAGCCAAATCCCCATAGTATTCAGCCACTATATCGCTTGTATAAATATTTATGAGTGAAGAAAATAGTGTGACGCCTCGTACCTGATGATGTTTTTATTGAATAGGTACATATTTTCACTAGTGGACTCGTTTCACGTCATGTTTGCGTGATTGGCAAGAGATAAGTTTGTTGGTGAGGCTGAATTTGTGACCTGGTCGTTCCGACGGGTCGCCTCGTGATAGCCTGTGAGCGGCTGTATTTACTCGTACGTTCCTCCCTTTTTGTTTTTTCACTGTCGCCATTTCGAAGTAATTGAAAACGATGGGTATATTGCCGGAAAATCCATTTCGAGTGTCAGTTTCGCATTTGTTTTGTTGTGCCGTCCGTTTGTGCAGTTGTTCGGCTCCTATACCTATATCGAAGTGCCTAACATCAGCATTCGTTATTTCTCTATTATTCTTTTCCGATTCTTCTTTTTCCACCTTCCCTCATTTTCGCCAATCTTTTTTTTCTCCATCCAAGCCCACGTGTCTGTGGTTTCTTCCTCCAGCATTTCTTGTCGCGTCCTCTGCATTCAAGTAATAGCGATATTGATTATTTGCGCCCCAAGTATGAGAGAATTATAATGTATAGGCATAGGCCTAGAAACGTCTGCCAATTTTAATGACGCACATCTTCCTCGTGAGGACTGGTGTCCGTCAGGGCAGTATACATGGACCCGTATTATACTCAGTCTACACCTCTGATCTTCCTGTTAGCCCCAAAGTTTCCACCCATACGTTCGCTGATGACACAGCCCTTTTGTCATGTTCCATGAATCCATTTAACGCCACCGAACCTCTTCAGCACCACCCCAACATCTTAAGTCAGTACTTTAATAAGTGGAGAATTAAAATAAATGGGGCTAAATCCCAGCACATTGTGTTCACGTTAGGTCGTAAACCATGCCCTCCAGTCGTTTTCAACCAAGTTCCCATCCCTCGTTCTGGATGCGTCCGCTACTTGGGACTTCACATAGACAATAAATTAACATGGGCAAAACACACTCACACCAAAAAGATAGAGACCACCCGTAGATTCAGATTACTTTCTCGACTCCTTGATCACCGTTCTAAATTGCAGCTCACCAATAAACTATTGATTTACAATTCTATTATAAAACCCTTAGGACGTATGGGTGCGAGCTCTGGGGCTCCACTCGTCCTTCCAACTTAATCAAACTCCAAACGACCCAATCCAAAATCCTGAGATCCATCTTGGACGGAAATTTAACGTATCAAATAGAACAATCCACCACGACCTCTGCATTCCTTTCACCGGTGATTATATCAGACAAAAATAGAAAAAATTCCATGCGTCTATATCAAACCACCCCAGTCCCCTTGTACAAAAACATTCCTCCACAACCAACCCTATTTCCTCCATCCGCCGGCTGAAACGTCGCTGGCCACGTGATTGGCTTGCCAGCAGTGACTGACGTCCCACATAATAATTTTGTACAATGCTAGTTTTTCATTTTTCTATTAACTTCGGCATCATCACGCCACTGAAGTGGTACTGATGGGTACCTTCTACACTCCAGCCAACACGTCGCAATTACCTAAGTGAAACCTGTTAGCACATCTGCTTGTAATTTACTTGTGTAAATTGTTGTAGATTACAAATAAAAAGTTAAAAATAAAAAACCTTCCTTGTATTGATAACATGATCTCACAAAACATCATTCCATTGAATCCACCCTATCTATAGGTAATTTAAAAAAATTGAACAATTCCTTCGCCCATTTTGAAGAAAAGTGACTGGAGATTTCATCAAAATCGGGACATTGATTCGTGAGAAATTGAGTAACTACATCGTTTCGCGATGGCGCATGCGCAGTGGCTATACAAATAATCCGATCGTTCTTAAATTCATGGGCCCAACCCGCATGATCTCTGAAAATTTCCGCAGAATCTGATTTGAATTGAGAAAGTTATACGTGTGGCAAGGATTTATGTGCACACAGACAGACACCGAACCGAAATTGTGCAGAAAGCCTAAAACATAAAACGCATGTGGACGTTTTGATTTCGGAGAAAAACAAAACATTTTTTCCTCTCAAAAGTGAAAACATCTTTCTCTACTAGGTAGACTCGAATAAAATGAGATATTTAGTATTATTTTTGGGAAAAAACTAGGCAATGTACAAAAATATTAATAACAAGGAACTCGAGTGGCTATATTCATAAACTGGTGAAGTGAAATATCGCTATGAAACTCCAGTTAATATTACCTATGAGACATCCTAATCCGTGTCGGTTCACTTGACAGTGTCTGATGTTTGTGTTGTGTCACTTCGACTTGGTATTTGTAAGCTTATATACTAATGTTGAGTTTTATTTTCAGGTGAGTTTAATCTACAGTCTGTGCGACAGTATTGTGGAATGTTTTAGTAAGTTCGTTTTTTTTAAAGATACCTGTGCTCTGTAGAATAATAGTAATAAAACACAATTCCAACGTTTGTGCCTTTGTCGGCAGATAAAAGATGGACTATGTATTGTATGAATGCGGGTGAGTAGTAGGTCAATGAGGCTTGGATCGCCCTATTTAAGCTAAGTGTCCACTTGTGACAAAATCTCGAGAGAAAGTCTCGAGACCAATCTCAGGGGGTTGTCCACTTGAGATCACTTTCGATCTCGAGACAGATTCGTGAGGCTCGACAGCCACAGCAGCCGCGAGACCTGGAATATTTCATTTCCACCTGTATGCGGTGAGTGTAGTTGTGTGACAAGTTTTATAATTAATTTTGTCCTGGAATGGAATCGCGGCAAGCCCTTACTTTTATTATTGCCTACGAAATTGCCAAAAAGCGGAAAGTGAAAAAAGGGAGTGTAGGGTGACGAAATGGGTGGATCGACGGAATGAATTTGGAGTTTGTACCACACTTGTAAATGGGTTGCGGCTGGAACATGCACAACAGTTTAGAAATTTCATTCGGATGTCTGCAGTGCAATTTGAACTGCTTCTGGATTTAGTGAAACACCGGATTGTCAAGCAAGATAGCAAAATTGCATTTCGTGGGACACCTGATGAAAAGTTCACGGAGACACAATTATTAATTTATTTGCTTGAAGTTGGTATGTTAAATTAATTTGGTATTCATTTTTGGTTTATTATTTTCAATAATGAACCTTTGGAATCGAACATGAAAAAAAATACTAAACAAAATTGAATGTAAATATCCCAAGCTACTCCCAAAGAAACACATTTTTGTAGAAGAAAGGTGAAGGTTTTGACTGACTGATGAAGTGTTGAGGGATGAAACTCGGCGCTGCGCGCCTCGCCAGGGGGCAAGCCCCCTGGACCCCCCGGATGCTTACTGCTTAGAGCCTACGGCTAAAATTCAAGAAACATGGAACATGCTTTAGCCGCACTTTTTATGATTCTGTAGCCGCACTGTTATGATTTCACTTCGTCACCAGGATACAACCAAGTGACAACCAAACAAGCGCCATTGTTTACTATCCATTTATAACATCAATTTATATAGTTATAGTATGAAAGTACGAAATAAATACCAAGAACAAATACGAAATAAATTCGTGATAAATCAAGAGCTTTCCAACGAATGGAAAACGATTTTTGTCCGATGAAAATGAAAGAAGTTTCATTTCCCTAGCAACTACTCGGTTGTACGTGAAAATCATCGTTAAAATTTCGTGACACTCCCGCGTGACATTTTTCGGATAGTTAGTCCAAGGCTAAAGCATGTTCCATGCTAAAAAGGTTATCCCCCCCCCCCTCTAAATTTGAAGGTTTCCGTTTCAAGGTGTGTAGAATTCGAAAATTCAATAAAAACATTTCTGTCCGTCGGCCGTTCTTGGCACTTTCCTTAGTTAAGTAACATGAACCAAAATTGATGAAATTCGGTTTATAGGTCCCATTTGGGGTCTAGTTGGTCTTCGAAGCTCGGCGTTAATGTCAGTCATCCCTAAGGGATGAAAAATAGGGGTTGAAGTTTCCATGACGCCGTTATCTCCATTTTTTTAAAGTTTTAAATAGTTCTCGAACTTTGGAGATTTTTGAGATCACCCGGTCGACCAGCCGTTCGTTCACAGTGGGCCCAGAAGTTTGCACCGACAGGCTTCTTCAACAGGAGATTGAATGAAATTGTATACATTCAGCCCAGATGTCATCGCTAGGGACGCAGCAACAATTGGGAATTGGCCCGTGATAATCGTTGCTAGGGAGCACCTGATTATACTCACTGATGGCTGTATGAAGTCGAGTTGGTTGTTCTGTGATATTATTTCATTTGAAAAATGGTGGCTCTTGTGGATTTTGTTGATAGGTACTTTTGTAACTTGAATAAACGTTAAAGTATTATTGGGTAAATTCATTTCCGTCACAGTTGAATTTTATAACGATTTCGTCAAACAACTCATGTTTTTTGTCGCGATTCCTACGATTAATGTTTCACATTCCACAGAAACTCTTGTTCCTCATAAGGATGAATCAGTTCCATCACTTCATCATCAGTCCACTCTCTTTCAGCACTCTCTTTATTACTACATACCTCTCATTTTGATAAAATAATCGAAATTCAAGAAAACAAAGGCACGGTAAAACGTGAATGAACGCCAAGTCTCCGAGAGCTAGAGAAATCTTCAAACACGGACTGAAGACTTGAGACCTTAGTCTCAAGAGCTGGAGTACGCATGTCCCGCATGTCCACTTGTGATCGGTGGTGATCGGTGCGCTCTCGGAGACATATGCGGACTTTTTTCCGCTACTACTCTCAGGGTCATGTCTATTTGTGAGTCGAGTCTCATGCCTACTCCTAGACGGTTTTGTCTCAGGTGGACACCTACCTTTAGAGAATTTTGAAGCTTCATGCAGTTCCAAGATACGACAAGGGTGCGCATTTAGCGGCGGCGGCTGAACCAAACGCCTGGCCACCTTCTCGACGCAGTCTTCCATAATAATAATAATTATTATCACTTCCGTGACGGAGGTAGGTGCGCCGGCCTCTACCCTAGGGTACGTCAAGTTCATTTCCCTTCGTGTCGTTAATCGCCTTCCGGGAAACATTCAGAGCCTACAAAAAGGGTGGGAGAAGATTTAAAAAGAAAAGATTTGGTTAAGAAAAAAAGAAAAAAAGATTTTTAGTAGAAAAAGGATTGGAAAAGTTGCGGATGGGGTGCGAGGTACCGCAGAACGGGGTTTAGAGAAAATCACAAAAATGCTGATGGTGGGGGGTCGAGGGGTTATAGTCTGGCTTTGGCGGTGGTTGTGTACGCGAGGAATTTGTTTCAGGCTAAAAGGAGCGCCAGAGGTGGTAATGAGGTTTTGAGGATCTCGTTGAGAGATACCGCGACCTGCTCGGTAAGTTGGTTTGGGTCTCGTGATCCCCACCGAACACTCTCCGCCACTCCCTCCTCTTGTTCTCCCATTTTATTTTTTTCTCCCTTCGTCCACCTCCTTTCCATCTCCCACGTTCTCCAACACTAACGGGATCATTCCGAATCTTCATTTTCTTATTTTCCTTCGTCACGCGATCAATAATCCAGTCGAATGAGGGAAAACGCTGGAATTTTTCGGCAGGTGACACCATCCTTGATGGTACATTTATTGAGCCCAGAGATCAGCGGACGAAACAGTGCATTTGTTGTGCATTTTTTTACTGTGACATGGTGAGTGAAGGGAGGACGTGGGGATATTTCCTGTGAAAACCTGTGTTATTAAAACACGCATGGATCATGCCATACAGATAACTGATATTGTGTAGGCTTGTGTTTACGGAACGTTTGTGTGACAAAAGGATTCGGTGAAGCTTCTGAACTTGATGAAATTCTGCAAATTATTACACAACGGTCATTATTTTCAGTGTACCTAGATACAGTATGCCTAGTCTGATGGTAGTAGAACCTTAGTAGGAGCGTCGACATGTCCCAAATGTTCACTGAATTTGGGTGATTCGTTTGATCATGAAGAACAAACTTGTAGCTATCAATAAATAGGTTTAAAAAAAACTCATCTGTCGTGGTTCTCCTCAAAACCTCTTCGTGTTATACCACTCATATATGTTTACCAATTAAACGGATCGAACGAAGGGTTGGGTGACGCTAGGGAGAAATGGGCCCTTACAGTAACCGCCAACGCCTCCAACGGTCGTAGCACCTGATTCGCTCTCTCGCCCGACTTTCTCCCTCTCCTCGTACCTGCTGTGGTGAAAACCGCGGGACACTTTCTCCTCATTTAGTACCTGCTGTGGTGAAAACCGCGGGGGGGGGGGTAACCTCCTATCCAAACTAACCCCTGCTCTGGTGAAAACCGCGGGGAGTCAGTAAAAAAACTCCTACGGAGCACATCCTCCCTTCTCACCTTCGTCCAACCATTCACTCCACTCCTTTTTCTCTCCTCAACCTCAACCTCAACCCCAACCCTACCTACCCAAACGGAGTCAGAACACCATCAAAATTCAAGAATGAAATACTATCACGGATCACCAAACTCGATTTCATAAAGTTAGCCATGCGTGATTATAAGCAGCTGTTCCCCTAGCAATGATATCTTGGCTGGTTGTATACCGTGTGATTCATATTCGTGTTGACGAAGCTTTCGGTGCAAACTCCGGCCTTATGTGAACGAACGGCTGGACGTGCAATGCTCTGGTTGAAAAAACCTTCAAGTTTGGATTCAATTTAAAAACGCCATAAAAACCAGGTACACTTCTACTGAATATTTTCGAGCTCTGGCCTTTTGAAAACTGCAACCCCTTTCTCCACCCCGTAGAGATGACTGACTAACGCCGTTTCACGGATCAACTAGACCCCAAATGAGACCTCCAATCTAAATTTCATTAACTTTGGTTCATGGTGAGTTTGGAAAATGCCAATTAATCTGGGTAAATAATAAACCGTTGCTTAATAATTTGCAGCTTTTTTCCCTTTTTTTTAAATGATAGTAGTATACTGCGCAGCCTTGGCTTATCATATCCCTATACATGGTGATTACATAACCTAGCATTGCATACATTTATCAGTTTTCTCAAAAACCTAATTTCCTCGAGTTCCTTTTACTCAGCAAAGGTTACCTCTTCTTGAGAGTGATATCCCGCTTGAAATGGGAGGGGACAGCCAAATGACGTTAGAACTTCTCCTTACCTCCTTAATGCCCTTTCGCTCCCTCCTTCACTCAAGTCTCCCTTTGCCCTTCCTCTTCTTAAACACAAGCACAATTAAGAAACTCACATTTTCAAGTCCGGCAATTCATCACTTCCCCCCCACCAACCTTTCTTTGACTCACACCATCAAGGCGGCCTTTAATTCCGACCTCCGCCCGCCCACCTTTTCTTGCCTCCTTAGCGCGAATCCTTCAGCGGCAGACGTGTGATTTATCCTCCCAGACTCTCATCGTCAGCTGGTGAAGTCTTTTATTAACGAAAAATCCTTCCCCATATAAATTACTCGGTAATGTTCCGGCTAATTAAACTTTTCGTTGA
Organism: Leptopterna dolabrata; assembly: GCA_954871275.1. Lineage (NCBI taxonomy): Eukaryota > Metazoa > Arthropoda > Insecta > Hemiptera > Miridae > Leptopterna > Leptopterna dolabrata. The sequence goes on from OX940980.1 coordinate 45,360,306, forward strand.
GCGGCATAAAGTAAATTTTCATCCTTTCAAGAAAAAGCTTTTCGCTTTTACTGGAAACTTCTTGGGAAACAGGTTATGGGGATTTCGATGGGCAATCTTCTCTTAAGGGAATTAGTTAGGTGAATCCGTAAATTGGAGAAAGTCATGATAAAATGAATGTGCCTCTCAAGTTTACGTTAACTAATTTTATATTGCTTCATTTGTACACGATGGCATAGCTCGAGTCACTGTACGTGCCTCTTCGATTCGATCAGTGTGTCACTGTCGTCCTACTGATGAAGCGTCGGCAAAAGCCCTAACGATATAACAAAATATATTATAAAAACGGCGTTGAATCCCGCTGCGGAAGGGATTAGAATATCGGCGGTTCGTACTCTATGATAAAGAGGAGTACAACTAACCAGGCTCAGTAATATGGATGAAGTGAAATGGAAAAGCACCTGAAATTCGCGTTTAAATTCTGCAGAAAGGACGGGCTCACAGAAAATATGGCCTTTGAGATGACACCGGAAGAATCGATTGAGTTTGAACAACGTGTATCGAAGAGGGAGTTCATGCAGCTATATAAATGAAATGGATTTGCCATTCGTTTGCACCGAAAAGTTTCGTCAACATGATCGTGAATGATGCGGTATGAATCCGGCCCAGATATCTTCGCGAGCGTAGGTAAAATGCGGACAAGTTAATCCGTTGAGCTCGCTGGAGGTTGGTTTCGCATAGGTGAAATGCGGACAATTCTGTACTAGTAAAATGCATTGTCAAGCGATCTGGATGCTCGCTAGCGCTCGCATCTCAAAAAAGATAAACAATCCCAGAAACTATCCCGTGAATGAGCAGGTTGTTTGGGACTTCTGAATAGATTAGTGGAATGGAATGTTAGGTATGTAACAAGACTGTTTAATGCCTTTAATGCGAGATCGATCACTTTGAAACTAACACGAACATTACGTAACGCCATCATTGATTGTAGTGGATAGGAACTACAACAAAGTACAAAGATTGTGAGATTCAGTCAGGTTGTTTGAAGAAGTGTGGGAAACTGACAGGACAGACTCGTCCGCATTTTAACGTACATGTTTCAAAAACACCGTCCGCTTTTTAATGTTTACTTTCAGGGATTAACAACTTACGTCCGCAATTTACTGCGTCCCATCTTCACTACGGAGCACCTGATTATAATCACGGATGGCTGTATGAAGTCGAGTTTGTTGTTCTGTTATATTATTTCATTTGAAAAATGATGGCTCTTTTGGATTTGAAGTATTATTGGGTAAATTATTACACAACGGTTTATTATACTATCTATGCAGTGTTATGTGTAATAATTTGCAGTGTTTTTAAAGTACCGACGCCTTCATGTGCTCATTGTGCAGGTCCTCGTGAGACACACGTGTAAACGAAGGACCAACCCTTCAATGAGCATTGATTGTGTATATTTCAAATTGGCCCATCACTCGGCAGAAGAAAAAGACTGTCCGAGCTACACCAACGCACTGAAGAGGCTCATCAGTCGAACCGACTATGGAATTTGAATAAGATCTTTTAGGATCGGGAGCTTCGCCGCTTGCGTGCAGGATAAATGCACTCTGCAACTTCTTCTCAACCAAAAGTTTGTGGCAGTAAATATTCGAAGTATTAAGGCAAATTGGGACCAGTTAGTACCTAATCAGATGACATTTAGGCCTATGGTAATTTTGTGCTTTTAGCAGATACCTACATGGTATTCACCGGTTTGCAATTACGCAGCTACCTATATACTGCCGGGCTACGACTTCTGAGCCAGAACTACAGCTATAATCAGCATGGCGTGCGGAATCATTGTCTACCCACAAGAGGGAATAGCAGTTTGGCTCATCTTATGATTAAAACTCCTTTGGAAATCATTTACATGTGTTAAATCCGCTATGACGTGTGTTTGATCGACTATTCTCCAGTAGCGTTTGCGGTTGACGCATTTCCAGTGCTACCGGCGTTTGTCATATCAGTTGTGTGTCGGTTTAGTGTAGTTTTGTTCTAGCGAATTATTCGGTGGTTCAAGTACGAATAAAAAGTAATTTTACTGTACAAATTTTAGTAACATAGGCACACGGTGACGAGTTATAATAACACTGGAATTAACTTGACAAATTTCTGTCATAAGAAGCAGTCGATAAAGTCCTTAAATGCCTGCTTAGCTAAATAAAACTGTACTTAGTAACAGCTTTGGTGTGGGGCTGTGGTAAATCGGGGGTCACAGGTCAAATTGCTGACTACTAATATTACAATTTCCTACAAGATTCAGAGAGCTCGTTCGGGCAGCTCACGTCACACTGGATTATCAGAATCTCGAGTGTGTTAGGGGCCTTGAGGATGGGAGCGTAGCAACGGGCCTGCACGACGTATAGAACGTCTCGCAGCCTGCGTATTGGAAATTAGACTTGCATATTATATTACCGTTGAGCATGTCAGCCCTTACGGGACGTTCAAAACTGATTATCCTCTTCGTAGGGCGGAAGGGAGAATTGAGTAACCTGATGTTCAAATCGCATTTGCGCTTGTTCGAAAACGTTATTTGGTAGTCGATAGAAAGTGCTGCAAACCAGTTTCCTATAATTATTATGACGTATCATTGTTGTGTTATTTTATATGTAAAACTTCTGCAAAACTATGATATGCCTGGACGCATCTTCAAAATAGACGTCCGGGGACATTCGAAATCGAAATAATAATGAATTATTACGCAGAAATACTAAAAACCGGTAGGTACGCAATAATAGTGTAATACCTAGGCGATTTCGAGGTGTCAGTCGCTACTGTTGCAATCATACCCTTAAATAATCCGTATAGGGGACCATCCATGCGCTGAACTCTGAAAAGGTCTTTCGGGGTTTTTGCGTTGGTGCCTGCTCATATGAAAACCACGAAATTTGTATGGCAATCTTGGTCCCGCCTCCTTCCAGCAGTGTAGTTTTACAAATAAAATAATGATCTCATAGTAAGAATGGATTCGATTCAATTTTATGAGTTGCCTTGTACCCATGGGTAGTTATACGTTCTTTTATGGTAATAAATATCCAGATCCCAGCAACCAGGTATGTATTTATTTGTGTAAGTATTGCAGTTTCTGGGTACCTGGAAATAACTGTTCAACTAGTGGGTCCCCTGACCAGGTGCCTCACGCAATTTTGAAAATAGGCTCAAATTCTGCCTATGTACCACGCTCAATAGTAGCTATTTTTCGTAACGTTTAATTGATGCAAAAAACTGCCACACTCATAAGTAGTCCGACCACCCGCTTTTCGTTTCCCCCAACATCTAATCACAAAGTTTTGGGCTGAACAAAGTAATTTCGCTTGGAGTGATCAGTCGAACGATTTGGCGGAAATATCCCATGCCAATTTTCTTGAAAATGATTGATTTTTCCCAAAATGGAGTGCCTGGTTAACGAGTTTTTCAATCCCCACTTTTCAACCAGAAAAAGTGGTTTTCAACCAGAAAAAGTGGAGTTTCGACTGTGGAAAATCAGTATAAGTGGTATCTGCCTAACTTGAAACGTGGAAAAAAAAAATCGGAGGAATCTGCAGAGAAGTGAACGGAGGGACAAAATTATTCTCTACTGAACCAACATGAAGGGTATAAACATATGAAGGAGTAAATACATTAAAATATCCGGCTGACGGCCCACCGGCCAAAGCATTTCATGTATAGCGAAGTAATTATTGTAAACAATTATTGTAATGCATTGCATGTGCAAATAAGAAATAAATAAAATGCACTAAAATACCAGAATACATACATCCGGAGTAGTTTTAAAGAAATATTAAGTAGGTACTTACCTGACCGATACGCAGCTACTTAAATTCCAAAATACGTTACAATAACTACCTATTCCGAGCTTAGAGGATCTGGCGGGTCTGGAGGCTTCAACACGAGTACTCATTACTAGTGGTAGGTGTCGTGAGTCCCTCCCGGGAACACTCCTATAATATTAAGTTCTCACCAATATCCAAACGCCAAACTAAAGCTCCGTAAATAAAGATATGAGTGGGGACAGGCGACAGAACCCGGGGTTACTCAACCTGGGGCCCCACTACCAGCTCCTTGCAAGGAGTTGGAGGGAGAGGCCCCCAAGTCCTATAAAACCCTGGATCCTGGAGCTCAAGCTTCAGTCGACACTTCCTCTAACCAGCTCTCTCTTCTCTCTCTTACCTTCCCTCTCAGATGATCGGTTGACTACAGCCGCCTGAGAATTTTACCTCCTCTCCTCCTCCTTGTCTAGATGATCGGTTGACTACAGCCGCCTAGACAAGGGACCTCTCCTTCACCTCTCCTTTACCTAGATGAACGGTTGACTACAGCCCCCTAGGTAAAATTCACTCATCCACCTCCCTCTCCTCCCAAGTCGTAGATGTTCGGTTGACTACAGCCGCCTGCGACTTTTCCTTCCTTCCTTTCCTTTACCTAGATGAACGGTTGACTACAGCCGCCTAGGTAGAATTTCACTCATCCACCTTCCTCTCCTCCCAAGTCGTAGATGTCCAGTTGACTACAGCCGCCTGCGACTTTTCCTTCCTTCCACGCCACCGTGATGAGAATTTTAAATTCATCACAGTGGTGAACCCGACGTTCACTCAACCTTCTTCCTACCCACCTCATGTGTCGCCCCAGTCTAGTTCGGTGTCCCATATTTTAAATTCAGCTTTCAAACAGTCAGTGTAAATTCGCAATTCTTGGCCCAACCTCACCACTCAACTCTCAACTCAACGCACCTCCGCTTCCGCCGATTGCGAATTTCAAAGTTCAAAACTACCTCAAATTTTTGAATTTTAGTTACAGACATGGACCCGAAATCACCGACGCCGCCGATCCTCCGGCCGTCCCTGCTGCAGCCGCCGACCGCTGCGACGACTGACGCCGACAACCCCTTCACCAGCCTCTCACCACCCGGCTCCTCCGCATCCGCAGCAGCCACCGCAGCCACCGCCGCCGCTACGGCCGCGGCCGCCACCGACGTCATGACGGCGTCTGCAGCTTTCCCTCTGTCGCTGCCCCCCTTCTACGCACACGACCCCGCACTATGGTTTTTCCAAGTGGACGCTGCATTTTCGGCCGCTAACATACGCAGCCAGAAAACTCGGTATTCCCGGATCATTTCGCTGCTGCCATACGATATCCTGCTCCAGACTTCGGATATCTCCCCCGACGCCGCCGCTGCGTACGACGACCTCCGCAGTCGCCTCATCAACGTCTACCAGCCGTCGAAGATCGCCCGAGTCGCCGCCCTCTCCCAACCTCAACACCTCAGCGACCTCAAGCCCTCCCACCTCTACCGACGGCTGCGACACCAGCTGCAGGGTATTATGACCGCTGACATCGCACGCACGTTCTGGTTACGTGCCCTCCCCCACCCCATCCAGATGGCCCTGGCCAGCCACCTCGACGGTCCCGACGAGCCCCTCCTGCGACTCGCGGATACCGTTCACGACTTGGCCGCAGCGGCCACCGTCGGCGAAGTATGTACGCCACGTCACCCCCCGCCTCTACGGGACCGCACCAAGTCCCGAGACCGCAACCGGCCCCCCTCCCTCGACAGACGTCGCCCCGCTTCGACAGATCGCCGACGCGACCCCTCAGCCGACCGCCGCCGCCAGCGCTCACCCGAACGCCGCAACGCATCCCCTCCTCGCCAGCGCAGAGGGCGGTCCCCAGCCGCTGCACGCCCCTCCACCTCCAACCGCCCCACCAACACCACCTACCTCCCAGCGGACCCCCCCCACCGATGTTTCTATCATGTCAACTTCGGTGGGGAGGCCCGCAAATGCCAGCCCCCCTGCTCCTTCACCCCTAAGCAGGGAAACGCGGACGCCCGCCGGTAAACCCGGCGGGCCCCCCTCCTCGCCAACACGGGGGGGACCATGACCAACCCCCCCCCCGCCCCCCGCATTCATACCACCACCACGAAACCCCGTTACCCCTCCTACGCCGCCGCCACGGCCGCCAACCTCCCGGCCGCGCCTGCCAGCGCCGCCAAAACCCTCACCCCGCCATCAACCGTTCCCCCACCTCGGAACGTCCCCTCCACGCCCGCCTCCAGGGCAGCCACCCTTCCGGCCGCAACTTCCGCCGCCGCTACCGTTCCCCCACCACGGAACGGCCCCTCCACACCCACCTCCAAGGCAAAACCCCCTCCGGCCGCCACTCGCGCCGCCGCTACCGTTCCCCCAACCCGGAACGACCCCTCCACGCCCGCCTCCAGGGCAGCCACCCCTCACGCCGCCACTACCGTTCCCCCTCCCCGGGGCGGGACCAACCCACCTCCTACAAAGCGGACCAACCTCCCTACCGACACCACCGTTCCCCCCCCCCCCCCCCCCCCCCCCGGAACGGCAAAAAAACTCCCCACGTTTCATTCGAAGAGGACCGACCACCTCCAGCACAGATACCCACCTCCGCAATCCTGCAACACACCCTTCCGACCCACCAGCGACTTTTCTTGCGTTGTAAGAAAACTAACATACCTTTCCTGGTGGACACAGGGGCGGCGCTTTCAATCTTCCCCAACAACATCCTCCGGCGTCAGGCGCGCTGCCACCGGCAGCTTCTCTACGCCGCCAACGGCACCACCATCCCCTCGTACGGGACATACCGCTCATCAGTTCACATGAGCGGTCTCGCGTACGAGTGGGACTTCACCGTGGCGGACGTGGAGAAGGCGATCCTGGGGGCCGACTTCCTCGCCTACTTCGGCCTCCAGGTCGACGTCCGGAACGCGCGCCTGATCGACCCACAAACCAATAAACCCATACCCGGGTTTATTCACGCGATAAACCACCCCCCCACACAATTTGAACGCCTCCTCCTCAACTACCGCCCCCAGCGCCGCCCCTCGGCCCACATCTCCACCGTCCAACATCACATCGAGACTTCAGGCCCCCCCATCACAGCGAAGGCCCGACGACTCCACCCTCTTCAACTATCAAAAACTCGACAGCACTTCAACAAACTAATAGCCGACGGTATCATCCGCCCCTCGAAATCCCCTTGGGCTTCTCCACTCCACATCGTGCAGAAGCCCAATGGGGATATTCGCCCCTGCGGGGACTACCGGCGCTTAAACGCTAAAACTACACCTGACCTGTACAACGTTCCCCACCTACGGGATTTCTCGTCCCATCTCCACGGTACCACCATCTTCTCTACCCTCGACATTTCCAGAGCGTTCCATCATATTAACATCCACCCCCCCGACGTCCCGAAAACCGCCATCATTACCCCGTTCGGTTTATTCGAATACGTGAAAATGGGCTTCGGGTTGAGGAACGCAGCACAGACATGGCAGCGCTATATGGACAGCATCCTGCGAGGCCTACCGTTCGTCTTTTGCTTCCTCGACGACGTCCTTGTAGCCTCCAGAACACCAGAAGAACACCTCAACCATCTCCAGCAGATCCTCGACATCTTCTCCGCCGAGGGCCTCCTCGTTAACACCGAAAAATGCGTTCTCGGCCAACCCTCCGTCCGCTGCCTCGGCCACCAAGTCTCGGCCGAAGGCATCAAGCCCCTCTCGGACAAGGTCCACGCCATCATTGATTTTCCACAACCCCGCACTGTGACGGAACTCCGCCGCTTCCTGGGTATGTTAAATTTTTACCGCAGACACATAAAACACGCAGCACAACATCAACAGCCACTCATACACGCCATCCCCCAACCCTAAAAAAAAAATGACAACCGCCCCATCACCTGGACCCCCCAACTCACCGCCTCCTTCAAAATTTGCAAGCAGGACCTAGTAGACGCCGCTCTATTAGCCCATCCCGATCCTCATGCTCCCCTTTCCATCACTACCGATGCGTCCGACTGGGCCATCGGGGCAGTGCTCCACCAGCACACCGGCGCCACCCCCCAACCCCTAGGCTTCTTCTCGAAAACATTGTCCCCCACCCAGAAAAATTACTCCACGTTCGACAGAGAACTCCTCGCCATCCACGAAGCCATCAAGCACTTTCGTGACTTCGTGGAGGGCAGGCAGTTCTCTGTCATCACCGATCATAAGCCCCTGACCCACGCCCTCCTCCAAAACCGCAAATCCGCCTCCCCGCGTCGCCTCCGGCAGCTCGAGTTTATCGGACAATTCACGTCCGATATCCGATACTTGCCGGGGGCTGACAACTGCGTGGCGGACGCGCTATCCCGACCCACCCCTACCCCCGCGCCGGTGGCGGAGCTACTGCCATTCCCCTCCCCCCAATCCCTCAGAAACAAACAAAACCCTTCCGCTGACCCAGCCCTCTCCAACCTCATTTCCGCATCCAAGTTGGAACAACTGCCGCCCCTCAACCTCTGGTGCGACGTGACGGCCGATTCACCGCGCCCTTACGTCCCACCGGAACTGAGGCGGCAGTTGTTCCTCCATTACCATTCCCTCCACCATCCTGGCATCAGGGCTAGCCGAGACCTTATCAAAACGCGGTACTTCTGGCCCCACATGAACACAGATATTCGTAACTGGGTTCTGGGGTGCCAGAAGTGCCAGCGATTCAAGGTCTCGGCCCACCCCCATGTTCCCCCTCAATCCATCCCCGACTCCCTCCCGTGGGAACATGTGCATCTGGACTTAGTGGGCCCCCTTCCCCCGTCCGAGGGGAAGAAATACTGCCTCACGATGATCGATCGTGCCACCAACTGGGTGGAGTGCATCCCGCTCGCCCACATCACCGCGGACGCCGTCGCGACGGCTTTCCTCACCCAATGGGTTAGCCGTTACGGTTGTCCGCGAACAGTCACGGTCGATCAAGGGAGGCAGTTCGAATCCGCCCACTTTTCCGATTTACTACGTTCCCTCGGGATCCAAAAAATCCACACTACCCCGTACCATCCCCAATCCAACGGGAAAATAGAGCGGTGGCACTCGGTCCTCAAGCAGGCCATTTCTACATCAGCCAATTCCCCTTCCTGGACAAAATCCCTTCCCAACATTTTGCTCAGCCTGCGCACATCAGCCCGTCCATCAGACCAAACCAGCCCCGCACAAAATGCCTTTAAAGACCCACTACGTTTACCAGCCGACATTTTCACCCCAAATCACACACCGTCAATTAACAGGGAGCCGCTACACTCAACAACACCGACAAACGACACCACTTATCCCAAACGCTTTTTCACCACCACACACATGTACCTGAAAGAGCCCGGCATCCATAAAACTTTCCAACCACTTTATGCCGGGCCCTTTCAAGTCATCCGCACAACACACACCACCGCAACCCTGTTAATTGACGACAAACCACATACAGTCCCGTTAGCCAGGTGTAAACCCGCACCTGTGCTAACCCAACCCCCTAACGCTATCAGTCTCCCGCCGTCCGTTCGCAATGCAACATCCCCTGTCTCCACAACGCCCGTCACCTCCGTCGCCGTTTCCGGATTTCGATTCGGATCCAGAAATGGCGGCGATTCTCCGGGACGTTTTCGTCCCGGACCCGCTCTCCCCCCCTACCCCCTTCGCCCGGGCCGACATCACCGCTTTTCTTCGTCCCGCCACGGATCTCCGGACTACCTCCCCGGCCCCGGCGATGGAAGTACCCCCAGTGGAAAATTCTGCGCGAATTTCGCACAGCACAAGCCACGGGGGTACACCCTCCCTACTCCCCCACAGACCCATTAATGTCCTCCATCCTTCGCGAGTTCCACCTCGCGGAACTCATGCCCCCCCCACCCCCCGTTCAAATCACCATTCCCCCAGTAAATTTCGACCCCCCACCCCCCGTTCAAATCGCCAATTCCCCAGTAAATTTCGACCCCCCAATTTCAACGCCCCCACAATTTTCTATTTTCGACCCCCCCATTTTAACTTCTCCCCTTCAAACGCCCCAACCCCCCGAACCCACAACGCCCCCTCCCCCCCCCCCCCTCCATCGCCGGGGATATCCCCAATAGTTTCCGCCGGGACGAAACGGCCCGGGCGGCGAAACGGACGGAGGGAGCGTCCCCACATTCCCCGCGTCCCGGCGGCCGAATTCCCCGCCCCGCTCTGAGCAATCACGGCGGGGCCTTGAGATTCCGGGACAGTGCTGGTGTCTTCTTAATCCACTCGCACTGTACCGGAACTCGGAGCCCCGCCGTGCCTGCCTCGCCACGGGCTGCCGCCACCCACCACCCCCGCACACTTCACTCACACACTCACTATCACTCACCACACAAAACACACACCCAGGAATCGGCGGTTTCCAACACCCCGTTCCGATCTGTCACCCAAATTTGCACAGATATTGTAAATGTTGTAAATACTGTAAATATTGTACATATACCTTCATCTCGCCCATGCCGATCACTTTTATAAATGCCCAATGTTTATGAATACTGACCACTATTGTAAATATCATCCTGTAAATACTCTCATCATCCTTGCAATGTCACCCCTGTCAATATTCTCCTGCCAACCTTGTACATATTCGTCAACTCATCCTACTTACTTCCTATACTTACTATGTTTACTTCTATTCTTACCATGTCACTACTACCTACGCTTACTATTCCATGTTCTTACTACTACTTAGTTGCTATACTCACTCCTATACTTCCTATGTCACTACTACTTACGCTTACTATACCATGTTAATACTACCTATGCTTCCTATACCATGTTACTCCTAGAATTAAGACACGCCTTCAGCTCAACCCCTTGTTTGCACCGGCCCTCAGCCCCTGTCACCTTGCGCCCTCAGCACCACCTCTTGTTTGCCGTAGCCCTCAGCTCCTGTCACCTTGCGCCTTCAGCAACCACCTTTTGTTTGCCGTAGCCCTCAGCTCCTGTCATCTTGCGCCTTCAGCACCAATATTGGTTCAAACTGGGGGGACCTCTGTCGTGAGTCCCTCCCGGGAACACTCCTATAATATTAAGTTCTCACCAATATCCAAACGCCAAACTAAAGCTCCGTAAATAAAGATATGAGTGGGGACAGGCGACAGAACCCAGGGTTACTCAACCTGGGGCCCCACTACCAGCTCCTTGCAAGGAGTTGGAGGGAGAGGCCCCCAAGTCCTATAAAACCCTGGATCCTGGAGCTCAAGCTTCAGTCGACACTTCCTCTAACCAGCTCTCTCTTCTCTCTCTTACCTTCCCTCTCAGATGATCGGTTGACTACAGCCGCCTGAGAATTTTACCTCCTCTCCTCCTCCTTGTCTAGATGATCGGTTGACTACAGCCGCCTAGACAAGGGACCTCTCCTTCACCTCTCCTTCACCTCTCCTTTACCTAGATGAACGGTTGACTACAGCCCCCTAGGTAAAATTCACTCATCCACCTCCCTCTCCTCCCAAGTCGTAGATGTTCGGTTGACTACAGCCGCCTGCGACTTTTCCTTCCTTCCTTTCCTTTACCTAGATGAACGGTTGACTACAGCCGCCTAGGTAGAATTTCACTCATCCACCTTCCTCTCCTCCCAAGTCGTAGATGTCCGGTTGACTACAGCCGCCTGCGACTTTTCCTTCCTTCCACGCCACCGTGATGAGAATTTTAAATTCATCACAGTAGGTTTTATATATATTTAACAATGCGAAATATGTAGGTAACTAAAATGTGTATTTGTCTGTTTGAAATATACATGAAATATGTTAACTGTATAAAATAATTTTCTGAAATATGTACAAATGGGTAAAAGTTTTGAAGTCAAAATAAATTGTGAAAATACGTAGGTAGTACCTACTAGGTAATGTTTATTTAATAATAGAAAATGAAATTTTATAAAACGTTAAAAAACCTCACCGTTGTGTAATAATTTACCGTTATGTAATAATTTACCGTTATGTAATAACTTGCCGTTGTGTAATAATTTGCCATTGTGTAATAATTTACCCATAAATAATACTTCAACGTTTGTTCAAGTTTCACAAGTACCTACCAACAAAATCCAATAGTCCATCACTTATCAAATTAAATAATATCGCAGAACAAACAACTCGACTTCATACAGCCATCCTTGATTATAATCAGGTGCTCCGTAGCGATGATATATTATTTATCCAGGCCGGATTTATACCGTTTGATTCACGATCGTGTTGTTTTTGGTGCACATGAACGGCTCGACTTACAATACTCCGGGTGGTCTCAAAAAATTGTTTAGCTCAAGACAAATTTAATAACGTAAAAAAAACCATACCCTTATATCGAAAGTTTTCGAGATACGGCGTTCTGAAAATTTCAACCCCTATTTTGAACCCCTTAGAGATGACTGACAGTAACGCCGAGCTTCGAGGACCAAATAGACCCCGAACGGAACCTGTTAACCCGAATTTCATCAATTTTTTTTCATTGTAACTAAGAAAAGTGGCCAGTACGGCGGGCAGACAGCAATTTTTTTTATTGCATTTTCGGACTCTACGTACCTTGAAACGTAAACCATCAAATTTTGAGGAGGGTTAGAATTTTTTTTTTTTTTTTTTTTCATGCTCGATTCCAATGTTTCATTATTGAAAATAATAAACCAATAGGTGTCTCAAGGTGTCTCATTTAATGAACTATTACTTAGTTGATACAATTTGTTTGACTCAATGAAATATTTGAAAATCTGTATTAATAGCGAAATGTGTGAAATTAAGATTTGTGTTAAAACTGTTGAAGAAGTGTCAGTATGAACACATCTACCTAGTTGAAATTTATGGATACATAGCCTGGGGGAAAAAAATGTGAAGATATACGAATCCTATTCCTGCTCATTATCATCTCGTTTCTGCTCACTTGTAACCTCACTCGTGTATCACTTGTAAGCTCACTGAAATATCCGTATAATTACTCGTATTTATGTAGGGTACTTACACATCATTTCCAGACACCGGGTGTGAAAAATCAGGACCTTTTTCTTGAACCTTACTTAACAACAATCGTCGTACCTAACGTAATAAATCACTGTAGCCGCAGGAGTGACGCTCTAGTTGGCTTCCTGTTAAATGATTTTACGATCGGGAAGTCGATGTACTCGATCACCCCCATTACCAGACTGCCATACTGGTCAGACTCGGACTGGTAGTGTGAAGAATAGTAATCGCACAGATAGGAAATAGCGTGGGGTTGTCGAGCGGAAAGAGGTCAATGATTGGTCCCATGGCTCGTTAAATCGGATATCACGTATCGATATTTCTGATTATACCACAGGAAAGTGTTTCTCGTATTTGCTTCACGTACTTGGAGTCTGATTTAAACCATCCCTTATATACTATACCTCGCTGAAGGAACTTCTTATTTGACAGAATCAAATCTGTCGTATTCCTACGGTCGCTCATTTCTCACTGTGGGATGAGGTAGGTGTAGAGGTCGCGGTGGAGAAGTTCAAGGTGGTCTCAAGGTGTGAGCTTACGAGTTTTCATGCTTTCTGGAGGGTTTCAAGCTAATTACTAATTAATTGAGTAAACCATACTATTTTATTGGTGCGAAGATGGGCCTGAAATGTCTATGCAATCTTTCGGGCTGAAGATCACTTGCTAGAGAATATTAAAAGGAAATAATTTATTATGCGCTAGTGCAATGGTTCGAAAATACGGTACCTACATGTTGTTTAGTACAAGAATTTTTCAATATTACATTTCAATAATACAATTTGCGAATATTTTCTGTCTATTCTGAATCCATATCAAGAGTTCGAAATTTTTTAAATATGTATATAAATTATATAATATTCATTCATAGGTACGTGATTGTGTCTGTTTCACTCAAAACAATACCTGACTGTTGCCTGCGGCATAAAAAATTCCAAATTTTGCCAAAGTGTAGGTAACCGATATTTAGCAATTTTTAAAAACTAAAATTTTATCCATTTTCCCTTTTGATAAAAGTATAATATATGTATTTGACTGTGAAATAGTATTTTCGGCCTATAAGTTTTCAGTTACCGTTCTATAAGAGTAACGCTTATGATTTTTTTTAGCAATTTTTTGCTATTCTGACCCTCAAAAATACTTCGTTTTTTTTTTTTTTTTTTTAATACACCAGCGTATAACACTTACATGATCGTACTTGCATTATATCCTGGTAGCTTCACTCTTCACCAGTGATCCAATCAAAGATCAAGAAGTGAAGCCTAAAGCAGTTTGGTTACTTATATAAAAACGCTGCAAATCCCTGCACAACGGTATATTATTTTGTACAGAATACCCTTCAGTTACAGATAACAGCTCTCTATATAGATGACCCTTCTATATATATTATATGTACTATTCTATACATATTATGTAGATCGCAGACCCTCCGTGGGTTAGTACCTAACGCCGTACTCGTTACTAGGTACCTACCTAAATCACGAGTTAAATGTTGCTAAAATAATTCTGTCGATGACAACAGTAACTAAAGTGGCGAAAAAAGTTGCATAAGTACCTACCAACAAACTCCAGCCCCTTCTACGTAGATGGTATAATGAACCGTTGTGTAATAATTGACCATTGTGTAATAATTTACCCATCAATAATACCTCAACGTTTGTTCACGTTTCGCTGCCTATCAACAAACTCCAAAAGAGCCATCATTTTTCAAATGAAATAATATCACAGAACAAACAACTCGACTTCATACACCTTGATTATAATCATGTGCTCCTTAGCAATGATTGTATCTCGGGCCAATTCCCGTTTGTTAGCGCGTCCCTGGTGATGATTTTCGGGCTGAATGTATACAATTTCATTCACCCTGCTGTTGAAAATGCCTGTCGGTGCAAACTTCTGGGCATTGCTGTGAACGAACGGCTGGACGTGCAATGCTCCGGGTGATCTTAAAAAACTCGTAGGTTCGAGAACTATTTAAAACCGTAAAAAAATCCGAGATAACGGCGTCCTGGAGACTTCAACTCCTATTTTTCACCCCTTAGGGATGACTGACATTAACGCCAAGCTTCGAGGACCAGATAGACCCCAAATGGAACCTATAAACCGAATTTCGTCAATTTTATTTCAAGGTAACTAAGAAAAGTGCTGCGTACGGCGGACGGAGAGAAATTTTTTTATTGCATTTTCGGATTCTACATACCTTGAAACGGAAACCATCAAATTTTGAGGGGGGGTTACAAATTTGTTTTCATGCCTGATTCTAAAGGTTCGTTATTGAAAATAATAAACCAAAAAAAAAAAGTTGATGCCTCAAGATTTAATAATAACCTGCTGGACAATAATATTGTTATGCACGAAATTGGGTATGAACAAATTTATCTATATTTACAAAAATTATTGCCTACCTATCATACTTACCTGCCTGCCTTTTGAATGATCAGGTGCCTCGTTTTACGTCAAGGTTACACAAGAAACCTCAGTAGGTAAGTAATCGAATGATAAATTGAGCAGACCTGAACCTCTTCCGTTTCTAAAAATAATAATTATATTTTTGTTTTTAGTAATAGGTAAGTAAGCCTAGTTATTTATGATGGTTATCAGATTATGATGAATAATGAAGCCTTGCCTTGTATGTTTGTGTATAATATTAAAGGGTTAGACAGTAATTTTTCTTCGTATTTGTTGAATTTGAAAAGCATAAATGGTCATAATATCATTATACCAATTGTATTATTATATTATATACCTATCATATTATTGTATATTTAAAATTATAACTGGACGAGGCCACGGGAAAAAAACATATTGAAGCGTTAAAAAATACTCACAAAACGAAAAAGGGAAAAATATGGTAAACGTTGGTTAAAATACGAGGCTCAGCGCTGAGCCTCCGTTTTATCGGCCGCGGTTGTCATTGGCAACCAGGTGAACTTCACAGGCAGGGCCTTGCTAATAGCAACTGAGTGGAGACACTTGTGTTTCTGTAGCTATCTCCTTGTTTTATGTTCGTTTGCGGTTGCAGGAGCGAGATTGTAGAATAAACGGCGGTTCGTCCCATCAGTCCGTTCGTGAGGGTCAAAAGGGAGGCTTTATTATAACCTCTTTAACCAACTATGATTACTTACCTAACTCACCTGACTATACCTAACTTACTTACCTGGCTTACCTTATGATTGCTTGCTTAGGTAAGTAATGATTACTTACCTAACTATGGATAATAGGTTAATATTAATTATGTTAATTTGGTTAACTTTCAAGTAATGTACCTGTCAGGAACTGCCAATTAAACATCTTTATTTCTTGTGTTTATGTTCTCATATAATTATAACTAAAAATGTAATTATACTTCTTGTAAGGACTTCAGTGATATTATTTAATGTACACTGCGAGGAACCGTGTAGCCTACGTATAGGAAATTTCACGCAGATCTCAACTGTACCATGTTAATGGGTCCTTGAGTAGACTTTACCCACTTTTAATAAAATGAAAATTACACACAATGAAGCTCAAATCCCAGAACACTTGTGAATTATAGGTAGGTAGGTAGGTACTCATGAAATGTGTAAACTTTCATAATAATTATTGTTTAAAGCAAAAAACTGACATTATGGGATATGCGATCTTTGGAAAAGGTGGAATTTCAATTTTCAAGGCCTGAAATTTCGCCTTCTCTATCAAAAACTTAAATCATAATGAATCTTTCGCCTTGGAAAAGGTGGAATGTCTATTTCTCAAGGCGAAAGATTCGTTATGATTTTCAAGTTTCTGATAGAGAAAGCGAAATTTCAGGCCTTGAAAAATTGAAATTCCACCTTTTCCAATTCTTAATGAAAATGCCTACGAAAATTCATTGAAAATTGAAACAATATACCTACCTTGAGAACTCATCTTGGTCTCATTCGAATTGTAATTTCAATCCTCATGACATTTATCTTGAATTGTTTTTCGGTTTGAGATTTCTTTAGACCGTTTTCTCTTTTAGCATAAAACAACAATCCCTACATTTATGAAGCTAGAAATGTGGTTTAGACAAATCAAATATGATCAAATTTCTGACGGACTTAGACGATGCAGCTCCGAGGTTGTTCCGCGCCAGTCGTTTGAGAGATGGAGTTAAGGATATGCCGTTCCCTTACGTTGAACTTCTAAACATTTTGGGCCCATTGCAGTAGATACTGATTTTCAACAAAAATTCGCTAAAAAAAAAAACAAGCCACCGACTGACTCTCGTCCATCCTCGGATCGGCCCGTTGCCTGGTGAAAACCCTCCGGTAATTGCACTTTTAGTAGTTTCCTGGGACCGCCCTTGGAGGGCTCGAGAGTCGGTGGAAAACCCCCAGAAGATGGGCAGAAAGTCCGACGGGGGGGGGGTTCAATTTAATTTCTCGGGTTTGAATTAAAAGTTGAGCTTCCTTTCCAACCCTTACACCCGCGAACCTGCACGTCTGAGTTCCCTGGAGGGCGATCGCCGCCTTCTTCTTTCCAAACTTCTTCAATCCCTCGGATTTCCTCTTTCTTTCCTCCGTTCGATCTTAAAAAAAAGGATCCTCGCTCCCTCGCATCTCTCCCATCCCTCTCCCTGGTGTTCCCTTGATTTTCTTCGAGTGTGTATTTCCCTGTTGTGGGGACGGGAATTGAGAGGCTCGATAATGCCAGATGTCTCCCGCTCAGGTTTTCACCTGAGGCCGCGCCCCCGCCGGAATCAGCTTCTTTTCCCCGGGGAATCTACCGACCGCTGTGTTCTCGGCTCCGGGATTATAATTAAATTCCCTTTTAATGGGGAAGAACTTGAAAAAATAATGAAAACAAAGTAATTATTAAATTGAACAATAAATTTAGTGAGTACTATAGAGTGAAGTTTCCGTCATTCAGTAGCCACAAAACGCTGCAAACTATCACACAACGGTTAATTATTTACCTGTATAGATGCTCCTGTATTTTCATAGATCATTCATTATTTATTACGGACTTCGAAAACGCTGCAAATTATTACACAACGGTTTATTATTTACCTTTATAGATGCCCCTTTTGCGTAGATCGCTGTTTGTTACAGAGTTCAAAAAAGCTGCAATTTATTACACAACGGTTTATTGTTTACCTGTTACCCCAGGAAAGCCCTAAATCGAGTGCTGGAGCCAACGGGCAATAGTTACGGTTTCATGAATATGCGGTGGATTCACGAATTCTATAATAAATTATTTGTTGTTACGTTATTACTTGTTGTTATGAAGAATAACATTGTTCAAGTTGGAAAAGTATATATATATCTATCATCTTACGTAATCCATAGGAGCCGGACCGGAAATTACGATTTCATTTAAAAAACGCGGGATTCAATCATTGTATAATTTATTTATTATAGACTGATGTTTATTACCTGAAATTGTTATAGAATAGCGACTCGAGACATGAAAGACTACATTATTTCTTTCAACAGTCAAAAATAGATGTTCTGGAGCAAAGTGCGTAAAATTCAACTTTGAGTGTGTGGGGGGGGGGGGGGGTCAAAAACTTTTATAATCTATGTAATGATAACCAAAACCAAGATAAATATAATCGACTCGATATTCGCTCACCAAAAGTTGTATAATATTGGAAGCTCGAAACAAAACAAGATTGTTTCAATATAGAAGAAAATAAATCTAATAAAAAATCGTCTAAATATAGGCAGGGGATCATAAGGGGGGGGTGTCAACAGTGTGCCACAAAAATTGCTTTTAATTGGTAATATACGCAAAAAATCAACAAAAATGCCCTTTAAATGACTTATTTAAGCTGTTGTACGAATTCGCTTTTATGTTCTGTTCTTGCTGCGTGATTGGAACTTCCATTTTCCTTCAAAATGGGAAGAACACATTGATTATTATGTGACTGTATAAATAGAGTTATTCTTGGACGTTTCATCGAAAACTTGAAGAGTTTCGAGGGGGTATTGGTAGGAATTGGAAGGATTCGAGGGAATTTTCTTGCCCATTGGTTCATAATTTTTGGCTAGTAAAGTTATTATCCTAATAATGGATCATGAAAGACACTTGTTCTACAGGAACTTCCTTGGGTGAATAAAAATCGAGCTTCGAAACCCAAAATTGTCTCTCGCAATGGTTATACTTAAGTAACCCTTCTATCTGAAACATATATCAGGTATCAGCCATAAACTGTGAGTACGAGAAGTGGTTTTTCTGTTGGGGATCCTGTATTGATTTTGGCCAGGTAATCCCAAAAATTTAGGTCAATCTGAAGATAATATTAACCGACACCTTATACAGTTCAACACCCAGCCAACCTCAAATACAACTCACAGCTTCCAGGGGTGGAGGTGGAGGAGTTAGGTTTAGGTAGACACATAAATTGTAACCACTTTAGCGACCGCAGAGACTACTCAACCTCTTCGAAATATTTCATACAAATTTGTTGTATTTTTCTTCGCAACTACCGCTAAAAATAATTCAAGTATTAACACGGATTGTTCACTAACCAATTCTGACTGTGGTGTTGTAGATAGTTTCTCACTACCCTCGAAATGATTCAGTCGCTGCAATCACCCCATCGCAGTATCAAGCGTAAATCTTGCTAGTTATTGCGCGGCGGCTCCTTCGAGCTCGTTTCCGTTTTGACGATAAATTTCTCGAAACGAGCTCCCGACTTTCTACGGGCGTTACGAGAGAAAACTTCATTTTTATTTTTAGGAATAAACCTCTCGCCGCGCCGATACCAACGCTTCAGGGTTATGGCCAAACATTCTGGATATCCCAGAAAAGCCGTTGAAGTGAGAACCGATGTATCCAATGGACGACATGTTGGAGTTATAGGCAAACATTACTTGAAGTGGACAGTTACTGTCGATGTTGCGATAACTTCAATGGAGATTGTTCGGATGACAGTTGTATGGGGACGTAAACATTCCATCTACCTACTTTATAATGGAGACGGGGATCCATATGAGAACCGTCTGGTTGAAAGTTTAAAAAAGGCTGCCAAGTTTAATGGCAAAGTCCTCCGCGTAGTTTGAAGAAAAAAGTTCCTGACAGTTTCATCAAAATCAGGCCACAGGTTTGTGAGTAAATTGAGTACCACGGATTTTGCGCTTGCACATGCTCAGTGGCCATACAAGTGATCCGATTTCGTTGAAATTCTTTGGGGACCATCTAGGAGCTACATCCCAACTATACCAAATTGAGCAAACTCGGGCCATTGTTTCATAAGAAATTGAATACCGTCGATTACGCGTTTGCGCATGCCCAGTGGCCATGCAAATGATCCGATTTTGTTGAAATTCACTGGGGACCATCCAGAAGGTAGGTACACCCCTACTACCCACTAAATTTTGTCAAAATCGGGCCATTGTTTCATAAGAAATTGAATACTGGGGATATCGCGTTTGCGCATGCTCAGTGGCCATTTGTTTGCACGAAGTGAAAAAGGGTTTTTTTTTTGTTGAATCTGGTTGATGTTTCGGGGAAGTTCGATGGATAGTAAAGGACCCCCTCTCATCCGCTATGGACTTGTCTGATAAACGAGGCATCAGTTGCCAGTACGCAAGCCCTCAATTGCCAAAATGATAGGCATCGTGTAGAAAAACTTAAAGCAAGTGCTGGCTACCCCTCCCCTTTTTCACATCTATACGCATGGTACGTTGCCTAATGCAATTAAACTGGTCTTTTTGGTTCATTATTCTGTGAATAATACACCTATGTATTCGCTGTATTGTATTGAGGGGGCGTTACCCCCTCAAAATGTTTTCTTTTACGTTTCAAGGTGTGTAGATTCCAAAAGTCCAATGTCTGACCGCTGTCCGCCGTATCATCCATATTATTATCCACTTTATTTTCGGTATAAAAAATTCGACATTCCGCACACAGGCTCCATTTGGGCCCTAGTTGTGTCCCGAAAATTTGCAGCCCGATCGGAATATACCCAAAGGTCGAAAATAGTTGTACAAATAGTGTTTTTTTAAAATTGGTATTTTAGTAACATGAGCTTGTGAGGTATCGATTTCTGTTTTTTATGACAAGGAGACCGAATATGAAGTCGATTTTGACCCAAGAGTGGAAAATTTCGGTTCTAGCCTTAAAATTTACGTTGAATTTTGGTCTAAAATCGACGTTCTTCCGCACACCTTTTCGAAAACATCTCGATCCTAGTTGTGCTCCGAAGCTCGCCAGCCCGATCGGAATACACCCAGGGGTGTTTGGGTGAAAAGTGGGTGTAAAAATAGGGGCTGTCGAGGTTTTTTTTCAGTTTTTAGCGAACATAAGCTTGTATTGTTTTCCATGTTTTTAGAGCGAGAAGACCGAATACGAAGTTAATTTTGACCGAATAGCGAAGAACTGAGGTGTAATGAAGGTTCAGCCCCAAAATTCATTTTTTATGAGTCAGAAACCCTGAAAATTGTCTGAAACCAACAAAACCTTTGTATAATAACACTAGAAGTAGTATCAACAGATGAACCAATACAGTTTAATGGCACTATCAATGACAAAGATAATTTGGAAAAAACCGGTGCAAATTATTACACAACGGTTTACTATTTACCTGTATAGCTGCCCCTTCTGCGTAGATAGTATAATAAACCGTTGTTTAACAATTATTGACAGTTGTTTAATGAGTTACCTTTGTGTAATAATTTACCCAATAATACTTCAACGTTTGTTCAAGTTGCAAAAGTACCTATCAAAAATCCAAAAGAGCCATAATTTTTAAAATGTAATAATATCACAGAACAACCAACTTGACTCCATAAAGCCATCCGTGATTATAATCAGGTGATCCGTACCCGTATGAGTCCCATCTGGGACGGATTTATACCGTTTGATTCACGATCATGTTGACGGAGCTTTTCGGTGGAAACGAACGCTGGTCGTACAGTGCTCCGGGTGATCTCAAAACTTGCATGCTGCAGCAAAGCTAACATGTGTCCTGCAGAAACTCGTAGTGAGCAAGCATTTTATATGCTTCGTGGAGTATATAAAGGTTTTCCATACACGATTTGAAACAAGCAAAGGTCCTAAGGAGGCTTCCTAGGATAAGGGGGAGATAAATTAATTAGCCTCAGGGCTCACCGAGCTGATCGGGGCACATTCTTGTCATTTGTACCCAGCAGTCCTAAGGAGGCTCCCTATCTAATTTCAGCATCGTCAGCTTCATAGGATGAGGGGGAGGGAAATTAGCCTCAGGGCTCTCGTCACATCAGTCTCCTCACATCAAGCTCGCCACATCACTCTCGTCACGGTTTTTCTTCAATACCCCTTCGCAAAACCAGTAGTTAGTTTTCACTAATATTTTTCACTGGCCGAACCTCAAGAACCTCCTACCTTACAAAACCATATAAAATTCTAAAATTCTTTAGTTCAAGATCAATTTAAAAACATAAAAAAACCATACCCTTCTACTGAATGTTTTCGAGCTACGGCGAACATTTCAACCCCTATTTATCACCCCTTAGTTAGAGATGACTTTCAGTAACGCCGAGCTTCGCGGACCAACTCGACCCCGAACGGGACCTTCAAACCAAATTTCATTAGTTTTGGTTCATGTAACTAAGAAAAGCGCGAAGTACGGCGGACAGACAGAAATTTTTTAAATTGCATTTTCAGATTCTACTTACCTTGAAACGTAAACCATCAAATGTTGATGGTGGGGGGGTTAAACTTCTTTTTTTCATGATCCAAAGGTTCACTAATGAAAATAATAAACCAAAATAAGAAAAAAAGGAGCCTAGTTCGTGTTTTTGGGGGCCAAAATTAGTGGAAACCATCCGAAATAGCTATTTCAAACATTGCACATGAAAGACAATAAATGAACAGCCAAAAATGCTGTAGGTATGTCCAAGAGAATAATAAACCAATGTGACGACTGCGTTTTTTTTTTAAATTTTACTATAATATCCGACTCTTTATTAGGGATTAATTAATTCAAACCTCAACTTATAGGCAGTTAGTATGCAGAACGGTGTTGGCTTTAGTTAGGTATTATGGTGTAGGCCAGGGCCCTTGGTTCTGTTTCGTGTATCTACTATCGTTTCTTGGTTTGTATTATTCGTAATTAAAATATCATTACGTTACCAGGCTCTTAAAATCCAGCGTCGTATAGCGGTAGGTAGTACCTCATATCATACGAGGCACATTATATTCTTTACAAACGTATAACTATTGTTATACGTGTTGGTCTTATAATACTGGTGTTATTGGCGATGATGGCGCTCGCCGCGTCGTTTGCGAGCTGTAGTAGTGGACAGACAGAGGCTCGACAGGATGTGCTTTGCTCCCACCTGCATACTCACCCCCATCTGGCGGGCGTCGGCCTGTACGAGGCATTGACTTGAGCAAGGCGGCAGGTAGTGCGCATCAGCTGCGGTGTCCGAGCGGTTAAGGAGTTGGACTTGAAATCCAATGGGTTCTACCCGCACAGGTTCGAATCCTGTCCGCAGCGCAAAGTTTTTTGGCACTCGTTCAAGGTTTTCCGCGCCTTCTCTTATTCAAGATATACAAATAAATGGGTGAACTTCCGTAAGTATGTGTCTCCACTTTGAAACCAATGGAAATCTGTCATTACCCTGCCGTTATCAATTATGTTTGATCGGAGTTCAATTACATAAGGGTTATATGGATCATTGACCCGCTTACTGACTCACCAACAGCGTGGGGACACATGCGGAACTTCTTGACTGTGGTAATAGTTCCGTATGTTTCCTCCCCACTTTTTCAAATTCCATATTTCTCATGTACGCGCAGGAGAAAGTTAATTCATCATGGAACCATGGGAAAGAGGAGATTCTGAAGTTCCCGAAACACTCGTCAAATTCATTTCTTCGTAGGATAATGACAGATTTCTATTGGTTTCAAAGTGGGGACACATGCAGAGCTACACCCAAATAAATAACTATAATTTCATTAATCTTACGGTACCTCAGTTCACAATATTTATGGCTTAACTAGCAAATGCCTCCCGACCCCCCCATTATGTACCCTCTCCCAAGGTTATTCCACTAGAAGGTACCTGTCAAGGAGAATGGGAAGGAGCCTGGGGAAACCCCAATGAGCGCCGCGTCACTGGTCCCTACCTACCACCTTTCACTCGCGCTTATACGTCAGTCTTGTTTCTACTTCTTGCGAATTTGTGAAGAGACCGCAATTTCCAACAATTTTTAGCAATTTCTGAAACTTAAAAACTCAAATTTGAACACTTTTCTGAGCGCCAAAAATTTTGGCCGTAAAATATATGATGTCTTATGTAAACTAATCGCTTCCCACCATTTTCGGCAATTTTGAGAGATTTTTCACTAGTTTAGCGATTTTTGAAAATTTAACTCAAATTTGAACACTTTTTGCGGGCCAAAATTGCTCATCTTCGAACTTGATTCCTACTTTTGTGTTACTGATATTTTGCCGAAATTAGAAATTGTTTACATCGTAGCCAAGGTCAGATATCGTCAGGAATAACATATATATATTTTTTTTTTTTCGGAGTAGTAACGTTTTTAAAATTTCAGAAATATTATTTTTTCAAATTCGTCTAATGTTTGAGCAGTTGTTGTGGTCCCTAGATAGTACTTTCAAGACTTGAAGTACACCATGCGTATGGAAAATTTAACGCTGATTCCGAAAATGAGGTCAAAAAGTAAAATTAAATGAGGTAAAGCGGAGAAATTTGAGTTTAAACGGAAAAACATGGTTTTCCTGAAAAAACCTTTAAAAAATCATATCACGAGAACGGATTGAGATAAAAATATGCGGTTGGCGGCATTTTACTCCATTTTTGATGTAGTTTTACGCAATTTTTTTTTGCATCTACGAGCGGATCACCCTGTATATACATATACATATTAAAAATTGTTAAAATCCCTGGGTTCGATTCAGGGTGCCTTGAAACGGATTTGTATGCAAAAAATTTTCAAAAACTCAGGTACTAAAATTTTTGGAGCCATTGCAATAGCTTCATTTTCTTCAAAACTTCGCTAAAAACGGAATTTTAAGCTAGGTATAATACGTCATCCAAACATAAAATAGCTTTCAATAATAATCTATCGAAAGAATAGTGGATGAAATTAAAAGGATAGTACCTAACGTAAAACGTTTGTTTTGAACTGAGCCGGTGCGTATTCCAGAGACTCCCACAGTGGTGAAGGGACCGCCTACGTCATCGGCCAGGAGCCCCCTTCGATTGACAGGTACCGTCTAGTGAAATAACCGTGCCCTCTCCTATAAATTATGACCCCATTCGAAATCAGATTATCCATGTTGGACTCATCATTATTTGTATCAATATTCATGTAAGATGTGAATGCTGTGAATATTATTAAGCAGTATTATAATGTTATATAAGCTTTGATTCACTAGGAGTGGAAATTGGTGGCCATTTTGAACGTCATAAATCCCAATCCTACAAAACCGCTGACGCCAAATACTAATAGAAACTATAGTATTAGTATGATACTACTAAAATACTGATAGTAAATAGGTAGATAGTGAAATGCGTGATGTGTATCGTCAAAATTATTATTAATTGCGTGATATTCAAAGTTTAATAAAATAATGGAGCTTCGAGGACATGGCAGGCGCAGGGGTCTACCACAACTGGCCTTCAAGACGCTTATGTGCGCTTTTCCGAAACATTCCATACCGGCTTGAAGAGAATTTGCGCTTTTCGGTTGTAGACGGTCATGCTGCATGGCAGGAATTTTTTTTCCGCCGTCCCTGTTGCTTATTACGTTTCCATGTTTTTCCACCTCTGGAGGCTTTATCGCAAAGCTCGATTATCCCTTCATCCCCCTTCCCCTTCCACAATGGGCTTTCCGTTATCAAAGTGCGGGAGGCGACTGTTAGCGGGAAGCCCCTAATGCCCCTCCTGGCGCTTTTCCGTATCTGGTTTTAACCCCTCCGCCGCTACGTCGACGTCACTCGGAGGAGACGCAGGGAGGACCTCGTCATTTCTGATAACCTCCACCACCGCCACCGCCTCACCGCTGTTCTATACAACCGCATTCCGCCGACACTTCACTTCTTCAGACACCGACTGCCACAATTCCCGCTGCCGCTATCTCACAAAATCCCCACCGACCTCGCTCTGCCTTTCGCTCATATCTGGTCCCATTTTCTTGTTTGTTACGATAAATATTTCACCCTTCTCTTCTGTTTAAACGTGGCAGAGCCGACTGGTCCCTATAATTCATAAGTATTGTATTTCCACAACATGTCTTAGTGGGGAATTGTGCTTCAATATAATTATTATAGCACTGCATCCATTCTGTACAGTGATAATGTTTGTCAAAAGTCCCAAGAACTACCAACTTAGGGAACCTCACATCATGATGTGCTTAAACTCACCCAAGAGAGACTGCCACTGAGCAGTACATCCATTATGGACTGTCACTGAGTCGTACATCCGATGTGGACCGTCACTGAGCCATAAATCGAATATGGAGCCGTACATCTTATATGGACTGTCACTGAGTCGTACGTCCAGTATGAACTCTCGCTGAGTCGTACATCCAATATATGGACTGCCACTGAGCCATACATGGAATATGGACTGTCACTGAGTCGTACATCAAATATGAACTCTCAAAGAGTCGTACCTCCAATATATGGACTGTCACGGAGTCGTACATCCAATATGGACCGCCACTGAGCCATTCATCGAATATGGGATGTCACTGAGTCGTGCATCTTATAAATATGGATTCTCACTAAGTCGTTCTTTTTATATAGACTCTGTGACAGAGTGTGACAGTAGGGGTGGACCCTCGAGAGTCCCCCTCCTAGACCAGCGAGCTTATCACCGATTAAGAAGGGATATCGATTAGGCTTCCGCGCACCGATCCCGTCTCCACCGGACCAAAAAACGACTCGAGAACAGCCGCACTGTTGCACTCCTCCCCACGTGACATACTTCTTGGTAGCAGGTATGAAAGGGAAAAAGGGGGAATGAAAAGTAGTATAAAGTTCTGGTTCAGGAAACGACATCTGAACAACTTCAAGGTGACTAACCTCCATCGTAATGGTACTACCTCAATATATTTTACTGGTGGAGAGCAAAGCTCCTGCATAGGAGTATTGGCGGATAATGTTGTCAGAGGTTGTTGTCCAGTAAACTGCGCTCATCTGGGCAACCTGTATAGGTGATCAACCTCCATCATTATGGTGGAACAACTGTTGGGACTTGTCAATTGGGACACGGCAATGGTCGCCTTCTGATGAGCTCAGTATATTTTAATTATGCTGACACTCTAAGGGGAGAAAGAGGGTTCGGGAAGCCAGTAGATGTACGTATTATCAAAGGGACAAGTTGTTTAGTAAAAGAATCCTTCTTGGAAACCTTTGGGTTTATCGTTCTAGTAAGCCCACAAAAAGTGGATGGAGTAGGTATGGTGAAGTGCTCAGCCCATATTACCGAACCACACTCTGCTACCATGTGACACCATTAGCGCGTCACGCGGGCAGGAGTAAAACATACAGTAAGATTAACAAACTGTTCCACCACCCTGGTCTAGAGCAAATGGTAAACAATAAAGTAGCCCAATGCTCGGTATGCCAGCGGTCAAAATCAGACCAACGCTCGTATGAAACTCACTTCCACTCCGGTTCTACACCCGATGCGGCAGCTATACGTAGACGTTTGTGGTGCCTTGCCCCGCACAAAAAACCAGCACACACGTCCTAGTGGCGTGGATGGTTTCGGTAGATTTTTTTTTCTTAATTCCGCTCAAAAAGCAAACAACGGAAACCATCATAGCAGCACTACAGACAAATATTTTCTCCAAATTCGGATATCCCACTACAGTAGTGAGCGACAACGCATCAGTGTTTAAATCAGCAAGTTTTAAAAATTTACTAATAGCAAACGGCGTAAAACAAAAAAAAACACTAACCACACTATGCGGCTCCCAATTTGGCAGAACGGCTCATCAAAACCCTAAAAACTTCGCTTACAGCGCATCACGTTGATCAGCAAGTCAAGTGGGACCCACATACCACTGAGCCCTACATCCAATATGGCCACTCACCATGACCAGCCCCCGTCGGTTTGTTCGTAAAATGTGATTCCTTCCAAGAGTCCTCTTCGAATGGTTTCCCTGAAGATGTCTGAAATTAATGATTATAAATACAGCCGTTAATCTTATTTGCTCAGTTTGATTTATTAAAAACATTTTTTATAGAATTTGTATTCTAATTTTAACTTAGTTTAACTTAACTTTTGATTTATTTAATATGAAAACTTGGATTAGATAGACACTTATGGTATAAACCACTTGGTGAGCTTCACTATTTTCACTGGATGAGGTTGTTTCCAGGTGTTTTCCTTGAAAATGATGACCAAGTCGTCAGCGCTTTATTGGAACGAAGGAACCGAGCGATCATTTGTTGCCTCGTTGGTACTTTTGTTCCACCATAATCATTCCAGCACTGTCCGGATACAGCACTACCGGTTCAAGTGGTACGAGGGTTTAAGAGCGTCGTTCTGTTTAATAGAGCCATAAACTAACAATAAAAGTGGGAACCACTCGAGGGGTGGAAGGCGGTGACGAATAGGATGACGCCATATCATTTAACATCCTACAACAGGCGTCAGTGGTTTGACTGTCGATGAGGGACTGCATCATCAAGTGAGACTACAGACTAATCGCTTCTTGAGACTGCTCCCTATACTTTCTCTCATTCCTACTACTATCCTAAGGTACCTGTACTCCACATTACCACAACATTACATATGTCTATGTTTCTACTATTCACCATCCATGTTTATGACGATGTGGGCTTGAATATTGTGGTGAGGTGGTTGAAAGTTGAGAAAGAATACACGTGCATACAGTCTCTCGTGAATTGTCATGAGTTAGTGACATATTGGGTCGTGTCAAGCGTTTAAAAATTCTCCCCATCAAAAATCGAACACAATATTAAACCCATTTTTTTTAAATCTCGATCCCAGATATCAAATAATTTATCCCCCGGAACAACGGACATTATTCGAGTGAAAGAGATAGATCCACTAGATAGTGCTGGATGTACAACATAATTAACGTAAGTATGAAAATAAGCGTACGCAAAAACGTAGCCGTCGCAGGTGGCCGAGTGGTCTAAGGCGTTGGCGTCTGAAGCCACTCGACTCCAGTGGCCCGGGTTCGCCTCCCGGCTGAAAAACGAAATTTTCTCGGGGAGAGGGTTGAGTGCACATGCTATAGTATACCTATATTGAATTGAGATAACGTTACGTCAACGAATTCAATACTTTTTTTTAAGCATAAACATGATAAGACTATTAAGTAGGTAACTTGCGAAGAAATCCGTCGTCACTAGCAGGTTCATTATTTGATTAACTGCTTTCGATGTGGTGTATAAAGGCCGTCAAGAGAATACCAGAGTCAGTCCGTTAGTATTTATTTATATTTTATGATTCTAGAGGTGAAGTGGAAGGTGAGTGATGGGACTGCGTAGGAGATAGAAGGCTGGTGGTGGAAGCGATGTCACAGCTGTCCTGTCTGTTGATTCGGGTTTTTGACTAATCCGCTTATAATTCTGAGTGATGAACAGTAGGATATGGGTAGGTTCATTCTCACAGAAAGTGTACTTTTCGTGTATCCTGGAGATAAATCAGGACAGAACTGCAACAGGCGTCTGATTATTTTTTAACAGACTACAGAAAAAGGAGGAGGCTCTCGATTCGATCTGTTTCTGAGTTCTTTTTTGTTATATTGTCGAGTTTAAGTTAGTATACAAGATTCAAAGTCAATGAGCTACCCCTAACCATCACTCAACTTCTATTTTCCCAAACATAAAAGAGCCGATTTCTCATTAATCTGGGTGTATCCTCAGGCAAAAATTGAAATTTGAAGACGTGCTGAAAAAGTGTTCTTCGAATTACATCAACTTTGGACATTGTTCACTCGTCAATCATCCTTCAGTATGTCAGTGAATCAGTAGATTCAGTATATAGTTGGACCTGTTCAGTTCTTTGGCTGCAACCATAGTTCTGTATAATAGCATAAAAATACTTTGGTATCCGACGTTTGGCCTCATTAACCTCGTTCAACTTCAGATTCCATGTTCCAATAAATTATGGAAGGGAGAGTTTTTTTGAAGCGGTCAGTGTCTCAGTGAGGATCACTGGGAACTTATCCTTCACCTTGATTTGTTCAGTAGGCTTTGTGAATTTGTCTGACGAGGAGTAACGTTCATCAATCCTGTGATTATTTTTATTGCTGATGCATCTGGTCACTGGCTTCGCAAGACAAATTGTCACAAATCTTCGAATCTTCATACAATCTGGCCATAATTTTATTATTTCCAAGGATTACTATTCATGCAGTTTTGAATGTGATGATCTCATTTATCCGGTCCTCATTAATTTGACATTTGCAAAATGTATAGGTGTATTTATAAGTTTAAAAAAAGTACGCTGCTGCTTTCAGGACTTCATTCATACACTTGGCAGGACATAGTTTGATAAAAATGTGACTGAGTTTCAGATCGTGAAAGTTTCATGACAAAAGTACACTTTCTGTGAGAATTATGAAATGAGTAAATGTACATATTTACGTATGTATATTGCCATCATGAATGAAACATCTGTGAATACTTATAATTCTGATTCCAATAGTCATTGATCCAATCAGTGGGTACCTAGATACCTAATCTGTACTGTAGCTGTCAGTAAGGCCCCTTTGGAAGTGTAGTTTCCCTTTCACTTTCGAGTACTGATGCTAGGTATATAGATGTAATCAGTTAAAGCAGAGCAGTAATGTAAACTATATAGAGGGAAATTGGCCTTTGAGTTGTAAGAGATAGGATACCAAACCTTCACAGAGATATCGTAGCTAACTCGAAGACACCCTTATCTAAGTTTGACGTAGGTATATGAAAATCTTTGAATGATCGGTACCAGTAGGTATTCATACATACGTAAGTACCTATATAGATTTTGAATAAATTGGGGAAACCAAATGCGCAGTAAAGAAAAACTTGAATCAGGTCAGAATGAACCATCAAATTGACTCTAGATTAAACCTTAGCATTTACGTTTTTGAGCGGAAACACGAGCCGTTTTGCATGTGGGTTATAGTGCCTAAAAAGGAAGAACGCCTCATCTCTTGAAAATCAAAATTTTCAGGAGAGCACTTCGAAGTTTTTATGACAGTTACCTTAACCATTACGTTTTTGAGCGGAACTATGAACCGTTTTGCTTTTGGGAGTACAGGTCCTACTTTTTGACTTCGAGTCCGCCCATATTTTTGAACTCAACAAAATGAAGATAAGGTCCTTCTTTTTTGAAATGGTACTCCCAAGGTCCTACTTTTATGAGCTGTAGGCCAAACCCATATATTTTCGATGGAATTCGTCGTGGTTGGTCGTCGTTTGGTATTTTCGTTGATATCGAGATCGATATATCAACATAGATGTTTTCCACTCCATTGTAAAAGAGTGAAGAGGAAGAAGAAGCAGAACTTTTATCACGGTGATACGACCTAATCATCAGGCAATTAATAATAAAGGAGGGTTTTTGTTCCTTTATTAATTTCTTTGAACGATGTGATATTTTACAAGCCACGGTTTCTTTCTGATTGCATATTTTTGTGTCTAAAATGAAGCGTGTTCGCAGGAATCTTTGTTACCACCTACCTTGCTGTGAGAGTTCAGTTATGTTATTTAGTTTGAAACGTTTTCATTTTGAACGGTTATTTTATAGGATTAAATATTAAACTGGTTGATAAAATTTGTGTTACATTTCTTAGAAGGTTCTCCTTTTTTGTTTCAAAATTATGGTCATCGTAGATATACTGCCTAAAAAGGAAGAACGCCTCATCTCTTGAAAATCAAAATTTTCAGAAGAGCACTTCAATGTTTTTATGGCTATGTTTTTTGGAGAAATTGGTTTTTATGACAAACAAGTTTTTCATAGAAACCAGTTTCTCCACACCACAATAAATCGATGCTTAGATCTATCTAAACATTATTAGATCGATGTTTAGATCTATAGCCAACAACCGATGTTTCTAATCTATTCTGATTATAAAGCGTTTTAGTTAGGTTTTGACGGAGTTTTCTGCTCTGGAGTCCAATGAGAAACGCCCCAAGGTGTTTTTCCTTTGAACGAATAAGATAAATTTTTTGAAATTAACTTCATGAATTTAGTCAAGAACGCCTTCTAATACCACAATTGAATGTCATATCTATATCTTGTATCTACCTAATCGGCATATTTTTTTATTTATGCGATAAGAGGATTTGTAATAAAGAATAGGAAATAAGAAATGGGTACCAATTTGCTTTTGTTAATTTAAAGAATATATATTTCTTATCCTTACTTTCGTTATATTTTATATTTTAAACTGTTTACCAAAAATCATCAATAATGCTATTATTATGCACTTTCCATAGAAATGTGCAACTAACCCTGAAATGTCCATTTAGCTTTATGCAAAATAGAACTTGCGTTTTTGGAACCAGTTTTCTGATATGAAACGTATGGACCTTTGGAGCTTTCAAATAGTATTTTTTTCCTCAATGTCCCTTTCAAATATTAATTTTGTTTTCCAATATTCCTTCAGGATAACTAATTGCCTACCTACTCCTAAACATTGTTGTTTCCCGATTGTTTCAATGTTATCCCGTTAAGCAGGAATCAGTGAGACAGAAATGGGAACATAAATATCGAAATAACTAATCAACTTATAAAATGGAAGAAGGTTCTCAAGAACCTTGAATACCTCCCATCAGTAAATGAATAAGAAATCCAGAAATACGGGTGACGGGCGGCACTGTATGCTGTAAGCTGTTTGCATGTTTCTGTTTCAGAATTCAGATTTTACATTTTACAATAAAATGGCGAGAAGAACACCTCGTGTGGACTCAGCTGATATAATAATCAAAGGAAGATCGTCTTGCTCATCTGACAATAAATGACTCGACCTAATAATGAAGCCAGTGATTTCGAGGTTCTTCTCATCTCGATTTTCACAGACTTTCTCTTTGAGGTGTTTCCTCATGATCGAGGATTAGAATTATATTTAAGGCTTTTATGGTGCCGCGCTTGAGTCGTTTCACCTTTGACGTGAATGAGATGAGGCGTTCTTCCTTTCAACAACACAATTTTCCAGTTCTCATAAAAATTTCGACGTTTTCCAATTTTAATTTTCAATTTACCTATGGCTTTCACCAATGGAAAGAGCGTTTCAAAATTAGGGGGTTTGTGAAAGCCCCATTTTCAAACATTATTGAGAAGGCGTTCTTCCTTTGGACGTCAGTATTGATGTTGCCATGTGGGTGTATTTTGCTTCCTAACTACCGAAGGTAGGGAAGCCTTGGATTCGTGATTGAGTAAAAAAACGCTGCAAATCCCTGCACAACGGTTTATTATTTTGTATAGAATACCCTTCTGTTACAGATCACAGCTCTATGTATAGATAACCCGTCTATATAATATGATAAATGTACTATTCTATGCATATTATGTAGATCGCGGACCCTCCGTAGGTTAGTACCTAACCCCGTACTCGTTACTAGGTACCTACCTAAATCACGAGTTAAATGTTGCTAAAATAATTCTGCCGATGACAAACAGTACCTAACAAAAAGAAACACACATAATGAAGTTCTGAAAAGAAATTGTTGATGAGGAGTGAAAAAAGTTGCAAAAGTACCTACCAACAAACTCCAGCCCCTTCTACGTAGATGGTATAATGAACCGTTGTGTAATAATTTACCGTTGAGTAATGATTTACCGTAGTAATAATTTACCCATCAATAATACTTCAACGTTTGTTCAAGTTTCACTACCTACCAACAAACT
The DNA here is from genome assembly GCA_954871275.1 of Leptopterna dolabrata. NCBI lineage: Eukaryota > Metazoa > Arthropoda > Insecta > Hemiptera > Miridae > Leptopterna > Leptopterna dolabrata. Next base: position 45,393,880 of record OX940980.1, read on the forward strand.
CCAAAAGAGCCATCATTTTTCAAATTAAATAATATCACAGAACAACCAACTCGACTTCATACTCCGCCAATATAATCAGGTGATCCCTACCAATGATTGGCCGTATTCACAAATTCCTATTGTGGGCGCGTCTCTGGTTACGAGATTTGGTTTGAATTGTATACAATTTCATTCACACTGGAGTCGAAAATGCCTGTCGGTGCAAACTTCGGGGCCTTACTGTGAACGAACGGCTGGACGTACGATGCTCCGGATGGTCTTAAAAAACTCGCAAGTTCAAGAACTATTTAAAACCGTAAAAATTTTTACGTAAAAAAATGGTATAGGCGTTTTGAAAATTTCAACCCCTATTTTGAACCCCTTAGAGATGACTCACAGTAACGTCGAGCTTCGAGGACCAACTAGACGCCGAACGGAACCTATAACCCGAATTTCATCAATTTTTTTTCATGGTAACTAAGAAAAGTGGCCCGTACCGCGTACGGCGTACGGCGGACAGACAGAAATATTTTTATTGCAGTTTTGGATTCTACATACCTTGAAACGTAAACCATCAAATTTTGAGGGGGGGGGGGTAAGAATTTTTTTTTTCATGCTCGATTCCAATGGTTCATTATTGAAAATAATAAACCAAAATGCATGTCCTCCAAAATGAAAATTTCGACTACCATTTAGCGTTTGAGACATCGAGGAACATTTTTGTTTCCGTGTCTGTCTGCCTGTGGTAATTCCTTGTAACACGCATAACTACCCGAAACATTGATCGAAATAGACTGAAATTTAGAGGGTAGATGCGGGTTGCGTCACAGATGGTCCCATACAAAAATCATTGAAAAAGTACTTCAACTTCGTCTGCTCATGCGCGAACGTGAAATACTTGAAACGCCCATAATAATCCTAAATATCTTTGAAATGAGTGTAAACTTGGAGGGTCGATCAGGAATAATACTGTGATAGTTCTAAATCAATTTAATTGGAATCGTAGTGTGACTTTCGTCTGCGTACGCGCGAACATGAGATGCTGACCATTTCCTTGTAACACTTCTAACTACGCGAAAAATAGTCGTAGAGACCTGACATTTTGAGGGTACAAGCGGGTTGGATCGCAGATAGCCCCGTTCCAAAATCATAGAAATCGTTCCGTCTGCGCATGCGCAAACGTGAAACATTTTAACGGCTGTAACTGCCTTAAATATCGTTGAAATGAGTTCAGATTTGGAGGGTCGATTAGGAATAATACTTTCATAGTTCCATATGACTTTCGTTCGTCTGCGCTTGCGCGAACATGAAATGTTGACCGTTTCCTTGCAACGCTTCTAACTACGCGAAAAATAGTCGTAGAGAGCTGAAATGCTGAGGGTACACGCGGGTTGGATCGCAGATGGTCCCTTATCAAAATGAACCTACTGAACTATTCTATACGTTCATGTGATTCAAGTGAGGAAGCTATAGTGCCCACTCGAATTGGCAGACGTTTTTGTTAATATAGCTGCTGTATGTGTGTTGAAGCGAATGGCTTCTGGATGCTGGTGTGCCATTTTGAACATCTGTAAGTAGGTGTGGTACATTCACATTGTAATAAGTTTGTTACCTTCAGCAAGTCGTTGACATCATGCAGTCTCCATAATTTTTTTCAGCATCGCACTCACCGATGCTCTTGAACGATATATGTACCTAGTTGTACGAAGTTTCCGTTGTTGACTCCGTGATGCCACCGTTCAATACCATCGGCCCGACGCCATTGAAATCGTGGAGTAGCCTCCCCTACCCCAATTACGGGGAAATTATAGCCCACTAGAGAATCGCTGTGAATCCTAATCTGTGCTGTCAGCGGCATTTGCGGGGATTGTTCTATTGATAGTATGGGAACAATTGGGCTCTCATAGTGTCCGCTGTTGTAGTCAGTTTAGCAAAAGGTCACTCCGGTGAATTTAACAGAAAATAATGGAAATATTTATCAAAACTCACGTATTTGGAAGATCGGACAACCCACTGCAGTAGCGCATTTTTGCGAAAAATTCGCTGAATCGATTTTGATAGGAATTCAGTTTTTTCTATATTTCGCCGGCATTTTAACCACTAAATTTATATCGCCATTAAATGTAATGATGATGGGAGATATGAACTTCTAAGATATTTGAAGTAGTTCCCTACTCTTAGGGCTTCTGAATGATTTTTTTTTTAAGTTGTGGATCTTCTATTTTTTCGTTTTGTCTTTGAGCACTCTGATGCTGTGGTTTTTAACTTCTTGTAGATTTCAAAGACGGTAGTTCAGATTTTAAATTATTGGAAGGGAAAATCAAATTTTTGACGGCATTCTTTGCCGTTTCAAGCTAAAACCTAGCAACTCATTTCTTTGTGGGAATCGTCCAGCAGTTGTGTCTTGTAGAATCACCCGTTCCTCTTGGCAGAACTAGGGGCTGCGGTGACAGATTGTTGTAAACAGCTGGAATTGTGTGACTCCTAATACCCGGCTTTGTGTGATACGGAGCAAAATACATATGTCAGGGATCATAACCTGACAGGCTCTCTTTCGGTCCATGACTTCCCAGAGCGTGTACAATGTTCTAAAACGGATAATGTCGATCCGTTGATGTATATTATTGAAAAGGATTCCACTTGCCTGTCAGTGGAACAGGATTTGAAACAGGAAATCCTACGGCTTTATTCCTTTCCCTGTATGCTTCGGGAAGAACTTCGACAGGCTGTCAGATGTATCTGGGAGACAGTTATTATTATGTATCTATCCTGTTGTGTCACTCGTGTCCCCTCCGAGAGATACCAAAACTGAACTGCGGATTTCCGAACGCCTGGTCGAAGCAAAACGTCGGTGATAGAAAACCTGATGTGATACAATTCCTCGACCACACGCACATTGCAGATGCTGCAGATGCGAAACATCGATTAATTGTCAACTCGATATCACAATCTCAATAGTATACTGTGGAACTTCGGCGGCCCCATTCATGCATGAGGTGTATGGGGATGTATAGACGTGAGCGGACATCGTCGCCCGTTCGCTATGTTTCGATTAGACTGTACAGCTTTCGAGGGCATCGCGGTGAATTACTCTTTATTTATGACGTCGTAAATATCGCTGACTACGCCTCTAGTTCGGATTTCGCAATAACGACAAGGAATTACATGCACTTCGACTCCTAACGACCCTCTTCCCCGTCAACCATTCGTGAGAAGCCCCTCGACCGCCAACCTGAGGGTTATAACAACCGCGACACAATTGCAAACGTGATTTACCATTCACCCTTTGTAGGTATTGCCCCCTTTGAGCCGACTCAGAGCAGGCTCAGCAATCCCGTTGTCTTGACCTGACCCCTCAGCATAAACTGTATTCCGAGTACTCTAATTGCCCAACTCTTTACCTACTTTACAAACCTTGGATAAATTTGTAATTGGGCTTGTCTCGTGTTAATAAAATAAATAAATAAATTAATTAATTAGTAAGCCTTTGGATTAATTTCGCCAGTCACTAATAATAAATTTACATTGCTGTTGTGAAAATCAGAAGCTCATATTTGTACTTCTTCTTTTACCGGCTTTTCGAATCCCAGGCAGTCTCCAATGTTCAATATATACCTACCTATTGAACGCGACACGATAAAGAAAAATAATGAAAATTTGGATTTCTTATGAGTATGGAGGTGGGGGTTTGATGGAAGCTGAATTTATTATTCTTTAACATTTTTGAGCATTAAGTTATATTATGGTCTCGCACTCTTGAACGCGCTATTTTCTGGTCCCACAACGGAGAGCAAGAGCAGTGTATCGAGCAGCGGCTTAACATATTCGATGCTCCGTTGTTGACCGGGTTTGCCTTGCCCCAAAGGTAACAATGGGCGATGAGGACTGTGTAGTTATTACCTCACAATTGGATTCAGCACCCTCTAAAAACCTCTCAGCGCCGAATTGCCTGAGGAAGCGGTTAGTCGAAAAACGAGCGGAAAGGTGAGTGTTGTGACGTCGTATCTCTTACTAAAACGCTGCAAATTACTACATAACGTTCTATTATTTACCTGCATAGATGCCCCTTCTGCGTAAATCAGTGTTATATGTGGTCAATACCTACCCTCGAGTCCCCCTCCCCCCACCCGGAAAACCAGAAATCGAGTACTGGAGCCGGCTGGGGAATTGTACAAGGAGAGAGATAGAGGTTGAGCGGGGGTAGGGGTGGGGGAGTTTCATAAATATGCGTTGGATTCAAGAATTCTGTCATTTAATTATTTGTTGATGTTCACGATGCATATCGTTTGTTCAAGTTATAAAAGGTAGGTACCTATCAAAGAAATCCAAAATAACCATCATTATTCAAATGAAATAACATCACGGAACAACCGACTCGATTTCACACAGCCATGCGTGATTATAATCAGGTATTCCTTAGCAATTATGTCTGGGCTGGATGTATACAGTTTCATCCAGCCTAAGAATTCGGTGCTGCATTCAGGACCTTACTTTGAACGAACGGCTGGGCATACGATGCTCTGGATGGTTTTAAAAAAATTCTCAAGTTCGAAATCAATTCAAAAACATGAATTCGAGATCAAGGCGCGCTGGAAATTACAACTACAACTAAATTACAACTAAACACAATTACAATTACAACTAAATTACAACATTTTTCACTCCTTAGAGATAAGCTGAGCCTGTGTGCGAAAGAATGATTTTTTAGACCGAAAATTAAGGTAGATATCGATGACACGGCGGAAGGCGTACGGCGGACGGACGTCCAATTTTTGGAATCACCATGAAACGTTAAAAAAAAAATTTTTTTTTTGAGGGGGTGTTCTGAATAAATAGATGTATTATTCAGAGAATAGTAAACCAAAAAGAGGCCAATGTGCAAATCTACACCATTCAAATGATGAGCGGCGGCTATGACCTGGGGGGGGGGGGGGAGGTCCTTACTCTGTATGAGGTTCAAAAAGACGCCAGTCGCAGTTTGACTTGCTTTGATTGCCCTCTGCTTTATTTGATTTTATAAATCTTCGTTTCAATGTTGATCGTTTCTAAAATTTTTATGTAGGTACTTGCATCTGTCCAACTGACCAATTCACAACTGTCAGACATTTAATCGGAAATGTGATTTTGCTGTGAAACGATGCTTCGAGTTCAACATGGTTGTGTACTTCCCCTATATAACTAATAACATGTATTAATAATAATAAGTAATAATATGTAATAATAAGTAATAAATAATAATAAGTATCTCGAGTCACACGAGACCCTTCTCGCCAATTAGCAATTCGTTCGCGGGTACGTACTTGTTACATTTGCCCGTACAGAAATAGCAGTTTGTCCTATGAAACAACCGTTTTTCGGTCTGATGCATCTAAATGGCGGATTAAGCCCAGAAAATTTTAATGAGGCGCCATGAGAGATGTATGCTGAGGTAGCTCCGACACCGAACCTTCCGCGCCTTTGGGACCTCCTTGCTTACCCTAGCAGCGGAGTTTATGTATTCATAAACCCAGGAGTGGGCTCCCTAGCTCCCGCCATATTGGATTCAGATTGCGGTCGGGAGGAAGTGAGAGAGAGGGAGGTGAAGCACTTTGTCCTGAAACATGTAACAACAGGCGTAGACACGTTGCATTATTGTAGACAATTCGCGAGGAATCGCTCGTCAAATATTAATCGTTTCCTTTAGAAGCCGAATTCCAAGGGTAATTCCTTTGAAATGCATTTCTGTAGGGGACTGACTGTGGAATGATCCCCTTGATTATATTATGGTTAACGCCGTTCGTTGTATGCTATGTATAGTTTAGCAGGTTGTCAAACCTTCCTTTACAGACCATTATCAGTATTCAACAACCTCATTGTAAAGTTATTCGAGTGATGATGTTCTGAACGAAGGCATATTTAACAGACTTTTTACTGGAGAAAAATAAGTAACGCTGTAAATTCTTACTCGGGTTTATTAATTATTTGGCGTAGTAAGTGCGCTAGTATCGACCGAGAAATGTTTCGAAATTAGAATGAAAAGGTTATATGGCCTTGATAATAATTAAAGTAGTCTTACTAATACCTGATCAGTGATCAGGTATTAGTACTACTTATACCTGATAATACTAGTACTAATACCTGATTTACTGATACTAATACTAGTACTAATCTACTGATACTAATACCTGGTCATACTAATATTAATAATACCTTATAAGTGATCAGCTGACTGAAGATTTTTCTTTCCTATTCAACTTACGATGCTGAAATTTGCGAGAGGCCTTTTTGATAGAACTGGGAACATAGAGTGACAAAGTATGGAGGCAAAATATCTGTACTGTAGTCGTCGTTCAGTACACAGCTAATCCTCACTGTTATTGGTGTAAGACTGAAGGTCTCCCTCTGGTACGAATCTGTTTGGAAAATAAGAACGCCCTCTGGATACATCAGTGGTCTGCATGTAAGCACATCAAGATTAAAATACTTACCCCCCTTCCCCCTCCAACGTTCCATCGAATTTTCGCAATAAATTTGTAGTAGGTATGTACATACCAATTTTCAGGGGGTTTTAACCCACGAAACTCCAAAAACTGCTCATCTTCTAACTTTTGCCATCTTCTGTTTGTCTTTACCAACATTTCGGCGGAATCTCGATTTTTTTTTATCCCGTATCCAAAGTCAGATATCTGGAGTGACTATAAAAAATAAATTAATTAATAGATTCAAGTATACAGAGATGCACGTAGATGCTCGTATATAGGCACCTAAACGTAATATGTGAACAAAGCTGGCAGGGCAGTGGGACGTAAAGCTTCAGCCTGAAATGGCTGTTTATTACATGTTTATAAACAGTTATTTTTCCAATTGTACAATTGGAAAACCAATTAGAACTCCTGAGTGAGTATCGGAGTGAGTACACACTGACAATGTCCCAAAACGGATTTGTAAATAGAAAACTTTTCGAAAGATCGTGCTATACATTTTGATCCCATTGCCATACCTTATGTTCTGGGTACAATAGAAATAAATCGGGCTGCAGCCAATGAAGGGGGGGGGTTGGATTCGAACACAGGACCTCGAAAATAGAAAGCAGCCTACCAACCTCTAAGCCACCATAATTCAGTATGTAGATCCAATCTTCGATGCCAATGAGTGAGGTTTTCGTATTTCTGGGCCGTGAGAATTGAATTTCGCGCCAAAAAAAGTTAAATCAGTAATACCGTAGACTGATGCCTGGCAGTTCTGAAACAGCTCGTTGTATCGGGAGAAGGTCAAGTCGCGACTTTGAAGTACAATCTATCATGAATACCAACTGTGGTAATCATTTATCATTCAGAAATTGCCATTTGTACGTACTTTGGCTAACTAACCGATTTATGGAAATAGACAAATGTTGTCCTCTTTGAAAAAATGCAATTAAACCTACGTGTTTGCAATTGTGAAAAAAGGGCTCCGCGCGTTGGAAGTGGAATTAACGGTGTTGCACGGATTACCTTCATTAAAATTCTAATTCTCTGCCTCGAAGCCGAGATAGCGTCGGCGGACACTTCGTTCTGCGATTCAAGTTAACCTCCTCACCGTTGGCTTCATTTCGCTATACAAAAGGCATTTCGTTTCAAACAGCCCCCGTCCTCACTATGAGAGAAGGTTAGTTTTTCTCTCTTCTGACAGGAGGATGAAAATAGTCGGGGGATAGTGAAGCTTTTCGTTTTAACGGAAATGAAGCCCTGGGATGAAGCCGTTGGTTTGAAAAGGCCGGTTAACGAGGGAGCTGCTCCGAAAAACGCTGTTGGAGTTGATGAAATGGAGGTTTTTCCACCGCCATCAAAGAAAACAGTCGGGGCTCTGGGATTTCCGGTTGTAGTTGGCTGAAGAACCACGCAGCGTACTGTGATCCAGAGGCTTTCCAGAGGTAGGTAACCATAGGTACCTATATAGCTTTCTATTTTATCCATAGGTATACAGGGTGGGCCCGAACGAAACAGGGATATTGATTTAGAGGTTTTATAGGAAATTTCGTGCTGATTACGAATTTTATTAGAATTTTTTACTCCATCAATATTATAAGCACATAAACAGACAAATAAAAAATTACTTCTACTTTTAGTTTACGTAGGTAATATGTCCCTTTAACATCTTTTTTTTTTAATGTTTGAGGACAATGCGGGCCCCAATATGGAATATATCACATATTAGAGGTCCCTGAATTGACTTTAACCACTTTCGCAGGAGAGAGATTGATTGATTGATTGATTGATGAGTTAATTTAATCAAACAGGGAGGGATTAAGACCGTATGGTCCTCTCTTCCATCCCCTCCCCTGGAAAAACAAAGTATTACAATCCTCGATTCAATCGCACTAGTTACAGGCAGAGAGAGAGATAGAGAGAGAAAAAAAGTTTGTGAGGCAAAAAACACGAAGTAACAGTCAAATCGGAAACACTTCGAAATAAACGTGGTAGGAAATTAAATTCTGCGTAAAATGAGACCAACGCCAGCTCAAAGCTAATGTAGGCTCGATTTTTAGGTTTGGATTTGTTCATAAATCGCTTGAAAGGAGGAAGGGTGAATGAGCATGAAGGTTGATCCCAATTATTCAGAGACCAGTTGTAATCCACAATGAAATGAAACAAGAACAATCGTGAACCATTGTAGCTGAAGTGAACCATTGAATGTCATCAGTTTTATCTAGTTTGCCGTGAAAATTCCGGGACAACTCGAATGAGGAGTATTCGGACATACATTTAGTTTACTTGCGGAATGGTCAATATGAGTTGTAAAGCGGCTGCTAGGATACAAAATGTATGCTGAGCGTTACTGGCTCACTGAAAACTATCAGGATCGTTGGATTGGCCGTTAACCATCAGGATGAGTTGGCTGCTGCTGGTTTCAAGAAAGAACTGTAGTTATCGAGTGTTTCGATTTTTCGGGGATTGGGGTTGAAGTGGACAACTAGTGGTGGGTGAACCATCACCTACAATGTATTACCTCTCAGTGAACCTACAACACCAATGCACAGGTAATGTAGGTCTTTCAGACCTTCTCAGCACTGCCAGATGGATAATTCAATGGTAAAGCAACTTTAGACAGGTTCTTGCGGGTAATTAGCTGGAAATGAAGTTTCCTTTTTCTGGTACCCCCTCCCTCATCACCTTTCGCCCTTCAAGGGTTAGCGCTATGAATGACGTAACTGACCGATGAACTCAATGACTGATGATGACCCTAGATTCTCGTGTGAAGTCAGGATCAGTTGGCTGCTGCTGTGTTTCAAACCATGAACCGCATCGAGTTCCACCTCGACAGGGATCTGTGAGGATTGGGTTAAAGTCTACATCCAGTGGTGAGGCATCACCTACGATCCATTACCTCCCAACCGCACCTGCTCCGACACCACCGAAACCACCAATGGACCCAGCAAATGTACAAGATCTTTCCAACCTCTCCAGGACTGACCAGAGGTTTAATTCAATGCGAAAGCCAACCGAGACTGGTCTTAGGGTAATTCGTTAAGGCAGACGGCACCAAAGATTTGCGATTTCGGAGATCCTCCCCCCCCACCTGCTTTACCCAGTTAAACAAGGGAAAGGATAACATGTTTATCCCTGAAACGCCCTTGTGAGAGTAACCCCCTGGGGGAGAGCCTGAAGGGACGGCCGCCCTCTGGAAGTAATCCTCCACTTGCAGACGTCTCCCACGATAATTGGCCTTCGAATACGAGAAGCGGGGATATCCCCTTCTCCCATCTCCAGCCTGACCAATTTGGTTCAATTTAATGGATTAAGGATACTCCTCACGTACGCTTTTCGCTTTAATTCAATAAGTGGACACATGCCGCCTTCAACCTACCCTAACATCGTTTCCTTCATGAGATAATCATTGCTCTGAAGCCTATGGTATGACCCTCGGTAGCCTCTGACGTGTTCCGGTTTTGAAATGTGAAGAAATCTGTTTATTTAGCTTTGTGATCTTCCTTTGACCATGTGGCTCCCTCGATCGGCCTCCTTCCTCCCTCTCACAATTTCCGTCCATCAGTCGGTTTATACATTTTATCCTCTGATTAGATACCTATTTCTTCTTCGAATCGATTCCAACCAATTCTCGTCACGCAATGCCCTGCATAATAGAAGACGGTTTTGGACATTTTCTCCCTCTCCTTGCAGCTCTCAAGCCTTGAAGATTGGAAAAATTCAGGGCGAGAGAATATTGGCGCACCTACCTATCGAGTGAGCTATTTTATCTAGTCTTCTCATTTGAACATGGGAAAACGACGAGGAAAAACATGAGGAGGCGGCTCCGGAACAGCTCTCATTTTGCCCAGTAATGAACAAATAAGTGGCCCTTGAATATTTTGATCACTCCGTATTATACATGTATAGGTGGGTTTAGAGTCACCAATTGGAGTAATATACTACGCTTGTCTGTAAGTTCGTACCGACGCTTCGCATAGCGCGATTGTACATAGTAAGCAACATAATTCTGTGTCAGCTTTCCCTCGGGCGAGAAAAACACAGCAAAAACATCGGTTGAAAAAACGCAAAACGCTGCAAATAATCAAACAATTATATTATATTCCTGTATAAGTAGATTGCTGTTTTCTGTGGTCAGTACCTACCCTTGCGCTTCCCCCACGAAAGCCCTAAATCGGGTACTTATCTGGAGCCGGCCGGCGATTACAGTTTTATAAAAACGCGGTAGATTCAAGAACTGTATCTATAAATATTTTTTGTTATGCATCAAACGTATTATAACGTGTAGTTTTCTAAAAGTTGAACGAAAATTCCTTCGCGTAGTTCCCCATAATTTCATGTGAAATTCATCACCTCAGATTTTGGGTTTGCGCATGCACAGTGGTTATACCAATGGTCCGTGTGGTTTGAAATTCATAGGGGGCGCTGTAGTAGCGATACCCCCAAGAACCATCCGATTTTCAGTAAAACCGGGCGGATTCGCGTGAAACTGAATACCTCGAATTCACGGAACAACCAACGTTATTTCATGGAGCCATGCGTGATTTCAATAACTTAGCAATGATTTCTGGGCTTATACTATACCAATTCGTCAGACTCAGTTTGCCGAAGCTTTTCGGTTTACTGTGAACGATGGCTTGGACGTACCTACAATGTGGGTGGTCTAAAAAAATCCTCGAATTCGGAATCAATTTAAAAACGTCATAAAAACCATTCCCCAAAACCTTCCCTATTGAAAGTTATTGAGCTACCGCGTTCTGAAAGTTTTAACCTATATTTCTCATCCCTTAGAGGTGACTGACAGTAACGACGAGCTCCGCGGACCAACATGTCTTTAAATGGGACCTATAAACCAAATTTCATTTTGGTTTATTATTTTCAATGAACCTTTGGAGTTGAGGATGCAAATTTTTAACCCCCCCCCCCCCTCCTCCCAATTTCATGAATTCCGTTCCAAGGTACGTAGAATCGGAAAATGGAATAGTAACGCTGAAAATTATGACATAAAGTTTTATAATGATTATTTATTATAATAATATATTTATTGATAAGACAGATAAAGCTTACAATGCCAAAGTAAATCTTGTTTCTGCAGACAAGCCTTTTGCAGTATGACAGAGTATAGAATTGTACTATTTTTTTTGAGTTGGGGGGGAAAAAACGAGAAGCTGAAAATAACCGAACAGAGAAAATAAGCAAAAATGGAGAAAAATGAGGCAAAATAACCTAAGAGTGTATGCATGCATCTGGAACATTCGCTGCTTGGAATAGCTGGACCATAAGATGACGTCACTAGACTGCCCAATTAGAACTGGAAACCATCGCCCAAAAGCCAGCTCGTAGATCTCGCTAATGCCCCACCTATTGTTGCGTAGGTGCCAGTGAAATATATACACGTCCGTAATTCAGGGCGTCTGAAATTGATTGTTAAGAGCCTGGTCATTATCCCTTCAACCATTTATTATTAATGTAAATCCTTGACCCATAACCCTGGGGTTTTGTGTGGCCTCACCCCTTCGGAACATTGTCCCTAGGACCCGACCCCTTAAATTAATGTTTATGGGTCGAACGGTTGGAGGGCGTGTTAGGTTTCAAGGGGATGTCTTCATCGAGTGTGCGTACGTGTGCTCTTCAGACCCCACCGCTACGTTCATGTAATAACCGCCTACCTCACTTCAAACCCTCTTGATCATGATCATTATAATTTGAAATATAATACCTCCTATATCGGTGCGAGGAAAGATCATTTCATGAGTTTCCAAGAAAGTTTTCAGCGTGGATAATTTTTTTGGGCAGTCTCTAATTTGCAATACCTTTTGTAGAAGAGAAACCGAACTTAACTTCCTATCAAGAGATACGATACCCGAGTACGAATATATGCGTTAACGCCTCCTTTTCGTCACCATGCAGAGTGTATATTGGAACAAGTGTTGTCCTAAATCAAGTGGTACCTACCTATAATTATAGAACAAGAAACTAGATTTCGCGAACCCCGAATTATTTTAATCAGTTGCCCTTCATCACACAACTAGGCTTTGTAGTTTTACCGGGTTATTGATGTTTTTCCCAAAAAACTAATAGGAATTACTGATTTCAGCTTCATGGATTCATACGAAGTAAAACAGGTGGTTTAGTTCTGATTGACTTTGTTAGTAACATGTTTGTGAATAGCTACTATGTGTTTCAAATGCGTCGTCTTGAACTATGTCGACCCATATTATATGTGCAACATTACAGGTCTTACCTGTATGTCGAAATAAGTATAGGTATCGAGATTATAGAATAGAATAGAAAAGCTTTTCATTCCATCAGCATGATAATGGTACATACCTACAGAAAGCGTCAAAGCGTTATTGCGGTTATTCGGTAGGTTAATAAATTTAATAAGAGTCAACTGCTGTGTTCAAGTTGTCAAAATGCAAAATACAAAATACAAAACAACTCTCAGTGTGGGGCCCCGAAGGGTCCCCACCTTCCCGACCGGGGCAGGAGAAACCCGGCCGACCCGGGATCACCCCCCACGGCGGCCCCCGAGGCCACTTCTCCATTGCTGGACGAGCGGCCCTTAAAGAACGGTGAAAACACATCATTGCCAGGAAACGCGCCAAAGGAGCCCCCCCCCCCCCCCTCCCAGACCGACCGGAGCACATATGGCTAATTTACAAAAATATATGTCAGCTGGAGTATTTAATGATATCACAAATCAGAACTAAGAATAAATATCAGGAATATCACAGCAGTTTACCATTACCCACATATAATATTAAAGCAAGGAGTACTTATACATATCATATTCCTCAGCTGCTGTACAAACGCTTGGAACATTTACACTTGTTTAAATAAATATATTGTTTTTTTTTTGTTTTTTTGCATAGGGGCAATTCAATTTCATTTGCTGACCGTGTGTTATAATAGTTATGGTGAACCCGTCGTAACTTCAGAGAATCTTAATTTGTCTTCATGTAAATTACGCAAGATAATATGTACAGGCTGGGGAACATAAGAATTCCTGTCTTCCGGAAGACTTCTCTGCAGCCGACCACATGCCCCATTCCATGAATAATCCTAACTGCTCTTTTCTTTTAATCTTGAACACCCTCTGTTAATGACTAGATGCACCCCACAACAATGTTCCGTAAATCATAACCGATTGGAAGAGCGATGTATATGCCAACAGGACAGTTTTACGAAGACGTGATTGCAAGTAGCATATTTTTGTGATATCCTCTTACATAACTCATCAGCATGGGGTTCCTAAGATAGCCTAGCATCTATATTGACCCTCGAATACTTAACATGAAACTGGCACTCGACCCACATTCCAAGGGAAATCATATTATAAGCTCTCGATCTTTCTTTGGGTTAGTAATGAGTTGGTGTCTAGCAAACCAATCCCGGATCGAAGTAAGATTCACCTCCATTTGAAATCTGCATATTTCCTTAGTACTAGCACTCTTCCTGATTTATGTGACTTAACAATTCGTCGTACACTTATTATGTAACTACATAATAAGTGTACGACGAATTGTCAAGTCACATAAATCAGGAAGAGTTTAGGCCCCAGAATAGAGCCCTGGAAAAACTCCATTGGTTACCCGATGGAAAAATGATCTCTGATTCCCAACGGACACACTCAACCTTCCAACAAGATGTGATCGGAAAAAGTTTATACTTTGAGTATCAAATCCTATATCTTGCAATTTATGGAAAAGAATATCATGGTTATTAATGTAAAAAGTCTTGGACACATCAGTCATTAACATATTCCCTATTTTCAAAAGCTGCAAATACCCACTTCTTTAGTAGCTCCTGGATACAGCCAACAGTTGACCTGCCCTTTCGAAAACCGAATTGGTTCTTTTTCAAAATACCATGTTCCTCCAGGAAAGACAGCAATTGCTCGTTTATTAAGAATTCCATAATCTTTGCAAATATTGCTATTTTTGAGACAGGCCTAAAGCAAGAACACTCCTTCATTGACAAGACATGTAGATCGGTGTGACCAAATTATACTTCAAGTTAACACGGAAGACACCCGTTTTGTTAAAACATTGTATTTATTATAATCGCCAGGGGATAAGCCAGAACTGAAGCTACCCTCTTAGCAACACCAGAATTTAAGTCATAAGCATCCCTAGCTAAAGAATTATTCCTAAATTCATTTCTCTTCACCCGATCCGCCTGAGTGGTGAAAATGGCGGATTCTATTTTATAATTTCGCGGCATCATTGGAATAGGGTGTACGTCGTGAACAACTGTCATCAACATTGCAGACATTATTGAGATGCCGATTGCTACTTCAATCCGAAAAGAGAGTTACTCTGGATGATTTCTCACAGCCAGTGGAGGGAAACATCTCATCAACATTGCATTGCCGACCTTCGATGTCATCTAACAGAAATTCCCTCTTCCCTCTCCTCGACCAGTTGATTCAAGTTTTGTTTAAGGCTACTGAATTCATTCTTCAGGTTTTCTACGTCCAGCAGAAGTTCAGATGTGTTTCCACTCATATGATGAAGCTTTTCTCTAAACTTACGCTCTTTAGCTCGGAAGTTCTCCTCTTGCTCCAGGACAGTATCATACAGAGCGGCATATAAGAGCACAGATTCAGGCAGCTTTGATTAAAGATCAGATGCCACACTTGTAGAATCAAACATCATTATCATCCCAGGCCTGAAGCGACATATTACGTACGTTTTCGGGTAAAGTGCCATTGATTTATCACTATGAGTAGTCATGAATTCTGTTGCTATACACGATAGCTCCAAATAAACGGCACGTTAACCTGAATGCCACGCTGTAAACAACAAATCTTATTCAGGCTTGCAGCCGAGATACCATCCAACATCCTGCCTCCCCTGACAGTTCGTACCTCAACAGAACACATTACCCCTTTCTTATTTAAATTGTCCATTTCCAACTTCAAAACTTTTATCTGTTTGAGAAGCGCCTGTTTTTCGACGATCCAGCTGTCTTCTAGTCTAAACGAATCATGAACAAAACAATTTAATTTGGCCTTGTAGGAAGTCACGTCGACTCCAGGGTTGTGATAGTGAATTCCATCTTCCATTTCGATATAAACTTCCTCGAACAGCCCCATGAGAACTCCATCCTCCGTATTCACGTTGGAAAGCGCTTCAGCTATTTTCACCCTTTGTCTGGTTGTTCGTGTAGGTGTCGTACTGCAACCGAAACCTACAAAACAATAAATAAATAAAAAAACCACAGTCATGCAGCATGGCTATAAGAGCGAATTTTCGAAGTTTTCGGCATCTTCCTCCTCCGCCTAAAATTTTCTGAAAATTAATTTTCGGCCAATGTTTTCCCAACTTGATACCATACAAAATTAAAACAGGAGTAGTTTTACGCAAAGTAAAATTTGGGGTGGAAGGAGGGGGAGGGGGAAATCAAAAATGTTTTGAATACCAGAAGAGTAGGTATTGGATACGTAACAAATTTTTTGTTCCATTTTTTGCCGAGTAACACCTCGGTTTGTAGATTTTCCAACGCTGAACACGATGGTGAAGTCAGAATTGCGATATCCCATTCCGTTATCAGATTAGAGCAGACGAACCAGGAAGAACATCTCAAGAAATAACCACGTTCCTTCATCTTCAAAGTGCTCCAGTTTGAGAATGGAATGAGATATCGCAATTCTGATTTCACCATCGTGTTCAGCGTACAAAAACCTTTAAAATGAGGTGTCACTTGTCAGACTTTTTCATTTTGGGAATTTATGGGTAATTTTCCCCCCCTAAAATTCCCCAAAACTCCCCCTTAGAGTGACCCGATTCTGCCCATCTTCGAACTTTGCCTGTCGATTGCCAAGACAGATTTTTCGTGCAAATTTGAACTTTTCATCTCAATTCTTTCGAGAGTTATCGTCTGTAATGACACACATAAATAAATATATAAATATATAAATATATATATAAATATATATTTATATACATATATTTTTTGGTGTCTTTCGGCAGTGAATTCAGGATGGTCTGAATCGGATTTTGGTATAAAAATCTTTCGGAAATTCGAGTTTTAAAAATTTTGGACCGAGAACAATAGCTTCCTTTTCTTCGAAAATTCGCTAATAGCCGACTAATCACTGCCTATGCAATTCTTGTTTCTTGCGGTGCCGTATCCTCAAATGCGCCGCCGCCCGATTACCCGAACCGGCCACAGATACACGTGTCAAGGTCGCTCAGGTCAGACCCTCCGTAGGTTGGTACCTAACCCCGTACTCTTTACTAGGTACCTACCTAAATCACGAGTTAAATGTTGCTAAAATAATTCTGTCGATGACGAACAATAACTAAAATGGCAAAAAGAAACGCAAATAGTGAAGTTCTGAAGAGAAATTGTTGATGTGGAGTGAAAAAAGTTGCAAAAGTACCTGCCAACTGACTCCAGCCCCTTCTACGTAGATGGTATAATGAACCGTTGTGTAATAATTTACCCATCAATAATACTTCAACGATAGTTCAAGTTTCACTACCTACCAACAAACTCCAAAAGAGCCATCATTTTCCAAATGAAATAATATCACAGAACAACCAACTGGACTTCATACACTGTGAATATAGTCAGGTGATCCCTAGCAATGATTTTATCTCGGGCCAATTCCCAATTGTTAGCGCGTCCCTGGTGATGACATTTGGGTTAAATGTATACGACTCCATTCGCCCTTCTGTTGAAAATGTCTGTAGGTGCAAACTTCGGGGCACTACTGTGAACGAACGACTGGACGTACAATGCTCCGAGTGGTCTTTAAAAACTCCCAAGTTCGAGAACTATTTAAAACCGTAAAAAATTCGAGAAAACGGCGTCCTGGAGACTTCAGCCCTATTTTTCACCCCTTAGAGATGACTGAAATCAACGCCGAGCTTCGAGGACCAACTAGACCCCAAATGGGACCTATAAACCGAATTTCGTCAATTTTGGTTCATGTTAACTAAGAAAAGTGTTCAGTACCTACGGTGTACGGCAGACGGACAGAAATTTTTATTGCATTTTCGGATTCTACACACCTTGAAACGGAAACCATCAAATTTTGAGGGGGGGGGGGGGGGTAAATATATATATATTTTTTTTTTCATGCTCGATTCCAATGGTTCATTATTGAAAATAATAAACCAAAATTTATCCCAGATGCCATTCATTTGGAAATACCTATCAGAAGTCGGGATGAAACGGCATATTTACTCACGACAGATCCTTGCACCAATTCGTCCACTTGTAGTACGATGTCCGATCCAAATCCGTGCACAAAAATCAATGCAGAAACGCCCTAGAAACCGACTAACCGAGTCCACAATGAAGGATGTACCTACGAAATGCTAGAGTGTTAACCGACTCCTCGAGTCCAGATTGGTGTGTATTTCAGTGGCCTCCAAATTTCAGGCAGTATAAAAGGTATGATGTGTATAACTTACTGAGCTCAATTCAACATTAGGCGCTTTTATTATTGCCTATTATTGCCGTTCGAATCTGATATTTTTACATATCTTCGAGAAAAGCGTCTTCAAATTTGGTCTTACCGTTCGAGCCACATTGAAGTCGGTACACTTAGCAATATTAATTATGAACATGCATCCAATATTATCGTTATTCTGCTTTAAACAGCTACAATCACTAGACGTACTTGTTGCCACGTCGCGTCGTACCTTTGGGAAGTCAAATTTCAGTGGTCGTTTTCTGTTCCATCATTGCTATTTTGATACACGCAATGCAAACAGTGTAATAGAAATATCGCTTTTACCGTCACGGTCTCAACATTGTTCGTCTCAGAGTAATTATAAACGTCTCATATTATCAGCTTTAATTGTTCCCCGTGCGGAGCGGAAACTGTAACACCATATGTTACACTTTTCACACGGTCATCCACGTGTTTGATTAATGTGAAGCTGTTTTGTTTTGCGAGTAGTGGTTTAAAAAAAAAGACGATGAAATTTTTCTTCTAGAGGCGCGTCGTTAACGTTTTTACGCTATCACCCTCAGCCTCCCGCAGGGAACTACAGGCAAAACGCTGTGTAAAGTTTGTAATTAATACAAGCGGACAGTGGGGAGTTCTGGAAGCTCGTGCTTCAGACAGTGAGGCCAACTTCTTGTTCCGACCACCGAACCCCATCTACTTTTCAAGTTCTACCGCCGAACTTTACATTATTAATAAAAGCCGTTCTTAATTCATGCTCCTCTAGCTCGTGAAGTCAAGTTGGGTTCATGGTGATTTTTTAGATCATTAAACTGGTCAGTTCATCGATAATTCTTGTTAAAACCAATATCTATGGTAAAGCAATTAATTACACATTAAAAACAGAAGTTGATTTTTGATTTGCTCTCATCTAATTCGCTCGTTAGGTCATGCTGTACGACGAACATTTAATAATACGTACATTTTATGGATTGATTTTATCCATGCATACCCAATATTCCGTTATAGTGATATAAAAATTGCTTGTCCCGATTCGACCATTACAACCGTTACCTACTAAATGTACTTAATACGTACACTATTGTCCAAACTCCAAGGGCTCCTCAGTACGCACCGTACAACCGCGGGTTTCCTCAACTTATTCACAGACTCAAGATCGACGAGTACCGATGTTGACCTGCGAAATCTATTTTGAGGACCGACGAGTAATAGAGCGGAACTGATCATTATTGAGGAAGCAAACTAGCGGAGTGGTAGGAAATGGGAAAGGGCTTGATCCGCTGGGTTCGCCCTCTCGAGTAAACTAAACAGATGACTGAGCTAGGACCAGGGAAGTGGAAACAGAACGGAAATCAATACAGTCCTTCGGGGAAAGTGACGGAGCCGAGTTCGAGGGTGCTAGGAACTACTTCGGCGGACTATGAAACCCCTTAGTACCAGTGATTTGGGTGGGCGACGGATAAATGCTTCCTTTTCCATTCTCCAAGAGTTTCTGGTGGAGTTGAACACGGATTCATCGCAATCTGAACCAGGCTGCTCAGGTCGACGACACAAGACAGGGATTGTCTGTTGGTTGCAATCCCTAGATTTCGGATTTTGGGATAAGATCGCTTAGAAGAATTTGTAACAGTGTGGGCTGTTCTCGATACATTTTTTCTTCTGGTGGAGACGGGGTCGCTTGGGGAAGCCTAATCGATATCCCTTCTTAACCGGTGATAACCTCACTGGTCTAGGAGGGAAACTCCCGAGAGCCCACCCCCACTGTTACATTCCCGTCCTGTCCAAATTGAATATAGAAATCCCAGGATTTTCAAGAATGAAGAATTTCGCGCTGATAAATTGGCAACGACTCCCACTGTAGTGTTATGACCAAACTATTCCTTAACATGATGTGAACATCGGCCCTCGTCCTGTTTTCATAGACATAATGAAGGGAACTCTGACCCCCCCCCCCCCCCCCTTAAGACCCCTCAAGCCCCCTCAAGTCTTTATCACACCTTATCGGGAATACTGAATGACGAATCCTGTGCTAATTTTAATTCTTCATTTAGTTCCAGTTTTGGGTCAACTCACTCATCATCAGTGAGAGATGTTAGCTGTGTATATAATCGCGATATAAAACCGCAAATTGGATCAAAAGAAGAGTTTAAATTAGCAGAGGATTAGTCATACACTATTCCTGATTGATGGTCCCTCTGCACCGTTGGCCAACAATCAATATTACTTACCACACCTTTTCACCACACTCTACGGAGGCCTGAATTCATGGAAACTTACAAAACTAAGTACCTCTTCCAATCCTTTAGATTTATACCTCCTCAACTACACTGAGTAGAGCAATATCCCCCTAGTTATTCACCCTCAAGATCCTCTAAGAATATTATAGTTATTAATAAAAGCGTGCCAAATTGGATTACTCATTAGGATTATTCGTGCGAACTAACATACATACAAAGAAAAATTGAGTGAAGGTGCCAATCGTATTCAGAAAATGACATAAATCTGAAAATAACAAGAATTTTGTTATTCTAATAAGTTCATAAAGACAGAATTACGATTTTATCGACAAAAATGGACGATTTGGCTTCCGAAACCAAAATGAACCTTCTCCAAAAATATTATGACGGTTGTGTCGATAGCAAATCGTAGAACTTGAATATAGATCTATTCAAATGGGGCAGAATTATTTCCACTGCCCTATCCTGAACAGACTGCGATAATCGAATCATAAATCACATCTTCCCATCCACTACCCACCTCCCCAGTAACGTCAAAGACGTTAGATTGCATATCTCACGAGCATATTGCAGTTTCATATCTCAGTTTTGAAAAGTTTCGTTCAACGTAACATTCTTTTTCACATTATTTTTCGTACCCTCTCACCATCCCGTTTCAATCTCTTAAGCCACTTTATGGCACTATTTTCTTTCTTTTTTCCTCCACCGACTGCATTATCGATTTTATTTTAATGGCCCCCACTTTATCCCGATGCCCATTCATCCGACTATTCGGTCCTTTTTTTCACCATTCCGATTGTGTACAGCAGTGGAATGGCAGGGGGCGTGGCCCCTCCGGCACTTTTATGCCTCCATCCCCTTCAATTAAGGGAAATGGGTCGGCCGCATCACTCAGAGAAATTAACTTACACTTTGTGAGAATATTTCCCAATCACAACAATTGTTCGGTGAACGGTCGGAGAATGCAGCTGGCGGTTGCAATGGCGGTGATTGACATTTGTCGTGGCCCATTCGTCGCACTCATTTTCTCGTCATCAGAAGACTTGTTTACCCTTCAAATCTAAATAGAACCACTCACTCACAACCATTGTGTTTTCTATTGGTTAATTTGGGAGAATTACGGTCTACGCATACCTCTGTACGACAAGTTGCTTGTAGGACGACACTTGCGAATTCAGTCGTAACTAAGAGCGTGTAGAATTGAAAAATTCAGCAAATTGTTACACAGCGGCTTATTATTTATCTGTATAGATGGGACTTCTGCGTAGATCGCTGTTTTCTGTGATGCTTTTGGTTCCGTGTCTGTTCGTCTGTGGTAATTCCTTGTAACGCCCATAACTACCCGAAATAATGGTCAAAATGGGCTGAAATATGGTCGGTAGGTGCGGGTCGGGGCGCAGATAGCCCCTTAAAAAAATTATTGAAAAAGTACTGGAACTTTCGTCTGCGCATTCGCAAACGTGAAATATTTGAAACGCCCATAGCAACGCTATAAAATATCGTTTAAATGAGTTCAAACTTGGAGGGTCGATGAGGAATGATAATTTAATAGTTACAAATGAATTTAATTGAAATCGTAATGTAACTTTTGTCTCAACATGCGCGAACATTAAATGTTGACCATTTAATTGTAACGCTTCCAACTACGCGAAAAATTGTCGTGGAGAGCTGAAATGTTGAGGGTACACGCGGGTTTGATCGCCGATGATATTCCAAAATCATGGAAACCGTCCCGTCTGCCCATGCGCAAACATGAAATAATATGTACTTGAAACGCCGCCCGTAACTACCTTAAATATCGTTGAAATGAGTTCAGATTTGGAGGGTCGATCAGGAATAACACTTTGATGATTGCATATTATGACTTTCATTGCGCGAACATGAAAAATGTTGACCGTTTCCTTGCAACGCTTCTAACTACGCGAAAAATAGTCGTAGAGAGCTGAAATTTTGAGGGTACACGCGGGTTTTTCATCGCAGATGATATCATTCCAAAATCATGGAAACCGTCCCGTCTGCGCATGCGCAAACGTGAAATACTTGAAACGCCCGTAACTACCTTAAATATCGTTAAAATTACTTCAGATCTTGAGGGTCGATCAGGAATAACACTTTGATGATTGCATATGACTTTCGTTCGTCTGCGCTTGCGCGAACATGAAATGTTGACCGTTTCCTTGCAACGCTTCTAACGACGCGAAAAATAGTCGTAGAGAGCTGAAATTTTGAGGGTACACGCGGGTTTTTCATCGCAGATGATATCATTCCAAAATCGTGGAAACCGTCCCGTCTGCGCATGCGCAAACGTGAAATACTTGAAACGCCCGTAACTACCTTAAATATCGTTGAAAAGAGTTCAAATTCGTTCGGTCGATCAGGAATAGCACTTTGATGATTGCGTATGACTTTCGTTCGTCTGCGCTTGCGCGAACATGAAATGTTGACCGTTTCCTTGCAACGCTTCTAACTACGCGAAAAATAGTCGTAGAGAGCTGAAATTTTGAGGGTAAACGCGGGTTGGATCGCAGATGGTCCCTTATCAAAAAGGAACCTACTCAACTAGTCTATACGTTCATATGATTCAAGTGAGGAAGCTACTCGAATTGGCAAACGTTTTCCCTAGGTATGGGACGTAGGGTACCAGTGTATACTTTGGTCGTTTTCGCATGCGAGAAATTCAGTTTTACCTAACGGGAGATGAAAGGGAATGGGTGGAGGGGAGGGGGGGAGGGGTCGGAAGTGGGGAGAAAAAAGAGTGAGGAGGTGGAAGGAAAAAAAACGAGGAATGAGCCCCGGACAAAAAGTCAATAGCAGGCAATGGGATAAAAGGAATGTGGTTTGGACGGCAATGGGAACGAACGTGAAAGGTTACGGGAGGAGATAGGAATTGTGTGAGGCGGGGGAAAAGGTAGGTACAGCCGGTGAAAATGGTGACGGCCGAATGAGACCGGCGGGGATGCGGATGGCAACTGCGAGAGGACCGTCGCTCCTCCTCGTCGTCGTCCTCGTCGGGGAACTCGACCGGTCCTCAGACGGTGCCGTCCTCGTGTAGAGACGACAAGGCGGATGCCGGATGCGGGAGTTTCCCTTTGTCGAGTCCGGTGGACCGGTTGAGTTGATGGCGGATGAGGAATTCCGGGCGGAAGGAGTCGGTGAGGGAGTCGGAGCGGGGTGCGGAAGTGATGGACCGATATTTAAGTTGCCGTCCGACGCGTGCCTGCCCCCGAACGTGCCGGACGACCGACGATGGACGAGGTGCCCGCCCACGAACTGACATCGTTTGGGGAGATTTTAGCGAATTTTCGGAATAAAAATATGATATCGAAAATGGGTCAGAAAATTTTTTTTCTCTCTCTCTTTTTTCCCCTTCTCTTCTTCATGGAGGAAAAATTTCGTTAGGAATCCGTTTCAGAGCAACTGAACGATTTTTCTATGCAAGTATCACAATGTACCCGGAACAGAAATTTTGGTTTATTATTTTCAATAATGAACCTTCGAAATCCAGCATGAAAAAATGAAATTATCCCCCCCCCCACCCATCAAAATTTGATAGTTTCCGTTCCAAGGTATGTAGAATCCAAAAATGGAATAAAAAATGTCTGTCCCTACGCCGTACTTAGCACTTTCCTTAGTTACCATGAACCAAAATTAATGAAATCTGGTTTTTAGGTCCCATTTGGGTCTAACTGATCAGGGAGCTCGGCGTTACTGTCAGTCGTGTCTGCCGCTGGTCTCTCCCCCTATCAGCGTCATTTTCTATCCCAGGCGTTTCACTAGTACACACGTGGCAATGGGACAGTGCACAAGACGTCGCTGCGTCCGTTCTATCTGGTGCTTTTTCTTCAACATTAGATAACTTGTATTACAATAATACGGTATCTTCGAAACCACCTACTTCTTTTAATGCATCACTGATTCTTGCAGCCAATTCATCAAATGAACGAATAGACATTTGAAAATAATTGAAGAATTTTTGTTCATATTCCCTCAATTCTATGAAAATAGTGTTGAAAGCGCCTTTTAAATATCTCGCATCTCTCTTCACGTTTTCTTTCTTATTTTACATAACAAAATTGTGATTCTTGGATTATCAACTTTATTATCACTCCGAAAATACCGTAAGACACAAACATTCAAGAAAACGTTTTTTAAACAACATTTTTGAATTTGAATTTTCGGAAATTTCATGAAATTTTTAGAGCTATGACCCTAACTCTATTCACGGAATAATATAATGCGTATTAAGACCTTCCCCAGAACTGTAAGTTAACCACACCCAGAGAAATCGTGAAGAAACTGACAAAAAACAGGGACAGCGCCCCCTTAAATGGATGAACCCAATATCTTCTTTTATGATCACTTTCATAAATGTATTTGTACACAAAGTACGAAAATAAAACCTTCTTTTTATACATTTCAACTTGCGCTCGATCAATCTCGGGAGAAACAACACACAACACTGAAGAAGAAAGATTCCCCACCAAGTTGTGGTGGGGAAAAATTTTCCTAAGTATCAAAGAGATAGGACGCCGCGTCCTATCTTCATGTGCACAGAAACTCTGATGGGTATCAAAGGGATAGGATAGAAAACAATCTCAGCGTCCCGATTATTTTGCAGCTCATGTGCACCGGGCCTAAGGGGTGCAAAATAGGGGTTGAAAGTTTCAGAACGCCGTAGCTCGAAAATTTTCAATGGAAGGTTTTTTTAACGTATTTAAATTGAGCATTTTATTTTAGACCACCTGCAGCATTGTACGTCCAGCGGTTCGTTTGCACCGAGAGGCTTCGTTAAGAAGTCCACATGATTGTGAATGAAATGGTATGCATCCGGCCACGATCATTTCTAGTGAACACCTGATTTTAATCACGGGTTATTGAATGAAATCGAGTTGCTTGTTCATGATAATATTTTATTTGAAGAATGATGGTTATTTAGGATGTCGTTGATAGGCACTCAAGTAACTTGAACGAACGTTATGCTTCATGAATAACAACAAATAATTAATTATTCAATTATTGAATCCTGCGCATTTTTATGAAATTGTAATTCCCGGGCCGGCTCCAGTACTCGATTTAGGGCTTTCCTGAGGGGAGCACGAGGGCAGGTATTGACCACAGAAAATAGTGATCTACGCAGAAGTGGCGTCTTTACAGATAAATAATAAAACGTTGTGTAATATTTCGCAGCGTTTTTTGAATTCCATTTTCGAATTCTACGTAGGTACCTTGAAATGAAAACCATCAAATTTTGAGGGAGGGTTAAACAAAATTTTTTTCATGCTCGATTCCGAAGGTTCATTATTGAAAATAGTAACCCAAAAGGCGATGTGAACGGACAGAACATGACAAACTTTATTCGTAATAAAATTACTAGACAAACATGAACTGGATAATTGGGTATAACATGCCATGGAACCTTGATTGATTCAATCAGCTGATTATTTTAATATGTACTACTGGTGGCATTGAAATGCATTTAATCCAGTATAATGTGTAAAATGAGTACCTATTTTATATTCTTGAATAAAAATTACATAAAATCAATGAATAAATAATACAATAATGATAATTATAGATTACGTACATATTGAATATTATACACCTAATTATTTAAATAAATACCTAGTCTCAACCGTTGTGTAAGAATTATTGGCTGCGTTCTGAATAAGGTTCTCTCGTATTTCTTGAAAGGAGACGCGAAACTCGTATCTAGTATCTTTCATGGTTGTTTGGTAAAATAGGGATTATTGAAGCAATCTTGAGAATGCGTTGCTAAGTTAATACTGCTTACTAGGACAACTCAGTATTTTATAGCATAGGTAATCCTTATCCGTTCTAGTAAGGCTTATCCGGTATTTTCAAATCGTCAAGTACAACAGTCTCGAAGAAAGGGGGTTTAATCAGATTCGGACGGTTACAACGGGAGTATTCAATGGCTTTTCAAACTATTCTAAGAACCAACAGGTGATCCTTCTCTTCTCTTCTTGTAGCTCGGAGCTTCCATTACTCTCCCTCCAGGTAATTTATTGGTAAGTTGGTGTAAAAAAAGGAAGAATAAAAAAAATCTTTCCCTGCAACCTCCTCGACCTAGAGCCTGGAGATTGTCGAGAATAAGTTAGGGTGGTCTTAGACCTATTGAAAGGAGTCCTGAAGGAATAAAATCTCGAACGGGGAAGGAATGGACTAGGGATCTTTGAATAGGTTACATCGTGTAAGGAGATCGACTATGTGTGTTTTACGGGGTTAATGCAATATATGGGAAAAGAAGCGCGACAAAATCTGCCAGAGTATCTATGATTTTCTGTATACAAGATAACGCAAATGCCTGATTCTGTGTGTAACACAACTATAATACTATAGAAAGATATCGATCTTTTGCCGTTCTCTCATGATATTCATCAAAATTCGAACGTAAGATCAGTGCGCGCAAATTCAAAGTTTCTCCGAAGACCTTGTTAATTGGTACGAAAACATGTGGAGGGTTGTTGGGATGGGATGTGGCTCATTGATGAGCAAGAAATTTCCTATTTAGTGAATTGGGACAGACCCATCGATTTTTCTTGATGCTGAACACCAAGTAGGTACCTCCTTAGATTTACAACCTCTGTCAAGAACTGCCTACCAACAAATATTGGAAATGAAAATAAGTCAATGCGAATTATTGAAATTTTGTGTGTCTCTGTAATAATTCATCGGGTGAAAACCCCTCCTCACAATCCATATTGGAGTTTTGTGAAGAGGACTGCCTGAACCGAGCAAACCAAAGCACACAGATTTGGGATTTAGATCAGTAATTAGGACCTTAAGACTTACGAGGCCTACCCATGGACATTACTTGATCTGTTGCCTGAGTCTGAAAGGTGAGTTCAAAATCATGTTCCATAATTCGGTTGCCACATAAATTAATTAATTCATATTATATGCATGATAAATTTACTAGGACATTTACTGATATCATACTTCAATTCTATACACCATAAAGTGTGTGGAGAGACTACATAAATATAATATTCCGCACGTCAAAAAACCCGTGAAGGACGTTCTTGAAATAATTTATCACAGCGGCCTCATCAACTAGAGGGGTTCCTGCAGAAGATAAAAACTCCGACGTAAATTGAATTTTCAGGTGAACGATTTTGAAAAGGGACACGAGTCAATTATTCAGGGACGTATAAGTGAGTTTCATGAAGTGACATTTCGAGCACAGGGATATTTCAATGTGCGTTTCGAACGAATTTCCATTGGCTTCAGTCGAATGATCGATCCTATAGGCAATGATTCGCTGCCGCGCTAAAAAGCTGCCCGTCGTTCAAACATTTTGCAAAATTTGTTGGAACGCATATACTTAGTGTATATTTTTTCCAGAGCCAAGATTTTCAGGTTACTGTATTCATATTCTCACTCCGGAGGGGTATTATTGTATCAAGAACTTGAAGGTATTTTTCATCCGCTTCAGAACAAAAAGGATTAAAAAAATGGTGCGTCGGTATTTCATTTCCCAATTCGTAGGTACTGTATGGTTGAAAATGATAGTTACCAAGTTCTCAGCTGCAATATAATTAGTTTGCGATGATCATCTTTTTGTATGGGGTATGCAAATCTTTTCCAAACCGTGTTCCCAACCAACAAAAATCGGGTTTCACTCACTTCGCAACATAAAATATCCCAAAATTTGAATTTGATTAACACCACGATATTTCAGAGGTGGGTAGGTACAAGAATTATATACATACATGTATGGTACATAATTATTTATTTATTAGAATTTTTTCTGTACACTAGCATGATTATACAGCATTTTCGGTGCCTACAAAGTAATAAACCCTGTACCTACTTAGGTAATTATAGGAACCCGCTGAAAGGTCCTCCGTAGATCTAGTTTGACATTCAATGGCAGGATCCGGTGCGAACGTACATAAACATGGTTACCCTTACGTAGCAACATCAGAAAGACCTAAATACTTAATGGGAAGGCTGTGTTGATGACGATGTCCCATATATATTATTTAACCCGAAAAAAGTATTGTCATGTTTTAAAAACGTTCTCGTGTTTCACGGTGCGAAGTGGGCGGCAACATGCTCCGATGCGTTTCATCGTTCAGGCATACGTTTTAAGTGCAGGAGGCATTTAAAAATAAATGTCGGGTCGGATGGTTGGAGAAAAATATACCGAAAACACGTTCGGGTTGTGTGGTAGTGAAATATGTATTGGGTGAGTTGTGAACATTGTCAGTTAGTACCTATGTAGGTAGGTAAATGCTCAAATCAAATTAGTTATTTATTGGAAATACAGTAAAGGAAACCAGCGGGCTTACCGAGCTACGTTCGTACAAACGCATCAGCGCTTTGTATAATTTTTTTGCGGCTAAGGTTTTCTTGGCGGGAAAATTTGTATAACAGGGTTTGAAAGGGGGGGGGGGAGCTACCCCACGAATGGCAGGGAGAGGATTCACGTTGTATCATCAGTCGAATTGTATCTGAATAAAGTGAGTACTAATTGCTCATCATATCCAGTTCAAATTGAACTGTTCAATAATTTATTATTATTAAAAATACAATGATTATTATTGTATTTTTATAAATCAAATGCCTTTTGCCCAACTTTAAAGACGCATTCAACTCAATCAAGGTGTAATCCCCAATAAGGCTAGTTTATGTGAAATGTTGCCAAATGTTTAGGTGGTTTGTTTGAGTGGTAGTTCCTAGGATTCTGCTGACCCCCTTAACGCGTATAATTATTGTTCTTTAATGTTGTCAGAAACAGTTCTGCATCGAGCCGCGTAACTCAAGGATGGGTTGTTCAACCGGAATCACCTCCCGCACACCCGATACTTGGAGCACTCCGGCTTCTGGAGGTTCGCCGGTTTTGCTGAGTGAGATTGATTTACATCTAAGCGGATCGCGCTTTTAAAACGGATGTCCGAATCCGATGGGATTCGATGCCCAGGTGACGGCTGGTGGTGGGAGGGGGGGTGAAATAAAACCTGGGGTGATTTTCCAAGTGGATGGAGCCCTCTGGGGTTTTTTTGAATCCGATCCAGAGCCAGCCGAGGGGTTACAGGCCATAAAAAAGGCCGTATAACAGATAGGGCGTAACGCCGACTGCATTAGGTCTCAATACACCTCGTTGATGGCCATGCGAATTGCAACCGTTTCACACCTCTCGATTTATTCTGTTGCAGGTAACGATGCTGATGGACTCGCTCTGCCATTTTATCGCATACCTAACTATTCGTAAGTGAAGCGAACATATTTAAACTAGGTAAAATACCCTGGAAGCACTTAGAGGGCAATGTGACGTTGACATTATTCTTTACTTTCTATCTAAATCAATGTACCTGCAAGAGGCGTGAAGCCTCGACGATCGTTGTACCTGTCAGCAAAATCACCAGTTTGGATTCTGCTTCTACCAAATTACAAGAAATTTCAAAATTAGAGAGAAAGGCCATAACAATTTTCTTGTAATTGCTTAATTTGCACTAGAATAAACATGGGGGGGGGGGGGGGGGGATTCTACTGAAGGGTAGGTACCTTGGAGAGAGTTCAAGCTACTACTCATGAATATTGTACCTTCTTCCGAGGGGGGTATAATAAACTCTGGGGGGCACAAGGAAGCAGTGATAATGCAAGGATTTATATAATCGTTATATTTACTATAAATCTTCAATAATTTGCCCTGATTAATTGTTCCTAAGCTCTCCAGAATAGTTATCTTTATTAATCCCTCACTAGCGTCACTCCCGATTTCCGGCGCTTTTAAGTAGCGATAAGTTCGTTTTATCTTGTAGGGTTTCTCGGCTGTCGAAGGCAGTACGGTACATTTGAGGTGGCTATGGTACCCTACGATGAGGAGTTTCTCAAACGGCACACCTCCCTGGTGATGCTGCTCAAGTGATCCAGCGATGGCATGGTCAAAATTGGCGCAGGATACTGTAAACTCAAGGCTGGAATTCACAACCGTCGGAGACGAAAAGGAAGTCAACGGGTAACAGGCAACCATCAAATTATACTACGAAAAGTTTTGTTGTATAATTCGATACTGGCCCTCTTTTCGCGGCGCTGATTCTTTTTATCACCGCTCTGCATGTAATAAGCCGTGTGGGTGGTGCTATCTACTGGTGCCATCTGCTTCACTGTCATATACATCAAGCTGATGCACACTGCTCTTGAGTAATAAATGATTAGATCATCGATCATCATCATCATTTTCCATTGCAATTCTTCCTGAAAGATCCATTCAGAAAACCAAGTAGCATGATGGTGTATCACAATGTTGTGCGTCAAAGGGTTCATCATAGTAGATTATACACTACTTTGTAGAGTTCAAAATTAGTCCCTCACAGGAAATTTGGCTAGAACAATTGGGTTAGGTACACATCTTAAGGCAAGACCTATGTCACTGACACGTGCAAATCGTGTGTATAATGGAAGGAGTGGCACTTATAAATAGCCATACTTTACACCAGAAGACCTATCTTCGACGGAATAGGCTATAGGCATAACTAAACCTCGCATACAACTAAATTAACTAATGCTTAACAATATTGACTGAAAATAGATAGGCTATAGATTTTCAATTTCATTAATATTAATACTGGAGTGTAATCAACACGTGAAACACCCAACAAACGCATATCAAACTGAAGATACAATAATTAGAGGTAGAAACCCATTAGAGTTCAGCGATGAAGAGTAAGAAATGAATTAAAACATTAAATCCTTCTGATCACGCAGCTTATTTATTAAAAAACGCTGCAAATTCCTGCACAGCGGTTTATTATTTTGTACAGAATACCCTTCTGTTACAGATCACAGCTCTCTGTATAGATAACCCGTCTATATAATATAATATGTACTACTCTATACATATTATGTGAATCGCAGACCCTCTGTAGGAAAGTACCTAACCCCGTACTCGTTACTAGGTACATACCTAAATCACGAGTTAAACGTTGCTAAAATAATACAGCCGATGACAAACAGTACCTAAATAAAACGGCAAAAAAACGCAAATAATGAAATTCTAAAGGAAAATAGTTGATGTGGAATAGTGGATGCCCCTTCTGCGTAGATCACTGTTTACTATGGTCAACACCTATAATGAACTGTTGTGTACTAACTTGCCCATCAATAATACTTCAATAGTTGTTCAAGTTGCAAAAGTACCGATCAACAAAATCCAGCCCCTTCTTGGTAGAAGAACCGTTGAAATAATTTACCGTTGTGTAATAATTTACCGTTATGTAATAACTTGCCGTTGTGTAATAATTTACCAATGTGTTTTCTTCAACGTTTGTTCAAGTTTCACAAGTACCTACCAACAAAATCCAACAGTCCATCACTTATCAAATGAAAAATAATATCAAGAACAACCAACTCGACTTCATACAGCCATCCTTGATTATAATCAAGAAGCTCCCTAGCGATGATATCCGGGCCGGATTAATATCGTTTGATTAACGATCTTGTTGACGATGCTTTTTGGTGCACACGAACGGCTGGACGTACAATGCTCCGGGTGGTCTCAAAAAATTGTTTAGCTTAAGACAAATTTAATAACGTAAAAAAAACCATACCCTTCCATCGAAAGTTTTCGAGATACGGCGTTCTGAAAATTGCAACCCCTATTTTGAACCCCTTTGATATGTGACAGTAACGCCGAGCTTCGAGGACCAACTAGACCCCAACGGAACCTATAACCCGAATTTCATCAATTTTTTTTCATGGTAACTAAGAAAAGTGGCCAGTACGGCTTACGGTGTACGGCGGACTGACAGAAATATTTGTATAGCATTTTCGGATTTACCTTGAAACGTAAACCATCAAATTTTGAGGGGGGGGGGGGGTTAGATTTTTTTTTTTAATGCTTGATTCCAGTGGTTCATTATTGAAAATAATAATCCAAAAAGGAATTTTTGTGTGTTTTTTTGGGGAACAATATCAACTATTTGCCCACCAATATCATCTTTTAAGATTTCAAAATTATCTGAATTCGTAATAATGTAGGTATTATCATCAAATTTTTCGCATAGATATTTATATTAGGGTATCCAAGTTCGTGAGAATTAATTTAGGGATCACCGTTATTCTGCTTTGCCACTATTTTTCGGACTTTAGGTTAGGGGAAATAAACATTTATAATTTAGGGATTTACGATCTATGGATTAGATCATGTTCTTGGTGTCCACAAAAATGTTATCTGCAGTTGCACTTTGAAAAACCAGTTTGAAATGCAAGCTGTTCAGCGGCCAAATTTTCTTCAGAGGGTTTGATGTTAGTTATAACGCATGCGTGATTGGGTAGGTAAATACGGCCTAATGAGTTTTCATGGTTTCTTCAAATCAAATTTTCGTGATATTCAGCTCTAATAGTCCATGGAGTCCATGGTCCTTTGAATTTCATTGCAATGGTTAGGAGAGCGAGGTTGATGTCGGGTTTGGATAAAGAAACGTGAAGCTCTCGATCCCTGTAGGTGTCCCCCCAGAGACCATTAGAGCCCCTCCAGCTCCTGCTCTAACTGATGGCACGCCGATCGGTCGGTCTGTGTTTACCTTTGCCCTCTCGCTCCCCCGTCCATCCCTTTGGTGTCCTTTATTTATGTGTCCGGAATTGGAAGTCCTCAGGGCCAGGTTTTATACTTCCTCTTGATGGAGGTGGTGCTACGTGCTATCATTCTTTCCTGGGCTGTCCGTTGGGTCCCCATGTAGTTCTGCGTCCACTTAATACGACTGAAGTGGTATTCACGAATAATTCATGTTGAAGATCCGGGTGGGTGCGTGGACGGCAATTTGACCGCAATGGTAGTAAAAACCCATTTCGCATTTCCAAATTAGTGGCCTTCGTAGTTGGATATGTTGGATAACTCGGTGGGATTGTGAGTCATGACGTCATGAGTAACAGAAGAGTTAGGTACTCAGGATATTGAGTATGACTGTTACACTGATCCGACTCTCCATGATTTAATTCAGCATAGCAAATGCCCGAGGAAGCTCTTTAGGACAAGGTAGATGTTTATATACATGGAATCAGTCGTACGACATGCGGGAAGGATAACTGGTTGAGAAAGAACACGTGTTAAAAATATAGGAGTAGGCGAGAAGAAGGAATATTCGGCAGGCGAGAATATTCCTAGAAGAGGTCCATCGTTTTTACTCTCTTTCTACTTGGTACATTTTTACCCTCGTTTTTACCCGGCTTTTACTCATTTACCGTAATTTCTGAAACATTCGGAGTTATTGTAGCAGTACCTACATATTTGATATTGGATTAAGATGTCACAGATCCCACGCCAGCATCCGTGGGGCTTGGAGGGATAACC
Organism: Leptopterna dolabrata; assembly: GCA_954871275.1. Taxonomy (NCBI): domain Eukaryota; kingdom Metazoa; phylum Arthropoda; class Insecta; order Hemiptera; family Miridae; genus Leptopterna; species Leptopterna dolabrata. Next base: position 45,427,288 of record OX940980.1, read on the forward strand.
GCCTACCAACTACTGTCCTATACATTTGGAAACACTTGAATTGTAATTTAACGTTTTTGAACACTTGCTTCAAAACTCAGCCTCAGCTTGTTTAAACGTTTGATGGAAGAAAATTTAGTGAAAAGACGTAGTTTCACCGTGAGGGCACGTGGGAGTGGTTACCTATGTTTTACATAAAACTACATAAGAACCCGTCAAGCCAATATAAGGAGCGGCCGAGATTTCTAGTTTCCATCTGTTTTGTAGAATATGTGTTTGGACTATGCTGCGCTGGATACCCAGTACTGCCGTCCTTAGTACGACGTCCTAAGTCCATTTTTGCGATTTTTGAGGTAAGGGCATGGATCTTGAAGAAATAATTTAGACGCACCTTTTGAACTAGTCTAGAATATCCTAAGTCCATGAAAATGGCCTCAAAAATCACTTTGTCCTATGTCTCACGTCCCAAGTGAGTTGTATTACGCTTAAACGTCCTATATACGGGGAGAACGATGGACATAGGACAATCTAGCTTAGTTCAGTTGTGTCTAACTTAGTGCAATTGTGGCTGGCACTAGGCATTGTGTACTAAGTGTTGAGGAATAAAAGAACGCTTGTTTATGATGACGCCAAGTTTCACTCTTCCACCACTCTTCTACAGCAATCGTTGTGCTCAACATAGCACCGCGCCAAGGCAAAAAAAAGTAGCATGGTTATAAGCCATTTTGACATATTTTTGACCCCTACATAGTCAAATCTGACCCACTCTCTCTTCGTGAATCACCATCCCACACAACTTCAGGTGGGTTAAGATGGATTTTAGCTCTTAATACCAATTTTGACCCCCCAGAATCCATATTTGAACCAACAGGTCATATATCAAGTGTATGGACATAGGACGTTGTAAGTTTGCATCATTCTAGGCCGTGCTGTCCTAAGTGCAGGGCTACTGGGCTACTAGCTAAAACTACCAATTATCGCTCAGATAAAAAGTTTCTCAAGGTTTGCTTATGAACTGAAAAACGCTGCAAATCCCTGCACAACGGTTTATTATTTTGTATAGAATACCCTTCCGTTACAGATCACAGCTCTATGTATAGATAATCCGTCTATATAATTTATGATATGTACTACTCTATACATATAATGTAGATCGCAGACCCTCCGTAGGTTGTACCTAACCCCGTACACGTTACTAGGTACCTACCTAAATCACGAGTTAAATGTTGCTAAAATAATTCTGCCGATGACAAACAGTACCTAACAAAAAGAAACACACACAATGAAGTTCTGAAAAGAAATTGTTGATGAGGAGTGAAAAAAGTTGCAAAAGTACCTACCAACAAACTCCAGCCCCTTCTACGTAGATGGTATAATGAACCGTTGTGTAATAATTTACCGTTGAGTAATGATTTACCGTAGTAATAATTTACCCATCAATAATACTTCAACGTTTGTTCAAGTTTCACTACCTACCAACAAACTCCAACAGAGCCATCATTTTTCAAATGAAATAATATCACAGAACAACCAACTCGACTTCATACTCCGCCAATATAATCAGGTGATCCCTACCAATGATTGGCCGTATTCACAAATTCCTATTGTGGGCGCGTCTCTGGTTACGAGATTTGGTTTGAATTGTTACAATTTCATTCACACTGGAGTCGAAAATGCCTGTCGGTGCAAACTTCGGGGCCTTACTGTGAACGAACGGCTGGACGTACGACGCTCCGGATGGTCTTAAAAAACTCGCAAGTTCAAGAACTATTTAAAACCGTAAAAATATTCACGTAAAAAAATGGTATAGGTGTTTCGAAAATTTCAACCCCTATTTTGAACCCCTTAGAGATGACTCACAGTAACGTCGAGCTTCGAGGACCAACTAGACAGCGAACGGAACCTATAACCCGAATTTCATCAATTTTCTTTCATGGTAACTAAGAAAAGTGGCCCGTACGGCGTACGGCGGACAGACAGAAATATTTTTATTGCAGTTTTGGATTCTACATACCTTGAAACGTAAACCATCAAATTTTGAGGGGGGGTAAGAATTTTTTTTTTCATGCTCGATTCCAATGGTTCATTATTGAAAATAATAAACCAAAATAGGGGAATAGATTTGAAAGATAGTGGTGGAAGAACTGACCCCTAGCTTGAACTATACGGACGGCACAGATGATTTAACTAGAACTCGTTTTTCTCAAAATGAGTAAAATGGACGTAGGACGTTCTTACTAAGGACGGCAGAGTACGTGTCAGCATCAGAGTGTTTGCTAAGTTGGGCAGAACATAGTTAAATAATTTGTAGATAGTCAAGGCAAGAATTTTGAACAAAATTGTACGTTCCCGTAAAAGGAAAATTTTCATATTATGATGTCATAAAAGGTTAACCAGCCGTGTGATATGACGATTATGGTGTGTGGATGGGGAAATGTTGGAGATGGGTGTGACGTTGGTGGTCCGGGGGGGGGGGGGGGGTGTTAGCACCGGAGGTTTAATATATCCAGAGGTGATGAGGTTGTCAGTTACCTTTGACGTCATGTGTAGTGTAACGAGTCGAACTCAATTAGCCTGGGCCTCTAACACGCCTTCCTCCACGCAGCACCCCAAACTCCCCTTTTCACAACTCATTATAAGACAGGCCCCTTCCAGCAGCCGCCTTCTCAGAAAACGGCCTCTTAATCCCTCGTAACGACATTAACGCTCCAACACCCGTCGCGCCACCGTCGCGTTCGTGGGCACTTCCTGGAGCACAACAGTCCCCCGACGGCCCTTCCAAATTGGATATCCGGCTATACACGGAGGATTTCACGGTTCCCTACTTTTGTCGCAGATTGCTGCACTGATGTGATTCCATTACCCTCGACACCAAAGACAAACTTTTGACTCAATCAAGGCCTGTAAATAGGAAACTAATAAAAATAACTACCCCACCGGCACACAAAGGTCCTCATTAAACTCAGATAGGAAATTTTGCAGTGATTCTGCATCACTCAAAGTGGGTTGTTATCTCCAAGTTCTAAAATACTCCAAAATTTGTCTGTGATTTTCGCATTTTAACATGAATAGGAAGGTAGCTACGTAGGTATACGTGTTCTCTCTGGGTAGGTCCAAATTCTGCGTCAAAAATAGACAATTTGTTCTGCTTTCCTAGTTTATACCGCTTATACACAGAGGTTTTTCAGTTTGCGAGTTTTTCACTGAGAGAGGTTCAGGCAACAACAAAAATGCAGTTACAGAGGTTGTGTAGAATAAGAAAATTACTCTGACGTTAGTGTTCCATTGTGCAGTAGGTGTATATGTAACATGCGCATTACATTCGCGTTTCTGATTTTTGCCAAAAATAGCTCAATCGTCGGTTGTCTCATTGTGGTTTTTTTTTTTTTTTTTTAAATAAAAGCACTCATTTCGGCGAGTTTAGAGAAGAAATGGTCTGGTACGTCATCTTTCGTTTCAAAATACTGCTGCAAATCGTCTACAATTGATGTAATTAATAAACAATAATGAACGTCGACAAACATATCGTTTAAGAGTTAATCCAGGAGATTTGTGCACTTACGGAGGTTTCCCCCAGATTTTTCGTGTGCACTTATGGAGGTTGGCGTTGCACTTGCAGAGGTGAAAACCTACGTTAAAAGAATAGGAGTTGAAGGGATCAGACATTTTTTTGTTTGCACTTAGGGAGGATTTGCTTTTATCGAGGTTTCACTGTACTTCTTAATAAACAATGGGTGACGAATGGAGAGTGCGTATCTCATATATCCAAAAAACGTCTCAGCGAGAGCTTTCCAAAAGATTGCAATGAGTGGGGTTTAGCAATAAGCGGAAATGAGTGAAATTAACAAGAAATGTCACCGAGCCCGTACAGCCCCAAAAATTGTGACGTCTGGCGTATCTTGGCACAGAATTCGATCATCGTGGTTTTTGAGGGTCCTAAATGTCGATTTCGATGTTGTCATGAAGGAAGGGGTAGAACTAGCAGCCCATACAGCACAGTTTCCCCATCCCACATAGCTTGAAAAAAGTATGGTGAGTAGTAAAGTAGGGTGAGTAGTGTTGGTGAGATGCGTCCGCAGTCCTTTCTAACGTACGAGTTGCGTCCCACGTCCACTTCTTACATGTATCAGTTGCGTCCCACGTTAGTTCAGCCTGTTTGCGTTGTCCGAGACACCGCGAAGAGTTTGGCTGAGTTCGTATAAGACCGTGTTATCTGTGTCTCAGAGCTAAATCTTTGGTAGAAATTTGAAACAAGTTGCTTTCACAAAGTTAGATCTTTGACATTGCCTTTCCCGAAGACAGCATTTTTAGCTCCCTGATGATGGCTCATTCTGGATTAGTTCACACCTAATCCAGACGACTGAATTGACAAAAACAGCCATACAAACACCCGTCCAAATAAACTCATACTTGTACAGACACGGACCGTAACTCATACTATCTCATGGTCTTCGTTTCTAATTACCAACGCATGCATGTACATAAATTATTTTATCGAGTTTTCACATGCCTACCACGTATTTGAGGACAACACCAACCGACGGGCTTTTGATGCCGAGACCAAAATTAGCAGCAATGTTTTTGGATGCAGGAAGGGTGTAATTTATTAATGTAAATGTTTCATACGTCCCATAGTTATTCACCGGGTATAACTCTTGTCGTACTATTAATTCATATCAAAGAAAAACGGAGTTATTGAAAAAAAAAATTAAATTGTCCATTTCCACTAATACACGAAAAAACGCGAAAAACACTGTTATACCGGTTTCGGTGATCAAACCGCTGTCAGTAACAAACTAACTGAAGGCACATTGGAGAGGTGACCTTATAAAAATAGTCAAAAAGTGAAATGTGGTCGATTGGGATTGGTTGTGAAGAAGAATGGTAAAGGGAACAAAGGAATGGGGGTCGATTCTGATTGGCCCAGGAAGAGAATGCCAAAAAGTGAAAGAATTAGTGGGAATAGACTTTTTTTTTCAATAACTCCGTTTTACTTTGAAATGGGTTTCCACTATTTCTTCGCGAGTGATTTAGTTCGTATTAATTCATATATTGGGGACTAGGTAGCTACTATTCGGCCTAGCGTCAATGTTCCCCTTTTGTTCCTTTGCGACGAACAACTCAAACGTAACAGTCCTCAAAGTTCAGCTCCGGGGAAGTTGGGTAAGTGAAACATCACTTATTCAAGTGCTTCCTCGAATATCAATGCACCAGAATCCTTTCATAACTCCGTCTTGTAAGTTTACCAGTCCTATTGTATGCCATTAGGTGGTTAGTGATCAAAATTCTCCCCACCAACTGCTTCAGTCGGTTTTCATGCCGTCTTTAGAAACGGCTCCGGTGAAGTTGTTGTGTATAGTTTCGCCCTTTCAACAACGTTAAACAATAAGGGCCCTTGTTTGTATCATGCGTCAAAATGAAACGACCGAATAAATAGTGAATTTCAATTACAACGTAAGTCCCAAGTCACCAACATCAGCGGCGAGGGACATGAAGAAATCATGAGGAACTCAATTAAGTCTTTCGAAATGAAGAGGGGAAGCCCTAGCCGACGCTCAGACGGTCTAATTCATGTAGAGAAAATGCAAATTCCTCCAGGGCCAGGACATTAATATTAAGTAGAGTAATTAAAATTGTTGCCGTTGAAGCAGTTGCGGTTTAAAGGATGAGGGCGACATTGTAGGGCAGGCGAAATGAGAAGGGAATCTTCTCTAATGCGGATGCCGAAGGGATGGGGTAATCCTTTATTGATCCTTTTATGTAGATGATAGCTTCTTGTAGAGGATGAAGAAGGTGAATAGGGAACTGTATACTACTCACCCTTCAAGCTCGTCCCGCCATCACCTAACACAACATCTTTGCGATAGGTTTCAGGGCACTCGAGGGGAAAACGATATCGACGTCCTGTTAAAATCGAAGGAGAAAAGGAGGTTAGTGTGTGAACGTACTGAGGGAGCAACTACCTATAAGCTCTGGCGTGTCAGGCAGCGCCATCCACTTCGAATTTGAAACCCTCCTACTACCTACCTGCTAAGTACGTGCTGGTATGTAATAGTACTCTATACCAGTAAAGTACTGCGTACCTCTCATTTGCTTAGTTAAATTCGTTTATTGCTTTCCCACTCTATGTACATGTACCATTAAAAACAAATTTTAAAATTTATTTTCAACATACAAAGTTAAAGTTGTAGATCGCTGTCTATTATAATATCTTTTTTTAAATTTCTGCTCTAATTCTCTCAAATTCTACTGTGTTGACTGAAGTCAGCAGCATTTATTTCCACCAACTGGTCGAGATGTGTATAATTACGCTGGGCTGCGGAATTACCCGTGGGATAGCACTTGAAAGATAAAACTTGGAAGAACATTTTGTGGCTCATGGATAAAAGAAGACGTCTGCTAAGTTGGGTGGACAGTAAAGCTTCCTCACTTATTGTAACATGGACGTGTAGAATCAGTTGGTAAAAAAAAGATGCGTCAAAATGATTGAATAACAATAAATAGAGTAGTAATAAATTACCTAACATGCGTAATAGGATCAAACATTTCAACATTTCGTGTTCGCGCATGCGCAGACGAAAGTTACAGTACGATTACAATGAAATTCATGCGGAACTATCAAAGTACTATTCCTGATCGACCCTCCAAGTTTGAACTCATTTCAACAATATTTAAGGTAGTTACGAGTGTTTCAAGTATTTCACGTTTGCGCATGCGCAGACGAAAGTTACAGTATGATTCCAATCCAATTCCTATGGAACTATCAAATTATTATTCCTGATCGACCCTCCACGTTTGAATTTATTTCAGCAATATTTAAGGTCGTTGTGGGCGTTTCAGTTATTTCACGTTTACACATGCGCAGACGAAAGTCACATTACTTTTTCAATGGGTTTTGTATGAGACCATCTGTGACCCAACCCGTACCTACCCTCTAAAGTTCAGCCCATTTCGACCATTATTTCGGGTAGTTATGTGTTACAAGGAATTACCACAGACAGACAGACACAGAACCAAAAATGGTCCTTGATGGTCTGAAACACAAAATGGTGGGGGATAGTTTCATTTTGGAGGACATAAATTGTTTTTTTACTCAATCACGAATCCTTTGGTAGTGAGGAAGCAATAGTGGGAAGTTGCTATGTAGGTAAGTAATTTTGTAGGTACCTACCGTGGCAGTTAGGTTGTCGTTTTCACGTACCTGTGTCAAATATGTTAGCACATCAGTTCACCGTCAGTTAGACGGGTGTCTAACTGACGGAATATCTGTTAGCTGGAAGATTCTGGGTGAACTCTGTTTGTGTTCCATAGTAGAATCCATCGTCGGAGTGTTAACAAACACGGGTTCTAATCTAGTCTGAATCGGTTGCTGCATTGTAAGTGTTCTCTGCTGTTCTCTGCTTTAGAGTGATTCGTGTCAGGAATACGAAATATCAACCTACTCGTCTTTACGAATGAACGGCCATCGCGAACAGCGGGTCCCACGCCATTTTCCACCGAAAGCCACCGAACAACGACGTCTGTGGCTGATGAGGTACCCATGACACGGCAAACGGGCGCTTCATTATCGCGGCGAATATGGAAACACGGCGAGGGAACCATAGGTGGGTTGTTGTATGGAAAACTCGGGGTCTCCCTCGCCATCGGAATCAGAGCACTGGCATTGACAAATAGGGCAGAGCTCTGATGTGGGCAGCCAGTCTGAGTTGAATGCTGTAGTTGACTGTATACGAACTCGTATGGACGGATATCCTGTTCTCGCACGTGAATGATCAGTAAAGAGGGAACGTCTTGAGGAACAGATATTCACGCGTGCCTAGTGCGACTTGAAATCTGCGTACACCGGAATTCAGAATACCTGACTGGAAGGGATCGAGGGCTAACTCATTTGAGTGAAATCCTACCAAGATTTTCTGATTTAACGGATGTTGGAGATTGTGTCTATGGCATTTCAGTTGATAATAATTACATCTCTGGAAATCATCAGCATAACTACCTACTATGGACTTCGTATCTGGCATCCGCAATTCAGCTCTTTTGGATTAGTTTCCCGATAAGATGGATAATACAGTGTAGTGATTACAATGTAATATGGATAATATAGTTTAGTGATTACAATGAATCTGATATCTACATACAGACCGACGGGTAGTCACGGCATCATTGTTTCTTCCTTGATGTCTGATACTCGAGTGGGAAAACTCGGGAAGAACTGGGTGGCGGCACTCCGTAGGGAGCGCAATGATTGGTAGTGAAGTTATTGCTTCAAAAAAATATTTCTATTTCATTTTTACTTATTGAATTTATTCATTATTGATTCATGTCTTTTTGGATGCCTTTCCCTGACTTTTGAGGATTTTCACCGTAAATTCAATATGTTGTACACCCACTGAGGGTTTGTCGAGATAAAATGATGAGTGCATTTTATTTTTTCTACGCGTTCGCAGACATTTTCTTATTTCGTCCCTCCATCAACAAGGGAGCAGTATAGTAATGAGAAATAGGAGTGTGAAACACATAATAACAGTATTGCTATATGAAAGAGGAATGTGCAAATATAATTATCCCCATTTGGAAACGGATGAACATGATTATGATTTTAGAACACGATTATGATTCGGTGTAACAATTGCCTCCTTCACCTCATGGATGAAGCCATTCATGATTACAAAGACATTTTGTTATTTATTTACATTGCACTATTTACATTACATCATTTCATTACTCAGTTAGTTAATACTATCGCGCTGTGCGCTCCTCAAATGTGGTGACTTAAAAAGGAACAGGAGAGGGGAAGGTCATAGAAAGGAACAATTTCCAATGATTGAAATTCAGAACAGATGTTTAAGAAGAGGGTCTAGTTATGAATCTTGATATGAATCTTGAAAGGGGTGCGCCCTTCCGAGGGAAACTGTCTTCGTTTCTAAGGAAGACATCGCCAGGGTACCTCTAAAAAGGACGCGAGCGTAAGACTGCATTAACATCTAGATGAACGTTTTCTTCGTCAAAAGAGCTCATTTCGTCTGTTCCCCGCTCACGTAGTCCTTTTTGGAAATGTAGGACGGTAGAGCTCCAAGTGATGCTCTGACTTTATTTAGGTGTACTGACGATATTCGCGTCTGAATTCTGGACAGTCTCATCCGATTCGTAACCCAACACGGCTCCTTGCTTTTACTTCCATTTGCTTCCCCTCTACCGAATGTCTCCAGTCTTCAAAATGAAGCCTAGCAAAGCAGGGGTATGAATGTTTTCTGAAACAACCGATTTGAAATGCGAAACCCCAATCTCCGTTATGTGGTAGACAAGTTTGACAGTTATTTTTCAATTTGAATTCAACTATTTTTCAGCAGTTTACCTCCAATATTTGTGTTCAAAACAAGCGTCATATTTACTTCGTCTTATCGTCTTGTTTAAAAAAAATAATTGTATAGGTATACCTATTATATATGGAAACCGTTTCTATCTAGATATTATTTATTGTGTTGTAATAGGTATGTGGTAGTTTAAATATGATGAATATTGTTCATAAAATATTATAGGCATATGTTAAAATATTACTCGTAAGGAAAAGGAAACAAAAACGCTACACATGTTTACACACCCGTTTATTATTTACCCATAGATGCCCCTCCATCCTAGATCACTGCGTAGATGACCCCAGGGAAGTCCAAAATCGAGTGTTGGAGCCGGCCGGGGTATGATAACTGCATAATAATGTGCGGTGGATTCAACAATTCTATCATTGATTGTTATTTGTTGTTATTCATAAAGCAATTGTTTGTGCATATTACATAATTACCTATCAACGATATCTTAAATAACCATCAATCTTCAAAAAAAATATATCACGGAACAAACAACTCGATTTCATTCAGCCATGCATGATTATAATCAGGTGTTCCCTAGCAATGATATCTTGGCTGGATGCATACGGTTTCATTCACCTCCATCTTGACGAAGCTTTTCGGTGCAAACGAACGGCTGGACTTACAATGCTCCGGGTGGTCTAAAAAAAATTCTCAAGTTCGACATCAATTTAAAAACGTAAAAAAATCGTTCCTTTGAACGTTTTTGAGCTACGGCGCGGCGTTCTGAAAATGTCAACCCCTATTTTTCACCCCTTAGAGGTTACTGACTTCAACTCCGAGCCCGCGGACCAAGTAAACCCCAAATGGGACGCTACAAACCAAATTTCATTAATTTTGGTTCATGGTAACTAATGAAACTGAGACGTGTGGGGAAAGGCGGACGGACAGAAATATGTTTTATTCAATTTTCAGATTCTACGTACGTTGAAACGGAAAGCATCAAATTTTGAGGGGTGGGAGTGGGGGTTTAACATGCGGTTCATTAGGTATTGAAAATAAGAAACCAATATCTGACCACCCAGAAAGAAGGCATACGCCCAGTCCTACGATGTTGTTGTGATTCGTGTGATGTACTTATAATTGAAACAATAAACATTTTTTCTTCTTCTTCGTCGTCTTCCCAAAAATGATTGGAAATATGTTTTCATCAATAAAAAGTTGTTATCTAAAAAAGTATCATTCCACCGCTACTCCGGGTGGAATCTATCTAACTTCATGTTTCTTCAAATTTGGACAAAGGACTTAGGTCATGTTTTCGATTATTTCAGTTGGATGGATTGGACGGAAAACATACGTGAAATTCAATCGATCTCGCTCTCACTGCACCGTGCATTTCCATGAGTTTTAAACGCTTTAATCTGATTTTACTTTCGTTTGTGAATTCCGATATGGCAATCCTGCATGCAGTTTAGGCAGGTATCTACCTACTAGTGGAAATAACTGCGTCATGTGAGCGCCATTGGGTGTGATGTACACATCGGTTCGTACGTGCTACTCAGAACATCGGACGGCACCGTTCAGAATACCCTGGCACATGGAAATAAAGCTCCAGACAGATTCCGCTAATAAAAGCCCGACATAAAAAAAGGGAAACGAGTGATGTACCAAAACGGATTCCGAACGTGGGCGAAGGAAACCCATAGCGAAGGGTCCATTTCCTAATCATGTACTGTCCGTTCGCCCTCTCACGTCAATACCTGTCCCAGTTATCCCTTGTCTCTCCTCCATCAACCGTTTTCGAAGAGCTCGTGGAGGTGCCGAACATGACTTACGACAAACAAAACTAATTTTCAACAGGGGACGTCCCTGAAATTGAGAAAAAGAGAGTTTTCAGGGAGTGGGTTACACGGGTTTTTTTCCCCATGTTCAGGTCTGTCATAGGGAGGGGGGGTCTAGGTTTCCTGTTCCACCAATATGGATGTATGAGATAGGGAGGATTACGCTTCATTTGAAAACAGGCGTGATATCCTTCGCAAAGGGAGTTCGTTGCCTGGGATGATTGAAACAACAACGTCTCTCTAACCCCTCATCCCGTCATAATTACATAGCTCCCGGCCATGGCCCTGTCTCAATGAACCAACCCCTAACCGTACCGAAATTTCCACACCTCTCTTTCATTTCAAGACTATAGTCCTCGGTTTTCTCGCTTTTATCATTCCCTGTTTTGTTGAGAAAAAAAGGAGGAAAAAAACACCTCCCATGCTCCATACTCGCCCTCCTGCGTTTATTTCACAAAGCTATACCCTCTGCCGGCAAAGCGTGTTTTATTTTTCACCTCGGAAGCCCCTTGTGTTTCAGAGTTTCTCATACACCTTCGCCCGAAAACCTCGCCCTATTTTCACACAAAGCTGCCCGACCGACCTCACGTATCTCATCCTCGTCTCGCTTTTCTTTTTTTCTTCACCTTTCTAATTGCTCATCGCCGTCGGCGATTGCACACGTTCACAGTTGTTCCATTTTAATTTGGCGTCTCCTTTCTCGTTTTCCGCTTATCTACCTTCTTCTATACTCATCCATCTCGCATAGTGCCGTTTTCCTGTTCCACGTCACCTATTCCGATATACGGCATTTCCAGTGTCATGGTACCTACCACTCAAATTCTTATACCACTCCTATGTAATAATGATCCCTCCGTCGACGGCTATCGCCCCTCAACGGGTGTAACGGCCATTGATTGACGGAGGACGGGTGGAAAGGGGCCTTTATAAACAGCCCTGCTAGCCCAGCTCCTCATTCGACCGACCCCTCTCCGAATAGAGACTTCTCTCTCACTCTCTCTCTGTCTCTCTCCTACCCTTCTGCTGCGCCTGCTGTGGTGATATCCGTGGGGTGCTCCCTTCTAAGAATACCTGCTCTGGTGATACCGCGGGGTATTCATCTTCTTCCTCCTAGCGTCTGCTGTGGTGATAACCGCGAGACGCCTTCTTATCCTCTAGCACTCGCTGTGGCGATAACCGCGGGGTGCTAGCAAAAGACTCCTAAGGAGCACCTAATACCTGCTGTGGTGATAACGTGGAGTATTATTTTCCTTCCTGCTGGTGCCTGCTGTGGTGATAACCTTGGGGCGCCTTCCTCTCTCTCCCATAGCACTCGCTGTGATGATAACCGTGGGGTAATAGTTTCCCTCACATCCTTCCAGCTAACGCCTGCTGTGGTGATAACCGCGGGGCGTTAGCAAAGACTCCTACGGAGCACATCCTTCACTCATCCATCCAAACCAACCTCATCCAACTTCACCCAAACCAACTTCATCCAAAATCATCAAACTTACCGCCCGACTGTCATAAGCCCACGCAGAGGCTTACGACATCCACCATTGGCCCAAAGAATTATGTTGGTTCCTCTGTATGGCCGTTGAGTTGTGTAGAGATTGGTACTGGTTAGTAGGTTATATTGAGCAAAGGCAGCAGCTGCCCTCTCTCTACCTGACCGTGTAAAGAGTACAAACCCTTTTCTGGGGGTGGGGGATGTCCGAGCGGGCTAGAGCGTCCCACTTTTATATCACCGTTTGGGATAAAAGTTCGGGGCCTCTGGTTCTCGTCTCGGGTGGGTACCAGTAAGCCTTGAGAAGCTCGCATGTGCTTACCCGACTAGCGGTTAGCTCTTCACCTTTGATAATAATCGTGTGAAGCCTACAGGGACTAAACATTTAAATAACTGGTAGTGTCCATATCGTTCGAGTGAAAAGTCCCTCCGGGGTGTACCTACCCAGTGAGGTCATACCCAGGGTTATAAAAAAGGAAAATGCAGTACAGACCCCTTTCTGTGCCATCTATCTATGTCAACGTACTATTTGATCGAATACTGAAATCATTGTGCCACCATAGACAGAATAGGAGCCACGCATACGGGAGAGGAGGGTAAGGGGGTGGCCTGTACTGCTGAGCGGTACGCTCTAGGAGTTAGATCCCTCAATGTGAGCATGTGCAATAGATCCTGCTCTTATCTGCAGCTTCTTGTGCTGTTCCTTGAACTGAAGAAGTTGTTGTTATACATTTGAACTGTGTTGTTGCAGCAGTTTCCCGGAACTTGGACAGTTATACCTACTCCTCAGAATATGATACGCTGGAAGAGTTAGATATTGCTAAACTTGCAGAGCAGCAATTATTGTATGATGGTACTATACAATCTGCTATGTTTGGCGATGACACTGACTACAACTCCGCATCTTCCAATTCCTTATGCACGTTATAAATGTTCAGTTTTTCACCTAACTTGGAACCAGTTCCAAAAAGGATGCTCCTTGTTGTTGATCAACCGTTTTTCCTCGTAAGACCCTCCAGAAACTTTGCCGGTCATGTTAGCTCCCTCCAGGGCTTCCTAAGTCGCAGCTCCAAAACTCCCCACTTCGCCGCGCTGTCTCCGGGAGCGCTGAGCAAAGCGGTTGACAGACGACTCTCAAAGGAACTAATTACAGAGGCCTAACTTTGTTAAAATAACGAACGAGCGTGGAACGTGGGAGCGGAGGCGGCGCTCCGTGTTTTCTTGGAATAATATTCAAACTTGACGAGAAGTTGTGAGTGAGACCTTCTTGCCCTCGTTTTAACAGTTCAAAATCCCCATTGCTCGTACAAACTTTGGTGTACCTACATGCTTGAAATAAGCGTAAATGCACTACGCACTTAGTTATAATAAAAGTCATACGGCCTAAACACTCACAGTTTAGTCCAACACTCCCGGCTATTTATTTACCGTTCCGGAAAACTTCCGTATATCTACCGACTGTATTTATGTATTTATAGATATAATAAATATGTCCAGATCCAGACGAGGTACATACATGACTCCTTCCCGAAAATGTTGGTCTTTATCTGCCACTGACATTATGCAGACCTATCATTCACAATTATTTTCTAAATGAAACGGTTGTTATAAGAGAAAAAACGCTGCAAATCCCTGCAGATTGTAGATTGTAGATTGTATTTGGGATCGCTCAGGAGTGGGGGTTGGTTGCCCCAAAGCACGGAAGCCTATAGGCTTATTGTACTTTTCCTGAGTGTCCCAGTTTAATCAAATAACCCCAGGCCCCTGGTGAGGGTTGTTAGGTTTTTGATTATATTTTCGCTGGGAAATTCCATCATTGGGGTTGGGGCCCCAAAGAGGTTGTACCTGCGCTGGGCGAGTGCTGGGCACTCAAATATTATGTGGGATACTTTTTCTTCTGCCTCCTCACATAATCTGCACTGGGTTGTTGATTGTGTAACCCCTATGTGACTTAGGTGGAAGCGCAGGGGGAGGAAGCCGGTTAAGAGGCCGACTGTTTGCCTCAGCTCTCTGCGGTTTAATCTGAGAAGCTCCTTAGTAGCATTGGAGTTGGGTCTAGCCATCATCCGCTTACTATGAGCATGTCCATCTATACGTGACCATCTTTTGGTGGTCTGAGTGCGGACCCACCGGTTGATGGCCCCTCTGATGGTGGTTTTTGATAGGCCGACCGCCGGTTCTGGGCCAGTGAAGGGTGTTTGGGAGCCCTTTCTGGCGAGAGAATCGGCGTTTTCATTGCCTGTGATTCCTCTATGGCCTGGCACCCACTCCAGAGTAACTCTGTTGTGTTTCGCCAGGGCGTTGAGAGTTTGCATACAGTCCCAGACCACTCTGGATGAGACAGTGGGGGCTGTGAGTGCTTTTATCGATGCTTGGCTGTCCGAGAGTATGCGGGTGTGGGATCCACGATGTCCCCTCCTCAAGCTCTCAGAGGCGGCAGCATCAATTGCCAATATTTCTGCCTGGAAAACGGAGGTGTAATTCCTAGTGGGGTGGAAAATTCCCACCTGGGTCCTGCTCCGTACACTCCAGCACCAGTACCTGCATCCATTTTTGATCCATCTGTGTACCAGATTATATCGTTGGAGCAGCATTTTTTCCAGCCATGCCCCGCCCACATCAGCACGGATGCATATGGGCGTGGTTGAGGTAGGATTTTTGGCATAACATCTGCCACCATGTCGAGCAGTGGTTCTTGTATAGCCTTTAGTATGTTGGTGTGACCTGGGTGGGGTGTATCCCGCCGGGTACCATTCCATTTCAGCCTCAGGGAGGCCATTGCGGCCTCCCCTTTAATGTAGATGTCTATTGGGGGTAGGCCCAGTAGAATCTCCATGGCTGCAGTGGGTGTACCATGCATAGCGCCTGTGATGGTTAGACAGGCCAGTCGCTGTACACTGGTGAGGGTTTGGCAGGCCCCTACCTGACTGACCTTTGGCCACCACACTGCGCAGCAGTACGTAAGAATGGGTCGTACTATCGCGGAGTAGATCCAGTGGACCATCCGCGGCTGTAGGCCCCATGTTTTTCCGCATGTGCGTTTTGCGCACATAAGGGCTCCCTTGCCCCTATTTGCTATGTATTCAAGGTGTTTGTTCCAGGTGAGTGTTGCATCCAGGTAGACGCCCAGGTACTTCACCCCACGCTGAAACGGTACCCTTGAATTGTAAAACTGGGGTTCTGAGAGACCTCTCAGATTCCTCTTTCTTGTGAATTGAACCAGCGTGGTTTTATTTGGGTTTACTTTTAAGCCCTCTGTGCCACACCAGTCTTCCACTGCTTTCAGAGCTGATTGTGTCAGATCTGAGACTGTGCCGACAAAGGGACCCCTAACTAGGATCACCACATCGTCAGCATAGCCCTGTACGTAGAGGCCTTGACTGCTGAGTTTCTCCAGCAGAGAGTCCACAACAAGGTCCCACAGAAGGGGGGACAGTACCCCGCCCTGCGGGCAACCCCTTGCCACAGACATCTCCACGGACTCCCCAAGGAGCTCTGCCTCTACTGTTCTGCTTGTCAGCATGGTTTTGATCCACCTACACAGGGTGTCGTTTGTTCCATGCTGGCGCGCTGAGTTTATAATTGAGTCTATAGAGGTGTTGTCAAAGGCGCCCTCTATATCCAGAAATACACCAATGGCAAGTTCCTTAGCTGCTAGCACCGATTCCACCCGTGATATCAGGTGGTGCAGTGCTGCCTCACAGGATCTGCCCGGTTGATAGGCAAACTGATTGGTGTGTAGAGGCCTCTCTGAGAGAGAGGTTTCCCTCAGATACCTGTCAACCAATTTTTCTAATGTCTTCAGGATGAAGGACGTTAGACAGATGGGTCTGAAAGCCTTTGCCTGGTTGTACCAAGGTTTCCCTGGCTTAGGCAGAAAGATGACCCTTGCTTTGCTCCATCTTTGGGGTATTGTACCTGTTGCCAGGCAAGCCCTAAAGAGAGCACTCAGTATCCTGGTTACCCCATGGCCCCCCTCCTGAAGCAGTTTGGGGATAATGCCATCTGGGCCAGGCGATTTGTATGGGCTAAAGGTGCTGATGGCCCACTTGATTCGTTCCATGGAGGCTACACCCTTTGCCACTTCCCAGTCTGCTCTGGTCGCTCTCCTACCCTGAGCCCCGGTTGGTGGGTGAGGTGAAGGTCCCTGAACGTCGGTCACCACTGAGCCAGGGAAGTGAGTCTCCAGTAAGAGTACTAGAGTGTCCCCAGCTGTTGTGGTGTAGCTTCCATCTGGTTTAACTAATGTGCCAATTGGATTGATAGGAGCCTTAGATAGGACTCTTTGGAGTCTTGCACATTCTGAGGTGTTTTCCACCTCTTCACAGAACTTCCTCCACGTGTCCCGTTTTGATTTCTTTATAAGGCTCCTGAGTTGGGCTAACTTGGTCTTGTAAGCATCCCAGTTGCCCGTCTTTTGCGCCCTATTATATAGTTTGCGTGTTTCACGCCTACGACCTCTATCTCCCTGTTCCACCAGGGAACCCCGGTGGTTGAGAGTTTAGTTGTCATAGGGGTGTGATTGTTGAATGAGGTGAGTAGCGCCTCTTCCAGTTCTCCCGCTACTGCCTCGATATCGTCTATGTTGTGCAACTTGGTTCGAGTCCCTCTCAACCAGCCCTCCACTTCCTCCCTGTATGCCTCCCAGTTCGTCTTCGGTGGATTGCGGTAAGATTGCTGTGTTTTACCCACGCCTTGGATTTCCACAACAATGTACCTATGATCCGAGTAGGAGGGGATATCGGATACGAACCATTTCCTTATTCTCTGATCTAGTGGAGGGGTAATAATGGTAATGTCAAGGACCTCTTCCCTGTTGGTGGTGACAAATGTTGGTTTGTTTCCCCGGTTTGCTACGTATAAATTACTCGCTACCAGGTAGTCAAACAAGCATTTACCTCTGGTGTTGGTGTCAGTGCTTCCCCAGGCAACATGGTGGGCGTTGGCATCTGCGCCGACTAGGAGCTGCACGTTGTCTGCGCGGCATTTTTCAACGAGGTCCGGCATTTCTGCAGGTGGTGGCCCCTCAGATGAGTTCCCTGGAAAGTAGGCTGAGGCAGTTACTATGTGCTCCCTTTGGCCGTTTTCAGAGAGGGTTATCTTCACCGCTACTAAGTCCCTGAAACAGAACTCAGACATAGCTAGTGAATTGATGTCATTTTTGACAAATACGCAGGCACGTACATTATCAACGCAATTGCGTTTATAGATTAACCTACCTCCTGCGTTATTGAGGCCCCTGATTTCGCCCCGGTAGACCCAGGGTTCCTGTATCAAGGCGATGTCGTATTTGCCAGCTGCAAGCAGCTGGCACAGGGCGGCTGTTGCCACCTTGTTATGCTGCAGGTTTATTTGGATGACCCGCAGCATCACTTGGTGGTGTGGACAGCTGCCTGAAGGTGACTCTCCGGGTGTGGAAGTGGGGTTTGAAGTTATGCCCCTTCAACCATTCCAGAGAGTCCTTGTCTACTGTCAGCACAAGTTCCATCCCCTTCTCGTCTGCTCGGCTGTTCAGTAGTCGCCATTCCTTTGTTGAGAGTCCAGGGTTCTGGATCTCGAACAAGGGAATTAGCTTCCTAGCATCGGAGCGGTCAAGGAAGTCGGTGGGGATCCAGACCCCAACCTTCACCTGACCCTCCAATAGTACTTTTGCAGGCCCCGTCCGGAGTGTGGCTCCATCCCAGGGCCGCAGCTCCCCAACCCTTTCCTCCAGCCAACCCTTCGATTGGCTATTGGAGCAGGTCAGGTGGACCACTCCATTGCTGGTGTAGCCGTTTGTGAACTGCGGTCCCTGGCCAGCCGGCTCCAGGAACGTTGCCCGCACTATTTCTCCCAGGACCAAGCTGGCCTCCACTTCCGACAGTCTTTCCACGGGGTGGTTGCCATGGATTATAACCATCTTGGTGGTGGAGAGTGCACCGCTGTACCCGCCAGAGCTATCACCCTGGGGTGAATCTCCGGATTGGGCAGGGGTCCCTCCCCGTGCCCTCTTGGTCCTGGGAATTGAGGCCGAGGGAGGGGTGGTGTTGGGGTTGCGTCGCCGTTTTCCCGGCGTACTTGCCCCTACCTCACCCCCAACCGGTCCCAACGCCAGAGGCGGGCGGGAACCCACTCCAGAGGCGCCACCAGGTACAAGGGGTTGGTCAACGCTGATTAGCGTATCTGCCCCTCGTGAGGTGGCTGCTCCGTCACGAGCCCCCGCCGCCCCAGCACCAGGAGCCAGCTTCCCCGGCCTCTTTTTTTTCCGAGGCCTAATTGGCTCCCCTCTCTCAAGAGCCTTCTGTCTGGCCGCCTTCCTCAGCTGAGCGCCAGAGGGTTTGCGGCCAGACCGTTGGGTGCCAGCGGTTTGTTCCTGCGAACTGCCACTTGCACCTTCACAATCCATAGATGCCGGGGTTTGTACAGCCCCAGCATCCGAGATTGCCATTTCTGTCAGTGAGGAGGAGAGTTCAGTACAGCTCTCCTCTTCACTGGCATCGTTGGTTTTTAAAGGTATATTTACTATTACGGGTTTCATTTTGGTCCCACGAGTAGCTAGGGAAAGGGGTCGTCCACCCATACAGAGCCCCGCATGTATAGGCAAGCCTAAGTACACCCAGGGGGTCGGCCGGTACCCTGGGGGCAGCCGTTGGATGTGCACATTGCCCTCTGCACCATGCAGACCATCAGCACGGCGTGTACACCTTGGTCTTGAGGGTTGTCTACTCTTAGTTGCCGTGTGCAATGGCCCACACCATCCGGTGATCAGCACACTCCAAGGAGGTGCGATCGTGCAATAGATGGTGTGCGCCGCGGACTAAGCCCCCTCACCAACGGCAAGGTGGTAGACGTGAGGGGGTGCAAATCCCTGCACAACGGTTTATAATTTTGTACAGAATACCCTTCTGTTACAGATCACAGTTCTCTGTATAGATAACCCGTCTATATAACATAATTATGTAATATTCTATACATATTATGTAGATCGCAGACCCTCCGTTGGTTAGTACCTAACTCGTTACTAGGTACCGTTACTAGGTACCTACCTAAATCATGAATTAAATTTTGCTAAAATAATTCTGTCGATGACAAACAGTAACTAAAATGGCAAAAAGAAACGCAAATAATGAAGTTCTGAAGGGAAATTCTTGATGTGGAGTGAAAAGCGTAGATCGCGGTTTTCTGAAATCAATACTCTCGAGCTCCCCCCAAGAAAGCCCTAAATCGAGTACTGGAGCCGGCTTCAGAATTGAAGGTTCTTACAAATGCGCGGGATTTAATAATTCAATCATTAATTATTTGTAGTTATTCATGAAGCATAGGACAAATAATAAACCGTTGTGTAATAATTTACCTGTATAGGGGCCCCTTCTACGTAGATAGTACCTATAATTCACCGTTGTGTAATAATTTGCCCATCAATAATACTTCGGCGGTTGTTCAAATTGAAAAAGTACCTATCAACAAAATCCAGCCCCTTCTAAGGAGATGAACCGTTGTGTAATAATTTACCGTTGTGTAATAGTTTGCCGTTGCGTAATAATTTGCCGTTGTGTAATAATTTATCATTGTGTAATAATTTACCCATCAATAATAACTCAACGTTTCTTCAAGTTTCAGAAGTACCTACCTACAAAATACAATGGTCCATCACGTAGGTATCAAATGAAATAAATCGCAGAACAACAAACTCGACTTCATACAGCCATCCTTGATTATAATCAGGTGCTCCCTCGTGATGATATTATCTGGGCCGGATTTATACCATTTGATTCACGATCGTGTTGACGAAGCTTTTTGGTGCAAACGAACGGCTGGTCGTACAATGCTCCGGGTAGTCTCAAAAAATTCTTTAGTTCAAGATCAATTGAAAAACGTAAAAAAAAAACCATACCCGTCTATTGAAAGTGTTCGAGCTACGGCGTTCTAAAAATTTTAACACCTATTTTTCACCCCTTAGAGATGACTGACAGTAACGCCGATCTTCGAGGACCAACTAGACCCCGAACGGAACCTATAACCCGAATTTCATCAATTTTTTAAATGGTAACTAAGAAAAGTGCTAAGTGCGGAGGGCAGACAGAATTTTTGTTATTGTACTTTCGGATTCTACATTCCTTGAAACGTAATCCATCAAATTTTGAGATGGGGTTAGATTTTTTTTTTTTTTTCATGCTCGATTCGAAAGGTTCATTATTGAAAATAATAAACCAAAATGAAAAACGAGAAATGAAATGTCAAAATAAAATTTTAATTTTGATGAATTGACCTACACATTACTTACTATGCCCGGTGCATATCTCTAGCTCCACTGCTGTGATTATCAAGTCTGTGCATTTAATTTCAATTACGAGTGTTTTTCCCTCCCAGATTTCGTCGAGGACAGTCGCTCCATATTTGTCTCGATATTCTCACAACGCCAGTTTGATTCGTTCAGTTAGAGGGGCCTTGGACGCGATGCTAGCGCTGAAAATTATGATACGAAGCATCTTGTTTAGTTTGAATTATGCAATCAGCAACCCGCCGTTCTTGTGGTTACAGTTGCCCTTTGGGGTCTGACCTCCATTGCTTTTACAGCCCGTCCTTTACCACGCTGTGAGATCGACCGCGAACCTTAATAATTTTATCGAGGGCGCTATTCCGAGGGCGGACGCTGCCGTTGCATTGTTGTCTGCGTATTGCTAGAATAATCTGAGGGAAATGGTCAAACCATGATTGGAAACTGCCACAGCAGGAAATGGTCGTTTGTGGTGACAAGGGGTCGTTCCAATTCGCAGTTCAGTTGTATGCGTTCTGCAGATTTATTGCATGACTGATGAATGTCGCGCTTCACAGTATCAGTGCTTCCGAAACCAGTATCTGTACATGCAAATGAGCATGAAAGGCATCTTCATCATTGTGCACAGGCACCTTTTTTCAAATCCGAAAGGTTTACTTTACAGAGGTATTTTTGTACCCCGTGTGGTCGTAAAACGTTGGATTACGCTGTGGGAAGGCTCTAAAAAAATGTAGGCATTAACAGTGCGCCACTTTTAGCTCTAATATGAAAATACTGTGCGTTTACCTGGCCAGGTTCGTATCTCACAAAGGGAGTATTTTACCAATTTCTTGTTGGGGGTCTGTAATACATTTCCTGTTGTGCGGAGTTGCTTGTATTTTACACAAAATGTCAATAGAAATGAATTCCCGGGAAAATTATAATTGCTTTATTGCTAGTATCAATTCTTGACCATTTTATCATGCTAGTATGCATTTTTGAGTTCATGCGTGCAGCAAGTTTCGTCTGGCGTACGGCTGCAGTCTACAAATGCAACAATATTGATCCCCATGGACACCTTTCCAGTGGTTTATTCTTAAAATTATGTGAGCGTCTCATCATTCCAACCGCTTCAATTCAATTCTTTATTCAAAAACATATTTAGTACATAATGAAGAATATAAGTACAGAAACATGAGAAAACCAAGTTCATGAATGGGCCCGTAAGGTCTAGACGACCCGTCCAGGGGCTAGTTGTCACTGAACTAGCTTATCAGTTTGAATTGAGCGTGCACTTTTAGCTGGAAACAATAGATTTACAGACAATATTCAACTTGAGTGAAAAAAAAAATTAATGCATATATAATTATGTATGTATGGATATTTAGCACCTATGCCATCCGTATTCCAAGATATATAATGCTTGTAATGCTAATTTGGTAAGAAGCTGTCATTGCCCACATTCATGAACTTTGAAAACGACTAATAATTTGGCACATGAACATGTTATACCACCACGTTTCTACCACTATTATAGGACCACCTTCGGAAACTTACCCAACCTATTATCATTCGTCAGTGTCCAACCCCTAAACATTTTCAACGCACTCCATTAATAGCAGTCAAGAAGCCGAAACCTACTTATTCGTCATGTGCCAGCACAACTCCTCTGTATCCCCCCACACACACACACCATTTGATGGTTTCGGTTCAAGGCTTGTAGAATCCGAAAATGGAATTGAAAAAAAAGAAGAAAAAAAACGGCTGCCTTGCAGACACCTAGGGATCATAGGCGCATTAATGTAAAATTAATATCAAACCACACATGAATGTCAAAGCGTGCTTTATTGATTGAACATTGGAACAGATAATGATTGAACACGGCGAATTATTTTTAATTATTTCACTGAAAAGCCTGTCGGTAATCATTATGAATCATAGTGTATTAGCAACGACTCCTGAGAGCTAACATTTGATGGTCGGTCGGTCGGTCGGACAAATTTCAGTGAACAGCCTGCCCATTATTATAATTGTCAATTATAACTGTCCGTACGCCGTACTTCGCACTGTCCTTAGTTACCACGAACAAAAATTAATGAAATTTTGTTTTTAGGCCCCGTTTGTGGTCTAGTTGGTCTGCGAAGCTCGGCGTTACTGTCGGTCATCTCTAAGGGATGAAAAATGGGGTTGAAAGTTCCCGAACGCCGAAGCTCGAAAACTTTCAATAGAAGAGAAAACTTTCATTTAATGTTATTAAATTAATCTCGAAATAAAGAATTTTTCGAGACCGCCAGGAGTATTTAGCCGTTCGTTTGCATAGAAAACCTTCGTCATCACGATTGTGAAAGATACGATATAAATACGGCCCAGATAGCCCAGGAGCACGAGGGTACCACAGGGGTGACCACAGAAAACAGTTATCTACGCTGAAGGGGCATCTACAGTTAAATAATAAACCGTTGTGTAATAATTTTCAGAAGCATTATTCCATTTTCGGATTCTGAAAAGAAAACCATCGAATTTTTTTTTTCGGTTTATTATTTTCAATAATGAACCACTAGAATCGAGCATGGAAAAAAAAATGCTTCCCCCCCCCCCCTCAAAATTTGATGGTTTACGTTTCAAGGTATGTAGAATCCAAAACTGCAAAAAAATATTTCAGTCTGTCCGCCGTACGGGCCACTTTTCTTAGTTACCATGAAACAAAATTGATGAAATTCGGGTTCTAGGTTCCGTTCGGGGTCTAGTTGGTCCTCGAAGCTCGACGTTACAGTCAGTCATCTCTAAGGGGTTCAAAATAGGGGTTGAAATTTTCAAAACGCCGCTAAACAATTTTTTGAGACCACCCGGAGCACTGTACGTCCAGCCGTTCGTGTGCACCAAAAAGCTTCGTCAACACGTTCGTGAATCAAAAGGTATAAATCCGGCCCAGATAATCATCACTAGGGAACACCTGATTATAATCGAGGATGGCTGTATGAAGTCGAGTTGGTTGTTCTGCGATATTATTTCATTTCATAAGTGATGGACTATTGGATTGTGAAGGATTGGATGTGATGGACTATTGGATTGATTGTACTTCTAAAAATGTGAACAAACGTTGAAGTATTGTTGATGGGTAAATTATTACACAATGGCAAATTATTACACACCGGCAAATTATTACACAACGGTTAATTATTACCCAACGGTAAATTATTACACCACGGTAAATTATTACACAACGGCTCATCTACCCAGAAGGGGCTGGATTTTGTTGATAGGTACTTTTGCAACTTGAACAATCGTTGAAGTATTATTAATGGGTAAATTATTACACAATGGCAAATTATTACACAACGGCTCATCTACCCAGAAGGGGCTGGATTTTGTTGATAGGTACTTTTGCAACTTGAACAACCGTTGAAGTATTATTTACGGGCAAATTATTACACAATGGCAAATTATTACACAACGGCAAATTATTACACAACGGTAAATTATTACACCACGGTAAATTATTACACAACGGCTCATCTACTAAGAAGGGGCTGGACTTTGTTGATAGGTACTTTTGCAACTTGAACAACCGTTGAAGTGTTATTGGTGGGCAAATTATTACACAACGGTTCATTATTCTATCTCCGTACAAGGGGAACCTATACAGGTAAATTATTACACAACGGTTTAGGTAGCTACCCATGGAAGAAAGAAGGGAACTTCTTCTTCTTTCTTCCATGGGTAGCTACCTAGTAACGAGTACGGGGTTAGGTACTAACCTACGGAGGGTCCGCGATCTGCATAATATGTGTAGAATAGTACATAAATGTTATATAGAAGGGTTATCTATACGGAGACCTGTGATCTGTAACAGGAGGGTATTCTGTACAAAATAATAAACCGTTGGGCAGGGATTTGCACCGTTTTTAGCATGGAACATGCTTTAGCCTTGGACTAACTAGCCGAAAAAAGTTACACTGGATGGGTGACGCGGAAGTGGAACGCGGAGGTGGAACGAAACTTTAACAATGATTTTCACTTACAACCGAGTAGCTGCTAGGGAAATGAAACTTCTTTCATTTCCATCGGACAAAAATCGTTTTCCATTCGTTGGAAAGCTCTTGATTTACTTATCACGAATGTATTTCGTATTTATTCTTGGTATTTATATCCTAGTTTCATAATAAAACTATATAAATGAATGTTGTAAATGGATAGTAAACAATGACGCTTGTTTGGTTGTCACTTGGTTGTAGTAAACTACGCGGCTAAAGCATGTTCCATGTTTCTTGAATTTTAGCCGTAGGCTCTAAGCAGTAAGCATCCGGCGGTTCAGGGGGCTTGCCCCCTGGCGAGGCGCGGAGCGCCGAGGTTTTTTTTTTTTTTTTTTTTTTTCATGCGATTCCAATGGTTCATTACTGAAAATAATAAACCAAAAAAAGAATTGAGTAATTACTGTCTTACTTTCAAATACCTAGTCTGCATGTACTGTGCAAAAACGCGTAAATCTACAGCGAACCGTTCATTTCAAAATTTTCAATACCTATTATTCAATAGTTTTGACATCTTAACTCATATCTTGTTTTCGTGCAATATAACTATAATGTATCAACCACCAGCTAGTATAGAGTAATTCAAGCTGATATCCGGTGCCAAGCATGGATTGCTGTTACTTTTTACTTGGGTACATCCTTCAGTAACTTTTGAATTTTTCATTTAGTTGTTGGGACATCAAACTCTCTTGCTTTATGTTGACTATCTTAACAGCGCTAGTGTGGGAGGAATACTGACGCTAAAATGAACCAGTAAACTGCTCGGAGCGTCGATCAGCGTGCAAAATAATGGGAGTTTATGAAAATCCTCGTACGTCATTATTCGTAGATCGTCCGACTCCCATAAAAAGTAGCTTCTAGATGATCGTTTGCTGGCAAAAGGTTTATCCGTAAGGTTTACGAACTTGAGCTATCACCCTAGGAACGCTGTATCCATAGATGGTGTTGGTAGGTGCTTGCGGGATTATCGTCCCTGACAAAACCGTGTGAAAAGAACATAAACGTTACGGAACGGCTTGAGCTCGATGGCCCCGCACAGTCGTATATGTGAGGTATCGCTGCTGAACGTTTAGAATAGCTGCTCACGTGTAAATATAGTAATAACGTGGTGAGACCACTTTTGGGCCAGAGCCCAACTATGGACTGTCACCTACCTTGTCCACGGAACTTGAATTGTTTTCTTCGAACAAATTGATTAGCGTGAAACGGAGTTTTCTAATTTTGTCAGGCTCGCACAGCCATTTTGTTTATCTTTACTAAGAATTTATTATAATAATCAAATCAACTTGAGGTTGCCGATAGGTACTTTCAATTACGAACGGATCAATTTTGTTAGGGGCAGGTTATAATTGATATCGCTCGAGTAAAGTAATTACTTAATTATGAGTCTTCCTAGATGATCACATGTAAAGAATTTAGGTTTTCCTGCTTGGTATTTAGTTTATTATTTTGAACAATTAACCTATGAAATCGAGCATGAAGAAAAAACCTATCACTTAAATCACTTGCGGCGGAGTGGTGGAAATCCATAGCGAAAAACTACAGGATAAAAATGGAAATATACTATTTTCCCCACCCCACCGCAAATTTGGATGGTTTCCGTTTCGAGGTAGGTATGTGTAATCCGAAAATGAAATAAACAAATTTCTCTCTGTCCACCGTACGCCGTTGGTTTGCAGGTCCCGTTTGGGGTCTAGTTGGTCTGCAAAGCTCGGCGTTATTGTCAGTCATCTCTAAGGGGTGAAAAATAGGGGTTGCAATTTTCAGAACGCTCAAAACACTCACGCTCACTTTTTTTCGTATGGTTTTTTTACGTTTTTAAATTGATCTCGAACTAAAGAATTTTTTGAGACCACCCGGAGCACTGTACGACCAGCCGTTCGTTTGCACCGAAAAGCTTCGTCAACATGATCGTGAATAAAACTGTATGAATCCGGCCCAGATATCATTGCTAGGGAACACCTTGTTATAATCAGGGACTGTATGAAGTCGAGTCGGTGGTTCTGTGATAGTATTTCATTTGAAGAATGATGGCTCTTCTGGATTTTTTTGATAGGTACTTTTGCAACTTGAACAAACTTTATATATGCTTTATGAATAACAACAAATAGTTAATGATTGAATTATTGAATCCCGCGTATTCTTATGAAACTGTAATTACCGGGCCGGCTCCATTACTAGATCTAGGGCTTTCCTGGGCTAACTCGAGAGTAGGTACTGACGTCAGAAAACAGTGCTCTACTCAGAAGTGGCATCAATACAGGCAAATTATTACACAGCAGTTTATTATTTACCTTCATTCTCATGAATAACAAATAATAATGATTGAATTATTGAATCCCGCGCATTTTTATGATAATATAATTCCCAGGCCGGCACCAGTACTCGATTTAGGGCTTTCCTGAAGGGAACACGAGGGTAGTAGGTATTGACCACAGAAAACAGTGATCTACGCAGAAGGGGCATCTATACAGGTAAATAACAAACCTTTGTGTAATAATTTGCAGCGCTTTTGGTTTGCTAAGATAGACGATTTTTTGTGTGTAAAATATTGTCCATAGTAAAGAACCATAAATATTTTGTATGCTTTGCTCGTTTGCCATACGAGTAGCCGCTTTCCTGTGCTCCCTCTATCGTTGTAATCACCGACGCATCAATTTGTTGTACTACGTGTTACTCTTCTGGGAAAGTTATTCTCACCAGAGCCAGTGCCAACTTCTAAAGTGCGGTTCAACTCTGAGAACCCGTTCCCACCCCTTTACCTATAATATATTTCGTAAATAAGGTAGTTTGAGAGTGGCTGACGGAGAAAAAAAAGCAACTCGAGAACCCTCTTCGGGTTGTGCCAGGAGTCAAGAAGGGTGGACCGGATATCCTGGTGATGTCTCAAGATGTCCTCCCATGCAACTGAGGAGGCGAAATGGGGTCGGCCACGTCTTGCAGTTGGACGGAGCAAAAGGAATTACCTACTACTGTCTGCAGTATAGGTCTGTTTACCGCCTTGGTTTCCCTTCTTGCCGTTTTTCTTTCCTTTGCAAATCGTTAGTCAATATTCCTCGGTAGGGAGAAACTTTTTACTGAACCCTACGACTTGCCCTGTTGTAGAGTGGCGCAGTCTTCTTTTGTTTTTGGTTGGTGTGACGGGAAGATCCTGCCTTGGATTCACTAGGCTGTAAAACAGAGTCACCGACCTCAGTTGGGCGGGCATCCCTCTATTTCCTCTTCATTATATCTGTTGGATATTTGACTAGACAACGTTTTTATCCTGTTCGGAAAGATGCAGTAAACTATTATAAACTAATCTTTGCACCCAAACTGCATTCGAAAAATTATTTGTTGTCTGGTGAGGTTATCGTTAGTGTTAACGTTCCTTATCAGACAGGTAGTGTTTGTTATTTGCCGATCCGACTAGATATAATTATAAATTAACTTCACAAGTTCGTTTATTTATCAATTTCGTTACACCCGATCTCAAAAAGTGACTGTTAGAATCTACAGGCGGCCTCGGATGACTGATGTAGGTAGTAGGAATAGCCTCTTCCTCAACCCATCTAAATGCTCGGTAGCTACCATCATTCCACCGCACTACATGTCCCACCACCTTTGACACCCTTTGAGACTCCCAACTTGCTAGATAACACGAGATAAAAAATTCGGGTGTGCTGTGTGACGAAAAACGCGATCTGTGATCAAACCGTCGTCATAAAAAACAACAAACAATAATGTTATTGTTTGTTACTGGCGATGGTTTGATCGCCAAAACCGGTATAACAGTGTATTTTGCGCGTTTTTTCGTGTATCAGTGGAAATAGACAACTTTTCAATAACTCCGTTTTTCTTTTTTCACGTTAACGACTTTACTGCTAGAGCATTGCGGTTATTGGGGTTCCTCAAGAGAAATACTAGAGCTATTATAGGCTTGCTGTAAGGCCTTAGTGTTGCTCATACTCGAATATATTTCAGGGTCTACCCATTTCGGAAGGAAGTTTTCCCATTCGTGAGAAATTCTGATGGTCCGAGGGGAAAAGGTGGGTAAGATTTTTTCCCTGGCAAAAGATTCCCACACTTGAAGTTCTTGACCAAAATGAACTTAAATCAAGAAATCGGAAATTGTCACAACATGACTTCATATTTCGTGTACATAGGTTGAAACATGTCGTCGCCAAGTTCTCCCAAGTTCTACGCCGTTTGGTCCCTGCGATGATTGAAATTACCGCTATCAGCATGCCAATAATAGCCCTGTCAAATTAGACCGAAAACGCTGCAAAGTCCTTGTCACTTGGGTTTATTATTCTATCGGACATACCTAAAGAAATGCTGGCTGTTCATTTATTGTTTATTTCATGCGCAGTAATTGAAATAGTTACCTACTCGTATTTTAGATGCTTTCCACAATAAAAAAAAATAGATTATCATTCATGGTGCTATCTAAATGTCATGATTCACCTGCTAATACTACTTCTAGTGTTATTATACAAATTTATTGTGATTTCAGACAATTTCCCAGGTATTTGACTAGAAAAAATGAATTTCGGGAGCTTAACCTCTGTTACAACCTCAGTTCTTCACTATTTGGTCAAAATCAACTTCATATGCGGTCTTCTCGCCCTAAAAAACATGGAAAACGATACATCACACGCTCGTGTCCACTAAAACCTCAAAAAAATCGAACCCCCTGTTTTTACGCCCATTTTTCTCCCATAACACCCCTGGGTGTAATCCGATCGGGCTGCAAAATTTCGGGACAAAACTAGGGCCCAAATGGAGCCAGTGCGCAAAAGAACGAATTTTTTAGACCGAAAATTTAGCCGGTATGCTTGATACGGCGGACGGACAGTGCATTTTCTGAATCTGCGCACCTTAAAAGTAAAAGAAAGAATTTTGAGGGGGGTGTTCTAAAAATTTTTTGCCGAGCGAATACATAGGTGTACTATTCACAGAATAATAAACCAAAAAGGCCTCCGAATAACCCCGCGGCAAAGCTGGAGTTGATTCTTTTCTTTCGCTTAGGGCTTCCCAAATAAGAGTAATCATATAAGTTTTCGACGGTTTCTGAGGCGAGCTGAAATTTCGGGAGCCCATAAAACTACGAAATGTTGACATTTTTTTCATTTTTTGGCTTATAACATCTGAAGGGTGCATCCAACAGAAAAGTTCTTTCATTTCCAAATTAAAGATCATTAAATTTTGCGTCGAATAACCTCCTTAAATATTAAATTTGGTTCAACAGTTTGGTCACAATCGGCAGTCAACAATAGACAACAACAGGTCAACAATAGGTGTGTGATGCTCAGTTTCACACGCCCGCAACTAAACAAAGATATCCCAAATGAAATGTCGAATAGCTAAAGATGTTGAGCATCAAATTTTGCGTTCAGAACCCATATTTTTATTAAAATGTTTCATTTAAATTTTTTTCGAATTCCTTTTTTTTTAATTAGGTAATTTTTTGTTCATTTCAATTGTTTTCAACATTCTTTAGGTCAAATCAGTTCCAACGACCTGCCCCGTCATTTCTTCGTCCTCCCGACCCCCCAACGCGTTGGTCGACTTGGCCCAGACGATAGATTTACGACCTCACCCGGATCCAACATCCACTGTCCGCCCCGCACATGTACTCAGCCCCACCAGCAACATAATATAACGTCTCCCCATTTTTTTTTTCGGCTCTTCCTTCCCACTCATACACCCCGCTCCACTTCATATATTCTTCCTTCCTCCACTCCACCAATAGCCCGGACCTCTAATAAAGATGTCCACGAGAAATGTATCGGGAGGCGGAGCCCCCCTTCATCACAGCCGCCCAACCCGCCCAGGAGTTGATTTATGTTGAAATGCAATTACGTGAAATAAGTTTGAGGCCGAGGAAGTTGTTCGATAACATAAAAGAGAAATAGGGGACTCCGTTGGTGGGGGGGGTTCTTTACTACCAGTTTATAAACGTTATGAATGGGCTTCCTTTAGAGTGCGGTGGAGGGAGCCCTTCCTCCGCAGGCGAGGGGAGGACGTTCTGTAAGTGATACAGAGCCATTACCATCCACAGCACACAATGGTCGAGTGTTAAGCGAGTATATTATTGGCTTATGCAATCCATTTACTAGATTAACCCTTATACGAAACGGGGATGAAAAATACAGTGGAAATGCTTTTTCTTCCTTAACATGGTTATGAAGGGTTGGCGACCATTATTTTAATTAATAAAGCCACCAACACTGGCTGTCCTGTGTTTTTTCCTTAATCCCCTCAACGAAAAGATTATTATTGCAGTTTGTAAAAGCAATTTTGTTCGTTTGGGGATAAAGTTTTCCCTCTCACAAGACCCCTCGTAGTACTGGTCAGGGAAACAACGCTTTCAGGCTCCAACAGCTTCCAACGGCTTTTACAGCAGCAGATCCATAATACTCTTAGATTTCAACTTTTTCTCACGTCAACTATATGAAAAATCTCTAATCTCGTCAAGATGTTCGTAATGGAAAACGAAATGGCGAGTTCGGATATGAGCAATTTCTGAAGTAGAACGTTGAGTCAAAAATGGCCCCATAAATAGGTGAAATGACCAAAAATATTGATATATATACAACCATCTGAAGGGTGGAGACATAGGAAAACTATTCAAAAAAGGTCAAATATCATTTTGATAAGCATAAATTTGGGATTTTTGGGGTCAAAAAACGCTAGAAATAAAGAAAAATTTGTAAAGTCTATAGACAATGGTGTGCGTATAAAATAATTGGTACATAATGTTGCCTTGAGGTATAAAAAGACTATTCGTGTAGTGGAAAGTATTTATCACAGTAAATTGTGAGTTAAATTTGAGATTTTGGGGGTCAAAAATAGTTTAAAATCGGAAAAATCAGCTGAAGTTACATAAAATCGATATAAGTAATTTCATCGAAAGTGGAGTAAGTAGTGACTAAAGGCATAAACACTATTGTTTATTTTTCAAATTCCCCAAAACTCCAGGTAATTATGATCAAGATTGGGTAAAATTGGAGTTTACGTGGTTCAATAAAATTGCTTACCTATATTTACTTGGTAAAAAATACTATAAATCGTCATGAGCTGCTTAGGAGAAAAAAATAAAATAAAATAGATAATATGAGATCTTAGGTACTTTGATAATTCACTCATTTGGTCATGCTGAATGACGAACATTTTACTCCATGTCCTATAGATGTTAAGGACGAGATCGGAAGTCCTCTTAGGAGGATACTCATAGGATTAATTGTTTATTCATTTATAAATAAATTGGCTTACGTTTCGCCCTGTTTTTCATCCCTTCTAAAGGTGACTGACAGTAAAGCCGGGCATTAATTTTGGTTCATGGTAACTAAGGAAAGTGCTGAAAGGATTGACACGGGACTGAAAGTGGTATGGAGTTCTGATTCAGGAATGGTTCATGAGAAAAATTCCAAAGCTGATAAGCTTCCATCGTAATGGTACTACTGAGAATTTATTACTGGTGGAGAACTTAGTATAAATATCACTTGGCGGACTTGGAAATAAAAAGAAGGAGGAAAGTAGTTGTGAGAGGTTCTGCCTCAGGAAAATTCATCTGAACAACCTCTAGGTGGCTAACCTCCATCATGAGGTGGAACAGCTGGAATTGGTAATAGAGAGAAAAAAAAATACAAAGGAAAAAGAGACAAGAAATACAACTGGGTGGCACTGAACGCCAGGCATTGAGCGCCTGTAGAATAATATCTCAATTTGATGGAGAAAAATCAAATTGACAAGAAAAGGGAAAAATATAGAGCTATAAAAGAAAATTGAATGGCCGAAGTGTACATTCATAAAAAAGGGTTATTAAAAAGAGGATTCCTTCTGGAATACCTCAGAGCTCTCCCTTCAGGAGAAGCTCTCAAAAATATAAAGTTGAGGGGGTGCCGAGGATAAAATCCAGCACGTACCCACCAACCACGCTCTGCTCCCATGTAATGGATGAGGGGTTTAACTACGCCGCCCATTCAGCGTAGTTTCCCCCTCTCCACTGTAGAAAGGTAGGGAGGCAGTTTGAAAGCTGCTCCCGTAGACTCTGGTTTGATTACTACGCAATGCGTCCAGGAGTTGACGATTCGTTTTCGCAAATCGACCGCCCCATCAGCCGCGGGTATTAATCGATTTTATTGCTGTTCCAATCGTCGAAACTGCGATGAGGAACATGTACCCCATATCGGTAAAGCATAAGTCCGCAGAGGCTTGATGAAAACTTTGTATATTAGTATTTTATTTTCAATTGGCAGGTCTTTATTATCCAGCAGGTATTTCAACTGGGATGTTCTAAGGGTACATCGCTGCAAAAGATCAGAAATGTGTCCAGCAAAGGTCAGCTTTCTGACGAGCCCCACCTCCGCAGCACTACGCCCGGCACACGCGCCCCACTCCGACGCCCCACAGCGCCGCCCCACCCCGACGCCAGCGTCAACGGAGACCGCAGCGACCCCCCGCTTCACCGCCCTACCCCGCGTTTTCTATATAACGCTCACGGACGCCTGCGAGAGACTCACTTCCAGACGACACCTCTCCGGGGCTGGCGCCTACAAAGAGAACGAAAAAACGGACCCGAAACCACCGACACCCGCAGAAACAACTCCCCCGACATCAACGCTCCAGCTCCGGCCGTACGACCCCGCATTCCCGCACGTCTGATTCGCCCAACTCGAGATCACATTGACTCACGAAGCCTCACGACGCCGCATGCTAAATTCGCCCGCGCCTTCCTCGCCCTCGAGACCCGACAAGCGGACCTCTACGCCGACCCCAACCGACTTCCGAGCACGAGAATCCGTCAGTCCTCGCCCGCCGACTCCGTAGAGCACACCCGGCCGACACCTCAACCCCGGTCAACCGGCAGCTTTTTCTGCGAGCCCTTCTAGACAGCCTTCGCCTTCACCTCGCGGCGCACGACGAACCCGATCTTACGAAACTCGCTGCTCTCGCCGATCGCATCATACCCTTCGCCCCCCCCCCCCCTCCTCGAGTGGCTACCGTCACCGAAGAGGTTCGTGTGATTCGAATAGACGACAACAGCGACCGCCGACGCAGCCACGACCGACCACACGCCGCGCGACGAACGGCTCGTGTTTCTACCGCCGCACATGGGACCCCCGAGCACAAAAATGCCGCACCCCATTCACCTGTCGCCCGCAACAACAGCCGCCGCGGCCGTACCCACGCACTCAACCTACATCCCGGCTCTTCATACGCCGCAAACGTACCGCCCCCAACGACAACGACCCGGACAGCCACAGCGGACCACCGCAACCACCGCAACCAGCACACGCACCTCCCACGCCCGACAACCGCCACCGCAACGGCACGAAGAACAAAATTTAACTAAATACGTTACTTAAATTCTGGGGGGAGCAGTGTTGTGATCGGCTGCTCCTCCACAACCTACACTATGTGTAGACATGTATTCTCTCAGAGTGGGGAAACCCGACCCACCCTCTGATCATGTCAGGGGGCTTTAAAAGATCCGAGTGCCATCAATAAATTAACCATTCTCAATCAAAGCGATCGACTCGTCTGTTCTCCTCCTCAATCACTACACATCTCACTTCATGTGACTTAATATTTGTACATTGCATTGCTTTTTTGCCAATAAATTATCATCTGTTGAATAGAAACGTCCTCCTTCTGTTCACTGTTTCATGATGGGAATGATATCCGGAAGAAGGGGCATGGGACGTAAGCAAGCATCATAGCTTAACATTCGACAATGGACGGGTATTGAACGGGTTACAGATCTGTCTCACTTGCCTAAAGACTCGGGCAATTTTGGTGAAGTGATCAACACGAATTCACTGCTTTCCGCAAATCCTCGAAATCGCAATAATTTTCATAGTTGGTTAGGAAATAGGAACCAGTTATCGTAGGTTATGGGCCCTGGTGAAAATCAAGCTACCTTAACATACTGGGAATCACCTATGGACTCACTGTTTCATTATGTTTGTCCAATTACTAACCTCAATGCGGAATGGGGGATCAGTGTATATTGGGAATTCTGGCTAAAAGTTAATTCAAGCCCCACGAATGTCGCGTCGCATTTCAGTCCGACTGGTCTCAGCTGAGAGGCCTTAAAGCCGAATGATCATCCATCAACCCCCCCCCCCCCCCCCTCCCCCATCACCACCACCTAGTTCTTCCTGCCTCGTTCCATCTTGTTTCAAATCCCACCTCGCCGACATCGACCCGTATCCACTGCCGACCTATTTATTTGCCCCTTTCCACCTTTATCGTCTGTTCCGATCCCAGAATTCAGGAGGTAGGTGCATTGTGCAAGGAGCACAGTTGATATGAAACAAAAATTGGAAGAAGGGGAAACAATAAAATAAATAAATCAAGGTCCAATATCAGGTTCGAGCTGAGAGTTTGTAAAGATAGGCAGAACACCGACCGTCATGGTGGGTCACTATCGATGGTTGGCTCTCGATGTTATGACAATCGATACCCTCGTATCTTTGTACTGAATTTAGAACTCAGATTTAATTGATTATTTTCCTTCAACGAATCTTTGGAATCGAGCATGGACAAATGTGGTACCTAGTTTGCGTTTCAAGTACGTAGGTCTACGTAGAATCCGAAAATTTAATAAATCTTGAATTCTGGAATAAATTCTGTCGGTCAGCCGTAAATCGCACTTCCCTTACCAATACTAACGAAATTTGGTTTGTAGGTCCAATTTGGACAGTGTCAAAACGCCGTAGCTCGAAAACTTTAAATATTTATGACCTTTTAAACTGATTCCGAAGTTACTCACCTAGTTTTTCCTAACTAGTTGGTTAAATAATCGATTTTTTCGAGTATTCATCCGTATCTGTCAGTTCCCCGTTTGGATTTGAATTGATAAACGCATTTACCAGTTAAACGAGGGTGAGGTAATTCATTATAGCTTGTTCAACTTGGAAATTGATAAGCTAGCCCTTCATCGTTTGTCCTCCGTACTACGTGCTCCCCTACATCTCTTATCGATTCAATACCTACCGAACTAATAGCATTTCCTCCAATAGCAAGGCAACAGGTGGGTATGTTCAACACAAGAGATCTTGTACGTTCAAACATAATTAATAGAGCACAGTGACTGTTCATCGGCCATAACAGAGTGTCCAGCGTTGGGTTAGTGAAATGGATTCCGATCGGCAGCTGGTGTCACCATCACTCCCTGAATGTTTTATTGGGTTAGGTATCAAGGGGCAGTGCAAACCAAGTTGAATGGAAATGCTAGTTTCTGCTCCTATGTTACGCCGATAGGTAAGGTAAGCTCTCCATAGGTCGAGTAAATCCTTTGCATG
Source organism: Leptopterna dolabrata (assembly GCA_954871275.1). Taxonomy (NCBI): domain Eukaryota; kingdom Metazoa; phylum Arthropoda; class Insecta; order Hemiptera; family Miridae; genus Leptopterna; species Leptopterna dolabrata. Next base: position 45,463,460 of record OX940980.1, read on the forward strand.
CATAGGTAAAAAACCACAGTCATGCAGCATGGCTATAAGAGCGAATTTTCGAAGTTTTCGGCATCTTCCTCCTCCGCCTAAAATTTTCTGAAAATTAATTTTCGGCCAATGTTTTCCCAACTTGATACCATACAAAATTAAAACAGGAGTAGTTTTACGCAAAGTAAAATTTGGGGTGGAAGGGGGAGGAGGGGGAAATCAAAAATGTTTTGGATACCAGAAGAGTAGGTACCTATTGGATACCTACGTAACAAATTTTTTGTTCCATTTTTTGCCGAGTAACACCTCGATTTGTAGATTTTCCAACGCTGAACACGATGGTGAAGTCAGAATTGCGATATCCCATTCCGTTATCAGATCAGAGCATACGAACCAGGAAGAACATCTCAAGAAATAACCACGTTCCTTCATCTTCATAGTGCTCCAGTTTGAGAACGGAATGAGATATCGTAATTCTGATTTCACCATCGTGTTCAGCGTACAAAAACCTTTAAAATGAGGTGTCACTTGTCAGACTGTTTCATTTTGGGAATTTATGGGTAATTTCCCCCTCCCCCCTAAAACTCCCCAAAACTCCCCCTTAGAGTGACCCGATTCTGCCCATCTTCGAACTTAGCCTGTCGATTGCCAAGACAGATTTTTCGTGCAAATTTGAACTTTTTATCTCAATTCTTTCGAGAGTTATCGTCTGGAATGACACATACATATATATAAATATATAAATACATAAATATATATGTATATATATATACATATAATTTTTGGTGTCTTTCGGCAGTGAATTCAGGATGGTCTGAAACGGATTTTGGTATAAAAATCTTTCGGAAATTCGAGTTTTAAAAATTTTGGACCGAGAACAATAGCTTCCTTTTCTTCGAAAATTCGCTAAAAATGATTTCCTTGCAAATCCCATGTAAGTAGGTATCGGAGTTTTACTGTGTTCACATGTCCCCCGTGAAAGTTCTGCGATTGAAGCAGCATAAATGTACGTATGCGCAAACTTGAAATGCTTTTTAGAAGACCATGGGGGGGGGGGGGGGGGGGTAAACCTCCACATCCACTGAAGCTTCTTAGTTGTGCCTCTACTGATATCGTTCAAATTTGAAAGGTGGGTAGTTAAAGAAGTGTCTTGTATTAATGTTTAGGTCCCATTTCGGTAAGTATGTGGATACAACCACCCATCTTCTTAAACGAATACACCAAGGAAGCTGCACTTCCCATCCATAGTTGTTTCTTTTTGACTGGGATCATACTATTGTGCTGTAATCGATGTCTGGTAATGTAAGATTTATGGAAAAGGCTAACAAAAACCTGATACCTAGGAAGGCAAATTGGCTGGAAAGTTTTACATCAACGCAATTATTGGTCTCTATTCCTGTTAACATGTTTAATGTTTTAGGGCTGGTGGTCATTCTGTGAATTCCGACACGCAAATATGCAACGTTTTTCATTGGTTACTACACAGTTACTACCTTCTGTTGTAGCAAACATAAAGAATATCGCACTCGAAAGAAACAAGAGTCAATAGCTACGTTTTTCATTGGTTACTACACAGTTACTACCTTCTGTTGTAGCAACCATATGTTGATGGCGAGTTCTATAATAAGTACAGTAAATGCAACATTATACTTGTAGAGTTCAGTGAAATTGTGGCTTTCATTTTTTCTTGACATTAAAAAACTATATCTAATTTCTCCCTTGCGAGGGAAAAACATTAAACATGATTTAATGTTTTTCCCTCTCAAGGGAGAAATTTAAACTGTCATTCACACTGGAGTCGATTTGAGTATAAGCGGGGATGCCGTGTTTTTATTGCAGTTTTGGATTCTACTTACCTTGAAACGTAAACCATCAAATTTTGAGGGGGGGTATTTTAAATAGAACTGGGAGTTTTGATAAGGGGATTCTTTATTACTGGCCCCTATTTTCGAAATCAAATTGCTATTTGAAAACTACCACAAACAAAAAAGTTTCAGAAGCGTTTTTTAATCTGGAAAACATGTACAGTCCACTCATATTAGCTACCTACAAAGATTTTACATTGACTCAAATAAGAGAAAACTTGTGATAGCCAGTTGTGATAGTGAGGGCCAGTAACAAAAAATGTGACTGGTGTAATTCTTTGTTACTGGCCCCAAAATGCTCCTCCTTACTTTACGTATTGTGGCGAATCCTGATCATCATTTCATCAACTGTCTAATATATATCACCCACAGCTTGGGTCTGTTCTTGATCCCCAGACTACTGACCGACTATTTAAATAACGATACCCATCGTTGTAGGTTTATAATTGTCTGTCTAGTGCTACAAGACAGTCTTACACGGTTTCACCTGGAAGTGCGTGGATTTAGATTGGTTAAAACGTACAGATTCGCCTGTGTATAGGTTAGTAGATATCTGGATGTTCCCTTCGCTCGCATCTCAAACGATAGATATACATAGCACCTACTATCCATCCAAAATGACGTTGCGTAAATTAGTTGAATTGTTGATTAGTTGATCTGGAAAGGATCCCCCATCCATCCAAAATCGCTAATCACAAATTAGTTGAAATGTGCAGATTATTGAAATTTTACTGGGGAAATTCTTTGTTACTGGCCCCCATTTTTATCGACAAGCGTTTATCGTTATTAGGTAACTGCTGCATTCTCGAGGGCGAAATGAGTGGGAAGTACGTATTTTCTAGATTCCAAAACGCTCCTGAAATTAATTATTTTCTTTTTTTAGTCCTCCCTTACACTAGCCACCGTTGAAGAGAGGTTATCCGGTACCTACGAACCGGACTGTTACTTCAATATTAAGCTCCGAGTATTTTGCGATGATTGCAATCCTCACTATTGCGCTCTAAATCACACTTCACTAAAACCAGCTGCTTCCAAGGGAATTACCTACATGAGATACGATCCAACCTCGATAAGAACAACGACGGGAAACGGCGAGCAATATGAAGGAAGGAAAACTTCGTCAGCTAGAAACCGAAAAACGCTGCGTCTGAACAAGGGCCGGCGTTACAGAGGAGTGTGGAGAGGTTCTCCTAAATTCAATATCATTTTCGAGCCAGATACCATCTCTTGCCTCGCCCTCCAACCCGTCCGAGGTTTCCCGCTTTTCCCGAGATATTGAGAAATGGACTTTCCTTTCATGTCGCCTCGATAAATCAACTCACCTTTTGTCCCCTCCCATTTTCTCCCAACCCCCTTTTCCTTTGACCAATAATATAAATCATGTTATTATATATATCGCCCAAGGAATAGATTGGCTGCTTCTCTCCAACTGTATTTGAAGTGCAAGATTGATCAACGACGATTAAGTTATACGTATTGTGCTAATATTACACACTGCGTTTAGCTCGCGCTAAAAGCCACATAATATATTATATATGTATATCTAATGCTTAACATTTTAATTTTCATCACCAGCATTACTGTAGCCGACTGACTGATCAATCAGGATGCTAAATTTGAACCCCCTTCCACAAAGCTATCTTTTGATTCCACAAAGCAGGGTCGTCCGACTTTCGAACTGATACATATGCAAGTATGATGGATCCTTCTAAAAGCTACATAACGAGTAAAGTACCTTGGAACGACAGAAATTCAGGTGACTCGTTCTCTGAACACTTCTGCCGTGAGAAGGAAGAACGCCTCAACTCCAAAATCTAAACATTGCAGAAATTCGCATTAAAGTTTTTCAGAGAAACCCTGATGTTGCTTCCCTCTAATACATTCTAGCAACCCCATTATTTAGAGGAAAGTAGTATAGGACTTTAATTCATTCATACATATAGAAAAAATCGATTTTTTAAGTCGATTAGTCGCACTTGAGGCCTTTTCAAATTTCATATCAACTTTACTGGAATGTTTTTGAAGCTGAAATGCCTCAATTCGCTTTTGTGATGTTTTTCCGCCCTACATATGGATGTCGCTAAGGAGTTTTTTGAAGGAGAAACGCCTCAACTTCTACAAATTTAAGTATTTTACTATTGTTTTTTAAGGAAGAACGCCTCAACTTTTAAACAATTCACTTGAATTTTTAAAAGTTGAGGCGTTCTTCCTTGTTCGCTTTTGTTATTTGTGAGGAAGGGACTTACCTTCCTCACACAAAAAAAAAATGCAAAGAACAATCCATATTAGTATACGTCGTGGAGGGGGTGGGGGTTGAATTTTCATCTTAACCATAAACGCCTTTTACCCTTTTTACTGTCATATTTTTCATTTCCTACCCAAAAACGTACCAGTAATGCTGTACCTACCTATGTTTAACAAAATAGGAATCAAAACGAACATAGTCTATTGGGAATTAAATAAATAAAAATAAAAACAAATTCTAAGTAGGAAATGGAACAAACATTTTTGAACTAAAATGAATTATCAAATTTGTTAAAAAATGAGGAGTGAATCGAACACGGTCTCAATTAAAATAATTTAATTCTAGGTAGAAAATACAACACATTTCGAACAAAAAGAAGCCGAATTTAATGAAATAGAAAAATGTAAAATTTGCATTTGTAAATGTAAAATTTGTAAAATCTGGAGAGTTTTCGGGTAAAAGAAATATGCCACAATGATTCGTTAGTCTTCATCTTCGTCTTCACGGACTAGATCTTTCTAGGGATGGGAAAAAAACGTGAAACTGTTTCATACAATGAACGAACTGTTTCGTTTCATTTCTCAGAAAGAAGAGAAACGCCCATCTCTGGATCTTTCAAGTCGGCACTAGTTTGTAGGGATGGGAAAAAACGTGAACAGAAACGACGAAACATTTTCTCAAAACCTGAAACAGCTGTTTCAAAAGAACGGCCACAAACGAAACGAAGTGTTGCGGTCTTGATTGATTTCGGGTCCCAAGGTTACTAATAATCCAACAGGCCAGTTGCCATGGTCTGTTCCAAATGGTTCGCTATTTAAAATAATACCTAAACCAAAAAACAAAAATTCTGTTGTAGGAAAAAAGGAAAAAAACGCTGCAAATCCCTGCACAACGGTTTATTATTTTGTATAGAATACCCTTCTGTTACAGATCACAGCTCTATGTATAGATAACCCGTCTATATAATATAATATGTACTATTCTATGCATATTATGTAGATCGCAGACCCTCCGTAGGTTAGTACCTAACCCCGTACTCGTTACTAGGTACCTACCTAAATCACGAGTTAAATGTTGCTAAAATAATTCTGCCGATGACAAACAGTACCTAACAAAAAGAAACACACATAATGAAGTTCTGAAAAGAAATTGTTGATGAGGAGTGAAAAAAGTTGCGAAAGTACATACCAACAAACTCCAGCCCCTTCTACGTAGATGGTATAATGAACCGCTGTGTAATAGTTTACCGTTGAGTAATGATTTACCGTAGTAATAATTTACCCATCAATAATACTTCAACGTTTGTTCAAGTTTCACTACCTACCTACAAACTCCAAAAGAGCCATCATTTTTCAAATGAAATAATATCACAGAACAACCAACTCGAATTCATACTCCGCCAATATAATCAGGTGATCCCTAGCAATGATTTCATCTCCGCCAAATTTCCTATTGGGGGCGCGTCTCTGGTTACGAGATTTGGTTTGAATTGTATACAATTTCATTCACACTGGAGTCGAAAATGCCTGTCGTTGCAAACTTCGGGGCCTTACTGTGAACGAACGGCTGGACGTACGATGCTCCTGATGGTCTTAAAAAACTCGCAAGTTCAAGAACTATTTAAAACCGTAAAAATATTCACGTAAAAAAATGGTATAGGCGTTTTGAAAATTTCAACCCCTATTTTGAACCCCTTAGAGATGACTCACAGTAACGTCGAGCTTCGAGGACCAACTAGGCAGCGAACGGAACCTATAACCCGAATTTCATCAATTTTCTTTCATGGTAACTAAGAAAAGTGGCCCGTACGGCGTACGGCGGACAGACAGAGATATTTTTATTGCAGTTTTGAATTCTACATATATTATTACCTTGAAACGTAAACCATCAAATTTTGAGGGGGGGTAAGAATTTTTTTTTTCATGCTCGATTCCAATGGTTCATTATTGAAAATAATAAACCAAAAACGGGTGATTACCGTTTCCGTTGGCGACAGCTTCGCAGCAGGAAAAACAAAGAAACAGTTTCGTTGTAGGGGGAAAAAACGAAAAAACGGGTTTACGAAACCGTTTCTGTTGCGAGATACAGCTTCGTAGCTGGAAAAACGAAGAAACAGTTTCATGATTCTGGCCGAGAGTCTAAATTTCTTGAAGCGTTATTGTTGCCGAAGCTGTTATTTTGAAACAGCTTTCCCGAAACTGTTTGACACAATAAACGAACTGTTTCGTTCGTTTCATTTCTCAAAAAGAACAGAAACGCCCATCCCTACTAGTTTGGAGATTTTTCCAAAACAGTCGTTTAGGGGTTTAGGCTTTTAGGCGTCCCTCGATGCTCATTTTATGTGGAAATAGGCCTCACGTTCGATCAGCTGTACAAACATTTGAAGGAGAAACGCCTCATGAATTTCGAATAAATGCCTCAACCTAAATCTGAAGCCAATATGGGCCAACGTTTTGAAGGTGAAACGCCTTTTCTCAGTTTTTGACAAGTTAAGGTGTTTCTCCTTCACATTAGGCGCAAATAAACATTGGTTTGAGTTGCTTTAAACAAGAGTTGAGGCGTTTTACCTTATTCAAAACGCGTCAATGAGGCGTTTCTCCTTCAAATCGTCCGATTTTACGGTGCTGATGTTCGGAATTACCCCCACTTCCAATTCCCCAGGTTGTCCCTCAGCTCTCCTGCGTCTTTCATCCCCACTTCTAGGTTTATTTGGTGAGATCTTATTTCTACATACAAGGGTTGTGGTTCTGGGAGGATACCATGACATGTTCTTTAAAAAGTTCCCAAACTACCTGTTCCCCAACTAAGTAATATCCAAGTAATATCCTGCGTGGGTTCTCATGTAATCTGAATTGTAAAGAACACGAAGCTCGTTGGATAGATTATTATTCCTACTCTTATTACATTCTCTTGCCGACCGAATGTAATAAGACTACCTACCAACCAAAAACATGAGAACCCACACAGGTAGATATTACGTAGCTTGGGAACTGTCAGCATGGCGGTATCCATCCTAAAATGATTAGGTACTTGCTGTAAATAAATTGATGACAATACAATGGACTGAGTAACTCAAACGTCTCATATCATTCCAATAACACAGGCTGTCATGTTGAAATCAGACTCGATGGAAACAATAAATCACTAACTAATTAGGGAAGGTTTCACAGCTCCCACGCGAAAAATCACAATTTATTATGCTTATGAATAAAATATAACTGTAAAAAACGCTGCAAATCCCTGCACAACGGTTTATTATTTTGTACAGAATGCCCTTCGGTTACAGATCACAGCTCTCTGTATAGATAACCCGTCTATATAATATAATATGTTCTATACATATTATGTGTGTTCTATACATATTATGTAGATCGCAGACCCTCCGTAGGTTAGTACTTAACCCCGTACTCGTTACTAGGTACCTATCTAAATCACGAGTTAAATGTTGCTAAAATAATTCTGTTGATGACAAACAGTAGGTAACTAAAATGGCAAAAAGAAATGCAAATAATGAAGTTCTGAAGGAAAATTGTTGATGTGGAGTGAAATAGATGCCCCTTCTGCATAGATCACTGTTTTCTGTGGTCAATACCTACCCTCGTGGTTAAGTATAATGAACCGTTGTGTAATAAGTTGCCCATCAATAATACTTCAACGGTTGTTCAAGTTGAAAAGTACCGATCAACAAAATCCAGCCCCTTCTTGGTTGATGAACCGTTGTGTAATAATTTACCGTTGAGAAATAATTTACCGTTATGTAATAATTTACCGTTGTTTAATAATTTACCACTGTGTAATAATTTACCCATCAACAATACTTCGTTTGTTCAAGTTGCAAAAGTACCGATCAACAAAATCTAGCCCCTCCTTGGTAGATGAACTGTTGTGTACTAATTTACCGTTATGAAATAATTTACCGTTGTGTAATAATTTACAGTTGTGTAATACTTTGCCACCTAATGGGATGCACCTCTTACCATCAGCTGAAGAGGGCTGCAATGGATAGGGACGAATGGCTACACCGACAAGGCGCTGCCTTTAGAAGATGATGATGATGAATACTTTGCCGTTGTGTAATAATTTACCATTGTGTAATAATTTACCCTTAAATAATACTTCAACGTTTGTTCAAGTTTCACTACCTACCAACAAAATCCAATAGTCCATCACTTATCAAATGAAATAATATCGCAGAACAACCAACTCGACTTCATACAGCCATCCTCGATTATAATCAGGTGCTCCCTAGTGATGATTATCTGGGCCGGATTTATACCTTTTGATTCACGAACGTGTTGACGAAGCTTTTTGGTGCACACGAACGGCTGGATGTACAATGCTCCGGGTGGTCTCAAAAAATTGTTTAGCTCAAGACAAATTTAATAACGTAAAAAAAAAACCATATCCTTCTATTGACAGTTTTCGAGCTACGGCGTTCTGAAAATGTCAACTCCTATTTTGAACCCCTTAGAGATGACTGACAGTAACGCCGAGCTTCGAGGACCAATTAGTCCCCGAACGGAACCTATAACCCGAATTTCATCAACTTTGTTTCATGGCAACTAAGAAAAGTGGTCAGTACGGCGTATGGCGGACAGACAGAAATTTTTTTTATTGCAGTTTTGGATTCTACATACCTTGAAACGTAAACCATCACATTTTGACGGGGGTTAGAATTTTTTTTTTTCTTGCTCGATTCCAATGGTTCATTATTGAAAATAATAAACCAAAATAATGAAAATCATCTTAATTTTTAAAATCTCAAATCCTTAACTCTTGCTTCTAGACGGTAAACAGATACCCCGTAAAGTTAACGTCCATGCAACCTTAATGCGGCAGTGCCAAGGACAAGTTAGTTAATCACCGTTAATATTAAGCTACTCTATTTGTTTGAACTGACCATCCTGCGGTCGTTATACTCCGAGGGAGCTATTCATTGTGGCAAGGTGCCAGAGAGCTCAGGCTCTTGCTGCTCTAATACTCCAGGATATTAGCTACACGTCTGTAGTCCTTAGTCCCATTAGAGGTCCGCGGCTTATGTCTGACTCACGCTGCCTCACTCAGTTATCGCAGAATCTCAATTTGTTCGTCAGGAACCCCGGAGTATTTTATATAGCGAGCAATGAAGGTAAGGAAGATTTATGATCTCCAAGGGTAATTCATGAAAACAGCAACCCACCGACCTGTGATCACCTCGAGCTAATTTTCGACTAAAGTCGCTTGATGCTTTCTCGGAGTGAAGAATTCTCGCCCTCAAAATTGAGCTCTCAACTTCGCGGTCTCTTTTTAACCTTCAAGGCTCGAGGTGATCCTCTGTACCATAATATACTGTATCGTTGGAAACTGTGAGGGATCAAATCAACTGAATTTCTGTTATTCCTTAGTAGTTTCCTCTAGATTATGAGGTGCAGACCTATAAAGGACCCATCATAGTTGCAAATCAGTTCAGACGTCATGAATGCAGGATCTTCATTAATTTATCAAGATGAAAATGTTTGGTTGATACCTCTTCATTTCAACGGAATGCCATTAAAACCTTGAATTTCAGTTATATACTGGAATACCATTACTTTTATTGCATCCAATATCATCTTGAATAGTTGTATACGCACTGCAGCTCTGGTGTTGTTCTAATTCTGAATCGCAACCTACGTCCATTTCATGCGTTACATGATATTACCATCCATTTATTTGAGATTTCCAGTCAATTGGACCTCGACATAATTTTATTATCCTGCAAGTCCCATGAAAATCAGACCATCCAGACAGGTTGTATACCATGACGAGGCTGTTGTCCTTTCCCATGGGGTCTGAGGGAAAATAGGCATTGAAATTATTTAGTGGTGACGCCATCGACCCGCAGCGCCACAATGTATCTACATTATTATCTGTTTGACGTCACAAGCAGCCCTTCAGGTACATCCCCCCCCCCCCCCCCATTCAACTTGAGTTTATTTAGTCTAAAATATGGCATCTAGTGGAGTTTTTGGGAGTTCTCAAAACGATCTTTGATATACCAATAATGAAATCTGTCTAATATTTTTACTACAATGTAACTCAATAATGAAGTTCTTCATGATTTTAAACCAACTTTTCGTGTGTTTCAGGCAGGGGTCACGAGAGTGTGCTGGACAACGTTTCGCGTTGGGGCCCTCGCCCAGCTACACGTCCTGCCTCGACCACTACTTGTAACAATATTTTTCGAACTGTTTAATTATATTTTTTTACGAAGGCCCAACTATCTCGAATAAGCTCTTTGCTTCATTTTGAATTCCACCAAATTTCGATCGGTTTACGCCTCCAAAATGATTGTATAGGTAAATCGTATTCGTAACTTAGGTACCTTGAATAAGAACTGAGTAAGAATTTCAAATAAGCTTCATAAATTCTAGTCTAGTAGTTATTCTTAGGAATTATTTCGCATTTCTCTTAGGTGTTAGAATCGAATTTTAAAAGTAAAATTTGGACATAAAACCACCAAATTTGACTTCGTTATTTTAATAATTTTTGTAGGGTTTCCCCAGATTTGGTGTGAAGATCAAACATATTGTTAGATTTATGATCTTGACCACTTTTAGGTCTTCACTATAATGAACAACACAAATCACACAAAGCTTTTCGGTTTTATTCAAACCATCTTCAGGCTTACACTGAGGACTGCACAAATAATAAAGTGAAGTTGCCAACACATTTCATGGATATATGTAAACATGGTGAACACTTTTAGGTCTTCACTATAATGAACAACACAAATCACACAATGTTTACACCATGTTTACATTATATCCATGAAATGTGTTGGCAACTTCACTTTATTATTTGTGCAGTCCTCAGTGTAAGCCTGAAGATGGTTTGAATAAAACTGAAAAGCTTTGTGTGATTTGTGTTGTTCTTTATAGTGAAGACCTAAAAGTGTTCAAGATCATGATTCTAACAATTCGTTATTTTACTTTCGCTGTACCCTCACGATCAAGCTTATACCTTAAAATCGTTTCCTGATTTACATGGGAAATTTTGCGTTGATTTCGAATTTATCATCCTGATAAATGCGCTATACTTGCTATGCAGTGTACTTGTACCTGATGACTCATAAATTGAACCGCAAAATACTGGGTACCTTCTACTTATATTCCTAATCAGCTTGATCTCATTAGACTTCCTAGTTTTGCAGAAATTACTAGTAACCTCCTATAGGTACTGGTACATTTCTAGCCATAGGAATCTAACACCAAACAGTTTCATAAAACATATGCTATTTTTTTCCCCGGGAGGATCAGTCTCTTGTCTTATTAATTGGAAAACCTTGTTTTCTGTCGTAAATTCTGTCAGTACTTAATGTTAATCATCAGTTGTCAAATACCTAATATTTTTTGTGCTTATCACATCTCTGTTAAATGTACTATCCAAAAATACCTTTATACGTAGTTCACTTAGATCCGTTAAAATGTGTACATAGTGCCCATTGCTGTATATAAAATTGTGTAATTTATTACATGTACAGTTTGTGGAACTTCGAGCTTCTTCTTGTGTAAAATTTATTTTAACGTAAAATTAAAAAAAATTGCTCTTTACATAGAATTTAATATTTATGTATACTAGGTATATATGTGTATGTAAATATTAGGTGGAATGATGAAAAATTCAGGTTTCTGCCCCATTCCGTCATCAACAAAATTATTGCTATTGTCTTCAGGTTTAATTCATGCCTCCTAAATATCCATCACTGCACTTACAATGTGAGTCAAACTAACCCGTCGAATTCAAAGCTGTTATTTGTACATCTCATATTTCTACATAAATCTCATATTTGTACATCTTGAACCTATCCACCGATACCTTATTTCGTCATTCCTTATTCAAATAACTTCATCCTCATTCATCACTGAATCCATTTCCATCTTTGGTCTGAGGCTCGTTAGAATTTCTTCATACGTTGAGTTTTTTCTCATTGCTTATAAAATATTGCTCTCTGTTTTTGCTAAATCGTACAACATGAGTTTTGAACGTGATAATGTGTGGAAGTGACTCGTAAGAAATTCTTTGTAAAATTAAATCATGTCCAACTAAACAGCTCCGATGTGTGGTCGTTTTCTCACCTAGTCTAATTCATCCACAGTGTCGGCGGATGTCAATTTGTTATAAATATGTACCTATATGTTGATGCTTAAATAGATAGGATAAGTAGGAAATTTAATAATACATGGTGCGGTTGGTGCATTGGTGAGGGGGCGAGGTAGGAAGAGGTACCCGATGCCCCCGGTTAACACCTAGAAGGTGTCCACCACTGAAGCATCAGGAGGACCTAACACCCCCGGTTATCGCCCGAAGGTGGCCACCACTGAGGCGTTAGGAGGAGTATGCCCAGTTGGTTACGGCCTGGAAGGCAGCCACTACTCTGGGATCTTTTATGAGGAGGAGAGAGAGGAGGAGTCAGTGACTTGATGAGAGCGTAGAATGAGTTGGAAGGTGTAGGAGTCGAGTTTTATAGCCCCTGGGGCTATCTCCCTCCATCCTCCATACTGGTGGAGGATGGTGGGGCTCCCCACCAGGTCCTCCGGGTCTCCTGTGTCTGCCGCCTCGTTCCGCGGTTTATTGCGAGATCTAATAATTATACAAGGAGTGGTTCTGGGAGGATACCACAACACATGGGTATCTTCCTTCGGCTTTTATCGTAATCCCAACACTTGACTCATGAATCAGAGCAGTAGTAATTTAGTCCATGACAGTTCTCGTATCGAGTTCTCTAGGTAGGATGATAGATATGAAAATATAGATCATATATGATATTAACCAATATTGAGCATTATTAGTACATAATGATTACTGTTGAAATATTCTCTGAGTAGTGAATAGTGTTGAGATATTCATTATTACAACCTTTTGGATCCGATAGCAACATGAGGCCCCACTCGCTATCAGAAAGGTCATGCTGCTCATTTTCATTTAATTCTAAACGTTTCGACATTCAGTTAAATGGAAATGTTGTTGTGTAAAAAGCCCGCATAAGGAAACATGGTTAATAAAACCTCTCTCTCCCGCTCTTAAATTTGTTTGAGTTGAATAAATTCATTAATGGCACTGTAAAGAAGAAAAAAATCGAGATCCCCTCTAAATAAACAGTTGGTCTTCGAATAATATGGATCGAAGACGGAGCTTTCTCGGTTTTTGAAAGAAGAAAAATAACGCGGGTGGTTACCATGACATTCATTTTTAATTTTTTTTTTTTTTTTTGGTAATTTGTTTGCAGGTGGAAATACAGCTCCCCAGCATTCTTAGATACATAAAGGTGATAATTTTCTGTAAATGGATGAGCTACTTACTTATCTCAAATATAAATATACCAAGTATAATATATCAAATATAAATATATTTGAAGGTAAGAGAATGATACTTACTTACCTAAGTATTACGCCCATCCATTTACAGAAAACGCAGGAAAGAGATATGTTAATTACACTTATAAAATAGAGGAGTTTGGATAATAATATATTTATTAGGATTAATAGTTCCTAGGGAAGATTGAATTCCGAGGGCTGTGTCTAGAATGTATTATAGGTAACTGCTTATATTTTGTGTCAACTCACCTTTCAAGTACCATTACTTTTATTGAAGTTCTTCAGGTTGAATGCAGTAAGTGGTCGTTATACCAATCGATCTATTTTTTTCAAATCAGTTACCCATATCTAGATGATAATATTACTAGTTTAATGTTAGGCATCCAACCGACATGAACAGACTGATGCACGATAATACAGCATACAGCCAGACACGGAACCGAAAATTTTCCTTGATGTCTGAAACGCAAAATGGTAGTGGAAATTTTCATTTTGGAGGACATAGATGTTTGTACTCAATCTCAAATCCAAGGCTTCCCTACCTTCGGTAGTGAGGAAGCAAAACGTGATTTGAATAATTATGAGAAATGTTGTAATTCTTCATAGAACACTGCAAATCATTACGCAACGGTTTATCACAGCGGTTTACCTGTATAGATTCCCGTTCCTTGTAGATCGCTGTTTTCAGTGGTCAGTATCAACCCTCGAGCTCCCCCCAGGAGAGCCGTAAATCGAGTGCTGAAGCCGGCCGGGAAATTTCAGTTTCATAAATATGCGGTTGATTCAGGAATTCTATCATTAATTGTAATTTTATTGCTGTTATTCATGAAGAATATCTAACGTCTGTTCACGTGAAAAATTCTATACCTAACCTATCAGCAAAATCCAAAAAAACCACCATTCTTCAAATGAAATAATACCGCGAAACAACTAATTCAATTTCATGCAGCCATGCGTGATTATAATAAGATGTTCCGTGGCACTGATATCTGGGCTAGATGTATACCTACCGTTTCATTCATCATCTTGACGAAGCCTTTTGGTCAAAGTACAGAGCCTTACTGTGAACGAACGGCTGGACGTACAATGCTCCGGCTGGTCTAAAAAAATACACTAGTTCGAGATCAATTTTAAAATGTAAACAGAATCAAGATAACAGCGCGCTGAAAATGTCAACCCCTATTTTTCACCCCTTAGGGATGACTGACTGTAAAGCCGAGCTTCGTGGACGAACTAGACCCCAAATGGGGCTTACAAACCAAATTTCATTCATTTTCGCTCGTGGTAACTAAGGGAAGTGCGAATTATGGTGTACGATGGACGGACAGAAATTGTTGTATTCCATTTTCGGATTCTGCGTGCCTTCCTTGAAAAGGAAACCTTCTTCAAATTTTGAGGGGTGGGGGTATATTTTTTCCCATGCTCCATTCCAAAGGTTAGCAACTATTGAAAACAGAAAATCAAAATCGATTTTATTGAGCCTTGATTATTGGTCGACCCAGCTGGACGGAACCGCTGAGGTCTGTTATCGGACAGCGGTGATGTTCAGTATATACTGAACATCACCTTTTTCAAAGGGGGAAAGAAGTTATGCTACATATAGTTGAGAAATACCTCATACTACATGCAGTGTGAAAATAATTTATCCAAAAATGTTTGTGTGAAAACGGGGTAGGTATGCTCCCGTATTTTTATATTTTTAAAATTAAAGTTCCATCCTGAGAATTTTGATACTAACCAAACTGTCCTGCAATAGGTAAGTAGTTCTTTTTCCACGATTTTTTCAAGACGAGTTTTCAAGAATTATCGTGAGGCATTGCAGTTGGTGTCAATGTTCTCAGAATGGAACTTAGTTTCATTAAAAAATATAATATGTCGTGGTACCCTCAGACGCGATGCCACTCATATGTACAGTAGATTTAACCAATAAATACGGAGAACGACGAGCTGAGCGACGCCTCGGGAAAAGGAACAGAAGGGTCCCCTCCATCGAACTCCCAACGTTTCTCAACGGTCGCAACGGCCGATGAAAGACGGGGGACGAGGTGGAGACACCTTTATATACCTACCACCTGGCTCGCCCAGCTCTTCATTCGACTGACCAGACTTCTCTCTTGATCACCTTACACTCTCATTCTCTCTCTATCTCTCTCTCTCTCTCTCTCTCTCTCTCTCTCTCTCTCTCTCTCTCTCTCTCTCTCTCTCTCTCTCTCTCCTGCCCTTCCTCGCATCTGCTGTGGTGGTAACCGCGGGATGCTCTCTTTCCTCTAATACTCGCTGTGGTGATAACCGCAGAATATTAGCATCCTCATCCTTACTCGTCCGCTGTGGTGATAACCGCGGAACACTCCTTCATGTAACACTCGCTGTGGTGATAACCCCGGGGTGCTAGCCTCCTTCTCCTTCCTCTTCTGCTGTGGTGATAACCGCGGGGCGTTAGTCCTCCTAAACCTCATCCTCAACTACCGCTCACCACAAGTGGTGACCCTCTTCTCATTCAGCCTAACCAAACCTACAATTGGTCACTACAATTGGTGACCCCTACAGCTCACCAAACCGCTTTTGTGACCCATTCGCATACCCCGTTCACTGAGATTTTAACAATAACTAGAAGAGTTGTGCTTACATTTCTCATCTACTATATACCTTGGTAGGTACCGTAAAAGTTTTATCGAAGGAATGCGGCGTCATTAACCTAGAAGAAGTGGTGCTTTAAAGCACCACAAACCTGTGGTTTTAGTTTAGTAGCTAAGAAACGGTCATTTGGAGCAGTCCCACTAATGACCATCTGTAAACGTTCTCCAGGAGAAAGGACCCGAGTTTTTCTACTACATTGCGGAAGCCTTGACGGTATTGTCTTTCCGAACGAAAGGAAGCCTGTTCTGTTTTCATTGTGTTCCTGGTCCTCACAATACATCGCCCCTCACGTCCTATTGTGAGGAAAGAGTGCTCGTTTTGTGTAGACTTTGGGAGCTTTTGGAGCGGCTTGGCCCACTACCCTTGATTTAGCTGGTAAAGAAGAACGAACGCACAATAATTTACCATTGGTGTATTGTTGCTCGGAACACATCTTGACTCGATTCAAGGGGAGACGAGGTCTTTTGCTGCTACATGGAACCACGACATCGAACCCGCCAAATTCTCTCATTTCACCTAGGTATTTCCAGATTGATACTGCTTTAATAATAATAAATGAGGTGCAGTTTCCACAACCAATTAGGGGGCAGTAGTTTTACCTAGTTCATCTTCCTTTCTGGCGAATTTTATGTTTCTTAATCAAAAATCGTAATGTGCATTAATGTATGTATTCATTATTATCTAATATATAAAATTCTCGTGTCACAGTTTTCGTTGCCATACTCCTCCGAAACGGCTTGACCGATTTTGATGAAATTTTTTGTGCTTATCCGGTATCTATGAGAATCGGCCAACATCTATTTTTCATCCCCATAAATGGTAGGGGTAGTCCACCCCTAAATTTTTTTTTTATTTTTTAGACAAAATTTTTTGTTTTCATTTTTCCACGATCACAGCATACAAAAATACATGCAACCCTAAATTTTCACCCCTCTACGATCAACCCGTATTTTGTTATTGTTAACTAAAAAATTTAATTTTTTGCAAGAATTTTTTTTATATTTTGTCATGACTTGGAATAAAAAATTTCATATGACCCTGAGTTTTTCACCCCTCTACGATCAACCCCTATTTTTTATTTGTGAATTATAAACTTTAATTTTTTGGCAACATTTTTGGAGAAGGAATGCCCGCATTGTCATGCACTTAAATTTAAAAATGAGCCACTTGGGATGTGTTGCTCATCAGGAAAAGTACAACTAACCGAAATTGAAACACCACCTGAGCCATTGCACGGTTTACTTATTGGTACTGATCCAGATTCTAGCCTGTTCCTGAAGTCAATTCGCACTTTCAATTCATGTTTCCAAATGACATCGTTTGGAGCAACAGAAATAGTTAGCAATGTTGCAGCAAACGGTCAACAATTTAATTCCACGTTTAAAATCAAAGGCCAAGTTTATCACAAAGTGGGATCATTGATCCCAGTGCCAAACGAATCTCATAAATTTTTACAAATATACTTTATAGGTGGCGAGGACTCCGAACGTGCACTTGCCAATCGCGTGAATATTGTACACTCTATTGCGCTGAGAGATTAATTTTTTTTTAAATTTCAAATGGCATAATTGATAGTAAAAATATGAATAATTATTTTTGATGTTTAGATAGCTATCAAGGATTGTAATTTAAAATATATTCGTTAATTTAATAACGATTAATTTATTAACCTAAATTAAACATACTTTTATTGTTTATACCGCTTTTGATTGTAAATATATCCCCGCACACTTACAGAAGATAGTTATTTTTATTGAATTAAAAAAATGTTTCCTAGGAAAGAATGTTTCCAAATGTTTCCTAGATACATGGCAAAACAACGTTTGAATGCTTAGTAGTTGGATGCTTTAGCCCATCGTTGAATAGTTTATACGACAATTTGTTTTTTCCGGCTGCAACGCGCCGGGTAACCGGCTAGTAAGTATATAAATTAAAGTAAACAGCCATTCCAGACTGCCCTGCCATGCCGTCAGCAATGTAAGTATTTATCTCAGTAATGTACATATCTATATTCATTAATCAATATAACATCCGGGTCCGGATGAGCTATGGTGAGACCTCGCTGTATAATGTCAGAGTTGATGTACGAAGAGATTTGATTTGAAACAGCCCTGGATATCAATAAATAAACCGTTGTAGTGAGCTGACTTCAGCAGCTCCATCAATCTGGGTCGCAATAGGAGCTTTCTTGGTCATTGACGAATTCGCTATGAAATCAAGTGTTGATGTCAGGTAACCGATTCATTTGGATCAGATTTTAGTTAACTTCTAAACTATAAAAAGTATAGTTATAGTATGCAGTAGTAAATATAACTAAGCATGAAATAAAAGTGAGTGAAATCGTAATTCTAGACGTAGTGTTTTGAGCATTCTACAAATTACATTAAAATATTCATATATGAACAGTTATAAAGACGCCACATCAACGCTTCGAATTAGTGCGTTTGATAAATAAAAACGCTGCAAATCTTTCCTCGACGGTCATTATAGTGTGGGTCTTGGTTAATTACATCATCAATTTTTATTGGGCTTCGAACCAAATTTTTGCGAAGGGCCTGATTCTCCGCGACACCCCGTCACAGAATCACTGTCTTTTCACTGCGTCAACAGAACATGCCTCTTTCTGGAATCCTACTTGAATATAGTTTCGAAATATATATGTATAAATTGTCTCGTCGCCGCTAGTTTGTGGGCGGATTTTTTTTTTTTTTTTTAAACAAAATTGGCGAATATCGAGCCCAAGGCAGAAGAGAATAATTACGTTCAGAGTCGAGATGGACAGCTAGCAGCCTGGTTCCCTGTACCTATCTTCTTGCTATTTTGGAACTATATGAGTAGAGTCAATATGGGGATTCTGGGACATTCCTGTTTGAACATGCTCGTCAGTCTAACCAGCTGCCTCCTGCCTTAGCGGGTGGCGCCACCCCCTCAACCCACCCTTACCAACCCCCTCACCCACCCATTACCAACCCCCTCGACCACCCCTTAACCCCCCTTATCACCCCCTCACACCCCCCTTATCACCCCCTTATCACCCCCTCACACCCCCCCTTATCACCCCTCACACCCCCCTTATCACCCCCTCCCCCTCACTCCCTCACTCACCCCTCACTCCCCTCACCCCCCCCCCCTCCCCCCCTCATCCCCTCACTCCCGCCCTCGCCATTACCCTCATCCACCCCATCCCCCCCCCCCCCACGGACTTTGCTCTATCGCCGCCTCCAGACCTCCACCCACTCCACCCCATTACCCCCCCCCCCCCCCCTGGACGTCGTCCTATCGCTCCCTGCCGCCTCCAGACCTCCACCCACCCCTCACCCATCACCTCCAACCTTTATTATGAATGCCTACCAACTTAATTGTACCTATCAAATAATCATAATGACGTCACCCCACCCCACCCCACCCTACCGCCATCTTGGAATTTCTGGAATACCGTTTTGACTATGAATACCTACCTAATTAATTGCATCAGGTAATCATAATGACGTCACCCCACCCCACCCCTCCCATCACCTCAACCTTTATTATGAATACCTACCAACTTAATTGTACCTATCAAATAATCATAATGACGTCACCCACCCCCTCCCACCATCTTGGAATTTCTGGAATACCGTTTTGACTATGAATACCTACCTAATTAATTGTATCAGGTAATCATAATGACGTCACCCCACCCCACCCCTCCCATCACCTTAACCTTTATTGTGAATACCTACCAACTTAATTGTACCTATAAAATAATCATAATGACGTCACCCCACCCCTTTCCACCATCTTGGAATTTCTGGAATACCGTTTTGACTATGAATACCTACCTAATTAATTGTATCAGGTAATCATAATGACGTCACCCACCCCCTCCCACCATCTTGGAATTTCTGGAATTCCGTTTTAATTATGAATACCTACCTACTTAATTCCATCAGATAACCATAATGAAGACCCCCCTTCCACCATCTTGAAATTCCTGGAATTCCGTTTTGATTATGAATACCTACCTACTTAATTCTATCAGGTAAGCATAATAAAGTCCCTCGGAATTTCTGGAAATCCTGTTTGACCATGAATACCTACCCACCTACTTGACACTACAAACAGTGGACTTATTATTAATACCCGCCCACTTATGCAAATAATATTAAGGTGAATGTTCGAAATGTTGATTCTCACCCAAGCATAATGGGGAGATATTCATCTATCTATGAAAATATTTCATTATGATTGTAATTAAAATGATCATCTCCAACCAGACAGGAGCCAGCGTGTCTCGTTATTATATTTGTCTTGAGCTAAACAATTTTTTTGAGGCCACCCGGAGCATTAGTATGTCCAGCCGTTCCTGTGCACCAAAAAGCTTCGTCAACACGATCGTGAATCAAACGGTATAAATCCGGCCGGGATATCATCACAAGGGAGCACCTGATTATAATCAAGGATGGCTGTATGAAGTCGAGTTGGTTGTTCTGCGATATGAGTGACGGACTATACTGGATTTTGTTGGTAGGTACTTGTGAAACTTGAACAAACGTTGAAGTATTATTGATGGGTAAATTATTACACAATGGTAAATTATTAAACAACGGTAAATTATACATAACGCCAATTATTACACAAGGGTAAATTATTACACAACGGTTCATCTACCAACAAGGGTCTGAATTTTGTTGATCGGTACTTTTGCAACTTGAACAACCGTTGAAGTATTATTGATGGGCAAGTTATTACACAACGGTTCATTACAGGTATTGACCACAGAAAACAGTGATCAACGCAGAAGGAGCATCTATTTCACTCCACATAAACAATTTTCCTTTAGGCTGTATTATTTTAGCAACATTTGACTCGTGATTTAGGTAGGTACCTAGTAACGAGTACGGGGTTAGGTACTAACCTACGTAGGGTCTGCGATTCACATAATATATTATATAGACGGGTTATCTATACAGAGAGCTCTGATCTGTAACAGAAGGGTATTCCGTACAAAATAATAAACCGTTGTGCAGGGATTTGCAGCGTTTTCTTTTTCATTTTATTCAAACCAAAATATTTCAAACATACATAAATTCAAAATGTTTGACCGCCGTACAATGATACCGGCAAATGAGGTCATGATTCGGTCATGAACGGAACTCTTGATCCATGCTCAGCAGCTCTTAATCTTGTGATTATTCTTTTAGGATCATTATTCAATCGAGCGGGACATTGTTCTAGGATTATCGAGCTGATTGGGTGTGCAATTTGAACTGATCTTAAGAGCGAACGGGGCAATCTCGTGCCTGGGTAGGCTGCACTGGGCCCGGGGTGAGTTCTAATATTGTGATTCATTGTGTGAATATTATTAAGACGCCACTACACACATGTGAATAGACTTTCTGACTTTGCGAAATTTTTTATATTAAATAGTCCGAACTTGTACCTAAAAAGATCTGTATTTTGTCGAATATAAAGTTGTGTTCATGATCGATCTAGAGCTTGTGTTTATCCCGAGAACTTTTCATTGGTGCCGAAACCCGGGAAGTTCTGCCCCATGGCTGAGTGACTATCCAGCGTGTGAGGTTAAGCTCAACTGCGGTCATTCGCCTAACTTGTAGTTTTTAATCAGTAGTCAGGCTGTCATTGGACGTCATAATGAGCCCAAGATCTTTGAAAATTATCCTCGACGTAAGCCATTTTAGCTCTGCTGAACACGGATCAGAAGAGGATCTACAAGGCCTTACAAACCTGGAGCCTTCAGGTGGGCCCAGCTCTAACTGCAGATCAATGGACAGAGGATCTAGTACAGCAGTTTGTAGTTCAGGGTCGATCTCTTACAAACGATGTGGCTCAGGCGGGTTTTGAGGATGCCATGGAGGAGATCCTCATTGTTAAGGTAAGCAAACTGATTGTCCGCTTGACTTTGGTCCCGAAACCCGTTCCGTCCTATCTCCTTTGGAACCTAAGGGCAGCTCTGGGTCCATGGCCTGATGAAATAAAGTACCAAGCACTTCTCATTCAACTTAGCCCTGAAGTGCAATCATCATTCCATCGATCTGGTTACAGGTATCCCGAACTGTATGAAGCACTGTGCGCTGAAAATTCGGGCAAGTATTAGCTTAGCACACCAACCGTAGACTCATCCCAAGGTTGCAGCAGCTGGATGATTGACGGATTTCTCTCATCTGCCTGGAGCTGGGTGAGTTCAATGGAGGGACTTCCACTAATGAACTGGCATGCTTCCTTCTGTTCGAAGATCTTCTCAGTAATTGGATCCGGCTATTAAGAACAAGTTCAACCAGGGGGGAGTTGGAAGACGAGATGTTCTCATACAAGCAGCTCCTCAAAATAGCTCAAATTTGCCCAGATGATTCCCCAGGGGTCACGACCTAGATCAAGTTCTGAGGAAAGGGGTTCCAGTAAGCAGCGAAAACCCAGGCCCCCTCCCGCTCCTCGCACAACAGATCGACCACCCTCGCTCGGTCAGTCACGAGGGAGCGGTTCAAATGTCATCACTGCTCAGGACCTCACTTCCCTATACCACTGCGAAGAGTTCCGGTAGTTCAGTGTCGAGAGTTCATCAGATCAACTGGACTCCCCATTCATTGCTTTTTGTGGAAGCACAACTCCACTCAGCACTGTACTTCACTCCAACAGTACCATTGCGGAGGATCACACCACATCCTACTCCATGTCGACGAGGAATCCGGACGATCTGCCTTCACCATCAAAACATTAAAAGGATATACGGGGAAAACAAAACCTTAGGCTCCCAGGCCCCAGCTCCCAAGGAGGGCTCCCGTTTGTCTAGTTAGGACCTTGCTGGCAGTCGTTGTGGATGCCCATCATCTGAAATTCCTGCCAGAGCCAGTACTTGCAATGTAAAGCTCAATGGTTCAGGTTCTACCTCAATGTTCAAGCTCAGCTCTTGGCAGGGAGTGATAAGTGGCGGGGTAGATTCCAAGGCTCCTGTTTTCTAATTTGCGCTTCCCTTTCAGCTCTCATAACGTTACCAATCCCGTAAGTGAGAACCAACATCAGGGCTGACCGTAGCTTCCGGTAGAGCGGTAGGGGGCCTCTGCACCTGAGATGACAGGGCGTAAGAACTAGCAGATCATTGGGCGAATTAGACTGAAACACCAAAGGCCTACTGTTTGGAACTGCCTCAGGTGTTGAAGGACCCTTCTCTGCTGAAACCTAATGGTGCCATACACAGGAGAAGTGGGATTCATTGCATTACTCTTTTGGTTAGTAATAGAGTAGATCTTAATAACCCTATTGGACCCGTTGTGCCACCAACCGCCCTAGGTCATAGGCCTGGCCCACGTTATCTGCGAAGTCTAGCGAGCCCCACCAATCGATCATAGCGAGTAACTTCGGTTCTCATACGTCCACTAGTAGGAATGTTTATGGGGATCATTCTAAGTCTAGCTCACTTCTCTCAAAGAAAAGGTCTTCCTTTCATTTCCCACGGTCAAAGGGGGAACTACTTCCCACTGCTATAGTTCGGGTGTTCTCAGACGTTACCTCTCCTGGTGAAGTCTGCAGGGCTTTGCTGACATGGGGTCTGAAATCCAATTGATCTACCACAAATTGGCTCTTGCGCCAGTTTACTGGTGACGCCGATCAACCATGTGGTCTTGAGCGTGGGAGCCCAGCCACAGACAGTATGATGTCACTTTTTCGGCATACTCGAACTGGGCACAGATTGCCCTTTTTAGCCTATGATGTAGATCAGGTCACAGCTCCCTTGACCTCCTTTAGTTTCTCGTTAAATCGTTGGTCTCATACCTGAAGCGTGGGATCTAAGCTTGCGGACTCTTTGTTGAGTGAGCGGGATGACATCGATCTTTCTTCTGGCGTAGATCCTTATATGCAGCTAGTTCTGTCTCAAACAATTCCCTCAGAAGGGAACTCTCCTTGGCTCCTTAGTTCTGAACTGGGGTGGCTCGTGGTTGGCCACTTGCATCGGGAGTTTGTTCAAATTTAGTCCACTCGCCGAAACTGCAAACCTTCAACTCGGATGAACCAGTCCTCTCCATCAGACACCACGCTCTTTGCCCTACCTCTGAACCAGGAAATTACTGGGCGTAGGAACTAGCAAATCATTAGACGAAGTAGACTGAAACACCAAAAGCCTACTGTTCGGAACTGCCTGAGGTGCTGATGGTTTGGTAATTTCACCTTAATGAGCCTTTTGGCTTACTTGACTGAGGCCTCCCAAGGACCGCCAAAGTGGGGCATTCGAGGCAGTATGAATTCCCACTGACCCTCTCGTGCTGCTAATCTGTCAGCAAGGGCCAGAGAGCCTCCATTCTCGAGTAAGATTCTGAGCCTACGGAGAAAGTTGGCTGAGCCAAGGAAGTTCCGACCAAATGACAGAGGGACCCCCTGCGATCTATGAAGCGTTCGATAAACTGTACAAACCCATCAGTACCGAGGTCCATAACCACCTCCAGACTGACAGCCTTGGAGGCCATACTGCCAAGTACATCATCAAAATCCGAGGGCCTCGCAATCCCTCCACCGAAACCGTGAAGGGACAGGTCACCTGACCAATTGCATAAGAGCGCCGCACTTGTCCGGCAGGAAGTTGGCCCATCTCGGGCTGTAAGTGCTCAGGTATAATGGAAGAACAGCAGGTACAGCCCGGACAGAACTGTAGTCACCGCACATCTCCCCAGTCACTATCCAGAACCTAATGCACAAATATGCTAGTGTAGCATGAGGTCCCACGTGCAGACAGCTCTCGTGAGCCTGCCGAACGAGCAACATGGTAAGGAAGTACTGTGCTGGAATCAAAGTGGGGTGCTGGGTCTCGTAAGGATTAGAGCTATGCACCAATCTTCCTCCCATGCGGAGAACCCCATCCGTTGATCAAGAAAGAGCTAACTGCCTCATCAGCTTGGTCCTAGGGCCTGATTTGTGAAGTACCACCATGATATCATAGAAGTGGCGTTTCTGGACACGCCTGACTAAAACCATATCTGCTGCTTTCAACTCCTCTGTGCTGAGTGGAGCTATTTTAACCAAAAGTTCAGTGATTGAGAGCCTTTTCTTGGAACAGGAACCGCTCCAACTTACTAGGTATGGCCGACAATTTTTGTTCAACTGTAGAATCCAAGCAAATACGCGTCTAAGGCGACCCTGTGAACTAAAGTCCTTCTCTAGCAAATCTGCTGAACAATCAACAACATAATGAGCGCCCGCAGCACGGATCTCTCCAGCTAAGGACTCCTGGGCTAAATCGGGACGATTCACCGAATTGGCCAGTGAACTCTCGCTAACTGCAACCATGTGGGTCCAGTCCACGGCAATAAGTTGCGGACTAACTGACTCGGAGTTCGCCTCCAGAGGCCACATTTGGGGGGTTGTGCCTACTCAACATGAAACCAGTGCTCAACGGGCAGATCTGCCAGTGTTTTGGCTACCGGGTTTCCTACAAAGACCTTCCACTGTGGAGCAGGGTTGACAGTGAGCCACGAGAGCACCACTGAATTATCGGATCGTGCCAGGTTCTGAGCAAAATACGGGACATGCCTTTCTCACGATTTTTCTGAGCGGTTCTGCTGCCAAAAGCTCGAGACGAGGTATCATCTCTTGTTTTAACGGAGCGATCCTTGCTCGTAACATGATCAAGTGAGTTACGAACGAAGAACACTGAAGAGAAACATGATACACCACAGCAACGTAGGCTCGCTCAGACGCGTCGGCGAAGCCTACAAGCCACTGATTGGAACTGATCAAATTTATGTATTTGTAGATCTGCCAACATTACCATGGAACCGGCAAGTCTGAACCAATCATGAACCAAGGAACTATGCAACGGATCATCCCATCCAAACTTAGCAAACTTCACGGTGAATGCACCGAGCAAAGATCGACACTGGCATGACCCACCCCTCGACCTACTGGACTGGCCAACTCCCGCTTGGGTCTGAGGGCTCTGAAGACTTGGAGAGGACTCTGAAGAATAAACAGTCAGATCTGGGATTCCACGCAACAGTTTTAACGGCTTTTCATCCTCTACGCCGTGGTCAACAGCCTCCGCAACAGGCAGGCAGTACTCTGCAGGACCGTATGATCATTGGAGGCCCACTTGAGAAGCTCGGAACCAGCCGTCTGCAGAAGATCAATCAGTTCATCTCGAGCCTGCAGAGCCAACTGAACGCTTTCTCCCCCACCATAAGCATAATCTACGTACGTGTCATTGGATAATATTTCCGTGGCCACTGGATGAGTCTCCTTACCAGACGCAGCCAGATCCACAAGTACTTGTATGTCCACGAAAGGGGAAGGGGCCGTTCCATAAGTTAGTGTACAAAGAGCGTAGTCCTCTACCTCATTTGAAGGGGAATCTCTCCAAACTATACGCAGCATGCCCTGATCCTCATGGACATGCTTTATTTGTCTGAACATTTGACGAATGTCAGCAATGAACACAAAACGGAACAACCGAGACCGAAGCACTACAAGACATATATGGCCTGTTGGAGCTTGGGACCTACTTCTAAGATTGAGTGGAAGGCCATTTGATGTGCGTTGCGAGGCATTGAATACCACTCAGATATTGTTTGGGGGGTCGCCAGAACGTGCACAGCATGATGCCGTATATAATAATGGGGTAAGTCCAAAGGCACATGCGACCCGAATCTCTATACTCGTGAATGAACTACCGGTAAGACTGAGCTAGATAGGGATCCTTTCTGAACTTGGACTCGAGTCGGTAGAACTGTTGAAGGGTGATCACGCGAGAAGCACCTAAAACAGTATGGTCCTGGGCAATGGGCAAAGGAACTACATAACGCCCACTCTCGCCATGGCGAGTTTGACTAACAAAGAGCTGCTCCGCCTCTAATTCAGCTGTGCTGCATCAAGACTCAATCTCGAGCATTTGACGAAGAAGCTGATCCGTCTCGCACATCAACAGAGACGGGCGTGGCTGCCACGTCGAAACGAGCGGGGTTCTGAGAGAAAGGAACAATGGAGGCTTGGATCCACCAAGTGACCAATTAGGATTTGAGAACAAGACGTCAGCGAGAGCAATGGTATCAATGCGGGATAATATTGAAGCACAGGGGCTATGGAGAACAAGTTTCGCACAGCCACCCGAGCAGCCTTGGACAGAGCTGCCTGGACCTTAGGAAAGAACAAGGGTTTACGGGAATGGGGCAGCTTGGTATGCTGGGGACAAGAATCCTTGATTTCACGCTGCGGAGGGTCCGACTAATCACCAGGCGCAACACCTGAATATCTTCATTTAAGGCCTTGGGGAGGTGCAATCTGTATTTTTGAGTCCATTCAGGACAAGACAATTTTTTGATCTAAATGCAACATGAGACTCGTGTCCCAAAGAGCGTGGTGTCTGATGGAGAGGACTGGTTCATCCGAGTTGAAGGTTTGCAGTTTCGGCGAGTGGACTAAATTTGAACAAACTCCCGATGCAAGTGGCCAACCACGAGCCACCCCAGTTCAGAACTAAGGAGCCAAGGAGAGTTCCCTTCTGAGGGAATTGTTTGAGACAGAACTAGCTGCATATAAGGATCTACGCCAGAAGAAAGATCGATGTCATCCCGCTCACTCAACAAAGAGTCCGCAAGCTTAGATCCCACGCTTCAGGTATGAGACCAACGATTTAACGAGAAACTAAAGGAGGTCAAGGGAGCTGTGACCTGATCTACATCATAGGCTAAAAAGGGCAATCTGTGCCCAGTTCGAGTATGCCGAAAAAGTGATATCATACTGTCTGTGGCTGGGCTCCCACGCTCAAGACCACATGGTTGATCGGCGTCACCAGTAAACTGGCGCAAGAGCCAATTTGTGGTAGATCAATTGGATTTCAGACCCCATGTCAGCAAAGCCCTGCAGACTTCACCAGGAGAGGTAACGTCTGAGAACACCCGAACTATAGCAGTGGGAAGTAGTTCCCCCTTTGACCGTGGGAAATGAAAGGAAGACCTTTTCTTTGAGAGAAGTGAGCTAGACTTAGAATGATCCCCATAAACATTCCTACTAGTGGACGTATGAGAACCGAAGTTACTCGCTATGATCGATTGGTGGGGCTCGCTAGACTTCGCAGATAACGTGGGCCAGGCCTATGACCTAGGGCGGTTGGTGGCACAACGGGTCCAATAGGGTTATTAAGATCTACTCTATTACTAACCAAAAGAGTAATGCAATGAATCCCACTTCTCCTGTGTATGGCACCATTAGGTTTCAGCAGAGAAGGGTCCTTCAACACCTGAGGCAGTTCCAAACAGTAGGCCTTTGGTGTTTCAGTCTAATTCGCCCAATGATCTGCTAGTTCTTACGCCCTGTCATCTCAGGTGCAGAGGCCCCCTACCGCTCTACCGGAAGCTACGGTCAGCCCTGATGTTGGTTCTCACTTACGGGATTGGTAACGTTATGAGAGCTGAAAGGGAAGCGCAAATTAGAAAACAGGAGCCTTGGAATCTACCCCGCCACTTATCACTCCCTGCCAAGAGCTGAGCTTGAACATTGAGGTAGAACCTGAACCATTGAGCTTTACATTGCAAGTACTGGCTCTGGCAGGAATTTCAGATGATGGGCATCCACAACGACTGCCAGCAAGGTCCTAACTAGACAAACGGGAGCCCTCCTTGGGAGCTGGGGCCTGGGAGCCTAAGGTTTTGTTTTCCCCGTATATCCTTTTAATGTTTTGATGGTGAAGGCAGATCGTCCGGATTCCTCGTCGACATGGAGTAGGATGTGGTGTGATCCTCCGCAATGGTACTGTTGGAGTGAAGTACAGTGCTGAGTGGAGTTGTGCTTCCACAAAAAGCAATGAATGGGGAGTCCAGTTGATCTGATGAACTCTCGACACTGAACTACCGGAACTCTTCGCAGTGGTATAGGGAAGTGAGGTCCTGAGCAGTGATGACATTTGAACCGCTCCCTCGTGACTGACCGAGCGAGGGTGGTCGATCTGTTGTGCGAGGAGCGGGAGGGGGCCTGGGTTTTCGCTGCTTACTGGAACCCCTTTCCTCAGAACTTGATCTAGGTCGTGACCCCTGGGGAATCATCTGGGCAAATTTGAGCTATTTTGAGGAGCTGCTTGTATGAGAACATCTCGTCTTCCAACTCCCCCCTGGTTGAACTTGTTCTTAATAGCCGGATCCAATTACTGAGAAGATCTTCGAACAGAAGGAAGCATGCCAGTTCATTAGTGGAAGTCCCTCCATTGAACTCACCCAGCTCCAGGCAGATGAGAGAAATCCGTCAATCATCCAGCTGCTGCAACCTTGGGATGAGTCTACGGTTGGTGTGCTAAGCTAATACTTGCCCGAATTTTCAGCGCACAGTGCTTCATACAGTTCGGGATACCTGTAACCAGATCGATGGAATGATGATTGCACTTCAGGGCTAAGTTGAATGAGAAGTGCTTGGTACTTTATTTCATCAGGCCATGGACCCAGAGCTGCCCTTAGGTTCCAAAGGAGATAGGACGGAACGGGTTTCGGGACCAAAGTCAAGCGGACAATCAGTTTGCTTACCTTAACAATGAGGATCTCCTCCATGGCATCCTCAAAACCCGCCTGAGCCACATCGTTTGTAAGAGATCGACCCTGAACTACAAACTGCTGTACTAGATCCTCTGTCCATTGATCTGCAGTTAGAGCTGGGCCCACCTGAAGGCTCCAGGTTTGTAAGGCCTTGTAGATCCTCTTCTGATCCGTGTTCAGCAGAGCTAAAATGGCTTACGTCGAGGATAATTTTCAAAGATCTTGGGCTCATTATGACGTCCAATGACAGCCTGACTACTGATTAAAAACTACAAGTTAGGCGAATGACCGCAGTTGAGCTTAACCTCACACGCTGGATAGTCACTCAGCCATGGGGCAGAACTTCCCGGGTTTCGGCACCAATGAAAAGTTCTCGGGATAAACACAAGCTCTAGATCGATCATGAACACAACTTTATATTCGACAAAATACAGATCTTTTTAGGTACAAGTTCGGACTATTTAATATAAAAAATTTCGCAAAGTCAGAAAGTCTATTCACATGTGTGTAGTGGCGTCTTAATAATATTCACACAATGAATCACAATATTAGAACTCACCCCGGGCCCAGTGCAGCCTACCCAGGCACGAGATTGCCCCGTTCGCTCTTAAGATCAGTTCAAATTGCACACCCAATCAGCTCGATAATCCTAGAACAATGTCCCGCTCGATTGAATAATGATCCTAAAAGAATAATCACAAGATTAAGAGCTGCTGAGCATGGATCAAGAGTTCCGTTCATGACCGAATCATGACCTCATTTGCCGGTATCATTGTACGGCGGTCAAACATTTTGAATTTATGTATGTTTGAAATATTTTGGTTTGAATAAAATGAAAAAGAAAACGCTGCAAATCCCTGCACAACGGTTTATTATTTTGTACGGAATACCCTTCTGTTACAGATCAGAGCTCTCTGTATAGATAACCCGTCTATATAATATATTATGTGAATCGCAGACCCTACGTAGGTTAGTACCTAACCCCGTACTCGTTACTAGGTACCTACCTAAATCACGAGTCAAATGTTGCTAAAATAATACAGCCTAAAGGAAAATTGTTTATGTGGAGTGAAATAGATGCTCCTTCTGCGTTGATCACTGTTTTCTGTGGTCAATACCTGTAATGAACCGTTGTGTAATAACTTGCCCATCAATAATACTTCAACGGTTGTTCAAGTTGCAAAAGTACCGATCAACAAAATTCAGACCCTTGTTGGTAGATGAACCGTTGTGTAATAATTTACCCTTGTGTAATAATTGGCGTTATGTATAATTTACCGTTGTTTAATAATTTACCATTGTGTAATAATTTACCCATCAATAATACTTCAACGTTTGTTCAAGTTTCACAAGTACCTACCAACAAAATCCAGTATAGTCCGTCACTCATATCGCAGAACAACCAACTCGACTTCATACAGCCATCCTTGATTATAATCAGGTGCTCCCTTGTGATGATATCCCGGCCGGATTTATACCGTTTGATTCACGATCGTGTTGACGAAGCTTTTTGGTGCACAGGAACGGCTGGACATACTAATGCTCCGGGTGGCCTCAAAAAAATTGTTTAGCTCAAGACAAATATAATAACGAGACACGCTGGCTCCTGTCTGGTTGGAGATGATCATTTTAATTACAATCATAATGAAATATTTTCATAGATAGATGAATATCTCCCCATTATGCTTGGGTGAGAATCAACATTTCGAACATTCACCTTAATATTATTTGCATAAGTGGGCGGGTATTAATAATAAGTCCACTGTTTGTAGTGTCAAGTAGGTGGGTAGGTATTCATGGTCAAACAGGATTTCCAGAAATTCCGAGGGACTTTATTATGCTTACCTGATAGAATTAAGTAGGTAGGTATTCATAATCAAAACGGAATTCCAGGAATTTCAAGATGGTGGAAGGGGGTCTTCATTATGGTTATCTGATGGAATTAAGTAGGTAGGTATTCATAATTAAAACGGAATTCCAGAAATTCCAAGATGGTGGGAGGGGGTGGGTGACGTCATTATGATTACCTGATACAATTAATTAGGTAGGTATTCATAGTCAAAACGGTATTCCAGAAATTCCAAGATGGTGGAAAGGGGTGGGGTGACGTCATTATGATTATTTTATAGGTACAATTAAGTTGGTAGGTATTCACAATAAAGGTTAAGGTGATGGGAGGGGTGGGGTGGGGTGACGTCATTATGATTACCTGATACAATTAATTAGGTAGGTATTCATAGTCAAAACGGTATTCCAGAAATTCCAAGATGGTGGGAGGGGGTGGGTGACGTCATTATGATTATTTGATAGGTACAATTAAGTTGGTAGGTATTCATAATAAAGGTTGAGGTGATGGGAGGGGTGGGGTGGGGTGACGTCATTATGATTACCTGATGCAATTAATTAGGTAGGTATTCATAGTCAAAACGGTATTCCAGAAATTCCAAGATGGCGGTAGGGTGGGGTGGGGTGGGGTGACGTCATTATGATTATTTGATAGGTACAATTAAGTTGGTAGGCATTCATAATAAAGGTTGGAGGTGATGGGTGAGGGGTGCGTGGAGGTCTGGAGGCGGCAGGGAGCGATAGGACGACGTCCAGGGGGGGGGGGGGGGGGTAATGGGGTGGAGTGGGTGGAGGTCTGGAGGCGGCGATAGAGCAAAGTCCGTGGGGGGGGGGATGGGGTGGATGAGGGTAATGGCGAGGGCGGGAGTGAGGGGATGAGGGGGGGAGGGGGGGGGGGGGTGAGGGGAGTGAGGGGTGAGTGAGGGAGTGAGGGGGAGGGGGTGATAAGGGGGGTGTGAGGGGTGATAAGGGGGGGTGTGAGGGGGTGATAAGGGGGTGATAAGGGGGGTGTGAGGGGGTGATAAGGGGGGTTAAGGGGTGGTCGAGGGGGTTGGTAATGGGTGGGTGAGGGGGTTGGTAAGGGTGGGTTGAGGGGGTGGCGCCACCCGCTAAGGCAGGAGGCAGCTGGTTAGACTGACGAGCATGTTCAAACAGGAATGTCCCAGAATCCCCATATTGACTCTACTCATATAGTTCCAAAATAGCAAGAAGATAGGTACAGGGAACCAGGCTGCTAGCTGTCCATCTCGACTCTGAACGTAATTATTCTCTTCTGCCTTGGGCTCGATATTCGCCAATTTTGTTTAAAAAAAAAAAAAAAAATCCGCCCACAAACTAGCGGCGACGAGACAATTTATACATATATATTTCGAAACTATATTCAAGTAGGATTCCAGAAAGAGGCATGTTCTGTTGACGCAGTGAAAAGACAGTGATTCTGTGACGGGGTGTCGCGGAGAATCAGGCCCTTCGCAAAAATTTGGTTCGAAGCCCAATAAAAATTGATGATGTAATTAACCAAGACCCACACTATAATGACCGTCGAGGAAAGATTTGCAGCGTTTTTATTTATCAAACGCACTAATTCGAAGCGTTGATGTGGCGTCTTTATAACTGTTCATATATGAATATTTTAATGTAATTTGTAGAATGCTCAAAACACTACGTCTAGAATTACGATTTCACTCACTTTTATTTCATGCTTAGTTATATTTACTACTGCATACTATAACTATACTTTTTATAGTTTAGAAGTTAACTAAAATCTGATCCAAATGAATCGGTTACCTGACATCAACACTTGATTTCATAGCGAATTCGTCAATGACCAAGAAAGCTCCTATTGCGACCCAGATTGATGGAGCTGCTGAAGTCAGCTCACTACAACGGTTTATTTATTGATATCCAGGGCTGTTTCAAATCAAATCTCTTCGTACATCAACTCTGACATTATACAGCGAGGTCTCACCATAGCTCATCCGGACCCGGATGTTATATTGATTAATGAATATAGATATATACAGCTATAATGAATATATAAGCTATAACTACAGACCTCATTCCCCGTTGACCGTATTCCGGAAATTGCTTCTGTGTTTGGACTAGGTGAGCGTCTACTTGGAAGATTTTTGTTCTACCCAAACGGGAATGTTTACCTTTTTACTTCATCCTTTCTCTCCTAGAATTGTGAAAGTGGGGCCGGTGATTCCTTTTTTTCTGTTGCAAGCCTGCAAACGACAGTCATAAGAGGGAACTCTCCGGTGATAGGAGATGCCTCCTGGGCATTTAATGCTGTGAGAGCATGAAGACATAAAACAAGGGCCTGGAGGGCCGTGTGTGGAGTGATGGAAGCGGAAAGCTGGCTATGGAGCGAAGGGCAGAAGGGGGTGAGGCTAGTATGTGACTCCAACAGATAACCGCACTATCTTCTCTCTATGCTTCACGCTTCATTACCCATTATTGGCTCACTTTTTCCTTTCTTCGTCGCTTCAACGGGAGGAAAACCCTTCCTTTTTCCGAGGCCCTTTTCCCGTTAATGTTATCGCCTTTCCACTTTCGCTATCTTTCCCTCTCCCTCATCCCATTTTCTATCCTGGGGTTTTTCACCCCTGACACTTCCAAACGATCGACTAAAAGTTCGCAGCTCCGCCAATTGGGTTTCACGTGTCACCCGTGAAACATATTTATTTTCCAGCTAAACCCCCCAATTTCAGCGTTCGCATTATTGAAATACCAACAGGAAACGGGCTGTAGAGCGGTAGGCCACGAAAAATTCGCACTTGATAATGGCAGGTTCACACATTTCTCATAGCGATTAGTCTGACGATGAATCTCATCACTACCCAGGAACCCGTCGTGAAATCTTCAATAACTACCCGTTCTAACAAAGCATACGCTCCAGCCACTCCATTCTCAAGACTGGACAAAACATTTCCACGATCTTATTATGAATCACATCGGACAGTAAGAAACATGAGGGCAACCAACTATCAACCACATGCACTTTCTAGAAATGCAAGTATCTTACTCAACTTCAAGTGTACCTACTAACATTTCAATTTGCAACAAAAGCACATCGATACAGGCTGTTGAAATGGAATGAAATGAAATAATTTTATTTTAAAGGCCTTCCGGCGTTACAAGTAGGAGACAGGCTGTTTGCTGAGGGCTCACGACGAAAACAGTCGACTGATTTGCTGAGTAATGCATAGGACTTGATTGGTAGTATCAGTAAATGCTGCATCTGCCAGTCGGTTCGCGAGACGAACATAGCTAATAATTGAATTTATTTACTATGCATAGATAGAACATGGGTAATTAAAGAACGGAGGTAAGTTGATGCATTTGCTTAGAGTCCATACTTTGTATAATTGTCAACAATAATAAATTATACCCCACTGAGTATAGTGAGTGAGGCTCTTAGTCTCGAGCGGCATTCGCTGGTGGGTATATTTATATAATATAACATATTATGTAAATTTATGTATGTATTTACCACGAAAAGTGACCCTTGAAACCGCCGTAAAAATCTAAAATATTGAAAGAATACTCCTTGGGTTCCAGAATCTGCTGTATAGTTTTTGGTGTCTCGACGCCAAGGAGAGGCGCCACGGTGCCGGAAGTAGCGCCACAAAAGAGCCCGGTAATAGTGGGATCTTACGTCTTAAATTTTCAGGATATAGGTAAGATCCAGAAACAGCTAATTTCTCGTAGGTACGCGTAGTATTCGTTTTGGAGGTAAGTACGTGATGCTACCTGTCAGCGAGCCTACAAGTGATAGGCTGATGTTTTAAGCGTGACGAAAGCGTCGGCGGACCTTGCTCAGAAACGACCGGAGTCAATTAATTTGCTCAGACGATTCAAACAAAATTAGTTTTGGCACTCCTAAAAGGGCCAGTACGACCACAGTCAGGCGACATTTCCTTGACGATCACCTCGAGAGACGCTCGAGTTGAAATTTCCGAGTAAGCCTCCCACTTAATCCCGGTTTATATCATGGGGAAAATAGTTCTGACATTTTGGGCTATTATATCGGCCAGAGTACGAAGTACGAACTCACTGAATAGTGTCGCTATGAGGCCCACCCTTTGCCAAAAATGGATGGGTTAGTTAGTCCACTAGCGGCCAGTGTACGGTTCCCGACATTATTTTTACCTCTAGAGCTCCTACTGAAAAATCCCCGTTAAAGAAGCAGTTCAGAACGGTACAGAAGACTAATTAGTTTACATCTGCCCCATAATCAAACAATGTCCCACTTACTGAAAGAGCTAAAATACAGCTCGCTGATGTGTGGAGTATTAGGTATCTTTACTGAATCCAAATAGGTCTGCAAGTGTTGAAAGAATAAGGTAATTAACAAGTGGTAATTATTGTTATCAAGTATAAGAGAATTGAATGTTTAGACACCTTCAGGGACAACACAACAGGAGGCTGTCGAAAGAATGTTTCTCTTCTCCCCTCAGATGGACAGCGCCGGCCTCCAGCTACTACTCGACTGGCTAGTGGCGTCGGGCTCCTCCAGAAGTCGTGTTAATTTATTGTAGAACTCCCTAGCTAATAATTATTGTATCTCTACTGTCATTCTGTACCTACGAATACCTACGAATTTTTCTAATCTCTTCAGCTGTGCAATGAAATGACGGAGGACATGTAAAATATACCTAACTATAATTATGTGTAATTATGCAGGGCATAACCGTTCTACCACGTTAAATATACCTAAATATGTACAGTGCTGACACATAGGGTTGCGTTTTCAGGCGCACTTCATAGTTTTTCTTGTTGAACTACAAAGAATAATGAGTTTGGTAGACCTATTGGAAGAGGATGACGAATAAACTAGGACTCATATTCCACGACGAGTCATCTACTAGAAAATCTTTATAAAATCAGTGGCTACATAATCATGAAATTGTTTTTATCTTTTATTAATTGAAATTGAAACATACAGGTGATGAAGATGAAAATAAAATTGATTAAAATCAGTTGGCAAAGTTTGAGGAATATTGAAAGTAAGTATACATTTATTAATGACTTGGACATTTCCTCTGCTTGACTATGTATAGCGCCCTGATTTCGATGATTAATGGTTTAGTCATGATCTCCTCTGCACCAAGTTGCATTTCAGGACGTATGGAAACCTCTTTTTTCGTGAAAATCCTTAACACAGTTTCTATGTACTGATTCATTTACGTCACAGTACAACAAACGGGTCGTTCAGTGCGGCGAAAACTGCCCAGTGGAGGTCGTTGGGGCCGCCTTTCCTGCTCTCCACTTCGAAATCCGTCGACTCGAGTTCCTGAATCCTCTTCATCGCTAATCGAAGCAGATCTTTGGGTAGACCCGTCAGACAGTCGTCGATACCCCCGGAGTACTGGGCGAGGACGAGGAGCGACAGCGTTCTCTGGTCGACGCGGTGGACATCGTTGCAGTAGCTCTCCAGAAGGGCGTCTTTGATCCTGGAGTGGAGCTTCTTCTGAACGCTCAGATCCTTGAAGGGGTGAGATTTGACGTCCACCACCCAGTAGTTGGTTTTCTCCGTTGTGAGGATCCTGCGCTCTACGAGGTCCTTGAAGAGGCGGTCTCGCACGTATCTCATGTGATACCTTCAAAGGAGGAACATCTCATATTAATCAGTATGATGAAGGGCTGTGAGATGGGGGGAACAAGAGACAAGACAGTCGACACCTCCTCCCAATCATCTTGAGGTTCAAGGAGAAACGAACTGCAATACACATCATAACCACTGATAGGTTACGTATCACCTCCAAGTATTTGCTTTCACGTCTGTTTTATGATTCCCTCGCCATCCCCATGTAGGTATTTTCAAAGAGGTTTTTTCAAATTCATAAAGGATAACAATACTTATGATTTTCGATATAGATTCTGAATAAAGTGACCTAATTTTCGATATAGATTCTGAATAAAGTGACCTGATTTTATATAAAGATTCTGAATAAAGTGACCAAATGGAAAACGCGTCGTTTGAACGATAATCACCTCACTTGTTAATTTCCCCCCCAAAACTAATCACAGAGACCTCAAAAAATGGTCAACAAAGATATTGGGTGTATAATTATCACGTGACTGCAATCACCTCCGAGTGTGAACCTCGGAGCGATAAAAAGTTTTCAAAATCCGACTATCTTTTATACGAAAGAACGTTTAGATTAAAAATTTTGCTGATTCAAATTTGGAATCACCTTTATCAAGTGCGGAAGGATATACGGAAAACCTCGTAAAACACTCTCTTCCTACAAAAAAGCTAATCTGGCGATGTGAACATGAAAACGCGATCATTTAGGAGAAAAACACTAAACCCTACCTATTTTAACTGTTTATCAACCATTGTTCTCAAAATCTATCGGTTTTAGTCCAAATTGAACATCGCAATCACGAAATTGGTTAGAAATTAGGAATGTCCAAATTAACAAAAATCAGTGAATTTTGAACACTTTGAAACAGCTTAAAGGGATAAAACAGAAAGCTAGAATATCAGACTTTTAGCGACTTCATGAGGAAAGTTTGCTGGTTGACAACCAACAACAAAAATTAAAACCAGTGCCAACCATCAGTGAAGTGGTCTTACGTTCAATTTTAACTCCTACTGAAGTGTTTTCCTTAATATTCCAACCTATTCCTGCAACTACTCTACATTTTTGTAAAAGGATGAATAAAGGATATTTTTTAAATTCGTGAGATGTAAGCGTTAGCATCCAGGCCACAGATATCGACAATAAGGGTATGAAAATGCAAGGTAAAATTATTTTATTTGTTGGGCGAGAAATCAGGTTGTATGCGCGGGGGAGAAGCGTATAAGTACGCTGCTAGAACAATTGGACATAGGTACTTGGTTCGTGTTAGCCATTTAATTTCTGTTTATTTATAGCAATAATTGTTATTTCTAGTCTGGCTGTTGTGTATAATCATGTTCGTTAGACCAACGGATTGGTCGATACAGAATAGAAGTCATTATGGATATAGATACCTGCAACTTGCAATAATACAAGTACCTATAAGGTTTTGCAATTTCAATGTGCATGAGCTTACAGACTCCCAAGTAACAGGAGATAATAAAAGGAGGAGTTTCAATGCATAATAAAAGGATTCAATGGATAATAAAAGGAAAAGTGTCAATGGATAATAAAAGATTATAAAAGGATTCAATGGATAATAAAAGGAGGAGTTTCAATGGAGTCAGATGCCTTCTTATTGTCAGCTCTGTTATGATAAGGACTTTACATCATCGAGGGTATACCAGGATATCCGCAACCAAACAAATGCCCAACTGTTTCTCTAGCTCTCAAACCGCTCACTTTAGCTTCAGAGGGTTCCACGTTTCTCCGGCCAAGTACGAGATCCAGTCGGGGACTGTGTGAGTGGATCCGTCGTTCATCAATTTGAGAGCTTCGTTGAGCATGCAGTCGTCAGTGGGTGAAGCACTCTTAACCACGACCGCTCTCCTCAACAAGCATTTCCTTCTCATCCCGGCAGGCTCGAGCTCCAGTTTCCCTGTACCCGAACGATTCATCAGGAGTCAATGGGTTGTTTGAAGAACCGGAATCAATATCAACAACAGTTGCTGCTTATTCAGTACCTACTACAAAGAGTGTTAGTACAGCTGACCTACCTCCTTTTTAACATCAGTTACTGAGGAATAAAAGTTGAATGTAAACCCATAACTTTTTACGTGGATATCAAAGATTATAATATTAGCACATGCATAATTTATTATAATATGATCATAATATTTTCATATTTGCATTGCATCGTCACTGATTCGATACCATTACGAACTCCATCCATTTTGCAAGAGGGCCCAAAAAAACTAGTTCATTGGATAGGTCCCTACCAAAACTTTTAATGCACATTTTTTCATGAGATTTCAAGAACGTATGTACTCGTACATGACATACTTATATTATGTTCAAAATGTGATGTGTTCAGGTGTTAGCCAAAATGACCATTCCCCATAACTTACCCTACCTCAAGATGGCCAGAGTCGGACTTATGCCTAGTATATATACTTATGTATCAGTATTATACCCTACCGTCTTCAACTGGCACAACGTATGCTTTACGTTTACAGCATCTTATTATTATCCGATGGGATTCACTTGGTTATAAATTATCATTTAATGACCATTTAATGTCATAAATATACTCGTAATTTAGTGACATGGAATGATCATTTAATGATATTACAATTTATTATTAGGTAGCGTCCTAACTGTAATATCTAAATTATTTATGGAGTTGGAGAGGCTTATACTCGTCCTTTGGTTAACGTAGTTATTTTTGGCACGGTGTCGGTCTGTGTTTTTCGCTAAAAATGACCCTCCGAAAAGGTGTCATGTCCTGAATTTTGAAGGGTACACTCAATAAGCCATTGGAATTCCATTTTTGGTGCCGCGAAGGCGTTAAGGAGCAATTCCAGGGTACAGCAAAATGCGTATAACATCTGCTTTTGAATCGAGGGTTTACTCATCAGATTTGGGTTTTCCACATGAACTTTAACGTCAAAAACTCTGCAAATCCTTACACAACGCTTTATTAGGGTTATAGATAACCCTTCTATTTAGATCACAGACCCTCCGTATCTTAGTACCTAACCCCGTACTTGTTACTAGGTACCTACCTAAATCACGTGTTAAATGTGGCTAAAATAATTCTGATAATAATTAACAACAGTAGCTAAAATTGCAAAAAGAAAAAAAAATGAAGTTCTGAAGGGAAATGATTAATGTGGAGTGAAAAAATATTTGGCCTCGGGAGGGTTTCGATCCTGGAACTTTGCCGTTACAGTCCGTCACGTGAACCACTGCTTGAGCCTGCATACATTCTGCTCTTTACGGCCAACTGTATAGCAAATGTTATGGCAACATCGTAGAATGCTACTGATGGTCTCAAACATTCAGAAAAAAATCGAACTATTTAAAAATGCGAAAAAACCCACACCTCAAAATAAAATTTTCCGAGATAGCTATACTCTGGATATTTCAACCCCTTGGAGTTGAGTGACAGTAACGCCGAGCTTCGATGACCAACTAGAGCCCAAGCGGGACCCCTATACCAAATTCATGAATTTTGATTCATGGGAACTATGGAAAAAGCCGCGTACGGCGGACGGACGGAAATATTTGTATTCGATATTCGTATTCTGCATCCCTTGAAACGTAAACCACGAAATTTAAAGGGGGGTTGGGGTTAAAAAAATTTGTTTAATGATCGATTCCAAAGTTTTATTATTGAAAATAATAAACCAGAACCGTAAATTGTTACGACATTGACTTTGTAGTTGTATAATCTTTGAGGACCATTTATTTCTGTTCAAGTTTATGTGCCAGCACAGCCCCATGTGCCAAAGTACCGCTGCAATAGGCGAAGAATGTTAATTTTGCTTCTTACAACTTGCAATTGGGAAAGCAAACCTTATATTCCTCACTTGCAATTCGGAAAGCAAACCTTGTATGCTTCAAAAACACACCTGGCAATGCCACCACTGGAGTCAGTATTGTCTTCCCAGGATTTTGACATTCTCAGATACCTAGCATACCTAATGTGTCAATTGTTTGTGGCACTCATCGGTCCCACTGATACCAGTAAGAAAGATATAATTTGGTACTGTTTCCAAGCATGTAATTGACGCTCTTGGTCACTGGTATGAGTATGTATGTATGAGTATGTATACCTGCATTGTTTTTGGTTTAGTGTCCTCTCACCTTTCATCCACAGCTCTATGAGGATGCACCCCCTGAGAGCCCTGCTGACGTGGTCGTTCCAAATCGACACGAATCCCCTGGGGTCCATCACGATGAGAAGGAGTTCCTCCATCAGAGACAGTTTCAACTCTTCTCTTTCAGCTTGTCCTCCACTTCCTTCGGGACTACGGCCGCCGCTCCGTGTCTCCTTCGACGGATTCCTCTTGTGAAGACCTGTTCCCTCGTACATTGAGTCGGATTTGACTTCGGAACTTCCGTGAACGCTGCACATTGAAGAACTACGGGAATTTTGCGGTGAGATCAAGCTCTCGTTCATACTACCGCAGTTTCACCTTGGCAACTAAAAAACTAAACGCGTCGCTATGTGATAACCCATTCGTAATGCAGTCACTCGTCAACCAGACCAAGCCGTGACTAGCGAAGTTGAAACACCCATCAACGCTCGTAGGATTGATATGGGTTGCGCTCGATCGAATTCCACAAATTTTAAGAGCCCCACATTCATCCACCAATATAAAAATATATAAATAAATAAATTATATTAAACACACGACTAAATAAAATAAAATTGAAATATTTTCACAAATTAGGTACCTACCTACCTAGATGGCTCATCCAGATTATCCACGTAGAAGTGTCGGTAAATGTTAAAAGTGATACCAGTTAGGTAAATTGGTCATTAAGTACATGGTCTATGATCGTAAAATGTTGGCTCTATCAGTAACCCAAAAACAACCCTGTTGTAAAAATTTACCCGCCAACATAAACGCATAAAACGACACATCTAGCTCATTCTTTATTTGATTTCCTTTGAGGGAATTTTCTTTTCTTTTCTTTTAGGAGTAGCTTATTTCTGTCCTTTTGTTACGTTTTTCGCTTGTGAAAGTGCTATTATTAACTTAACTCTGTCCTGACACGCGGGCATGTGCTCAAGTGAAGTCAGAATTTCCATGATATATTTGTTTACGCTTAAGGGATTTAATTTTATTTTGCGATATGATGTACTTTTACTTGTCAGCTTGCGGAAATAAAAATGAAGAAAAAAAAAATCTCCTCAGCCGCATAAAGGATTGATACCCATTTTGCCCGCCGAAGTAGCATGCGCGGTGCGTCGCCTCTCGCTCTTGAATGTGCATTACAGAAACCTGTTCTTTCCCCCTCTGTTGGATATGAGTATAGGAACATGTTCCTTTCTCCCAAACCTTGAAATTTCTTTCAACGCTGTGTTGCTTTTTGCTTGCCGGGAAACCCATAAAACGTTTCAGAATAAGTCCGTCGGTGCATCGTCGATGCACCCTGGTACGTACAAACGGCTGATCTCCATCATGACCTGAAGATAGACACTGTTGGTGAAACTTTAAAAAAAACCGCCGGTGTTTGAAGAGCACGTCGGAAAAAATCGCATCAAGATCCATTCAGTCGTTTGGCCATCCACTCAAGACATACAAACAAACATACAGTAACTTTGAGTTTTATAGATATAAGATTGACACTTCGAAATCAACTTAAAAGACCAAAATATACATTTAAAAACCTCATTTTGGGTTAGAATTTTTTTAAATATGTCCCCCCCCCCCCCCCATTTTCCGAATCCTGGATCCGCCATTGTAGAGTTTAACCATGTAAATCATTGTAGTGATCAGGCGGCCGAGCTCTTCAACACTCTGCTGTCACTTGGTGGTTGTGATTATTTCGGTAGGAGTCTTTGCTCCGATTGCTCTAA
This sequence comes from Leptopterna dolabrata, assembly GCA_954871275.1. Taxonomy (NCBI): domain Eukaryota; kingdom Metazoa; phylum Arthropoda; class Insecta; order Hemiptera; family Miridae; genus Leptopterna; species Leptopterna dolabrata. The sequence continues at coordinate 45,506,313 of OX940980.1, forward strand.
TCCGTGTTAGGAAGGAAATATTTAGGGCCGCTTACAACCAGTCTAACGTACTGTTCGCGCCAACCCAGTTGTGATGGTTGTTTTCTTTGAACTAAACCCAAGACTCTTCGAAAAACAATACTTGCTGCTGCCTCTTGCTGAATCCATTTTGGATTTGAAATAGGAGCTCATTCAGCACTTTGCACAATTTTCTACTTCGCTGAGTTGACTTGCTGCAGTTTTCATTTATCTCAATTTTATTCGGAAAGTTTCGTTCACTCGGTAGTTATGAAACCTACATACCCAGCACGTACACATACACGTGACCAAAAGTCCACCAGAGTCCCTATCAACAAAATAGGTAAAAATTACCTATCAACAAAATTCAACATAACTATCGTTCTTCGAATGAAATAATACCACGTAAAAACAAACTCGATTTCATAAAGCCATGCGTGATTATAATCTTCCGTTCACCCTCACGCCGAAACGAAACGGAAAACGAAACCGAAACGGAAATGGCTGATAGGGCCACCGAAGTCAGATGCTAACCTTTTTCGGTTCAGTTTTCAGGTTTGGCATCTACCGGCTGGTGTAGTCACGCCAACGTCCGTTTTACTCCGTGGTGAATAAAAATTATGTCCACACATGGCGTCAAGTCTGCATTAACATAGAAAGACGCCAAGAAGCAGCAGTGAATACGACGCTCGACATTTATTTTCCAAGGAAAACAGAAGGTAGGTAGCGTTATACAGATGTAAGGTTAAATTACGTTTCGTCATCTCAACACGACGAAAGCTGACACCGTGAGATCACACTCCTGTTGACGAAGGTTTTTGGCTCAAATTTCAGGGCCTTACTGAAGAGAACGAACAGTGGGACGTACAGTTCTCCGGATAATCTCAAAACATCCTCAAGTTCGGGATCAGTTTAAATACGTAATAAAAACCATACCCTTACACTGAAATTTTTCGAGCTGCAGCGTTTTGACTATTTAAACCCCTATTTTTCACCCCTAATAGATGGCTGACGGTGACGCCAAACTTCGCGGACTAATTAGACCCCAAATGGGATAGGTATATAAAAACTGAATTTAATTTATTTTCGTAATTGGTACATAATGAAAGTGCGAAGTAAGGCGGACGGACAGAACTTTTTTCAGTCCATTTTCGGATTCTGCTTACATTAAAACGTAAACTGTTGAATGTTGAGGGAGTTTTTTCTTTTTTTTCCTGCTTGATTCCAAAGGTTCATTACTGAAAATAATAAACGAAAATATTGAAAATAGCAAGGTAAGTTAAAATGACAAGACGATGTCTGAAAATGTCCTCTTCTTGAACTCCCGAGAAGGTTGAGGATGCGTTGAGGATGCATTGAAGAATTTCGGCTCGTTCTTCCAGCCGCTTAGCTTGGGTACTTGCCTAGATGCCTGCATTTTGCTCGGGACGACTGCAACGATGATCGTTCAGCGATTATCGTAGAACGAATAATCGTTGAGCGATAATCGTTGGTGATCATTTTGCTCGGAGCGTTTTTCAGAGCGACGATTTTCGAGCAACGAAACGAGAAACCTCTCGTTTCTCATTCGCTCCCTGACCGTTCAAGAGGAAGCTTGTGAAGTTCGATTCAAGAATGAGTTTGAGTAAAATGAGTGTACAGAGAAGACTGATGCTTCGGTGGCTTCTCATCGAAGGAATAGAGGACATCGAAGTGCATGAGAGTATTTATGGAATGAAACGGGCGGGAATTCACCCAATTTTTGTCCTAAGAGATACAAAAAGGATATATCAACAATGATACAAAATCATCTTCGTGAAGACAGTGAAAAGTTCGCCGATTTTTTTCGTGTTTCTGTGAACCAGTTTGATCACTTGTTGGAATTGATAAAGAACTCGATTTCCAAAGAATCGTACCTACAACAGAAATATAGAAACTCGCTATTACGCTGAGGTAAGTAACTATAGGTAATTTTACTTATGTAGTGATTTTTACATTGGTAATCTGATATTTTAAATAAAACATGAAGACAGTGATGAGAGACGTGTGCTTCTATTGAAAAAGATTATGAAAAGACCATTTGGGAAATTCAAATGTAGGTATTGTAAATGAAGTTTTTATTATGTGACATCAGCCACAGTGCAGGATGATTTGCCACTACCTCTATCAGTACATCGTCATCGGCAACAGAAAATGAAGGAGCCATTTTTTACAAAAACAATAGGACCGGCCAAATAATCGTTCACGACTAACGATTATATCCACCCCACTCTCGACCGACTGTTCCCACTGTACGATCGTCGTTAACGATCCAAGCGGCAGTCGTGCGTAGCAAAACAGCACCATAAGGAAAACAAACAGATAGTACGCAACGATAATCGTTGAGCGATCATCGTTGCAGTCGTCCCGAGCAATATGTACCTTAAGTCCACTCACTCACCTACATCTGCTAGGACCAGCAACCCGTCTACAATATTAACATCGGCGTTACGGTTTGTGAACACTTGTTGTACCTAGTGTTGTCGTAAGGATGGAAAACGGAACGAGAGATCGGAGTGGCGGAGGGTACGGGAAGGCTGATCGTTGGGTATTAGCGAGAAAATCCCGGGCGAAGCTGCTAATGTGACCGCGACGAGCTGCATAATTCAAGGCGTCCTGCTCCGCGTCGCACCTGCCCATCTCGCGCTATATCTGGCGCTGTCTTCTTTCCACACCGTCACCAACTTACTGCATAATGTCTGAACCTTCGTCGACACGTGCGATTAGTTCGGAAGCGACACGGATGTTCCAAGTTAGTGTTCGCGACAGTCACTTACCCCTGATGAATAATACAGACTCAGCTCTTAACGTATAATTCAACAATTATTAGGACTGTTGATACCTTGTCGTGACTTAACAACCGAGAAAGTTGGCACTTCGAGGTATGGAATGGTCGGATGAACTCAAAGACTGTTTCTGTCTTTCTGTTCTGCTGGAATTGTAGATAACCTGCGAGCTCAGAGCGACCCGTGCTGTAAGCGAACACCTGACTCATAAATTAACGAACTACAGAAATGAGGGCCACTGATATTATTGATTTAATTTTTTAATTATTTTCAATAATGAACATCCGTAACAACTGAGCACGAAAAAGGAGTGTACAACCCCCTCCCCCCCCCCCCCCCACAACTTGACAATAAGCATTTCAAGGTATGTACGTCCCTGCAGTGATTCAGCAAACATCAGAATTTCAAAATGAACTGGTCGAAATGGTGTGTTTCAGGAGATGGGGGCGGTGGATAAATGCATATTTATGTAACTGTAACTTCCCGGGTGGCTCCTGCACTCGATTTATGGCTTTCCTGAGGGAAACACGACATTAGGTGTTGACCATAGAAAACTGTGATCTACGCAGAAGGGGTACCTACAGGTAAATTATAAACCGTTGTGTAATAATGCAGCGTTTCGTTAAGTTTTTATTGAAGACGAGTTGGATCTATAGGTGTGTACATCAATTCATCGAATTTCGTTACCTCCCTTTTGTAGTAAGCCATCTTGTATAGTGTGGGATAAACACAAAATAAATGCACCTTTTGCTTACCACTAATTTATTGAATACACAAAGCTTTTCACTCAAATTCTGAGCATCATCAGGTAAACTCACATAAACACAGATAGAAGTGAAACCTCCCTCAAACTTCCTACCCTGACTTGGCATGTTATACAATTTCTGTCTACACCTGTTATTATGGAAGAAGGACTTCATAAGTCTGCCCAATTGCACCCTACATTAACTTATTGCACAGAAGGTATTGCTGGCTGTATCTTTTTATGTAAATTATAGTACAATGTATTGTTTGTGTAGGTACTTTTTTTTTTTCAAAATCAAAAATAAGAAGGAAAAGTTGGAAAGTGGGATTTATACAATGAAATGTGCAGGGAATAATGAGGACCAATGTAATGGGGAATATGTGGGTCAAAGTGGGAGGATGATCAGTTGCAGGGAAAAAGAACATCTAGGTAAAGTCAGAAGCCTTTCTAAATGCCAACAAGAAATTGAGGGGTGTTTGGAATTCATAGCCACGTGGGACCAACAGCAGGTGTCAAATGAAACTCAAGAAAGTACCCAGACGAAATTAAGACAGCTTGAAATAAAATTAAATTATTTAGAAGAAAGGAGTTCTGGAATTTCCAAACATATGTTCAGGATGGGCCACAAGTATGGGGGAGAGTTCAAGCTGGTCAAGAAGGTTCATAAAGGGAAAAAGGATGGATTCATGGGAAAATTTGGAAATTTACATATCTGAATAGACTAGAGGGGAACTAAATTTAAATGATAGATTTTCAGAAGATAATTTTAAGTTTATTAAAACATGGGAACAAAGTTTGAATCAATCTTTGATCTTTTGGATTAAAAAAAAAAACAAAGTACTTACACAAACAATACATTGTACTATAATTTACATAAAAAGATACAGCCAGCAATACCTTCTGTGCAATAAGTTAATGGAGGGTGCAATTGGGCAGACTTATGAAGTCCTTCCTCCATAAAAACAGGTGTAGACAGAAATTGTATAACGTGCCAAGTCAGGGTAGGAAGTTTGTGGGAGGTGTTTATGTGAGTTTACCTGATGATGCTCAGAATTTGAGTGAAAAGCTTTGTGTATTCAATAAATTAGTGGTAAGCAAAAGGTGCATTTATTTTGTGTTTATCCCACACTGTAGGTGTGTACCTATACCTTCAAAAACTGTTTTGAATTGAGTTCAATTGGGACTATTCCGGGTTATTTCCCTGTTTGTTAGTATTTTTTATCAAAATAGTTTTTCATCCATTTATCTGTAGATGCATGTTTTTTCCGTTATTTGATAAATTCAGAACGATTGGAACAGCTATCTCAAAATTTTCCAACAGACCGTAGGTTTCTCATAAAATCAAGGCATACGAATCATCCCATGACTCTTGATATCAGTGTTGATTTTTGAGGGGGTACAGTTTCACCAGGATATTCAAAATCCAATATTGACCACTCTATATTAGAAAAGAATATAAGAAACTGAATTTATATTTTCAGAAGTACAATATGAATAGTTGGTAGGTTTCTTGGTGTAAGTATATATTGTTCGTCAGTCAGCATCTTGAGTAGTACATAATGTATGATCCTGTACTTATGTTCAATATCTAATTCCATGGCGGCCATTACCTATGGCACATAAAAAATAATAATGTAATTTGGTGAGACGCCCTCCTTGAGACTGATTTTTCCCCTGCTTCCTTTAAAAATCTACCGAGGCACGAGTATTTTTCTTGATCCCATCCATTCGTGATGATCTCGTTTTCCCTTGAAGTTGCTACTGAAGCCGAAAAGGATGCCGAAAGGAAAGGCGATGGCGGTGCGAAAGAATGACCTTCCCTTTCCTCTTAGAGATCTTATAAACTTTTCATTCCCGTAATAGAAAATTCACGCAACAGACGGGGAAACTGAATGCCCTTCGCAAAAAAAGAAAGTATTTCTATTCATATATCCTGTAGTCGGCGAAGCTGATAGTGAAGGAAAATAGGGGGCCTACCGCGGGAGATAGAAAAATAAAAACTCCATTCACGCCCATTCATCGGTTTCACCCAGTGAAAAGCCTGCAGTCAGAAAGGCTTCCGAGTCATTTGAAGTTGCTCACAACGCTGGAGAAAGGTGGCGTATCAAATGCTCCCACTGTCTTTCCCTCTCGCCGCGTACTCAACCGGGAGCACTTGAAGCTTATCACAGATTCTCGTCCCTTTTTTCTATAAGATTATCTGCCTTCCGAATCTACCCTCCTCCAAACATGTTTGGTCATAAATAAAAACCCATCGGACTGCTCATTCCGCACGAAAGCTCTGGTGAAGCAAACACTCTCGCAACCCTACTCCTTTTACTTCCCCAAACTTCTCGGCGAGATCTCTGCGTATGATAAAGGCTCAATATCTTTTTACTGCCTAACTACAACTGCTATAACAGTAGCAATAAAGAAAGCGTTGGCAGATACGGGCTACGCATCCGTTACTGTTACTGGTTCACATTTGCATGAAGAGAGTATTATCCTTACCACGAACGTCGTAATGCGCTTTGCAAAGCCAAAATACTTTGTTGTTGTACGAGTTGATGCTGTAGTGGTTGTTTCATTAATTTATTTATTTATTTGTATAGCCTATTTTAAGAGGTTGGCAATAAATCGAGCATCTTACAAAAATAAAATGATGTTCATAGTAATAAACTATAAAAACATGTCAAAAATATCATTAAAAACAGTATAGTACGTGTGTCCACTAGTTACCTTGTTTTATAGCAGTTGAACTAAATCAGTTACCCTCGTATGGGCTTAATCAATACTTCGTACATTTCTAATATTATCAAACTATGTATCACTTTTACATTAAGTGGATGCACTAAAAGAAAGAAAGATTTCAGATAATGCATTGAAGTTTTATTGGATAAATTGTTGTCGATTTTGGTGATAAGGTGATTGTACTGTTTTTTGGTGATGAGCTGATAGTTGTAAGCTGTGTTTTAGTGATTACTTGGTAGCTACAGCTGAAGGCACAAGTTTCCAATGATCCCATCGGAAATAAGAAAGGATGAGGGAAAGGTGAGTCAGTGGTCGGACTGGGCATCGAGTACATGTTGTGGAATCCATGAATAGAACAAATGTGGCAAGTTTTCCCTACTGACTGTTTTTAGAAGCCCATGTTCCATGTGAAAAATCGGGAAAACGCCATAAACCCGCTGTTTCACTCCTAATAATTGTTTTATTCAATACATAAGTACGCATTTTGGTTTATTATTTTCAGTAATAAACCTCAGGAATTGAGCATGAAAAAAAAAAAAAAAAAATGTGACCCCCTCAAAATTTGATGATTTCTATTTCAAGGTATGTAGAATCCGAAAATGTAATAGAAAATGTCTGTCCGTCCGCCGTGCGCCGTACTTCGCACTTTTCTTAGTTACCATGAACCAAAGTTAATGAAATTTGGTTTGTAATTTCTATCCTAGTATGCTTATACTACGAGTATGTTTCTTTGAAAACCAAAATCAATTTGACAAAAGTACGAGTTATTTGAATGATATTTTTGTCACTACAAAAATTCGACTAATGTTTCACAGTTCAGTTTATGGTTATATGCATGATTGTTTAACAGTTCAAAACTAAAGCCATCACTATGAACAAAAGGCTAGAAAGAACAATAAAATGAAAACTTCAATACGAGAAACCGAGGCTAAAAATAAGAGTGTTGCAAGTCAGTGAGTTGTATTCATAATTTATTATAGTTGTTGTGGGTAGATAATAATATATCTTTGTGCTATACGCACCCTGTGCGCATTGTTGTAGTTGTTCATCACAATGCACCTATCACAATGTATAACACGAATTCTTTAATTCGAAACAGACCAGGAAATAGCTACAGGTTTTCCCGTCAGTTTTGAATTAAACTCGCCTTTTGTATCTCGCATGTTGGAGGCAGGGTGGGTGGATAAAGGTGTATTTTATTTCATTCACGCGTTCCCCAGCTATAAAATGTCACGTCTGTCGTCGTCTTCTGGCTGAGGGTGGCAGTAAAAGAGCTTGTAAATGAGAAGAGAAGAAAAGTAAGTCATAAAAGGCGGCAAAACACTCGCGAGGAGCCTCGTGAAACTCCAATACTCTACTTAGGCTGTGACGTTTTCGTTCCTTGATACGAATATATTTGCAAGAGAGCTAGGATTCCAAGCTTAGTTTGTTTGCTAAGTTATAACATCAATAAAAACAGCATAAATATAATTATAATGTTCGAATCATTCATCCCGCAGTGAAGATTGTTTTTTTTTTTTTTTTTTTTGTAGGGCAGTGAGGAAATCTTTGAGGTCCATAGGTGGGATTTGGACCTCGTAAGATACCCGAAGGGGACCGCACCACCAGGTTATGTGATACTCAAACCGCACTTAAACCTCAACTACCTTCTCTTACGTTGGAACTCAACCTGGAACTGTTTAACACATTACTTCAGGACTTCAGGCTGAGTCCTAAGGAGATCTCTTCAGTCCTCGTTCTGTAGGTCCGGACCCTCTGTTCTTTGCCGCTCTCGTTCGAGCTGCATCTACTTCTTCAGGATCTTTTCTACATAATTATTCTGCCACTTGATTCCAATGCTGCTCGCTTTGCAGCATCATGGCGACCACCGTTTCTGGTGTCAAGCTGGCTGCTGAAACTCCCAGTTCTTCCTGTATGTAAGCCCGTTCTACTGTCCACTGTGTACACCTGAAGAATTTATTATGTACATCATCTTCCTCCTGGCAGATGCGGCACGTAGGAACACACCTTTCCCATCCTATAGGTCCTGGTCCTAGGTAGCTATAGAATAGCCCGTGCCCTGAAATGAACTGAGTTAGGAAGTAGGTCACTTCTCCATGTTTCCGCTCAAGCCATACTCGGATGTCAGGGACCAGCCGTGCAGTCCACCTTCCTCTCAGCTCGCCTGCCCACATCTCCTGCCAACTTGTCATCGTACTTAAGATTGATTACATAACCTACTTGTTCGTGGTACCCACTCACCCCGATAGGATTTTTGACATAGAGTGTTCACAACGACCCTAAATTGAGTTCATTTAAAAACCTATGCTGATCTCACCCATTCTCCGTTAGGTACCCTAAAAGTCACAGTGGTAAGGGGGGGGGGGGGTCCCTCTAAAAATTTTGGCCGACGTCCAGGCCGGGCTTTGCGCTTTCAGACTTGAAACTTGGGTGCCTATCCTGTCCAAGCTCATAATTCTTTGCACCGGTGAATAAGTGAATTCACCCCCGGTTACACTTATTAATCCAAGGAGTTATGTATGTTCGAGAATCAAGGCTGTGTCTCAAAACATGACTGTTCTTCGATACAATCGTGAAGATGAAGATGGTGGAGAGGTAAGATGCTTCATCACTATGGTAGGTATCGTTTGAGACAAAAATAGGTAACATCAGGAGCGAGGCATCTCACTACATTCCTTACCCACATTCAGACGATAGTGGTGTATTTCGAACCAGCTCTTCTTGAACCCCACGAAGTGTTCGGTCGTCACTTTTTACCGAATCTCTGCTCCCATACTTTTTGACTACAATCACGTGTTGGGGGGGGGGGGGGGGGGGTTCTTGGAAGAGCCGAGGGAATGGTCGACCTGGGAGTTTTGTGTGATGGCCTGGTTGACGTTCTCGAGTCACACACTGAGGACGTTGCGGCAAGGGAAATGCTAAGTCAGGGGTTCATGGAGCGATCTACCCGGGAGTTTGGTAACATTTCCGGCTATCGTCCTGATCTAAAAGGCGTTGGTTATGCGTTCTGCCTTACTGGAGTACGCTTCCCCACATTACGCCATCCACAAGTACATCCTGGAGAGAGTTCAGCACAAGTTCCTATGCTATGTTGCCTCAAACTCGGGATGTCATCATAGGAGGTCAACTATGGCTACCTACAACTGGACATATGCGGGCTATTGCCTTTGGAGAGGAGACGCTGCATGGCGGACTTGTCCCTGCTCCACAAAATCCTGAATACCTGATCAGATTTTTTTGTCAGGACTTCCGCCAAAAGTGGCATTCTGGCATCCCCCTTCTCCACCAGCATGCCGCAACTATTTCGGGTCCCTTTCTCCAGCACCAACTACCATAATATGAATCGCCTCTCCTTCGTCTTCCTCGCACTGAAAATGTCTTGCTGAGTGCCTATCCAACATTCGATTTCCTAGCCAGCTCGCTCTCTTCCCTCAAGACCCTGATCTCCACATCGCCGCTCATTTTCTCCTGGCCAGTTTTCTCCCTATTTTTCTCATATTAATTTTTTGCTGTATCCCCCCCCCCCTCCAAAAATTTGTAACAAGTAAAAGTATGTCATTCGGACTGTCCTGTAATCCTTATTACTTTTCATTTTTGCACGTTCACTGCAAAATGAATCCAATGTAGTTGGGTTTGTCCCGTATTTAAGTATAAATAATATATATTATATATTTATGGTGGCTGAGTACTGTGGGTCGTATCCCTGAAGACTCCTAATTTTATCTTCGATAGTGTACAATTTTTCGGCTCCCCTAAAAATAAAAATAAAACGCTGCAAATTATTACACAACGGTTCATTATTTACCTGCATAGATGCCCCTTCTACGTAGATCACTCTTATCTGTGGTCAGTACCCTCGAGCTCCATAGGAAGCCCTAAATGGAGTACTCAAGAAGGCCCGGGAATTAAAGTTTCGTACAAATGCGGGATTCAATAATTAAATAATTAATTATTTGTAGTTATTCTTGACGTATAAGGTAAATAATAAACCGTTGTGTAATAGTTTACCAGTATAGATGCCTCTTCGGTGTAGATAATATAATAAACCGTTTTGTAATAATTTGCTGGTGTTTAATAATTTACCCTTGTGTTATAATTTACCGTTGTGTAGTAATTTACCAAATAATACTACAACGTTAGTTCAATTTGCAATAGTACCTACCTATCAACAAAATCCAAAACAGCCATCATTTTTAAAATGGAATAATATCACAGAACAACCGACTCGACTTCCTACAGTCATCCGTGATTATAATCAGGTGATCCTTAGCAATGATATCTGGGCTGAATGTATACAATTTTATTCTCCGTCCTGTTGATGAAGCCTGTCGGTGCAAATTTAGGGGCCTTACTGTGAACGAACGGCTGGACGTACAATGCTCCGGGCAGTCTAAAAAAAAAAACTCCTAAGTTCAAGAACTATTTAAAAACGTAAACAAATTTGAGGTAACGGCGTCCTGGAGATTTGAACCCCTATTTTTCACCCCTTAGAGATGAATGACAGTAACGCCGACCTTCGCGGACCAACTAGACCCCAAACGGGACCTACGAACCAAATTTCGTTAATTTTGGTTCATGGTAACTAAGAAATGTGCGAAGTACGGCGTACGGTGGACGGATAGAATTTTTTTCATTGCATTTTCGGATTCTACATACCTTGAAACGGAAAACATCAAATTTGGGGGGAGGGGTTAATTTTTTTTCTTTTTTTTTCATGCTCGATTCCAAAGGTTCATCATTGAAAATAATAAACCAATATGTATAGGGACAGCCCTCATATAGAAGCGTCCCTAGAAACAGATATAACCTGGGATACCCAACGTGGATTTTACGCCAAATCCCAAACTCAGATGAAACAGATGACTTTCTCCAAATGGGTAATGTTTTCCCGAACCGCAATCGACAGCCGCATTTTCGGTTCCATGTTCTAATTCGAGGGCATAAAATGGAGGGCGACAATGGTAGTACCGGAGGTGGAGGGGGTGCGATTGGTGGACGAAATCTGAAAGGTCTGCAACGGAGGTCCCAGTCCGGCCTTGCCGAAGCTCCCCATAACATTGCTGTAACAAGCAATAAAATACTGTCCACCCGCTTCCGCATTCCGGAGCAATAAAATCGGGAATGTAACTTTTATTATTGGAAAGAACAAATGGCGCGGGAGAGAGGAGGGGGATTGCGGAATTCCTATGTGAACAACAAAAGAAGGGAAGAGCGAATGGTGGGCATCAAATCACACGACCGTCAAACCCATGTCTGAATATCGATTTTAACCTCCCTACGTTCGGAATGTCGTTTGAGGGACGGAAAAAGACTTCATGTCTGAGTAATAAAAAACTATTTGTGTTCATTTTCAGTTCGTTCAACTTCATCGAGGAAAAAGAATTGAGATTTAATTTCAACCAACGCAACATCCTGAAGACTTCATGTTCTGAATAACCCCTGAAATTCTATTTTAAGGGCAGATTAATATTATTTTGTTTTGTTATTTTCAATAATGAACCTTTGGAAAGAATATGAAAAATCCCCCCCCCCCCCCCGGTCAACCCTCAAAATTTAATGATTTCCGTTTCGAGGTAGGTAAGTATACCCTGAAAATGGAATAAACAACGTTGCAAATGATTACAAAAAGGTTTGTTATTTACCTGCATACATGCCCTTTATGCGTAGACCACTGTTTTCTGTGGTCAATACCTACCCTCCTGCTCTCTCCCAGGAAAACCCTAAATCGAGTACGGACCAGCCGGGCAACGACATTTAATAATATGCGATGTAATCAAGAAATTCTATCGTTGAATATTCTTTGTTGATATTCATGAAGCATAAAGTTTGTTCAAGTTACAAAAGTACCTATCAACAAAATCCAAAATAGCCATTCTTCAAAGGAAATAATATCGCGGAACAACTAACTCGATTTCATACAGCCAAGTATGATTATAATCAGGTGTTCCCTAGCAATGATTTCTGGGCAGGATGTATACCGTTTCATTCACGATCATGTTGGCGAAGCGGACGTCTGCCAGTTGCGGCTGGATTAGTGACAGCCATTAATAAAAGTTATTAATTGCGGCCCGAACGAGAAATAGTCTAACCAGAGCCTGAAAGCTCCCGCGTCAGGTAGGCTCGACGTGTCATATGTTTCTGTCATCTGACGGATGGGAAAGAATAGGAGAACTCGAATAAATTTAATACGATAAATAGGATAAATAATCATCTGATAAATAGGAAGGAAAAACCTCATACCTTCCCTCCCGCCGTGGAGAACGCCACTCATTACCTATTTTAGGGGGATTAGGCCGTGGTACAATGCTCCGGGTCTCAACAAATTCTCAAGTTCGAGATCAATTATTTAAAAAATAAAAGAACCATACCCTTATGTTGAAAGTTTTCGAGCTAAGGTCGGGAAATTTCAACCCCAAATATCACTCAATTTTTAGAGATGAGTGACAGTAACGCCGAGCTTCGCGGACCAACTAGACCCGAAATGGGACCAACAAACCAAATTTCGTTAATTTTGGTTCATGCTAACTAAGGAAAGTGCAAAGTACGGCAATTTTGGGTTTATTATTTTCAATAATGAACCATTGGAATCGAGCATGAAAAAAAAAAAAATTCTAATCTACCCCTCAAAATTTGATGGTTTACGTTTCAAGGTACGTAGAATCCGAAAATGCAATAAAAATATTTCTGTCTGTCCGCCGTACACTTTTCTTAGTTACCATGAATAAAAATTGATGAAATTCCGGTTATAGGTTCCGTTCGGGGTCTAGTTGGTCCTTGAAGCTCGACGTTCTGTCTATCTCTAAGGGGTTCACAATAGAGGTTGAAATTTTCAGAACGCCGTAGCTCGAAAACTTTCGATGGAAGGGTATAGTTTTTTTAACGCTATTAAATTTGTCTTGAGCTAAACAATTTTTTGAGACCACCCGGAGCATCGCACGTCCAGCCGTTCGTGTGCACCAAAAAGCTTCGTCAACACGATCGTGAATCAAACGGTATAAATCCGGCCGGGATATCATCACTAGGGAGCACCTGATTACAATCAAGGATGGCTGTATGAAGTCGAGTTGGTTGTTGTGCGATATTATTTCATTTGATAAGTGGTGGAATATTGGATTTTGTTGGTAGGTACTTGGGATCTTGAACAAAATTTGAACTATCATTGATGGGTAAATTATTACACAACGGGAAATTATTACACAACAGTAAATTATTACATAACGGTAAATTATTGCACAACGGTAAATTATTACGGAATGGTAAATTATTACACAACGGTTCATCTACCAAGAAGGGGCTGGATTTTGTTGATCGGTACTTTTGCAACTTGACCAACCGTTGAAGTATTATTGATGGGCAAGTTATTACGCAACGGTTCATTATACTTGACCACGAGGGTAGGTACTGACCACAGAAAACAGTGTTCTACGCAGAAGGGGCATCTATTTCACTCCACATCAACAATTTTCCTTCAGAACTTCATTATTTGCGTTTCTTTTCGCCATTTTAGTTAATGTTTGTCATCGAAAGAATTATTTTAGCAACATTTAACTCGTGATTTAGGTAGGTACCTAGTAACGAGTACGGGGTTAGGTACTAACCTACGGAGGGTCTGCGATCTACATAATATGTATACACTAGTACATATTATATAGACGGGTTATCTATACAGAGAGCTGTGATCTGTAAAAGAAGGGTATTCTGTACAAAATAATAAACCGTTGTGCAGGGATTTGCAGCGTTTTTAATTCCATTTTCGGTTTCTACATACCTTGAAACAGAAGCCATCAAATTTTGAGGGGGGGAGGGGTGGTTTCCTTTTTTTCTTGCTCAATTCCAACGGTTCATTATTCAAAGTAATAAACCAAAATTTCTGTCCGTCCGCCGTACTTCCCACTTTCTTTAGTTATCATGAACTAAAATTAATCAAATTTGTTTACAGATCCCATTTGGGGTCTAGTTGGTCCGCAAAGCTTGGCGTTACGGTCATTCATCTCTAAGCGGTGAAGGATAGGGGGTGAACTTTCCCGAACGCCGTAGCTCGAAAACTTTTTTTTTAACGGTCTTAATTTGATCTCGAAGTTAAGCATTTTTTGAGACCCCGGAGCATTGTACGTCCGGCCGTTCGTTTGCACCGAAAATCTTCGTCAACATGATTGTGAATGTGACTGTATACATCCGGCCCAGAAATCATTGCTGGGGAACACCTGATTATAATGACGCATGGCTGAATGAAATCGAGTTGGGTTGTTTCGAGATATTATTTAATTTGAAGGATGATGGTTATTTCGGATTTTGTTGGCAGGTGCTTTCTTAATTTTAACAAACGTTATGTTTAATGAATAAAAAAAAAATAATGAAAGAATTCTAGAGTCCACCGAGTATTTATGAAATTTGATGGCTCCAGTGCTCGATTTAGGGCTCTGGTGTGAGTAGCACGGGGGTAGGTATTGACCATAGAAAACAGTGATCTACGCAGAAGGGGCATCTAATATACAGGTAAACAATAAACTGCTGTGTTAATATTGTCAGTGCTTTATCACTTGACTGTATTTTAGGAACAATATCTACTTACCATCACGAAAATCACTCAGTTGAGCTGCACACATGGAAACATTTACACACAAAAGTGACATTTAGAGGTTTTTTAAAACATGCCAAAAGATAAATGTCATTCATTGCCTGCTACAATAAATCTGATCTTTTTTCAAATATAGGCAACCATACTTTGCTATAATATTTTTGCACCTGTATTATTAATTTCTTTGATAAAAAATCCAAAGACCTCGCACTCTGCGCGAGAGACGTGGAAAGTCGACAGACAAATCGAAACTTCAACATTACGAGAAGTGCAAATTGTATTTTTAAGACGAAAATAAAGAAACATAAAGAAATCAATCAGGGAGCATGAAGAAATATCGAGAAAGGAAGAAATTAGAAAAAGTAGCAACAACTCTCGAAGTAGATAACCCGAAGAAAACTTGCAGAACGATGTAGATTATATCGTAAGCGACAAAAAATTCGTAATAAGAGTAAAAATACTGATTCTTGGGCAAAATGTTTGTTTCGGACGATGTTGATAGATATTGAATAACTTCGCTTATCGCAAAATTTCGTAACGCATTTTTAGGACATATTTATACTTTTTACACCTCATATTTATGTACAGTAGAACCTACAATAAATTCGTAACGCAGCTTTTGTGATACCTTCATACTTCTAACCTCGCTTATCGTTGTCTGTCGACGACACATTTTTGGGACATATTTATACTTTTTACACCTCATGTTTATGTACAGTAGAACCTAGAATAAATTCGTAACGCTACTTTTGTGATACCTTTATACTTTTAACCCCGCTTTCGTAAAATTGTGTAACGCATTTTTGGGACATATTTATACTTTTTACACCTCATATTTATGTAATTAGATCCTACAATAAATTCGTAACGCAGCTTTTGTGATACCTTCATACTTCTAACCTCGCTTATCGTTGTCTGTCGACGACACATTTTTGGGACATATTTATACTTTTTACACCTCATGTTTATGTACAGTAGAACCTAGAATAAATTCGTAACGCTACTTTTGTGATACCTTTATACTTTTAACCCCGCTTTCGTAAAATTGTGTAACGCATTTTTGGGACATATTTATACTTTTTACACCTCATATTTATGTACAGTAGAACCTAGAATAAATTCGTAATGCTACTTTTGTGACACCTTTATACTTTTATCCCTGCTTATCGTAAAATTATGTAACGCATTTTTGGGACTTATTTATAATTTTTACACCTCATATTTATGTACAGTAGAACCTATAGAATAAATTCGTAACGCAACTTTTGTGACACCTTTATACTTCTAACCTCGCTTATCATACAATTTCGTAACCCATTTTTGGGACATATTTATATTTTTTACACCTCATATTTATGTAATTAGATCCTACAATAAATTCGTAACGCAACTTTTGTGACACCTTTATACCTCTAACCTCGCTTATCGTAGTCTGTTGACTACAATAGTCTGTCGACTACAATTATGTGAGTACTTTTTTATAAATAAATATATATTTTTTATACAGGATTGTAATATTATAATTGTCTCAATGTTGGTAAATTGTTATTTTCTTTGATCACTGAAGGTTTGGCATTCCATTATCACGTGCTCCTGAGTCTCGTTGACATGGCCGCATCTGTCACGGGTTGGGGAGTCCATCTTGTTTATGCGATGCAGGTATGTTTCGCACACCCCATGGCCCGCCCTTAACCTTGCTATGGTTCTACCAAAATCATTCGACACTTTTTTTCCCCCCTCCGAAAGAACCATGGTCGGCTTGATATCAAAGGCTGGATGCTTGTATAGAATCGGCCTTCTGGAGCGTTGGAGTGCACTGTTTGATCATCTGCTATGGATTCAAGTTGATTTCGGATGAACAACGGAGTTTGGTGTGATATCATTTTAATGAAATTTGAGTTTGTATAATAATAGAAACATCATATATAATAAAAACATCCGTTTTTGACCCCGAAAAACTCGAATGTGAGCCATTTATGTATGTACGGAAATTGCTCACCTTCGACATCATCCTTTCATTTGCCATTAGTAACATTTTGGCGATATTTGCAATTTTTTTTCTCTTAGCCAAGCTGCAATGGACACAAATACAAATGAATAAAAAAGTCAAAATCCAGGATTCAGAATGCTCTAAAACGGAAAAGATTCGTCAAAAATGAATGTCGTAACAATTTTGAGCCCTCTGCAACAGCTTTTTTTTTTCAAAATTCTCTAAAATCGTGGTTAGCGTTTCGTTGAATACGACAGCTATAGCAGTTGCAATTACTTATAGCGAAAGAAGACACCGATGGTTTGGATGCCCACCAAAAATAATTCACAGAATTCAGACGCTCCGGAGAGAGGGAAGACGGAAAACGATTTTCGTTAGCGCCTGTTCATAAGCATAAAAATGACTCCTTTCTCGTTCTATTTCCCCCCTACGAAAACCATAAGATAACCTAAGATATCACCTAGGAGCCACACCCGGTTTGGCAAAAGACCCTCTTTCCAAGGCAAAAGACAGGGGAGGGCGAGTTTATACAACAATTTATTACAGGAGAGGCTTCGTCTCTTGGCCTCCGGATGTAAAGGACTTCCAGATTCAAACCACCCACTAAATCCAAAACCTTTTCTAATACAGTGCGAGCGAATGAGGCTATCTTCCCATATAGTGACCACTCCTTCGGTCACCCTTTCCCCCAAACCTACAGTTTTATTTTTACTTTCTTATACGCTTTTCGAATTTATTTATTTTGGGTTTTCACTCCCTCTTCCGCCCGTTTTTCCCTTTATCTCCGTCGGTTTTTCTTCTTCTTCACCACCCCATCCTATACTAATCATTTACGAGCGGGCTATTGACCCAGATTCGGATGGGTAAACAACTAGGGGTTGGTTGGAACCTCAAAATACGGCTCGGCATATGAATACGCCCATTTTCAAGGGGCTCCCGAGCGATAAAACGTTACATCCCCTGCGAGTGGAGCTAAGCCTTTGTATTATAACAAGTATCTGTATTTTTGTATATATTTTATTACGTACGTTACACGTCTTGACAGTGTATCCCAGCTCTGAGCATGGCACAAAAAGTTGACAAAACTTGGACCTCAGAGATATTTTCTATGAGTAACGAAAATCCTCAACTTCCACAATACTTTTACCACTACCACGGTATCATCACCAACTGGCCACTCTCGTGGGAGGAGAGGTTATCGTCCTCCGAGTCTGTCTCCTGCTCAACACCTATCGTAATTGAGGCCGACTCTTTTTTTTTGCAAAAAAGAACTTCAAAACTTCAAAAAAACGTCAAAAAAGAAGCAGGTTCTCAATTCGACCTGTTTCTATGTCCATTTTTAACGAATTTTATAAGAAAATGCAGCTGTTGCAATGGGTTCAAAATTTTCCGAACATGAATTTTTGAATTTTACATAGGCAAATAATTCGTTTCAGAGCGTCCTGAATTCTCCCTAGGTTAAAAAAAAAAATATACAGTTTCAGAGCAAAATGAAGCATATATCTCCATGAACCATGTGAATTCATTTTAACTTGTCATGTGTCACCTACGTGCGCATATCATGACCTGAACAGAGACTGGTGAACTTGAACAGAAATTACGTTAACTACACCTATGGCGACGCGATCTACTCAGGGCCAGAAGGATGAAGAACAATAAAAATAAATTATTGTTGCAGTCTTGATAATGTTTTTAGTGTTGTTTCCCTTTCCTGAAGCGAAGCTTGTAGACTAAATTTTAAAGTTGGTTGATGATTCGGGTCAAACGAATCATCTAAAAAGAGCGGAATTGGAATATTTTTCGAAAAATCCGCGCCTATGTCGTTGCCAAGTGTGGTGCTCAAGTGAAGACTAGAGGAAACACGTTTGGAACATGAAATGTCATCTTGAACACTAGGAAAAAATGCGCAGGCATAAAATTATTTTATTTAGGTATCTTAGATTCCCATTTTGTGATACATCGATATTTGTTGCGTCGATATACCGTGCTATCGATATATTGAGCAGAAAAGTATATCGATTTCGGATATCGATGTTTTATTCAATACCTACTCATCCCTAGTTTTTCGAGGTTTTTGGTTTATTATTTTCAGTATTGAACCTTTGGAATCGAGCATTACAGAAAAAATGTACCCCCCCCCCTCCCTCCCACCCTCAAAATTTGATGGTTTCCGTTTCAAGGTACGCAGAATCCGAAAATGGAATAAACAAATTTCTGTCCGTAGCCGTACACCGGCTTCTATTTTTATTTATTGTTTTATTATTCTGTGAGTAATTATTATAGACCTATGTATTCGCTCAGCAACAAATTTTAATAACACCCCCTCACAATTCAAAATTTCTTCTTTTACGTTTCAAGGTGCGTAGATTCCAAAAATGCAATATCCTTCCACCGTACGCCGTATCATCTATATCTACCTTTATTTTCGGTGTACAAAATTCGTTCCATTTCACACAGGCCCCATTTTAGCCCTAGTTGTGTCCCGAAACTTTGCTGCCCGATCGGAATATACCCAAGAGGGTGTTATGGGTAAAAAATGGGTGTAAAATTAGGGTTTTTTGCTGTTTTAGTACCATGAGCTTGTGAGGTAGGTATAGGGCATGTTTTTTAGGGCGAAGAGACCGAATATGAAATCGATTTCAACCAAGGAGCGAGAATTGGGGTTCCAACAACGTTTCAGCCTTAAATTTACCCTTAAATTTTGGTCTAAAATCGTCGTTCATTCGTACACCGGCTCCATTTGGGTCCTAGTTGTGCTCCGAAGCTCAGCAGTCCGATCGGAATACACAAACGGGTGTTATGGGTGAAAAATAGGTGTAAATACACTGCCAAGGTGATGGCACAGGAGCTTCCTCGTCACAATCAGAGTGACCCATTATAAAATAGAACAGACTCGGAAGCAAAATAACATAACATTACAATACATTACATTACATTACATAACATTACATAACGTTAAATATACATATTACATAACATTACATTACATAACATTACATAGGTAACGTTAAATAATTATACATATTACATAACATTACATAACATAACATTACATTACATAACATAACATTACATAACATTACATGAAATATACATATAACATGACACCAATAATACATTACGTCCATTATACATAACTAGCCTGACCGCTCGCTTCGCTCGCTATCCGAGATTCGCTGTACGCAGTATCGTGGAACCAACAAACGACGGAAAAATCCCATACCCTACCGGGTATTTGTGCCCAATTTTATCAAAATCCGTCAAGCCGTTCAGGAGTTGACCATGGTCGACCATATTTCCGCTATGGTCAGGGAATTAAAAATGCGCCTACGTTCAACTTGGGAGGCTACCGGATATTGGTGCCAAATTTGGTCGATATCCGTTGTGCAATTCGGGATTGGACCATGGATGCGCTAAGGTCGACCGCGGGGGTAGTCCGAAGGGTCGATCGTAGATAGAATTTCACGTAGATTACGAATACGCGATAAAAAATAGGGGTTACCATTTCAATTAACGAAGTTGACCATGGTCGACCATAGTTCCGCTATGGTCAGGGAATTAAAAATGCGACGTTGCACAACTTGGGAGCCTACTGGATACTCGTGCCAAATTTGGTCGATATCCGTCAAGCCATTCAGGAGTTGACCATGGTCGACCATAGTTCCGCTATGGTCAGGGAATTAAAAATGCGACGTTGCACAACTTGGGAGCCTACTGGATATTGGTGCCAAATTTGGTCGATATCCGTTGTGCAATTCGGGATTGGACCATGGATGCGCTATGGTCGACCGCGGGGGTAGTCCGAAGGGTCGATCGTAGATAGAATTTCACGTAGATTACGAATACGCGATAAAAAATAGGGGTTACCATTTCAATTAACGAAGTTGACTATGGTCGACCATAGTTCCGCTATGGTCAGGGAATTAAAAATGCGACGTTGCACAACTTGGGAGCCTACTGGATATTCGTGCCAAATTTGGTCGATATCCGTCAAGCCATTCAGGAGTTGACCATGGTCGACCATAGTTCCGCTATGGTCAGGGAATTAAAAATGCGACGTTGCACAACTTGGGAGCCTACTGGATATTCGTGCCAAATTTGGTCGATATCCGTTGAGCCATTCGGGATTCGACCATGGAGGGGCCCATGGATGCGCTATGGTCGACCGCGGGGGTAGTCCGAAGGGTCGATCGTAGATAGAATTTCACGTAGATTACGAATACGCGATAAAAAATAGGGGTTACCATTTCAATTAACGAAGTTGACCATGGTCGACCATATTTCCGCTATGGTCAGGGAATTAAAAATGCGACGTTGCACAACTTGGGAGCCTACTGGATATTCGTGCCAAATTTGGTCGATATCCATCAAGCCATTCAGGAGTTGACCATGGTCGACCATAGTTCCGCTATGGTCAGGGAATTAAAAATGCGACGTTGCACAACTTGGGAGCCTACTGGATATTCGTGCCAAATTTGGTCGATATCCGTCAAGCCATTCAGGAGTTGACCATGGTCGTCCATAGTTCCGCTATGGTCAGGGAATTGAAAATGCGACGTTGCACAACTTGGGAGCCTACTGGATATTCGTGCCAAATTTGGTCGATATCCGTCGAGCCGTCTGGCCGTGCATAGAAGGACAGACAGACAGACAGAGCGCATGCGCAGGGCGAACCGCTGGCCCTATCATGTTGAAATTTATATGGGACCTCAATGGGCCCTACCCGCTTAATCCCTGAGAATTGCATTGAAATTGGGTGAAATCTTTGGTTACTACGGCTGTAACAAGGAAATTGAATCTATTTCACGCCAGCGCATGCGCAGAGCGCACCGAGGGTCCGATCATGCTGAAATTCATACTGGAACTCACTAGGCCTTGTCCAAACAACCCTTGAAAATTTGAGCGAAATTGAATCAAAATTGTGCAAGTTATGCGTGTTTGTTGAATTTAACGTTAGCGCATGCGCAGGGCGTACCGCTGGATCAATCATGTTGAAATTTGTATGGGACCTCAAGGAACCTTATCCGCACCATCCCTCAAAATTTGAGCTGAATCAATTCAAAATCGTGGAAGTTATGGCTGTAACAAGGAAATGCGGACAGACTCACAGACTCACAGACTCACAGACTCACAGACTCACAGACTCACAGACTCACAGATTCACAGACTCACAGACTCACAGACTCACAGACTCACAGACTCACAGACCGACAGACACGGAACCAAATTTGTTCAGTAGGCTTTGAAACGCAAAATGCAAGTGGAAATTTTGATTTCTGAAGACAAAAATTTGTTGGCTCACGAAAGTGAACACAAGGCTTCCGCTGCTTCGCAGACTCGGAAGCAAAATAGAGGGTTTCGAGGTTTTTTTTAAATGTTTTAGTCAACATGAGTTCGTGGGGTATTGTTTTCGGTATTTCTGAAACTGCAATAGTCGATTTAGAGCTTTCCTGGGGGGAGCTCGAGGGTAGGTATTGACCAGAGAAAACAGTAATCTACACAGAATGGGCATCAATACAGTTAAATAATAAACCGTTATGTAATAATTTGCAGCGTTTTTGCCTCAAGTTTAGTTATTGAAACATGTGGTGTTCAAAGAACCTGCGCAAAATTCCCTATGCGAGGAGCCCATGAAATAATTTCGTCCAGCCAGAGCCGCATTTGGCCCAGTGCGCGTCAAGTCAGGCGCCGACCCGCTCCGGAAGCGGTCGCAATAAACAAAACGTTGCAAAGTCCTTGTCACATGGGTTTATTATTCTATTGGACATACCTACAGAAATGTTGGCTGATCATTTATTGTTTAATTCATGCGTATTAATCGAAATAGCTACTTCTGATGGTTTCCATCAATTTTGGCCCCTAAAACACAAATTAGGTACGCTTTTTTTTTTCAAATTACCTTTGATCATTTATTAGTAGTGCCATTTAATCGTCTTGATACACGTGTTGACACTTTTGGTTTATTATTCTGTGAATAATACACCTATGTATTCGCTCAGCAAAACATTTTTATAGCACCCCCTCAAAATTTTTTCTTTTCCGTTTCAAGGTGCGTAGATTCCGAAAATGGAATGTCCGTCCGCCGTACGCCGTATCACGTGTACCGGCTTCATTTTCGGTCTAAAAAAGTCGTTCTTTCGCACACATGCTCCATTTGGGCCCTAGTTGTGACCCGATCGGAATATACCCAGGGGAGTTATGAGTGAAAATGTGTGTAAAAGTAGGTACTTTTTGTGTTTTAGTAACATATTAGTAAAATGAGCTGTTGAGGTATCTTTTTCCATGTTTTTAGGGACGAGAAGACCGAATATGAAGTCGATTTTGACCAAAGTGTTGAAAATTGAGGTTCTACCAAAGATTCAGCTGCCAAAATTGATTTTTTATGAGGCAAAAACCTGGAAAACCGTCTGAAATCACCATCAATTTGTATAATAACACTAGAAAAAGTGTCAACACGAGGATCAAGACGATTAAATGGCACTACCAATGATCAAAGATAATTTGAAAAAAAAAAAAAAAAAAAAAAGAGCGTAGGTACCTACCTAATTTGTGTTTTGGGGGCCGAAATTGGTGGAAACCATCAGAAATAGCTCTTTCAATTATTTCACATGAAAAAAATAATAATTGAACAGCAAAAATTTCTGTAGGTATGTCCAACAGAATAATAAACCCATGTGACAAGGACTTTGCAGCGTTTTCCAGTGTTATTATACAAATTGACGGCGATTTCAGACGATTTCCCAGGTTTTTCACTCATAAAAAATCAATTTTGGGAGCTGAACATTTGGTAGAACTCAATTTTCCACTCTTTGGTCAAAGTCGAGTTCATGTTCGCTCTTCTTGTCCCCAGAAACATGGAAAATGATATCTCAAAAGCTCATGTTACTAACATGTTACTAAAACACAAAAGTACCTATTTTTATACAAATTTTCACTCATAACAACCCTGGGTATATTCCGATCGGGCTGCAAAGGTTCGGGACACAATTAGGGCCCAAATGGAGCATGCGTGCGAAAGAACGAATTATTTAGACCGAAAATGAAGCCGGTACACGTGATACGGCGGACGGACATTGCATTTTTGGAATCTACGCACCTTGAAACGGAAAAGAAAAAATTTTGAGGGGGTGTCATAAAAATTTCTTGCTGAGCGAATACATAGGTGTATTATTCACAGAATAATAAACCAAAAGGATGAACTCGAATGGGAGCGCATAAGTCTCCGGGGCGGGGCCGTGACGGGTGGGAGCGGGGCCCTGCGGCCGGGGCCATATGCGTTTGGGCTTTGGGCCCCGTCCAAGGCCCTTCTGGCACCCATCTTACAAACAGCTTTCATTAGTATTCCTTTCCATTGTTTTCTCCCCCCTCCGCCCCTCTTCATCTCTCCTCCCTCCGCCTCTCCACTAGTTTTCTCCCTTTTTCCCGATCATTGTTCTTTATTTATTTATTTTATTTTTATTTTTTCATGTTCTATCTCTTTTCGTCCTCTCCCCCATCTACCGCA
Source organism: Leptopterna dolabrata (assembly GCA_954871275.1). Lineage (NCBI taxonomy): Eukaryota > Metazoa > Arthropoda > Insecta > Hemiptera > Miridae > Leptopterna > Leptopterna dolabrata. The sequence goes on from OX940980.1 coordinate 45,530,661, forward strand.
TCCTCAAAATATTTCTTTATGTCTTTCATTTTCCTTATTATTTTCCTTATTATTTTCCTTTTCTATTTCTTTTTTCGTCACAAAAAATACTTATATGGGCACCTATTACACCTCAGTTTTGTGGGACCAAACGCGATTCTGAGTAGACGAAATATTTCATGTGCTCTTCTTTATGGAAAATTTACCCCGATTCCAAATACATTACGTCCATAAACCTAAATTTGGTTAATTTTGCGTCCAGAAACCTCGAAAAACGTTTTTAACGCATTATTCACATTTACCCTTAAACAACAATGCAAATCGTTTTCTCTTACATTTAAAAGTTGTATAAAAAAACGCTGCAAATCCCTGCACAACGGTTTATTATTTTGTATAGAATACCCTTCTGTTACAGATCACAGCTCTATGTATAGATAACCCGTCTATATAATATGATATGTACTATTCTATTATATGCATATTATGTAGATCGCAGACACTCCGTAGGTTAGTACCTAACCCTGTACTCGTTACTAGGTACCTACCTAAATCACGAGTTAAATGTTGCTAAAATAATTCTGCCGATGACAAACAGTACCTAACAAAAAGAAACACACATAATGAAGTTCTGAAAAGAAATTGTTGATGAGGAGTGAAAAAAGTTGCAAAAGTACCTACCAACAAACTCCAGCCCCTTCTACGTAGATGGTATAATTTACCGTTGTGTAATAATTTACCGTTGAGTAATGATTTACCGTAGTAATAATTTACCCATCAATAATACTTCAACGTTTGTTCAAGTTTCACTACCTACCAACAAACTCCAATAGAGCCATCATTTTTCAAATTAAATAATATCACAGAACAACCAACTCGACTTCATACTCCGCCAATATAATCAGGTGATCCCTACCAATGATTGGCCGTATTCACAAATTCCTATTGTGGGCGCGTCTCTGGTTACGAGATTTGGTTTGGATTGTATACAATTTCATTCACACTGGAGTCGAAAATGCCTGTCGGTGCAAACTTCGGGGCCTTACTGTGAACGAACGGCTGGACGTACGATGCTCCGGATGGTCTTAAAAAACTCGCAAGTTCAAGAACTATTTAAAACCGTAAAAATATTTACGTAAAAAAATGGTATAGGCGTTTTGAAAATTTCAACCCCTATTTTGAACCCCTTAGAGATGACTCACAGTAACGTCGAGCTTCGAGGACCAACTAGACGCCGAACGGAACCTATAACCCGAATTTCATCAATTTTTTTTCATGGTAACTAAGAAAAGTGGCCCGTACGGCGTACGGCGTACGGCGTACGGCGTACGGCGTACGGCGTACGGTGTACGGCGTACGGCGTACGGCGGACAGACAGAAATATTTTTATTGCAGTTTTGGATTCTACATATCTTGAAACGTAAACCATCAAATTTTGAGGGGGGGTAAGAATTTTTTTTTTCATGCTCGATTCCAATGGTTCATTATTGAAAATAATAAACCAAAATTGTGATCGAACACCAAGTTTTCCTAATCGTTATTATTGAATGAGCTACTCATAGAATTTCACAGCTTTGAGGGAACGAAAATCTTTGCCATGCAACACGAAAAACGCTGCAAAGTCCTTGTCACATGGGTTTATTATTCTACTGGACATACCTACAGAAATGTTGGCTGTTCATTTATTGTTTCTTTCACGTGAAATAATTCTAAAAGCTATTTCTGATGGTTTCCACCAACTTTGGCCCCCAAAACACGAATTAGGTAGACTCCTTTTTTTCCATATTATCTTTGACCATTGCTAGTTCCATTTAATCGTCTTGATCCACGTGTTGACACTTTTTCTAGTGTTATCATAAGAACTGATGGTGATTTCAGACGATTTCCCAGGTTTTTGACTAACGAAAAATCAATTTTGGGAGCTGAACATTTGGTAGAACCTCAATTTTCCACTCTTTGGTCAAAATCGACTTCATGTTCGGTCTTCTCGTCCCAAAAACATGGAAAACGATACCTCAAAAGCTCATAATTATTACTAACATGTTGCTAAAACGCAAAAAGTACCTATTTTTACACACATTTTCACTCATAACACCCCTGGGTATATTCCGATCGGGCTGAAAAGTTTCGGGACACAACTAGGGCCCAAATGGAGCATGTGTGCGAAAGAACGACTTTTTTAGACCGAAAATGAAGCCGGTATGAGTGATACGGTGTACGGCGTACAGCGTACGGTGGAAGGCGGACGGACATTGTATTTTCGGAATCTAAGCACCTTGAAACGTAAAAGACAAAATTTTGAGGGGGTGTTATAAAAATTGTTTGCTGAGTACATAGGTGTATTATTCACAGAATAATAAACTGATCCAAAGGTGAAAGTGAAAGTGCGTCGTCGGCTGGCAGTTGTACGTCACCGAACAAACATGGTGTAGGTATATTGAAAATCGGTAAGAAACTATTAGGTGCTGAGTATGGAGAGGGGCATAATTTCAGTCCGAAACCCCACTTTCCGCTTCACTGTGAGCCATCACGATCGCAGGTAGGAGCGACCCTCATCACCCAGATGGACGTCCATCATAGACTTCTCAACCAACTCTTGAAAAGTAATCTCAACTTGGGTTCCATTTCATCTCTTCCCGAGGTAACCGCTGAGGTCACAAGCTGTTTTTCACTCCGACGGAACTCGAGCCATTCCGAGAACTCCAGTTACTGCGACAAATAATGTAGCGGAACAGAATAGCGCGACCCTCCGCCGCTATTTATTTCGGAACGAAATGGCCTCAGATAATGAACCGGGTCCACGAAATAATATTTATTGGCCATCGGAAGGGGATCTCCTTTGTCATATTCAACCGCACGTATGTAGCTGCCTACACTGTTGAAGCTCGCAATGAATTTACAAGAAATAATATTGTAATAGTGACAGAACACTTCATGCTCCAAAATGTTCGAAAATGGGGTTAAAAATTTTTTTCTTTTCCGTTTCAAGGTGCGTAGATTCCAAAAATGCAATGTCCGTCCTGATTGGAATTGGATTAAATCCTATACAACATTCCTGTTTGAAGGAAACCAGTTTGGCCGGTTATGTTGGTAAAAAATGGTTCATTATTGGAAATAATAAACCAAAAACAAAATTTTAAGGATTATATACAGTTTTTCGCGGTTGGAAGCGAAATAATAATAATGTTACGGTATATTTAGAATAATATTAAGAAATTTCTAGTTAGCATGGAGAAGAACATAATATTTCAGTCAGAAAACTCTTTTTTCATCCACCGTGATTCGGTGTGGGTCAGAGAGTGTGAGAGAAAAAACGGTGTAGATATAGTAATGAATACCAGACAGCGTGAAATTTTCAAGATCACCGGTAAATGGTTATAATAATGGTTACTGTACCTACCCTCCAAACATGCACCAGTAAACCTTGAATAAATTGAATGTTCGGGCAGATGAAGGTTTGAACCTCAAACTGCCGTCCGCCACTCAGGTAAGTAGGTAACCAGTACACAATGAACGACAACAAATCTGGAAAAATATGAACTGCTCACCACAATGCTGCCAGTAAGAACAGTCGTTTGCGTTTAATAGCGCAGTGATGATGATCTTTTCTGAGAGTTTAATCGAGCAAAGTTTGTAAATCCGGGCCAGTCAACTTGAAATCAGCGTAAAGTTTATATTTATTACCTTAACGCAATAATTACGAAGGCTTCATCTTCGCGTTCGAATGCCTTAATAATGGGTTTTTTCGGCACCAGAGCATAATCTTTGCCAACTCCTTTGGTTTTGTTGATGCAAGGCTGTGGTCTCCGCCTCAGGTCTGTCCCTATGATTGGCCAGTTCAAAAATAATGTCGCAATTCTACGCAATTCTACGCTTAACTACCTATATTTTCTTGTATGTACCGTTTTCCTCAACTTACCTCGCAGTGTGACTATAACAAACTGTTGTATGTTTCTCTCCTCATTGTTACTCGTAGGTTTAGTTCTTATTGTAAATTTAAGATTTTTGTAATTCACGTGCGTTCTATCATGGGCCTAACGGCCTTTTCGCAATAAATTCTTTCTGATCTGATTTGATTTATGCATTGCTCATTATGTAGGTAGTTTTGGCCGAATGAGTTCGATTTTCACACTGAATGTGGTCGGGTGGTCTAACAAATACTTGAAACCGGAATGTATTCAGTTTCGGAAAATACCTAACGCTTCTATCAGTATTTGGAGAGCTGGCGTTTGGAAAATTACAACCGCTATAATATAGCTCAATGGAATGTAATCCCAAATATTATTTGGGATTACATTCCATTGAGCTAGAATTTCGAGAATTTCCTGTCTCATCCTCGCTATAGATCACTATGCTGAATTTCAAAGTAACACGTATATTTCAAACGGGCAAAGTGCTGTGAATGTCGAACAGGCGAAGGATTTTATTTTATTTTATTTTTCTTATATACTCGTACATATTTGAATTTCTCGGTCCTTGAATGTTGTAACCAACTAATTTTGAAGGGAGGTAGGAAAAACGGGGTTCTTGCCATTCCAAAGGTTTATTATTCGAGTATTACATAGACCATAACGATTGGTAGTTTGGAATCATTCGCGTAGTTTTGTACAAAAGTTGAAAGGAGGAAGGATGAAGTGTTCAACGTCGCCAATTAGTATTATAGCAGTAGGTACTCTCCAAACACCAATAAACCCTGAATGGCGAGTTTGAGGCAAATGAAGGTTTGACGACCTCTAATAGGAACATCAAACCCCGCAACTCAGGTAATCAACAATGAACGACAAAAGGGCTGGAAAAACAGAAACTTTTCACCGCAATGCTGTCAATTAGAGTTTTCACGATCATTCGGGTTTAATAGCTCCTGGATAATAATCTTCCCTGAGAGTTTAATTAAGTAGTAATTTCTCACTTTTCCCTCCTCCCGCACAAAAACCGACCCCATAAACACCGTTCTCCTCCCGGGGTGATAGGGTTAAAGTATAAATGTAGGAGATAATCCGCAAGCTGCACTTTATTAGAGGGGCCCTTTATGAATACTAAGCCTCCCCACGACAACGGTTACAAACTCAGTGGGGCGACGAGGTCTGAAATTGTTTCTTTTCATTTCGGTTCATAAAGTGAACCGGCCTTGGGGAAGAGGGGAGTTGATGGGAGTTGGAGTGGAATTAAAATGGCGTCGAGAAAAAGTATTTTCCCGGTGTTATCCTAAGCTGTTTTGGTTTCACTCGGACACCGTCACAATTGGCGATTCTTTCTTCGCTCGTTAATTTCGAGAAAAAATGTTTGTTATATGAATTGGATAGCTTCCTGCGATATCTTCGTGACTGATTCCCAAAATGGTATCCTTCGTGTTCCGGCGGTGTACCGATCGGCGTACTGAGAAGGCAGCGCTTTTCTCAGCTTGGATTTAAGGCCTTCATGCCAGACTTAGTCGAATGCCTAACTGACGTCAAGGAAGATAGGAGCGCGGACTTTTCTTCCTTCAATTGATTGATCAATATTATGCTGGTTATCATTTTCATAAATATATAACAATTATAAAACCGTAGATAATTAACATAACTTCAACTACCAAAATTTGTTTTTATAAATTCTTTTACCTAAAGGTTTTATAATTCTTATATATTTAAGAAATATATTTCTTTTTTTTCTGCATTGTCGTATCTTACTAAAAGTGTTCAAATTCCATTATCTTCTTGACTTCCAGCAGCAATACCCTCGAAGATTTTCAACCATGAGTAATTCACTATGAATGTTGTCGTGATATCCTCCCAGAACATCACTTTGTATTTCATATTAAGATTGCACAAAATAAACCAGACGAATGAAGCGGCGTACGTGACCCGCTGTAGGTAAAACCCCACTCTTTTCCACCATCCCTCGACAGGACTGGGAGAGAGTGGAAAGGGCCATATAAAAACCCCGTACTCGTCCCTTTCTTCATTCTACGCTCACACCCAAAGTCGATGACTTCTCTCTCTCTCCTCTCACATATCCTTACCTCAGTAACCTAAAAGATCCCAGAATGGTGGAACCGGTCCGGTGATAACCAAACACACGAGTGGCCTCTAGTGTCTGTAGTGGTGGAAACCTCCCTGGCTTCGCTATAGGTGTTAACCTTTTAGACGCTAGATCCATCACCTTCTCCTCCATCACTCTCACTCTCTTCTCCATACCTCACCATTACCTCTCTCATCATCAAACCATCACAAATGTGTTACACGTGTTACAGCTCCGGCACATGTTCAAATCGCTATCTTGAACCTGCTGGACAGCTTCACTTGACGCAAGGCATGGCGAGTCCATGTCATCCTGGTGGATCGATGTCACATACCGGACATGGGTTTGTTGGATTGGGTGTAAACGCTTACTTTAATAAGGTTTCCACAACGTTATGCTCCGACTGAAGATCACTTACGATGATAAATGCGGCCAGAAACCGGAAGTAGCATGATGGTGCGCTCCGTCCAATGGGCCTCCCCCTGAACTGCAATCCACATTACTTTACGCTGGATTTTCCAGCTAAACACCATAGAACAACATAACCAAACTTAAATCCACTCATTGTTCCATGGCCACCTGGTATTTCGAGATCATCGTTCAATATCATCATTTGCGTACATACAGTGTTATAAATTACAATCCTTTCGTAAAATAGTATGAGCCCGTCTCAGTATGCAAACCAAGATTTTGATGAACTGCCACCATCTCTATGCCCGATAAATAGAGATAAAATTTCGTCATTTGAATTGTTTTTGAAAGTCCGATAGAATCGGTTTGAATAAAAGCACATAGTATCAGAACTAGATATGGGAAGCCAATTAAAATTAATGACGACGAGTAAACAGCAGTTCTTTTTAACCAATTAATCAATTCCTGGTCACTAACCCCCGATTCCTGCTCTCCTTTGGAACCATCCACCAAAGGTCGAGTCCCCATGTGAAAATCCATAATTCAGTTTTGAGTTATTCATGAGAAACCTCTGCCGATGGGGTAGGAAACAGACCGCGGGCCCCGAAGGAATGTTTGCCGAATCATCAATGGCCCTTGCGTACGATACGGTTCCCGTGCAAATTTAACAGCCCCTATGATAGGACATGTGATGGGGTTCCCATAGTTCATTCATCCGCCCACAACGAGACCTCCCCCTCAGGGCCTTCATTTGATCGGAAGCGGCGTCTTTTGTTTCCTCCGAATGCTCGGAAACGGACGAAACGATTCTGGGGAAACTCGATTGAATGTAGTTTTCCTTTGTTGAACGATGAGTCAATAAAAACGCCCTACAAACTGAGTGTAGGTGCTCAGAAGAGTTCTCTGTAGTTATGGACCGATAAATAATGGGCTGTAGACACAGGGCCTCCCAGAGTCACGCTGGAGGCCCAAGTGAATTCAGCTCCCCCCCCCCCCCCCTCCTCCAGCAATCACATGCACCGAACAACAAAATAAATTACAGCGACATTAAATTTTTGGTCTGTGTTTGATGCTTAAAAATCCAAACAACTCCTAAACGTGGACTAGGTAGAAGTGCAGGAGAGCCTCATCATCAGATCATACTTGTGTGGATCAAGAGATTGTGAAGGTCAGTAGCTAAAACGATGAACTCTTGCAGGAGAATCGTTCACAGGTGAGGTAATGGGTGATGAAATACGTCATTGGAAACACTAATAAACCAGGGTTTCACGCTAAAGGAACCCTGCCGAAAATTGACGAACAAGAATGCTCGTCTGGTGGCGGGAAGGCGAACAAGAGCGTAAGCGAGCATACGCAAATGCTCCGAACCCTTGTTCGTCGAAGCCATATGAAAAATGACCGTTTGGATGAACGCTTGCTGTGCAGTCCCCATGCGAGAGAGGATGTATACATTTTTTTCTGCCGCTGCCCAGTATTGTCTGAATTTCGAGTCGTTGCCTTTGGACGCCACTCCTTGTCACGCGATGAAGCAATCTCGATTCTGAATGACCCGGATTGGACTAAACTGGAGATGTTTTGTTGAACATCCTGGAGGTATCTTGCCTTTCTCGTCAGTGAATTTAATTTTTGATTGTTTTGTTAGACTTGCATAGTAGAGTAAAATTCCACAGCTGGCCCCTTAGCATTGTAATTTAGGCCTCAAAAAAGTTTTTACTTTTTATTTTTTATTTTTTATTTTTAACAACACTTCCGGTAGACGGATTTCCATGCCGTAATGTTCATTTGTATATATGGTATTTGAGTAATAATTTCAAGTATTGTATGACAATAATCTTTTCTTGTTCGTCAGCAATAGTTCTTCAACCCCTCTCCTTCGTCTAGGAGTCGGGTATTCTCCCTAGATATAAGAAAATCTCGTTGCCCACAACCATATCCGTGTTCACGAATTTGCCCATAACAATGAAAGAACAGCGGGGACTGCGGTATTCGAAAACACCGGAGCCATGGTCGGAAGGATACCGCAGGAAAAAGCGGGAACCCTGCCGAACATTGACTAACAAGAATGCTCGTCTGGTGACGGGAAGGCGAACAAGTGTAGTTAGCGAGCATCCGAGAATGCTCGCGAAAATTTTTGTCGATGCTCGCCTGGTGTAGACGCACCTCAGTATGAATGAGGAATCATCATGAGCAATCTTTTTTTTTTATTCTTACAAATTGTAGATCTGACGGAGAGCTCTCTCCATTCCTCCCGTGCTATATTATGATGGGTTGGAAATGAACGGAATTGGGTGAAAAACGGGAAGGAAAAAGCGTACGAGTGAGAGGGAGACACATACCAGATGACGTATGCGCTTTTCTTTGGTTTATTCCCGCCAAACTTCTCGAATTTGGAGCTGAAAACTGGGATTCAGAGGTTTTCGAGGGTGTTGAATCCGATTCTGAGATCAAAACCAGCAAATTCGTACGCACGTCCATTCCTCATTCAGTGATATACGCAGAAGGAAGGAGCAGTGATTTATGGAGGGAAATAATAAAGCGTTTTTTCTATTTCATTCCAAAACTAGGTTGGAGGAGGGGCACGGAGCCCCCCATGTGCTGTAGAAGACTAGGTACTTTTTAATTCCACACTATAGGTATACCAGAGAAGGTTTGCCTACCAAGGACGAACCCTAGCGGCAGAAGTCTTGAACTGCTACTCGAGACAACCCTTCTAATTACTCCTTGATAGGTAAAAGTCAAGCATTGCGAATTTTTGTGTGTTCGTATTGGCTGCAGTGCACTGCTTTGTTGGTTTGGCGATTGCTTTTGTTTGTGGTTAAGTCGTGATTTTTCGTTCTCTCGTTGTTATTTTTCCTACATTTTCTATTTCCCGAGTGTGTTTCCTCATCTGATTTCAACTGTTCGTTATGCACAACAGCCCGCGTAGAGGACAGCCTTCGTCCTTTCGCCGCGGAAAGGCACTTCGTCGGCAAGCTCGGGAAATTGTGTTCAATGCGGTCGAGTACTTCTCCAAAAAGAAAGCTGAAGATGGTTCGAAGGATAATATTCGTCAATTGACGAGTGAAGCAGCTGGAATTTCCGAAAGAACAGTTGCTTCTATAATTAGTGAGGGGAAGAAGTCGATCGAGACTACTGGCCAGGCTTCCTTCATCACTCCAAAAAAAAAGGAAACCCCACCCGAAAAAAATACCAACTGACGAGTTCGACAATGCGGTGATTTGTAATAAAATTCGGGAGTTTTACGTGGTTCGAAAGGAGTTGCCGACCGTCGGAAAAATACTGGAAGCCTTGACGACGGATGAAGTTATCGACTTGGAAGAGAGTTACCTTCGGCAACGAATTAAGGCTTGTGGATTCAAGTGGAAGACCTGTCAGTCGAATCGCAAATTACTGGTTGAACGGTCAGACGTGGCTGCTTGGAGTGTTAGGTATTTGCATACCATCCGAAAATTTCGCACAGAAGGAAGGAATATTGTTTACCTGGATGAGACGTACGTGAATGAGGCACACAATGTGACAAAGTCTTGGCAGTCTTCGGATGAACTCGGGGCGTTAAACCGTATAGGAAAAGGGGGGCGTATCATCATCGTGCTTGGAGGTGGGGAGGTGCCAAACAGTTTGTTGATTTTTAAATCATCAGCGAAGACGGGTGGGGGGGATAATTAAATCACACATCAATGAACTTCCTTAATTTTTCGAAATGGCTCGAAGAAATGTTCCTACCGAATCTACCACCCAATTCAGTTGTAATCCTAGACAATATAGAGTTTTTTTAGCACCCTCACGCTGAAACGAAACGGAAAACGACACCGAAACGGAAATGGCGGATAGGGCGACCGAAGTCAGATGCTAACCTTTTTCGGTTCAGTTTTCGTTCAGCTTTGGTATCTACCGGCTGGTGAAGTCACGCTAACTTTATGTTAACCTCTCTTTCATCCATTTTACTCTGCGGTGCATACAAATCCATGTCCACACATGGCGTCAAGTCTGCATTAACATAGAAAGACGCGAAGAAGCAGCTGTGAATACGACACTCGACATTAGAGAGTTCCTAAAGACTAAAGTCGGGAAGATGTGTTCGGATTTATCTCAACTGCGCATGCGCGTCGCCCAAGTTCAAACTTATTTCCTTAAGTTCGACTTATTCGGCCTTAGGTATACATAAGGCGCGTTATCTCCCAGGGCACAAACTTTAGGAATCGTCTTTAACCTTACTCAGGGGTAACAGTGCACAACTTTTTGGCCGCGTTTTGTCTTTTTTTTTAACGCGTCATGTGTCGTCGGTCCTCGCCATCGCCAGCGTCTTTCAAAGTTACTCCAAGCGTCTTTCAAAGAATTTGCTAGATTGTTGCGATATCAACTTAGGATAAAAAAGTGAGTATACCTACCTACGCTATGGAATGGAATGGATTTCGCGTTGTGCTAAGTTAAGTGACGTTACTTTTTAATTCACTCCTACCCCCACCACTTCTGTCAAACCGGACTTATTGGTTAGCATCCAAAGGCTGCTCGCCTTAGATGTGGCCAAAAGATATGGCCGTTCCCTAATGAACTTATCTCTTAGGAACTCTCTATTTATTTTCCAAGGAAAACAGAAGAAGGTAGGTAGCATTATACAGATGTAAGGTTAAATTACGTTTCGTTATCTCAACACGACGAAAGCTGACACCGAGATCCCGGTATTTTTCGTCGTCACGGTTCGTCAAACTTTCCGGTGTCTTAAGTGAGCATGCGCACCACTGTTTTCCTTTCGTTCATTTCGGCGTGAGGGTGCTGCAAAAACTCTCTATTGCAGCTTACCACAACGTTGAGGTCAATAAAAACCCAGCACTGGTTCTTTAAAAAAGGATGTACCTATTAGACTGGCTGCGGGAGAATAATATTGATGCTGACGAAACCAAGACGAAGGCTCAGCTGCTCGAACAGGTAAGAGCTGCTGCAGTCGGAAAAACCTTTAAAATCGACGAGCTGATTACAGCTAAAGGACGCGATGCTGTACATCTACCGCCTTACCACCCTGATCTCAATCCCATTGAGATGGTTTGGGTTTGGGGAGATCTGAAAGGGAAGTTAGCAAGAGGATCCATTGGAACTCCACTTGGAGAAAAAGAGAGGTACCTACGCAAATTATTTCAAGAATATTCTTTAGAACAGTGGCAGAAGGTGTGCGGAAAGGTTAAAGAAGCAGAACTGAAGTATATGCTAGAGGACCATATAGTGGAAGAGTTTATTATACAATTGGATGGAGGGGCAAGTTCAAGTGAGGACAGTTCTGACGAGTGGGATATGTCTGATGACGAAGGATGAACGTGACGAATTGAGCATCTGCTTGTTCAGAACGTTATGAAAAAATGCGTTCATGTAAGTCTCATAAATGATTTTTTTCATTTAATTCCTGCCTATTCATTTTTTTCGACTTTCCTTGTGGTAGGTATTAGGTACATCCTCAATTATATAAATTTATTATGGTAAAATATACCTAGTCCCACTGAATTTAGTACTCTCCGGGAAAATAAGCAATAGTTCTCAGCGTACCTAACCTAAATAGGTAACATGATTTTTAAATTTTGAGAAAGATAAGATTTAATATTTTATATTACTATTACGGAAATTGAAGGATAGTACAGATTCTTCATTATTCAGTAGGTAACCTACGATAAAATTAAAATTATAGAACCAACAAAATATATTCAGCGTCCTGCATTTCCACCATCAACCATCTTCAATTCCGTTTCCGTTAGGTACTGGAGGGAAATATTTCATTATTGAGGGGAAAAATTAGCAAACAATTATTGGACGCACGGGAAAAGCTGAGATGATAACAGATAAGTAGCTAACTTTTCTCCAGCAGAGTTCGCCCTCGGTAGGCTTTCTCTGGTGTACCTATAGTCAGTTACTACTGATTTTCAACTGTTTTTCGTTCATAGTTGTTTTGCTTCCGAGTCTACCAAGGTAGCGTTAGCCTTGTGATTTCGAGTTTGTAGGAGGCATCATAAAGACTACGAGTTGACGAAACCGACGAATCTATGATCTACAGCGCCAAATGTTGGCGATAAGAAGGCATTGAGACAGTATAAATAGGCGACCATTGAACCTTCCTCGCGTTACTTATACACAACGAAGTTGCTCAGAGGGAAGGCAGTTCCATTCGTAGAAGAGATTCTCGGATAGTAGAAATTCAATTCCGGCCAGAGCTAAAGGCCTCGAGGGGCGAACAGCCACTTTGCATTCGAATCCAGGGGGTTGTAATGGTGTTGTCCGTCGGACCTTCCACTCCCATCTACCTATTCAACGCTGAGGCCCCTGAAGGAGTTTATAGTCATTGACCCACTCCAAATGTTTTCTTAAGTAATCCATTGGACCATTCAAGGAGTTCTTATCGGGGAAAGAGCTCAAAACGGTCTTTTGCAGTTTCTTTCTCCCTTCTACCTATCTACTCTGTGTCTCTGACTGAGTAAAATGCTATTTTCGGTGCAATTCCAACACGCGAAATTTTAATGTCGATATTTGAAAGTCGATACGATTTGGACGTTAGTTCGCAAATGCTGATCAAGCGCCGAAAATGTAGGTGTCGTCAACAGGCAATTGTAAGTTATATCGCAGTCTTTTGGCGGATAAATTAAGCATCTCAGTAAGCGACATTCACTCTGAGATGGATTTCTCCTTTCTGCAAGCATTTTTTTTTTTAAATAAGTACCTATCAAAGACGAGAAATCCGTTATGAAAATGATTCCTTTAGGTACTTAAGGCTTTTAAGGCTCCAAGCCATCGTTTCTGATCTTGGTTTTAGTGAAATATACATAAGTAGGCAAGCAACAATAAATTTATAAGTATAAAAAGTATCAATTTGTCAGTTAGCCAAGTTTTGCATAACTGGCATAGATCGTGGAATTTATTCAGGGTTTCTGTTTTATTTGTATTTTTTTTAAATTTTTTATGCATTCATATACGACGAATAACACCAGTATGAACTAAGATATGACTATAATATTATAATATGAACTATAAATTGAATGAGTTGACGTTATTAAATAAAATTAACAAAGGTCAAACCAACTAGAAAATCTGGAAATATTTTTGATCAAAAGAAAGGGGAGTAAATTGACTGAACGATTTCAAGTGGGATCCTTTAAATTCAAAAGCATTTGGGAGGGGAAATCGGAAGGCTCAAGTAGAACACACCTTGTCCTTATGTCAATTTAAGTTGGTTCCTAATTTGTATAACTTAATTTCAAGTTAATAATATATGATAAATTAAATGTCTAATACGCATGCAATTTATTTCCTTTTGTTAATGTTTGAATTTCAGTGTAATGCTTGAATTGAAAACAGACATACATGCATCTGCCTTTAGGAACAAACATATGTCTATGTCCACCATGGACTTCGCATGCTGATAAGACAGATAAGGAGTAAGTTGATTTCGATGTTTATGTGCTCTTGTCTACCAGTCACTATTGTTTATGTGCTTCTTGATGCCTTAAATCAAGGCGAAAGCTTAGTCAAATAAAGTACAATTGTGTGGAAAATTGAATGTAAATTTATTTATATCCGTCGTTCGTGACATCTATTGTGCAATTCAAGGCTAAGACAAATAAGTACTTAGGTACAAGTAATTTTCTGATTTTCAGTCATCGAATGTGTTCAAGAAGATGTAAACTCAAACATCTTAATATTTTATACATATTTGTTTGTGTACCGACCGACCTACATTGGGATTTTACGGTTTCAATGATTGATAACCTATTGCATAAAACGCAACCCAGTCAGCCGCAATAAACTGTCATCTTTATGGGCCGCACTCTGAGCTGAGGTTCATACAGTCAGGATTCAACATGTTCTGATAATTTGTTTAGGATTTTCAATTTTGAATTCAGTAGAAAACAGGTAGGTGTGTGATGTAATGAACCTTACTTTTGATTCCATCAAGTCCCTTTCAGTATTTTCGCCTGGGCGTTTGTGAAACCGTAGGAAAATGGACTCATTAATGCCATCACGCGCTATGCTTTTAATAGGCGCTTGCAATCGTTGTCCATCAACACCTACGTATTCATTTAATATTATTTGATTTTGTGGTGTTTCATAAGTATACTGTATAAGTATGTTCAATATTGTATTGTGAATTAGGTATGTTTTGAATTAGAAAGAAGGAAATAATTTCATTTCATATTCTTTGGAGATCCCGTGAAGAATCGATCATAATAAGCTGCGCCCGCGATGATAATATAATATAACTAGGTACAGTTCCAAATCAGTTCCGCACAGCCAACCTAGCACTTTCTTCTGCGAATGCGCATCCGGAGTAAGCCGCAATAATAAATTGTGCCTCGAGTCCAAGATTAAGTATTTAACTCCAACAAACCAGTTCTCTTTCTTATTACTTGCACATTCAATTAAAGAAGGAAAAGACCGCGAAAGACCAACGTTTGACCTTCCGGCCAAGGTCTGATACGATCTTGAGCTACATGGTGCGGGATTAGACTCTAAATCGTATCTCCGCTCTAGTTCTTACTGCGTTTAATTAGACCTCCAACTGGCTGTTTTCCCGCAAGCGGAAACGTTTTTCATCTGAAGGGAATAGTTTGTAGACAACTGAGCTATAATAATACATAAGTATTACAAAAAGCACTAACGTTGTAACTGCTGACGAATTTTTATTGTACAAATTCATTGTACCTACTATTATTTAGCGTTGACAGTTTATTGGGCGTTTAGTGACCAGACGAGATTCGGTTGATAGGACTCAGTTTTTGGTTTATTATTCTGTGAATAATACACCTATGTATCGCTCAGCAAAAAATTTTTATAGCACCCCCTCAAACTTTTTGCTTCCGAGTCTGCGAAGCAGCGGAAGCCTTGTGTTCACTTTCGTGAGCCAAAAAATTTTTGTCTTCAGAAATCAAAATTTCCACTTGCATTTTGCGTTTCAAAGCCTACTGAACAAATTTGGTTCCGTGTCTGTCGGTCTGTGAGTCTGTGAGTCTGTGAGTCTGTGAGTCTGTGAATCTGTGAGTCTGTGAGTCTGTGAGTCTGTGAGTCTGTCCGCATTTCCTTGTTACAGCCATAACTTCCACGATTTTGAATTGATTCAGCTCAAATTTTGAGGGATGGTGCGGATAAGGCCCCTTGAGGTCCCATACAAATTTCAACATGATTGATCCAGCGGTACGCCCTGCGCATGCGCTAACGTTAAATTCAACAAACACGCATAACTTTCACAATTTTGATTCAATTTCGCTCAAATTTTCAAGGGTTGTTTGGACAAGGCCTAATGAGTTCCAGTATGAATTTCAGCATGATCGGACCCTCGGTGCGCTCTGCGCATGCGCTGGCGTGAAATAGATTCAATTTCCTTGTTACAGCCGTAGTAACCAAAGATTTCACCCAATTTCAATGTAATTCTCAGGGATTAAGCGGGTAGGGCCCATTGAGGTCCCATATAAATTTCAACATGATAGAGCCAGCGGTTCGCCCTGCGCATGCGCTCTGTCTGTCTGTCTGTCCTTCTATGCACGGCCAAACGGCTCGACGGATATCGACCAAATTTGGCACGAATATCCAGTAGGCTCCCAAGTTGTGCAACGTCGCATTTTCAATTCCCTGACCATAGCGGAACTATGGTCGACCATGGTCAACTCCTGAATGGCTTGACGGATATCGACCAAATTTGGCACGAATATCCAGTAGGCTCCCAAGTTGTGCAACGTCGCATTTTTAATTCCCTGACCATAGCGGAACTATGGTCGACCATGGTCAACTCCTGAATGGCTTGATGGATATCGACCAAATTTGGCACGAATATCCAGTAGGCTCCCAAGTTGTGCAACGTCGCATTTTTAATTCCCTGACCATAGCGGAACTATGGTCGACCATGGTCAACTTCGTTAATTGAAATGGTAACCCCTATTTTTTATCGCGTATTCGTAATCTACGTGAAATTCTATCTACGATCGACCCTTCGGACTACCCCCACGGTCGACCATAGCGCATCCATGGGCCCCTCCATGGTCGAATCCCGAATTGCTCAACGGATATCGACCAAATTTGGCACGAATATCCAGTAGGCTCCCAAGTTGTGCAACGTCGCATTTTTAATTCCCTGACCATAGCGGAACTATGGTCGACCATGGTCAACTCCTGAATGGATTGACGGATATCGACCAAATTTGGCACGAATATCCAGTAGGCTCCCAAGTTGTGCAACGTCGCATTTTTAATTCCCTGACCATAGCGGAACTATGGTCGACCATGGTCAACTTCGTTAATTGAAATGGTAACCCCTATTTTTTATCGCGTATTCGTAATCTACGTGAAATTCTATCTACGATCGACCCTTCGGACTACCCCCGCGGTCGACCTTAGCGCATCCATGGGCCCCTCCATGGTCGAATCCCGAATTGCTCAACGGATATCGACCAAATTTGGCACCAATATCCGGTAGCCTCCCAAGTTGAACGTAGGCGCATTTTTAATTCCCTGACCATAGCGGAAATATGGTCGACCATGGTCAACTCCTGAATGGCTTGACGGATTTTGATAAAATTGGGCACAAATACCCGGTAGGGTATGGGATTTTTCCGTCGTTTGTTGGTTCCACGATACTGCGTACAGCGAATCTCGGATAGCGAGCGAAGCGAGCGGTCAGGCTAGTTATGTATAATGGACATAATGTATTATGGAAGTCATGTTATGTATAATATGTATATTTCATGTAATGTTATGTAATGTTATGTTATGTAATGTAATGTTATGTAATATGTATATTTAACGTTATGTAATGTTATGTAATGTCATGTAATGTTATGTAATGTAATGTAATGTTATGTTATGTTATTTTGGTTCCGAGTCTGTTCTATTTTATAATGGGTCACTCTGATTGTGACGAGGAAGCTCCTGTGCCATCACCTTGGCAGTGTATTTCTTTTCCGTTTCAAGGTGCGTAGATTCAAAAAATGCAATGTCCGTCTGCCGTACGCCGTATCACGTGTACCGGCTTCATTTTCGGTCTCAAAAATTCGTTCTTTCGCACACATGCTCCATTTGGGCCCTAGTTGTGTCCCGAAACTTTTCAGCCCGATCGGAATATACCCAGGGGTGTTATGATGAGTGAAAATATGTGTAAAAATAGGTACTTTTTGCGTTTTAGCAACATGTTGGTATGAGATATCGTTTTCCATGTTTTGGGGGACGAGAAGACCGAATATGAAGTCGATTTTGACCAAAGAGTGGAAAATTGAGTTCTACCAAATGTTCAGCTCCCAAAATTGATTTTTTTATTAGTGAAAAACATGGGAAATCGTCTGAAATCACCATCAGCTTGTATAATAGCACTGGAAAAAGTTTCAACACGTGGATCAAGACGATTAAATGGCACTAGGATGATCAAAGATAGTTAAAAAAAAAAAGAGCGTACCTAATTTGTGTTTTAGGGGCCAAAATTAATGGAAACCATCAGAAATAGCTATTTCGGATTATTACGCATGAAAGAAACAATTAATGAACTGCCAAAATTTCTGTAGGTATGTCCAATAGAATATTAAACCCTTGTGACAAGGACTTTGCAGTGTTTTTTCTTTCCACTTTTGCAACTCTGCTACCTTCTATAAGCTATTAATTTATTTTTAGTTATTTATTTTTGTATCTAACAACAGTACGGGCGAAGTCGAATTTGTTAGTTTCATGTACAAAGAGAAGTATATAGTAATGAAGAACTACCAATAGTTTTATGTACAAAGAGTACATAAATAGAAGCGAAGGATATAAATTATCATATCGAATTTGGTAGAAAGCTGATAGCAGTGGTGCATGAATCTAAATCGTAATTTGGAACGCGTGTATCTCTGATGATAAAGGGGGGGGGGGGGTAATTAATTGGAAGAAAAGTGTTTTTGAGATATTGCTTCTGGGAAGGCTCTCAATTTTATGAAGGATTATTCATGTTACCCAAGTGGAGGTTCCAACACAATTCAACACAGAGGTACAAAAATAGGCTTCAAAAAATTAAACGCGCCAACATTTCAAACCTTTACGCTGCTTCACTTTAAGCATTTTCTCAAAACCCCAACCCAAGCTTGTTCCTCAAAATTTAGAAAGTTTTCAATTTATATTTCTATCGATTTCAATGTAAGTAGGTTGAACATACTTTTTGCTATGACCGCCCAATACATCAAACCCTATGAATTCCGATGGTTAGCGATGTGAACCCTTCCCCCAAGCCATTTTCGAACAACTGCTGGCCCGAGTTAACAAGAAAAAAATTATCTAATAAATGAAGCACAAATACAATATCCGCTCGTTTTTATAATTTAATAATGATTAACAGGACGTTTCCATTTGTTTTCCGAACGTCACGTCACGATTGGGTTGTGAGCGTCACATCACGATCGAGCGTCACGTCATGGCACAAGAAATTGCACCATCGAAATTACATCACGTTACTATGTTGGTTGCGAGCGTCACGTGACTATGGTGGTGACTATAAACGGTGGTGAATCAAAAACGTTTTCAACTTTTGATGCATTAATGAGCTGCAAAGTTTCCATTGACGGAAATTTTGGCGAAACAAACGTTAATATTTATTAAATGATCTGACTGTAGAACCGTAGGTCTATTTTTTTATCATTTAATAATGATTAACCGATTATTTAATAATGATTAACCGTTTCCATTTGTTTTCTGAACGTCACGAGCGTCACATCACGATCGAGCGTCACTTCATGGCACAAGAAATTGCACCATCGAAATTATATCACCGTTGCGAGCGTCACGTGACTATGGTGGTTGCGATCGTCACAGAACGATAGATAAAGAGTCTAGAAAAATAGTTTCGTTATGCCTGCAGATATAAGTAAAGTGCGAGAAAACTCAAAACCTAATAACATTAGGAAATTGACGGGAGGTGAAACTAAAACGTTTTCATCTTTTGATGCATTAATGAGCTGCAAAATTTCCATTGACGGAAATTTTGGCGAAACAAACGTTAATCTTTATTAAATGATCTGACTGTAGAACCGTAGGCCTACCGCCCGTTTTTTTTGTTTTTTTTTTCGCAAACAGAACGAAACGTTGGTTAGAGAGATAGGTGGTTGCTTCGGTCAGCAGATAGCAGGTGTTTGTTCAGTAACTTCAACGCCAGTGTTTGTTGGGACGTTAGTAACTAGGGGTGGGGGGAGGTTAAATAATTTTACCTAAAACCAACCGCATATATTTACCTTAGGACCGTCATTATAAAGTTTGCGTTTCATTCTAGTTTCTCTCCGTATCAGGTGGCCCCAGAGGGGTTTATCTACCCGAACGAGTCGCGCGAATTTGTGATACGGCAATTCACCTTCATGTTTCACACAAAATGAAATTTCATTTCTAGTTGTACCACAAGAATATATTTTGGATAAATAAAGGATTTTGGATAAGTGACGGCAATTATTTCTTGATGAAAATTGACATTATTACTTATTTATGCTCGGTATCGAGCACCAAAAAAACTCTTCGGTTCATGATTGGATTTTCATGAACTCATCAGGGGACCAACCCTCACCCACCCTCAATACCTGAGATTCTCGAAACCAATTGGTAGTATGGATGCTCATAGGGTATTACGTGAAGAACAGTGATCTATACAGAAAATAATTAACTGCCGCGGAAGTATTTGCAGGTCCCAAAAATGAATAAATAAATCGATGAAGTTCGCAATGTAATATAACTATATAATATTGCACTAGTGTTCTTTGGAGTGTGGTAGTTGCTGGTATTATTATGGACGACAAATAGTAAGTTTGTAGTCCTTTGTAGATGGATAAATTTATTTTCATTTTCATTTCAGTCATGATAATTATGTACCTAACTTCTCAACAAGGAAATTCGATCAGCCATGACCATCGAAGCGATCATTGTTTTTCGTTTGTTTGTGTCTCAGTTCCATTCATTCGTCCTCGGCACATAGAAACTTTGACATGACTGTGTTTTTTGTCAAAACAAAGTCTGCTTAGAAAGTTGACTTACTTAAAAATAATGCTGGGGGGAGATGAAAGAATTCTGATTACTTAGTTACCAACTCGGCATTACAGATTTCAAAGGAAAGATGAGGGAAAAATTCCGTTCATCAGGAGGTTTTGAACGGAATCTGATGAATATCAATTGAATGGGCTCCATGGGACGAGTTTTTTCCCAAATCAAAAAAACTCCAATGGAAAAGGAGAGGCAGAAAAAAAACGTGATTGAAATAAAAGCTTACGGGTTTCGTGTAATACGGTTACATTTTTCATCGGAAAAGCAAATCCAGTCGAGGGAGAGGACTCTGATGAACGGCTATTCATTACTGTGGGTGTTATCTCGGGCGAATGTGGCGCTCGGGGCGGTGCGGTCTGGAAACACCGTAAAACGGATGGCGAGCGACCGGATTTGTGTTCATTAGCGGAGTCTCAACGGATCCGCCGTCCGGGGACGGGCTAACGGCCGGGAAAACGGCCGTACGGTCCTAATGCAGTTCGGGCGGTGCCCTGGGAATTTGTAGCAGTTCAATGGAAAACCGTGGTGTGGGGTATCGAAGAGGATAACTTGGAGGGACTCGGAATCCGTCGGCCCACCTGTCGTTTTATAAATCACAAGCACCGCTCACGAATGGGCGGGGGAAATCGGATTTCATGGCACTAACTTCTCGAGGCCCCTCAGCGCCACCTTGTTGACTGCCGGTGAATGAAGGCCCGAGTTTGTGCTGTTTGAGTAGGAGGAAATCCACGTTCGCGCTCCTCTCGTTTAGAGCGAAATCCACCGGAAACACTAACCGTAATTTACCAACTCGAACCCTGTTAAAAACAACCTGCCGTATCACTCAATTTGATCGCGAATGATCCAGAATCTTCCAGTCAAATGAAACGATTGCTTCTCAGTCTGCAAACGTAGCCGAAGCTTTGCTGTAACTTTACAATTAATTACGGCTGGATTTGTTGACTGCACTGTTGAATACAAAGTGTGGGGATATCGAGACTTTCTCAAAAGCCCCACACTTAGTATTCAGCAGTGCAGCCAATAAACCCAGCCTTATTTGATAACCATGGAGTATATGCCAGAACACCATGCTATGAAACCACAGGGGCCCCAACTCCTTAGACGACTTAGACAGCATTATGGCCCACAACCGCCACGATTAGCCCACCAAATTCAGGATAATAGCTAGTAAGAAGAATGGCCGCTCCTTCCTTCTACCTTATAGATTGAAAAACAAAGAAAAACGCTGCAAGTTATTACACAACGGTTTATTATTTACCTGTGTAGGTGCCCCTTCTGTGTAGATCTCTGTTTTCTGTGGTCAATACCTACCCTCGTGCTTCCCCCCCAGGAAAGCCTTAAATCGAGTACAGGAGCCAGCTGGGCAATCTCATTTCACAAATACGCAGTGGATTCAAGAATTCTGTCATTAAATATTTGTTGTGATTATTGATGAAGCATAACGTTTGTTCAAGTTACAAAAGTCCCTATCAACAAAATCCAAAAGAACTGTCATTGTTCAAATGAAATATTATCACAGATCAATCAACTCGACTTCATACAGCCATCCGTGATTATAATCGGGTGCTCCCTAGCAATGATATCTGGGCCGGATGCATACCATTTGATTCACGATCGTGTTGACGAAGCTTTTTGGTGCAAACGAACGGCTGGTCGTACAATGCTCCGGGTAGTCTCAAAAAATTCTTTAGTTCGAGATTAATTTAGAAACGTAAAAACAAACATGGAAAGCGGTACCTCACAAGCTCTTTCTAAAACACCAAAAAGCCCTATTTTTACACCCATTTTACACTCATAACACCCTTGGGTGTATTCCGATCGGACTACGAAGTTTCAGGGTACAACTAGGACCCAAATGGAGCATGTGTGCGAAAGAACGAATTTTTTAGACCGAAAATAAAGGTAGATATGGATGATGCGGTGGACTGACATTCCATTTTTGGAATCTAGGCACCTTGAAACGTGAAAGGAAACATTTTGAAGGCGTGTTCGAAAAAAATTTTGCATAGCGAATACATGTATATTAAATTATTCAAAGAACAATAAACCAAAAGTGACTGAACCTCAAAGGCCCCACATTTTGCGTTTACAATTAATTACTTTACATTGATAAGCGATCCCACATTTAAGATTGAATTCTACCAATTTTCATCAATTTTCTCATAACCTGCCTCTTACTTTTATATCACTAAAATAAAAGCTTTCCTTTCGCCATGGATCAGGCAATTCCTATAGTTATTGGTGGTTGGCTTCAAAAATGTTGTTGTAACAGGCTTAATATTACGTTTTCTTTTGTTCTTTTTCATTTAAGATTTTTTTTAAAGACATACTGTTTTGGAGTCATTTTCATTTCAACAGGTTTTGGATTCTTCTTATTATTTCAGATATTTTTCTTCCAGATATTTTGAAGTCATTATAATTTTAATAGGCTTATGGTTTGTATTCTTCTTTTTATTTACCTTTCTTTCCCTCAGATATTTTCAAGTATATTTCATTTGAACAGGCTTATGTTTTTATTCTTCTTTTTATTTAAGATTTTTTTTTTCTTCAGATATTGTTTTGCTTTGAAGTCATTTTCAGTTGAATAGGCTTATATTTTGTCTATCCTTCTTTTTAATGGACGATTTATTTTCTCCAGATATTTTGAATTCCTTTTCATTTGACTACGCTTATGTTTTGTATTTTTCTTTTTATTTGAGATATTTTTTCAGATGTTTTGAAGTCAATTTCATTTTAGTAGGCTTATGCTTTGTATTCTTATTACTATGTTTTTGTTGAGATATATCATTTTGAAGTCATTTTCATTTGAATTATAGGCGTATGTTTTGTATTCATCTTTTTATTTTAGTAAGATTTTTTTCTTCATATGTTTTGAATTCTTTTTCGTTTTAAGAAAGTTGGCCATCTATACGGTGTATATTTGCTGAAAAATATCTATAGTGTAACATTAAGTTGAAGTGTATGAGCATAGCTCGAGCCCCGGGCATTATTTTGTAAACTATAGAATTTTATGTATTTTCAAATAAATAAAACGCTGCAAAGTCCTTGTCACATGGATTTATTATTCTATTGGACATACCTACGGAAATTTTGGCTGTTCATTTATTGTTTCTTTCACGTGAAATAATTGAAATAGCTATTTCTGATGGTTTCCACCAATTTTGGCCCTCAAAACACAAATTAGGTAGGTCCGCTCCTTTTTTTTTTTTTTTCAAATTATCTTTGATCATTGGTAGTGCCATTTAATCGTCTTGATCCACGTGTTGACACTTTTTCTAGTGTTATTATGCAAATTGATGGTGATGTCAGACGATTTTACAGGTTTTTGCTTAATAAAAAATCATTTTTGGCAGCTGAACGTTTGGTAGAACCTCAATTTTCCACTCTACGGTCAAAATCGACTTCATATTCGGTCTTCTCGTCCCCAAAAACATGGAAAAGATACCTCAAAAGCTCATGTTACTAAAACACAAGAAGTACACATTTTTATCCACATTTTCACTCATAACATCCCTGGGTATATTCCGATCGGGCTGCAAAGTTTCGAGACACAACTAGGGCCCAAATGGAGCATGTGTGCGAAAGAATGACTTTTTTAGACCGAAAATGATGCCGGTACACGTGATACAGCGGACGGCGTACGGCGGACGGCGGACGGACATAGCATTTTTGGAATCTACGTACCTTGAAACGGAAAAGAAAAAAATGTGAGGGGGTGTTATAAAAATTGTTTGCTGACCGAATATTCACAGAATAATAAACCATAAAACCGTAACTGTAACAGAGCGCAGAGGCTCGAAGTGAACTGGTACCTACATATCCAGCGACCAGCTATCCATTTTCGCTACACATGTGCCAAAAATATCACAAGTATTATGTCTCTGGGAATAGAGTCTAATCTTTCAACCCACAGCGAACAGTTAACAGGCAGATGTCATTATTCCGCTCAGCACAAAACCACCACCGCAATGTACCTGAACACTTATTACATTTCACCGTGAGATTACTCAGCCGTTCCACACTCCCTCCCGCTTTCAATCTTTATAATTGCATTTACTACCAAAGTCCTCCCCTTTGTAGATGCGTCTGCTGAAATATTCATCCCGATCGTCGAGGGGTATTAAGCCCCAACCAGGTTTCGCTCGGGATTGGCGGTTGAAAGGCCCGTGGAACTGAAAACAATAGAAAGGGGAGTTCGGATTGAGGGACGGTGGAGGAACAACAGCCAGCCCAGTGATTATAAAGTCATTATTTGATTCAACGACTGTTTGCCCTCAAATGAGTTTCCAACTCACCCCCCCCCCCCCCCCCTTGGTTTTACAGTTACCTTTGTACCCTTTGCTTTCCCACCCACACCCGATAATATTCTTGAAAATAATTGCATTTGCCCGTCAGAGCTGTTCTGCCAGTCATTGCTAAAGGCGGCCCACACGCTCAGGTGAGAGATCTGGTTATGGGTAAATGTCATGGATTTCAGTAAGTAATTTTTGGTTTATTATTCTGTGAATAATACACCTATGTATTCGCTCAGCAAAAAATTTTTATAACACCCCCTCAAAATTTTTTCTTTTCCGTTTCAAGGTGCGTAGATTCAAAAAATGCAATGTCCGTCCGCCGTACGCCGTCCGCCGTCCGCCGTACGCCGTCCGCCGTATCACGTGTACAGGCTTCATTTTTGGTCTAAAAAATTCGTTCTTTCGCACACATGCTCCATTTGGGCCCTAGTTGTGTCCCGAAACTTTTCAGCCCGATCGGAATATACCCAGGGGTGTTATGAGTGAAAATGTGTGTAAAAATTGGTACTTTTTGCGTTTTAGCAACATGTTAGTAAAATGAGCTTTTGAGGTATCGTTTTTCATGTTTTTGGGGACGAGAAGACCGAATATGAAGTCGATTTTGACCAAAGAGTGGAAAATTGAGGTTGTACCAGATGTTCAGCTCCCAACATTGATTTTTTATAAGTCAAAAACCTGGAAAATCGTCTGAAATCACCATCAGTTTGTAGAATAACACTAGAAAAAGTGTCAACACGTGGATCAAGACGATTAAATGGTACTACCAATGATCAAGGATAATTTGAAAAAAAAAAAAAAAAACCAGTCATGCAGCATGACTTAATGAGCGAATTTTCAAAGAAATATTCGAATTAATGGCTATGGTTTTGAATAAAGGAAAACTTCTTCCTCCTACTGTTAGTACCTAAATTGAATAATTTGAAATAGATTTTTTCTTTCGTCTTCCTTCTAGTAATACGTGGCCCGGTACTTGTATATCTATGAAGGTATCATAACAATTATATGTCAAATGGGAAATTCAAGGAGTTGTACTAATCGTTTGCCTCCCCCTTTTTTGCTTCGAACTCTCGTCTTCAATTAATACTTCTCACATTTTTCAATCTGACCACTCTAAGGGGGTGGGGGGGTAAGAGTTTAAAGATTATCCTAGTTTTGGGTAATTTTTGCGCACTTTAAATGCTCTAATTTAGGAACGGATTTAGATATCTAAAATCCGATTTCACCATCGTGTTCAGCGTGCAAAAACCTTTAAAATGAGGGGTCACTTGTTAGAAAATAACATTTTGGGGATTTTTGGGTAATTTTTGCGCACTTTAAATGCTCTAATTTGAGAACGGATCAAGATATCTAAAATCCGATTCCACCATCGTGTTCAGCGTGCAAAAACCTTTAAAATGAGGGGTCACTTGTTGGAAAATAACATTTTGGGGATTCTTGGGTAATTTTTGCGCACTTTAAATGCGCCAAAACCCTCCTTAGAGTAGGCCAATTTCGCCCATCTTCGAACTTAGCCTTTCGATTGCCATGATAGATTTTTTGTGCAAATTTGAGCTGTTTATCTCAATTCTATCGAGAGTTATCGTCTGGAGTGACACATATATATATATATACATATAAAAAAGTGTTAAATTTCAGGAATCGTTTTAGAATGGTCTGAAACGGATTTCTATGAAGAAAATTTCCAAAAATTTATATTATTTAAATTTCGAAGCCATTGCAATAGCTTCATTTTCTTTGAAAATTCGCTAAAAGGAGCGTACCTAATTCGTATTTGGGGGCCAAAATTTGTGGAAACCATCAGAAATAGCCATTTCAATTATTTCCCATGAAAGAAACAATAAATAATAAACAGCCAACATTTCTGTAGGTATGTCCAGTAGAATAATACACCCATGTGACAAGGACTTTGCAGCGTTTTTCAATTGGTGGCTGCGCCGTCGGAAGCAGTCCAATATTACTTTTGTCTCTTGTTCTGTAATCGTAATAAGCAACCTCAAGTGGCAACATTCAGTTTTGAATTTGACGCCCATCAGACTGAAGCCCGTCAAGACGTTCAGTTTTGGTTTATTATTTTCAATAATGAACCATTGGAATCGAGCATGAAAAAACAATTTTTAACACCCCCCCCCCCCCCCCCCCCCATTAAAATTTTAGTGTTTCCGTTTCAAGGTAAGTAGAATCCAAAAATGCAATACAAACATTTCTGTCCGTCCGCCGTCCGCCGTACGGCGTACTGAGTACTTTTCTTTGTTACCATGAACCAAAATTGACGAAATTCAGTTTATAGGTCCCATTTGGGGTCTAGTTGGTCCTCGAAGCTCGGCGTTAATGTCAGTCATCCCTAAGGGGTGAGAAATAAGGGTTGAAATCTCCAGAACGCCGTTTTCTTGAATTTTTTTACGGTTATAAATAGTTCTCGAACTTGGGAGTTTTTTAAGACCACCCGGAGCCGTTCGTTCACAGTAATGCCCAGAAGTTTGCACCGACAGGCATTTTGAACAGGATGGTGAATGAAACTGTATACAAACAGCCCAAATATCATCACTAGGGACGCGCTAACAATCGGGAATTGGCCCGAGATCATCATTGCTAAGGAGCACATGATTATAATCACGGAGTATGAAGTCGAGTTCGTTGTTCTGTGATATTATTTCATTTGAAAAATCTCTTGCTCAAAAGCTCTTTTGGATTTTGTTGATAGGGAGTGAAACTTGAACAAACGTTGAAGTATTATTGATGGGTAAATTATTACACAATGGTAAATTATCACACAACGGTTCATTATACCATCTACGTAGAAGGGGCTGGAGTTTGTTGGTAGGTACTTTTGCAATTTTTTTCACTCCACATCAACAATTTCCCTTCAGAACTTCATTATTTGCGTTTCTTTTTGCAATTTTAGTTACTGTTTGTCATGGACAGAATTATTTTAGCAACATTTAACTCGTGATTTAGGTAGGTATCTAGTGACGAGTACGGCGTTAGGTACTAACCTACCGAGGGTCCGCGATCTACATAATATATATAGAATAGTACATATTATATTATATTGACGGGTTATCTATACAGAGAGCTGTGATCTTTACAAAATAATAAACCGTTGTGCAGAGATTTGCAGCGTTTTTTCCCTCAATTCCCATTCAGCACAGCTTGGTTTGGTCAGATTTTGTTTGGGGTTCAAAGCAATAGCTCTTCATATGGTGAAGAGCTCTTGCGAACTCCTTCTTCTATAAAATACGATCGTGAGGAACAAATTAAGAGGACCACTCCACCCAGGCCAGCCCTCCAAAATTTATATTTACATTATCTACATCTGTTCCTATTCACTCAAGGACCTTGAAATGTGTTATCAATTATTCAATCAGAGGTATTTTACACAAATTCCGAACTGCAAAGAAAAAATGCCGCAAATTAGTACTACATAACGGTTTATTATTTACCTGTGTAGATCACTGTTTTCTGTGGTCAACACCTACCCTCGAGCTCCCCCCCCCCCCTCCCCTTCCCGGGAAAGCAATAAATCGAGTACTGGATCCTGCCGGTCAATTAAATTTTCATAAAAATGCGCTGGATTAAAAAATTCTATTATTAGTATTATTTGTTGTTATTCATGAACCGTAACGTTCGTTCATGCAACGCAAGTACCTATCAACAAAATCCAAAAGAGATATTCTTCAAATGAAGTAATATCACAGAACAACCAACTCGATGCATACAGCAATAATCAGCAATAATAATAATCAGCAAGCAGCAGTAGTGCTGTTCCCTAGCAATGATATCTGGGCCGAACTTATATCGTTTTATTCACGGTCATGTAGATGAAGATTTGCAGTGCATACGAACGGTTGGACGTGCGATGCTCCGGGTGGTCTCAACAAATTGTCACGTTCGAGATCAATTTAAAAACATTTTTAAAAAACATACCCTTCTATTGAAAGCTCGCGGGCAACGACGTTCTGGATATTTCGAATCCTATTTTCCTTCCCTTAGGGAGGACTACAACAATAAGGCCGACGAACTTCACGGACAACTTGACCCCAAGCCCCTGAAACCTAGTAACCAAATTTCATTAATTTTGGTTCATGGTAGCGGTCGTGTTTCCCATCAAATGTCTACTCTAACCACTCCTATGTAATATAAAAAGATTTAACCAAATAAACGAAGGGAACGACGAGCCGGTTAGCGCCAAGGGAGAAGGGTTCCTTCCATCAACCGCCATCGCTCCTCAACGGTCATAACGGCCGAGTATGTACGGGGGACGGGTAGAAATGGACCTATATAAGCAGACCTTTTGGCCCAGCTCGTCATTCGACCGACCGACCCTACACTTGCAAATTCTCTCTCGACCTCTCTCTCCTACCTTCTCTTGCACTCGCTGTGGTGAAAACCGCGGGGTGCTCTCCTCCTTCCTGGTATCTGCTGTGGTGAAAACCGCGGGATACCTCCTTCTCCTCTGGCACCTGCTGTGGTGAAAACCGTGGGGTGCTACCCTACACCTTCCAGGCGACTGCTGTGGTGAAAACTGTGGGACACCTCCTTCTCCTCTAACACCTGCTATTGAAAACCACTGGGTGTTAGCCTCCATCTTCCCGGTGTCTGCTAGGGTGAAAACCGCTGGGAGCTAATCTTCCCTCCAACTAACGCCTGCTGTGGTGAAAACAGCGGGACGTTAATAAAAAGACTCCTACGGAGCACGTCCTTCCTCATCGGCCCTCATCCGGCTCCATGCAACCTCTCCATCCTCATCCAACTCATCCGCCATGTCGTGAGCACAACACACCGGCTCCCGACAGTAACTAAGGAAAGTGCGAAGTACGGCGGAAGGACAGAGTTTTTTCAATTCCATTTTCGGATTCTGCATACCTTGAAATGGAAACCATCAAATGTTGAGGTGGGTTAAAACCGTTTTTTTCATGATCGATTCCAAAGGTTCATGATTGCAGATAATCAACCAAAATTATTTCCTTGGAACTTCGATTGGACCCTTTGAAATTAGCTGAGCAGGTAAACTAACATTTTCAGAAGACATTTCATAGGAGAATGAGAAAATTGTTGAGCCGTTGCAAGTACAACAGGTTATTTGTTCGAACTGTCGCCGTTCCAGCCAGTTCCACCCTTCGATTGGGTTCCACGGATCACCTCATTGTTAGCCCTCGAAATAACCGAAAAATGCCTAATAGAAGAGGGGGTTTCGGATTGAGGGACAGAGGAGCAACAACAGCGGCCCCAAGTGATTATAATGTCATTACTTGATTCAACGAATGTTTGCTCTCAAATGAGTTTCCAACTCGGGCCCCCCTCGGTTCACAGTTTCCTTTGTACTCTCTCCCCCACACCCGATAATTCGTGAAAATTAAATTTAACCATCAGAGTCACCAGTTCTGGGGAGTTTCTGCGGGTAATAGTGTGAGCTTTCCCCTTGACAGGAAGGGAGTGTGACAATACGTGAGGCGAATTGAAAAATAACCTCCGTTTTCACTTTTCCCCCCTATTCCCCCTTTTTTTAAACAAGGAATATATTATTAATGTTCTGTTCGACGGTGGGTGGGGAAATACGTGCTTGAGGTTGAAAATGAGCGATTTACATGTTTCAAGGTTGATCAGAGATAATCAGAGGAAGAGTATCGGGATCCACGAGTGACATCCTGCTGTAGGTACACACGATTAAGTGTACTCTACACTTAAAATATTAAACCGTGAATGAATCGTCCACGTTTTATTTTTTTTTTATTCGTTATATTGCGGGTAAACACAATTACAAATCAGTAGGTAGATATATTTTCGCTAAGATATACATTATAATACAGTTGTATAATAAATGGTACAGTTGGAGAGACGGTTTATAATAAATGGAAATTACTGTAGATTGAAAATCCTCTGGACTAGCGGGGTTGAGGTCAGAAAAAATTCCACTTCAGGATGGTCCATCAAAAAAGAGTTTGTTACACAAGCGAGTCTATAAAGAGGGCGGTTGTACATGAGACTTGACTTCATTACATATTCGACAAATTACCCATTTTGTTTAAACATTAACGGAACAGGGTCCAAAGGTCACGCGGTCAAAGCTCTTCTCGAGATGCTCCTATAGCAGTTTGTGTTACTGAGAATTTGCAGAATTTTTGAAACGAGGTAATCGTTGAATCGAATGCATATTCGATCAAAAATTGAATCGAATGTGCATTCGATTCAATGCACGTAAGTGAATCGAAAAATATTAACTCGATTATGTACTTATTTCCAACAAAGAGCATTTTGTATGATAGGTAGCTCTTGATTACCGGAGTTATAACCAAACGCTATTGCATTGTATTTTCAAAACTCTACGGGTCCTTCAGAGTTGAACAATAAAACGTGGTTTTATTCGAAAAAGAGCCCTTTCGGGCATTTCAATTCATACATTTAATCCAGATTAAGAATTATCAGGCTTATATTCTATAAACAACTGATCCTTTAATGGTCAGATTACCCAAAACAAACGGGCTCTCGTACCCATAACTGTTTGAAACGGTAGGAACGACGGTTTAATCCTATTTTTTCCTCTTTTTAAGTCCACAAGATACAACAAAATGCCTTTCGTGCCGTTGCTTCGGGCAAGTAGATTTCCACGGGGTTTCGCTCGCACATGACGCGCGTAAATTAACAAGAACGATCGCCAGCCCTCGGGTACAAGTGGGGTTGAAAGCAAACGGGAAATGCGGAAAACGGGCTATTTCAAGGCGGCAAGATAATCCTTATTTAGAGTCTGAGCTAATAAGTTGATACAGATGACACGACACTACTTAATCCGCTATGCCCACTCAAACAGTTTCAACTGCAGCGGCTTCTTTGCTTCTCTTTTGTAACTTTCACAAGCATCCAAAAGGGAAATTAATATTATTAAATTACCTTTCACGTACAGCTCTCCCCTCTGCCTCGCTCACATTGTGAGCTAATTTACTCTCAACGAAGTGCTTTGCTCGCTAACATAGACTTTTTACTTTAATCGCCCGATGTTCATGTTTCAGGTCTTAC
Source organism: Leptopterna dolabrata (assembly GCA_954871275.1). Lineage (NCBI taxonomy): Eukaryota > Metazoa > Arthropoda > Insecta > Hemiptera > Miridae > Leptopterna > Leptopterna dolabrata. Next base: position 45,562,358 of record OX940980.1, read on the forward strand.
CGTGGTATTTAGTTTTCCTCTTGGTTTATTATTCTGTGAATAATACACCTATGTATTCGCTCAGCAAAAATTATTTATAACACCCCCTCAACATTTTGGTTTATTATTTCAATAATGAACCATTGGAATCGAGCATGAAAAAAAAATTCTTACCCCCCCTCAAAATTTGATGGTTTACGTTTCAAGGTATGTAGAATCCAAAACTGCAATAAAAATATTTCTGTCTGTCCGCCGTACGCCGTACGGGCCACTTTTCTTAGTTACCATGAAAGAAAATTGATGAAATTCGGGTTATAGGTTCCGTTCGCTGTGTGTCTGTTCGCCGAAGTTTGCACCGACAGGCATTTTCGACTCCAGTGTGAATGAAATTGTATACAACAGACGAAATCTCGTCACCAGGGACGCGCCGATTTTATTGGTGGGGTACCTATGAAGTCGAGTTGGTTGTTCTGTGATATTATTTCATTTGAAAAATGATGTGTGTTTCTTTTTGCTAGGTACATACTGTTTGTCATCGGCAGATATAAATATTTTAGCAACATTTAACTCGTGATTTAGGTAGGTACCTACTAACGAGTACGGGGTTAGGTATTAACCTACGGAGGGTGTGCGATCCGGCTGGATTTTGTTGATAGGTACACTTTTGCAACTTGAACAACCGATGAAGTATTATTGATGGGTAAATTATTACACAATGGCAAATTATTACACAATGGCAAATTATTACACAATGGCAAATTATTACACAATGGCAAATTATTACACAACGGCTCATCTACCCAGAAGGGGCTGGATTTTGTTGATAGGTACTTTTGCAACTTGAACAACCGATGAAGTATTATTGATGGGTAAATTATTACACAATGGCAAATTATTACACAATGGCAAATTATTACAAAATGGCAAATTATTACACAACGGCTCATCTACCCAGAAGGGGCTGGATTTTGTTGATAGGTACTTTTGCAACTTGAACAACCGTTGAAGTATTATTGATGGGTAAATTATTACATAATGGCAAATTATTACACAACGACAAATTATTACACAACGGTAAATTATTACACCACGGTAAATTATTACACAACGGCTAATCTACCAAGAAGGGGCTGGATTTTGTTGATAGGTACTTTTGCAACTTGAACAACCGTTGAAGTATTATTGATGGGCAAATTATTACACAACGGTTCATTATTCTATCTCCGTAGAAGTGGAACCTATACAGGTAAATTATTACACAACGGTTTAGGTAGGTACCTAGTAACGAGTACGGGGTTAGGTACTAACCTACGGAGGTCCGCGATCTACATAATATGTGTAGAATAGTACATATATGTTATATAGAAGGGTTATCTATACGGAGACCTGTGATCTATAACAGGAGGGTATTCTGTACAAAATAATAAACCGTTGTGCAGGGATTTGCAGCGTTTTTCAATTTATCTTTGATCAATGGTAGTGCCATTTAATCGTCTTAATCCACGTGTCGATACTACTTCCAGTGTTATTATACAAATTGATGGTGATTTCAGACGATTTCCCAGGTTTTTGACTCATAAAAAATCAATTTTGGGAGCTGGACATTTGGTAGAACCTCGATTTGGGCTGAAAAGTTTCGGGACACAACTAGGGCCCAAATAGAGCACGTGTGCGAATGAACGAAATTTTCAGACCAAAAATGAAGCCTGTACACGTGATACGGCGTACGGCGGACGGCGGACGGCGTACGGCGGACGGACATTGCATTTTTGGAATCTACGAACCTTGAAACGTAAAAGAAAAATTTGAGGGGGTGTTGTAAAAATTTTTTGATGAGCGATTACATGGGTGTATTATTCACAGAATAATAAACCAAACCGCCGTCCGCCGTACGTCGTACGCCGTAACACGTGTACCGGCTTCATTTTCGGTCTAAAAAAATCGTTCTTTCGCACACATGCTCCATTTGGGCCCTAGTTGTGTCCCGAAACTTTTCAGCCGGATCGGAATATATCCAGGGGAGTTATGAGTGAAAATGTGTATAAAAATAGGTACTTTTTGTGTTTTAGTAACATAGTAGTAAAATGAGCTTTTGAGGTATCGTTGTCCATGTTTTTGGGGACGAGAAGACCGAATATGAAGTCGAATTTGACCAAGGAGTGGAAAATTGAGGTTGTACCAGATGTTCAGCTCCCAAAATTGATTTTTTATTAGTCAAAAACCTGCGAAATCGTCTGAAATCACCATCAATTTGTGTAATAACACTAGAAAAAGTGTCAACACGTGGATCAAGACGATTAAATGGTACAATCAATGATCAAAGGTAATTTGAAAAAAAAAAGAGCGTAGTACCTAATTCAAGTTTTGGGGGCCAAAATTTGTGGAAACCACCAGAAATAGCTATTTAAATTATTTTACATGAATGAAACAATAAATAAACAGCCAGCATTTCTGTAGACCAATAAAATAATAGAATAATAAACCCATGTGACAAGGACTTTGCAGCGTTTTTGTGTTGTAGTAACATGTTAGAAACATGAGGTTCTGAGGTATCTTTTTCCATGTTTTTGGGGATGAGAAGACGGAATATGAAGTCGATTTCGACCATAGAGTGGAAAATTGAGGTTCTAAGGAACTTTCAACATTAAATTTACGTTAAATTTTGGTCTAAAATCATCGTTCTTCCGCACACAGTTTGGGTCCCCATTTGGGAACATATTTGGGTTCTAGTTGTGCTCCGAAACACAGCAGCCCGATCGGTATACATCCAAGGGTGTTATGGGAGAAAAATGTGTAAAAATAGGGGTTTTCGAGGGATTTTTGAGGTTGTAGTGAACACGGGCTTGTGATGTATCGTTTTCCATGTTTTTTACGGCGAGAAGACCGAATATTTGGTTGATTTTGACCGAAGGGTGAAAAATTGAGGTTTTAACGAGGGTTAAGCTCTCGAAATTCATTTTATACGAGTCAAAAACATGGGAAATTGTCTGAAATCACCATAGATTTGTATAATAACATTTGAAGTAGTATCAACAGGCGAATCTAGACAATTACATGGTACTATCAATGATGAAAAATAATCTGTTGAAAGGAAAAGCCGAGCCTAATTCGTGTTTTTGGGGGGCCAAAACTGGTGGAAATCATCAAAAATTGCCATTTCAATAATTACGCATGAAAGAAACAATAAATGAACAGCCATCATTTCTGTAGTTATGGCCAGTAGAATAATAAACCCATGTGAAAAGGGCTTTGCAGCGTTTTTACTTCGAGTGTTTTTGGGTGCCGGGGCAGTGGCCCAAGTGGCCTTATGGATGCCACTCCCCTGAACAGCTGTCCAAAGTAGTATCATACTCATTCGAGACTCTTCGGACTTGAAGAGGATCATTAATATTTCAGAACAAGGTACAAATATAAAAGCCAGGAAAAATGAAAAACGCTGCAAAGTCCTTGTCACATGGGGTTTATTATTCTACAGAAATGTTGGCTGTACATTTATTTTTTGTTTCATGTGAAATAATTGAAATAGCTATTTCTGAAAGTTTCCACCAATTTTGGCCCCCAAAACACAAATTAGGTAGGTACGATCTTTTTTTTTTCAAATTAACTTTGATAATTGGTAGTGGCATTTAATCGTCTTGATCCACGTGTTGACACTTTTTCTAGTGTTATTCTACAAACTGATGGTGATTTCAGACGATTTCGCAGGTTTTTGACTCATACAAAATCAATTTTGGGAGCTGAACATCTGGTACAACCTCAATTTTCCACTCCTTGGCCAAAATCGACCTCATATTCGATCTTCTCGTCCCCAAAAACATGGAAAACGATACCTCAAAAGCTCATGTTACCAACATGTTGCTAAAACGCAAAAAGTACCTATTTTTACACACATATTCACTCACAACACCCCTGGGTATATTCCGATCCGGCTGAAAAGTTTCGGGACACAACTAGGGCCCAAATAGAGCATGTGTGCGAAAGAACGACTTTTTTAGACCGAAAATGAAGCCTGTACACGTGATACGGCGGACGGACATTGCATTTTTTGAATCTACGCACCTTGAAACGGAAAAGAAAAAAGTTTGAGGGGGGGTTATAAAAATTTTTTGCTGAGCGATTACATAGGTGTATTATTCAGAGAATAATAAACCAAAAGGAGTGAAAGTATTTCTTCATCTGTTGATTAAATGCAGAAGCTCCTTGATGTTGCTAGCGCGCAGGGGCGGGTCGTTAATGTACAACGTTATGTTTAAATCCGTCATATGACTGTCACGAAAGCCCTAGGAAAATTTGAATAACAAATGTGTGGACCGGAGCATAAGATTGGGTCTGGGGCTTGGAGATTTCCCGCGGTAATATTAATAAGGGGTTGGCGATAGGAGCCTGTGACGGGACTTCTGATGGGGGACGGGGATGTGAACTGGAGGGGATGTTAGACAAATTAAACTTCGCAATCTCCCGCTGTGTACGTCCCCACAGACCGCGGAGCTCAAGGAAAATGCATAGACTTCATTTACTTGATGGGTTTTCTTTTTTCGATGTAAGAGACAGTAGGTACCTACCTAACAGGCCAGTAGTGGGATTCTGCGACTCGCTGCCTTTTTGTCGGTATCGAGCCGGTGTCGCTACACATCTCGTGTAACGACACCCAGACAGTGAAATCGATATTCAGGAACGAACTAAATCACTCACGAAGGAATCATGGAAACCCATTTCAAAGAAAAATTGAGTTATTGAAAAAATAGTCTTATTTCCACTAATACACGAAAAAACGCCAAAAACACTATTATACCGGTTTCGGTGATCAAACCATCGTCAGTATCTAACAATACCTGAAGGAACATTGGAGAGGTGACCTTATAAATAGTCAAAAAGTGAAATGTGGTCGATTGGGATTGGTTGTGAAGAAGAATGGTGAAGGGAACAAAGGAAGGGGGGTCGATTCTGATTGGCCCAGGAAGAGAATGCCAAAAAGTGAAAGGAACATAAGGTGAAAGGGGTGGGGGAGAGGGGTGGAACCAAGCTTGTGGAATCAAGCCAAAGTTGAATGATGTAATTCCTTTAAGTTTTTCTTCATTATTGCGTTCATTTCTCTAACAGCTTGGTTCCACCCCTCTCCCCCTCCTTTCACCTCATGTTCCTTTCACTTTTTGGCATTCTCTTCCTGGGCCAATCAGAATCGACCCCCCTTCCTTTGTTCCCTTCACCATTCTTCTTCACAACCAATCCCAATCGACCACATTTCACTTTTTGACTATTTATAAGGTCACCTCTCCGATTTGCCTTCAGTTATTGTTAGTTACAGACGATGGTTTGATCACCGAAACCGGTATAACAGTGTTTTTGGCGTTTTTTCGTGCATTATTGGAAATACAGTATTTTTTCAATAACTCCGTTTTTCTTTGGTATTCAGGAACTTATGATACCGAACTTGAATTAATACATTGTCGTTGCAGAATTATTATTTCGACGTCGTTAGCTTGTCTCACGAAATCTGAGTCGAAAGCGAGCAATCGACTGGAACTCTTTCCGTTACCACCGTCTCCATGGCAGTAAGCAGTGATAAAGTGAACTGAAGTGTGTGCGCGTCGATGTTAATCGTAGTGTTTTGAGTCCCTCGAATTCACTCAGTGGCCGAAATAAGTTCTCATAACTTCGAAGACAAAAATTGCAGTTTGGGATCAGTTGACACATGGGATAGGTTTTCATTCCAATTTCTTGTATCGTCTTGGGGTATTAATAAAGTTTCTACCGTTTTTGGCTTAAATGTATTATGTATTTTTGTATAATGCCACATTTATTTGTATTAATATATGTATGATTGTGTTTAAATTAATTTTTACAATGGGTATTACCCGGAAATCTGATAAAAATATGTAAGTGAATGAATACCAACCTACGTTTACATATTATTATTTATTTAAGAAATTCATAATATGTCTATGTTACTTATTTAAGACATACATGGTATGTCTTAAATAAACAATAATGTGCAAATGTAGGTAGGTATTCATTCACTTACATATTTATCAGAATTTCCGGGTAATACCCTCCTACGTTTTCATATTATTACCTATAGATTGTCTTTGGCGGGGTACCTACCTATCCTATATTTTCAAAATCCTATATTTTCTAATTACTTAGCATAATCTATTAAGAGCACTCACATTTATTAAAGAAAACATAGGGGATAGGTATCTACAGCAAAATTAGGTAGGTAGGTGCCTAATTTCAGTGAATAATCCATTCAATCTAGAACGTTGGAGCAAAGGACGAATTTCATTCGTTAGGATCATGGCCAAGTGTCGACTCATCCAAAAGGTTTTTTTAAATACGCACGGTTCACCATCACGTAGGACTCTTAATTTAAACCGAGGGCGATACCTCCATTCCCCTTCTTGCAAAATTTCCAGTTCCCAAAAAAGGAATTCGAATGCCATAATGCCTGACATTATTACCCAAAATTCACGAGCGCACGAAAAAATATGATAGGTCTACAGTAGTATCAGGGGTACAGTAGGGTCAGGTAGTATGATAGGTGATAGGGTCTACATGTACTTATGGTGAAATGCAATTTTAAAAATTAGGTAACTACCCAAAGTGAAATAGAGTAAACTAGGTATATCACTTATACATATAGAAGTCTTCTATATCACTTTGTAACTACCTACCTATCAATATACTCATAATATTCTAAGGTTTAAGTTATTTATTACGATGGTTTTATGACATCACTGCTATAAATTATTAAGTCACTAATTTACTTACGTACGGTAAGTAACTACATTGGGCTTATTACGTTAAATAAAATTGAAAAAAAAACATGGAAAAGAAAAGTAGGTATACACTTACTGTTACGTTAAACACTTGACGTAAAATTTCTTTTGCGGGTGTAAGAGTTTTTTGGGTGTAACGAGCTTTAGGTACGGTTAACGGGGAGGGGGGGGGGGGGGGTTTGGAGCCGTCGGAATGATAACGACCTCGTAACCACAAGTTCTCGACGATTTAGCGACAACTATCGCCATTGAACGCTCACAGAATACCGATCGTCGGTATTTAGTGACATCGATATTTTTCGTTTGCTAACGATATGTTATCGTCCTTATGATGCCATACGGAGTTTCAGAACCGCGCTGCAGGGGAGCGATGTTCGGGATAGTACTCTTCCTGGTCAAATAATCCTAACTCGATTGATTTACCTTGGAGAGAATACTGACAAGCCGTAGAAATTTGAAAAAAGATGGAAAAAAGGTGCAAATTATTACACAACTGTTTATAGATGCCCCTTCTGTGTAGACCACTGCATTCCTATTGGTGTAAGACCCACAATTAGAAGAGACAGTTTTGCTGTGTATACCTACCCACACGCACACACGGACACGACAAAAATGCCACCGAAGTACATTATAAGCTCTCTAACGTTCGGCAATTTTAGTTACACAATTGATTTTTTTCACCGTCACCATCTCCTGACACGTAATTCCTGCACCACGAACCCTGTGATTTTCGAAATTTTGATGCTCCCTGAACCTAAGTAGGACACTCGACGTATTGCTATCAAATTTTCACCCAATTTGGGTGACTCGTTTGGCTGTGAATGACAAAACTGTACCTATAAATAAAAATGTAAAAAATTAGCTATCATAAAAATTCAAAATCACCATCTTTTGGTTGATTTGATTATTTTCAATAATCCTTCGGAATCGAGCATGAAAAAAAATTTTAAAAATTGGTTTCCGTTTCAAGGTACCTAAGTAGAATCCAAAAATGGAATAAAAACATTTCTGTCCGCCGTACAGCACTTTCCTCAGTTGCCATGAACCAAAATTAATGACATTTGGTTTGTAGGTCAAACTTTTGGGGTCTAGTTGATCCGCGAAGCTCGGCATTACTGTCTGTCATCTCTAAGGGGTGAAAAATAAATAACACTACTTGTTCTGTCGTGTGAACACTCATTCACGTACTCACCAAAGGTTTTGGACTCATCGCAGTAGACTTACCAAAATTTAAAATTACCGAAATTTGATATAAGTTTATTACAAATTTTCCCACGAAATCGGGGGTCAAATTAGAGATATTAGCGGTCAAAAATTGCTAAAAATTACTAAAAGCACGTAAAATGTAGTGTATACGTAGGTAGGTATATATTTACTGTTACAAAAAGAACCCGAAACCCGTTAAAACTAGTTTCAGCTAGTCAGTACTGGTTGCCACCTATGTATTCGCTCAGCAAAAAATGTTTATAACACCCCCTCGCAATGTTTTCTTTTAAGTTTCAAGGTGCGTAGAACCCAAAAATGCAATGTCCGTCCGCCGTACACCGTAGGTACTTAATTTTCGGTCTAAAAAATTCGTTCTTTCGCACACATGCTCCATTTGGGCCCTAGTTGTGTCCTGAAACTTTGCAGCCCGATCGGAATATACCCAGGGCCGTTGTGAGTGAAAACGTGTATAAAAATAGGTACTTTTTGTGGTTTAGTAACATGAGCTTTTGAGGTGTCTTTTTCCATGTTTTTTAGGGCGAGAAGACCAAATATGAAGCCGATTTTGATCAAAGATTGAAGAATTGAGGTTGTAACGAAGGTTCGGCTCCCAAAATTAATTTTTTATTAGTCAAAAACCTGGGTAACTGTCTGAAATCACCATATATTTGTATAATAAGACTAGAACAAGTGTCAACAGGTGAATCAAGACAATTAAATGGCACTATCAATTCAAAGAAAATTTTAAAGAAAAAAACGCTGCAAATCCCTGCACAACGGTTTATAATTTTGTACAGAATACCCTTATGTTACAGATCATAGCTCTCTGTATAGATAACCCGTCTATATAATATAATATGTACTACTCTATACATATTATGTAGATCGCGGACTCTCCGTAGGTTAGTACCTAACCCCGTACTCGTTACTAGATACCTACCTAAATCACGAGTTAAATGTTGCTAAAATAATACAGCCGATGACAAACCGTAACTAAAATGGCAAGAAGAAACGCAAATAATGATGTTCCGAAGGAAAATTGTTGATGTGGAGTGAAATGGATGCCCCTTCTGCGTAGATCACTGTTTTCTGTGGTCAGTACCTACCCTCGTGGTTAAGTATAATGAACCGTTGTGCAATAACTTGCCCATAAATAATACTTCAACGGTTGTTCAAGTTGCAGAAGTACCGATCAACAAAATCCAGCCCCTTCTTGGTAGATGAACCGTTGTGTAATAATTTACCGTTGTGAAATAATTTACCGTTATGTAATAATTTACCGCTGTGTAACAATTTGCCGTTGTCTGATAATTTATCATTGTGTAATAATTTACCCATCAACAATACTTCATACTTCAACGTTTGTTCAAGTTGGAAAAGCACCGCTCAACAAAATCCAGCCCCTTCTTGGTTGATGAACCGTTGCGTAATAATTAACCGTTGTGTAATAATTTAACGTTATGAAATAATTTACCGTTGTTTAATAATTTACCGTTAGGTAATAATTTGCGTTGAGTAAGAATCTACCATTGTGTAATAAATTTACCCATCAATAATACTTCAACGTTTGTTCAAGTTTCACTAGTACCTACCAACAAAATCCAATAGTCCATCACTTATCAAATGAAATAATATCGCAGAACAAACAACTCAACTCCATACAGGCATCCTTGATTATGATCAAGAAGCTCCCTAGCGATGATATCCGGGCCGGATTAATATTTTTTGATTAACGATCTTGTTGACGAAGCTTTTTGGTGCACACGAACGGCTGGACGTACAATGCTCCGGTTGGTCTTAAAAAATTATGTAGCTCAAGACAAATTTAATAACGTAAAAAAACCATACCCTTCTATCGAAAGTTTTCGAGATACGGCGTTCTGAAAATGTCAAACCCTATTTTGAACCCCTTAGAGATGACTGACAGTAACGCCGAGCTTCGAGGACCAATTAGTCCCCGAACGGAACCTATAACCCGAATTTCACCAATTTTGTTTCATGGTAACTAAGAAAAGTGGCCAGTACGGCGTACGACGGACAGACAGAAATATGTTTATTGCATTTTCGGATTCTACATACCTTGAACATACCCCATCAAATTTTGAGAGGGGTTAGAATTTTTTTTTTTCAATCTCGATTCCAATGGTTCATTATTGAAAATAATAAACCAAAAAAGAGCGTAATTCGCGTGTTCGGGGGCAAAAATTGGTGGAAACCATCAGAAAGGCTATTTGAATTATTGCACATGATAGAAACAATAAGTGAACAGCCAACATTTCTGTAGGTATGTCCAGTGACAACGACTTTGCAGTTGTAATTGGATAGTTTTTGGCGCAATTCGTATGCATAGTTTCTTTTAGACTGGTTGAATTCAGAATGCTCTGAAACTGATGACCGAATTTTTGTTGCATCTTTGAAATTGTGTTAAAACGAACGACGGGCGTATAAAACTGGAATTTCTCTATGGTAATTGGCGTCTTGGGTGGGGCGGGGGAAGGCTTTTCTCCTTCTTTTCCCCCTACGGCTGTTTAGCTTCGAAGAGAAAAGCACATGCACGTGAGCCACTCGGAATGACGTCAATAAGACACACCCTCCCCACCACTACTCCCCTCCTCTACACCCCTCCCCACCACAGCCAAAGTGATTTGGTATTCAGGAGGCGGACTTCCTCATTTTTACCCATTACCAGGGAACCATTTGTCTCTTGTTGGCTTTTCCCCTACTTTCTCTTTCTGTTAGCATCCCTCTCCTTTTCGCCACTTTGTCTTCATTCTTCTTGGGGGGGAGAAAACCGCTCTGCCAGGAGGCGGAGTTCGATGGAAACCCGCTCCGCTCTTATTCCTCTTCCTCCTTCGACCTTCCCTTCCCAGCTCGCTGAATGATTTGGCGGATCCTTCCCCCTTCCCTTTAATTCCTTTAATTCGAGACGTTTCGGCTTTTCTTCCCTCCTTCCACCTTCGTACGGACAAACGCTCGCTCGCTCATCGGGTCGGCCGAGATAAAACGGCGCTCGCCGCGGAGATTTATGAGACGTAAAAACACAGCGGTTATTCAGTCAGGCGGCGTCGTCATAAATTCCGAGCGCCGCGACCTGCTCCGGGGAGCGCTAAACCGCTTATGGGTCCCCCGAAATGACTTGGATGGTGACTTTTGCCAGAGAAAGAGTTTCCCTGATAACAAAATAATGAGGAGAAAATGTTTGAGGACACTTGGAAAAAACTTGGAAGTTGAGCTTTGAAAAATGAACACTCAAAAGCCCTGAGTTATTATTTCTTTGTGACTGATGATTTGATGTCATTTTATCGAATTTAAACATATTATTTATGCAGCGACTGCAGAGTCCACAGTTCTTTTTCTACTGCAGTGGTTGCTACTATGTTAGTTTATTAATGTATTGTTGTTGCTTTGGTTAAAAAAAAAAAAAAAAATGAACCTCCCCCCTTCAAATTTGGTGGTTTTCGTTTTTAGGTAAGTAGAATCTAAATACAGATCACAGCTCTCTGTATAGATAACCCGTCTATATAATATAATACGTACTATTCTATACATATTATGTGAATCGCAGACCCTCCGTAGGTTAGTACCTAAAGCTGCATTCACATGGATGCGGAAAGTGCGGAAATGCGTAACGTGCGGAAACTGCGGAAAAATAGTGGGGGGACCTGCGGAAGTGCGTAAAGTGCGGAATGTGTTCACATGGATGCGGAAAGGAGGTGCGGAAACGTCCGTTGCCTTGACAACGATGATAAACAAACCGGCTTTTTTCCCGCCCAGCTTCGCTCTCGCGCACATCGTTACTTCGTTTTCGCAGGGAGAATTCGACAAAAATGTTTTTCCATTTAATTTTTTTAATGGTAATTATTCTGGGCAGGTAGGTACCTTGGCAGTGGAGGCATCCGCCAGACTTCCAACGACCATAAACCCCATATTTCGTTTCATTTTCTTTTTCGTTTCATTTTCCATAACCATTAATTTTCTGTATTTACCATTAAAATATTTTTTGTTCAAAGCGTTTGTTTTTGCGTTGACAAGAGCCCTAAACGAAGGATCAAATGAGAACATTGAAACCTCAACCAAGTCTTCTGTAAAGTCACTGACAAGCTACACTCGTGCACTGTTAACTAGTAGGTAAACTAAACTCGATATAATACAACAAAACTCAGTATAATAATAATATAATTTTAAAAAATTGTTTAGGTATATTTTACAATAAGTAGGTATGTATTACAAAAGTGGAAGACCTCACGTCGTGCCTGCAATCGAAAAAAAAAATTAATATTCTTTATTATTTACCACAATTATTTATTACCACATAAAAATAAGGGCACAGCCTCGTATGGTCTCGTATTCAACACAAACAAACATTATACATATACTTCATATCCAATGAAGGTAACTACCAACTTTGCTTGTTGGGATGAACTGCAAGTGGATATGGAAAGACCATACAGTAGAGGCTGATCCGGACTATATTGAGTAAAATAGATAAAAGTAAGTTGGTACTTCATTTCACTTACGATTTGTATTGAGAACGACTGCGATCTCCTCCCACGACCGCTTCACCAACTCCCGATTCCGATGATTTGGGGACTTGGGGTCCCAAATCTCCCGTTTATCTCTCACCAGGTCAATTAAACCTTCGTTGAAATATATGTCTAGATGCATACTCATGGTAATGAGTATGCGAAGTAACGTTTTAGCGAAAAAGCAAGAAACACGGTCAATAAAGACAACAATAAAAACAATAATGATTGACACGTAGGTGAGGGGGGGGGGGGGTGCGCAAAGGCATCGCGCACTCGTGCGGCGCGGGAAATATCAAAATCTCCAGTACGCGTACAGTCCGCTCCGAAAGTCGACCTGCGGAAGGAGTCCCCCCACTCGATCCTTTGCTCCAGCCAATCAGGTGGCGTTCCGCACTTTCCGCTCCGCACTTTCTGCATCCATGTGAACCTAGCTTAACCCCGTATTCGTTACTTGGTACCTACCTAAATCACGAGTCAAATGTTGCTAAAATAATACAGCCGATGACAAACAGTAACTAATACGGCAAAAAGAAACGCAAATAATGAAGTTCTAAAGGAAAATTGATGCCCCTTCTGCGTAGATCATTCGTCTGTGGTACCTCGCAAATTCTACGTTCACCACTCTTATGTAATTATTAGATTTAACCAAATAAACGAGGGGAAAGACGAGCTGCGCGTCGCCTCGGCTGTGGCCAAGAAGGGGTTCCCTCCATCGAACTCCCAACGCTCCTCAACGGACGTAACGGCCGTTGGTGGCGGGGGGGGGGGGGACGAGGTGGAGGCAGCTTTATATACCACCCGGCTCGCCCAGCTCTTCATTCGACCGACCGCACTCTGTCCTGCGACTTCTCTCTCTCACTCCACTTACACCTTCTCTCTCTCCTACCCTTCCTTGCGCCTGCTGTGGTGATAACCGCGGGGTGTTCCCTTCTCGAATACTCGCTGTGGTGATAGCTCCGGAGTATTCACCTCCTTTCTGGCGCCTGCTGCGGTGGTAACCGTGAGACTCAATTATCTCCTCTAGCACTCGCTTTGGTGATAACCGCGGGGTGCTAGCTTCTTTCTTCCCGGCGTCTGCAGTGGTGATAACCGTGGGACGCCTCCCTTTTTTCTAGCATTCGCTGTGGTGATAACCGCGGGGTATTCGCCTCCTTCTTCCTGACTCCTCTCTCTCCGCTAGCACGCGGAGTACTAGCTTCTTTCTTCCCGGCATCTCCTGCGGTGATAACCGCGGGACGCCTCCCTTTCCTCTAGCACTCACTGTGGTGATAACCGTTGGGTGCCAGCCTGCTGTCCAACTAAAGCCTGCTGTTGTGATAACCGCGGGGTGTTAGCGACCCGAAAAGACTCCTAAGGAGCATATCCTTCCTATTTCTGACCCTACCCAAACCTACCCTACCATAAGACTTACGACACATTCATCGAACAATTACATTGGTAATACATTATAATTGTATAAACAAATAATACAAAGAGCAGCCGTAATGAAAAGTCTGATCCCTGCAGGGTCACAATAGGACCCTCACTAATTTATTTACCAAATGCCCCTGCGATCACGTCTTGATCCTTCTCGAACTTCCCGACCAATCCAATAAAAATCTACTCGTGTTCTGAAACAAGGGGTCTCAATTGAATTGATCACACCCTCCCCTTTCCTTTGACAGAGGTTATTTGCACAATAAGTTGCAATTAGCGACGAACTCCCGAGTTATCCGAGCCGCCCAATCCCATTGTGTTCGCTACTTATGGTAAGAAGATAAGGCGACCCCTCTCTAACTTGCATAGATATCGTAATCTGCGCCTGATACGCGTTCGGGAAAATTATGCATTCACAAAGGGGTAGGTGTGAATCGGCGCTCGGCTTACGGGAGTGTGTGATCTTAATGAGAAATTCCGGAGACTAAATGGATTTGCATCTCGGTTGTTTGGAATGCACTTGGAACTTCATTTGAATAATAATTATATTATATAGGAAACGTCAGGGAGGGTCCTGAAAATGGCGGCAAGGGTGCGCGCTGAAACGAGCCACTTGGTAGTTACACTGTATTCAGGTCTTTGTATTAGTTACGTGCTGGGGACTCGTGAAATATTTATCGAAACACAAATTTATTATTTTATAGAATGCAAATATCTATGCTTATGAGGATCATCTACTCACAATTTAGCTCAATTGTTTGTTAAACAAATTTGTTGTGTATGAAGTGTTTTGGTTTATTATTTTCAATAATGAACCTTTGGAATCGAGCATGAAAAAAAAATAACAAATTACCCCCCCCCCCCCCCCCATTTGGAGTAACAAAAATCAAACCCCTCAAATTTGATGGTTTCCGTTTCCAGGTATGTAAAAACCGAAAATGGAATAAAAAAAATGCTGTCCGTCCGCCCCACCTTACATCGTACTGAGCACATTTATTAGTTACCATGAACCAAAATTAGGTCCCGTTTGGGGTGTAGTTGGTCCGCGATGCTCGGCGTTACTGTCACTTACCCTACCCCTAAGAGATGAAAAGTAGAGATCGAAATTTTCAGAATGCCAGCTCGAAAACTTTCAATAGAGGGGTATGGTTTTTTTCACGTTTTTGAATAATTGATCCCAAACTAAAGAATTTGTTGACACCAGCCGTTCGTTTGCAGCGAAAAGCTTTGTCAACATGATATTGAATGAAACGGTATAAATCCGGCCCAGATATCATTGCTAGGGAACACCTGATTATAATCAAGGATGGCTGTATGAATTAGGTAATGATAATTATTTCATTTGAAGATTGATGGTTATTTTGGACTAGGTTGATAGATACCTACTTTCGTACCTTGAACAAACGTTATGCTTCATGAATAATAACAAATAATTAATTACTGAATTATTGAACCCCACACATTTTTATAAAACTGTAATTCCCGGGCCGGCTCCAGTACTCGATTTAGGGCGCTCGTGGGAGGGAGCTCGGGGGTAGGTATTAACCCTAATAAACAGTGATCTACGCAGAAGAGGCATCTATAGAGGTAAATAATAAACCGTTGTGTAATAATTATCAGCGTTTTTATTATATATTTGTATTATTCCTTCTCACATTCTACTTGTACCATTTACTGGCATAAATATGGCACTGTGCAACAAGTTTTTGAGTTAGTCTAGCGATTTGCGCAAATGGCCAATGGTTTATGCGCATGGGTCACAAAAGCGGTTTATATTGTTCTTTAATGAAATAAGATTCCATTCTGAAGACATTGGCACCCACCGCACTGTCCTACGGTAAGTAGTTCTTTTTCATGATCAATCAACGTTTCCAGTAGGTAATTGTGACATCACAGTGGGCAGGGGCGTTCCACCAGGCGAGATGGCTGCAATGACGTCACAATTGGCGGAATCTTTCAAAAATTGTAGAAAAATAACTACTTGTCGTAGGACAGTGTGGCTGGTGTCAGAAGTATGAGGATGGAATCAGCTTTCATTTTAATATTTCTGCTTCTTTTAATGTTTCTGCAAAATTCGGTCATCAGAGGATGCCATCGCTCTGCAGTCAAACATAGATAAGCTCAGTGCGTACTGCAGGAGCAATAGCCTTCTAATTAACGTCAGGAAGTGCAACTTCATTTCCTTCACTCGGAGCAGAAGTCCACATTTCGACTTTCCTTACTGCGTTGATGGCGTCCCTTTGCAGAGGGTTGACCAGGTGAGGATTTTGGGTATTACCATTGATTCTGATTTCTCATTCTCATCTCATATCCTTTTAATTATCTCTAAGGGCTTCAGACAGCTTGTTTTCCTATATCGAGCGTCGCGTTCGTTTCGGAATCTGGGTACAATGAAGATACTGTACTGCTCCTTGGTGCGGAGCCATTTGGAGTTCGCCTCGGTGGTCTGGAATCCTGTGTATTCCACGTATATCCAGTCTTTGGAGCGTGTGCAGAATAAATTTTTAAGGATGGCCTTCTACAAGACTGATGCGCTGGATGAGTACAGTGAGATTGGCATGAGGAGGTTGATGGGGCTAGACACACTTGAACAGATGAGGCTTCTGCTTGATTTATCCACGTTGAGCAAGATAATCCGAAACCAGTACGACTCTCCAGCTTTATTAGCAATGGTTAATTTTAGAGTGCCCTCCAGAACCACCAGAAGCCGTGACCCATTCCTCCCTGAGTACCACAGGACCAATTACAGCAGCAACTCTTCTGTCGTCAGAATGCAGCGGTCTGCCAACTCTATTGCCCAGTTTATTGACATTAGTGAGGCTTCCCCCGCTCAAGTTAAGTCCTGGTTCAAAATGCGTAGGTGAGTTACCACTTTGTTCTTTTCTTTTGCTTGTTTGTTTGTTTATTTTATTGTATTTTTTTATTGTTTGTATATTTTATTTGTAGCTAGGTACGAATTTCTATTTCTACTCGAAGTGTGCTGGAATTTATGGTTATGTAGAAAAAGGAAGAAAATTCGCGTGTAAATTAAATAAATAGATAAATAAATGTAAAATAAATACTTGCATCTAACTTATTCTGTTTTGTTGTTAAACCAAACCCCGAAGTAGCTCTGGTTATAATACTTTTTCCGTGTTGGGGCAGTTATACAGCTGGCAGATGTAGTTTTACTGTTGTCACCGCTATGTCAACGTTCCAGAAGCTCGGACTTACGAAGGGAAATGCTCGGTCCCGAAAGGCAGAAACCCATTAATACCGCATTCGGAACAACTTTCCCATTCGCCCTTCCCTCTCCTGCCTTCGACGAAGTCACTGAGAAAACAGTTGATTAGTAATGCCACATCCGCCCGGCGATAGCGAATTTCTGGACCATCTTGCACGGTCCAACTATGCGCTAACTCAAAACGGAGAAGCGGCTGTTGCGAATTCTCTTTCGCTCGGTTTAAGCGCTTTTCCCTATCCGGGGCTCTGAAAAGAGGTTTTCGGTTGAAGAGAAACCCAAAAGTTTCTGACTAATTTGAAGGCGAAAGGAACAACCCCCCCTTCATGGCCGCAGTACGCCCCGCTTTCCTATTCGCAGTTTCGCCTCTTAACGGCTTCGGAGCTCCTTCATCTGTTAAATCAACAACTTTCTCGCTTTTAAAACGAAAAGCCGCCTTCCCAAGAGCGTTCATAATATTGATACAGCCTCTCCTGCCTTGAAATACAACCGCTGAAATGGCTTCTTGCGTTCGAACTTTCGAATTTCTTTAGCTTATTTAGCCCAATTAATATGGAAATCCCACTTGGAAGGCTCGTTTTTGAGACTTAGGAAGTTTCTAGATTTGATTATTGAACAGGTTAGATTCCAAGTAATACGATTTTTTCCCGTATTTTCCATGTATTTTGGTTTACTATTCTGGGAATAATACACCTATGATATCGCTCAGCAAAAAAATTGTATAACACCCTTTCAAAATTTGTTCTTTTACGTTTCAAGGTGCGTAGATTCCAAAAATGCAATGTCCGTCCGCCGTCCACCGTCCGCCGTATCACGTGTACCGGCTTCATTTTTGGTCTAAAAGCGTCGTTCTTTCGCACACATGCTCCATTTGGGCCCTAGTTGTGTCCCGAAACTTTTCAGCCCGATCGGAATATACCCAGGGGTGTTATGACTGAAAATGTGTATCAAAATAGGTACTTTTTGTGGTTTAGTAACATGTTAGTAAAATGAGCTTTTGAGGTATCGTTTTCCATGTTTTTGGGGACAAGAAGACCGAATATGAAATCGATTTTGACCAAGGAGTGGAAAATTGAGGTTTTACCAGGTGGTCAGCTCCCAAAATTGATTTTTAATGGGTCAAAAACCTAAGAAATCGTCTGAAATCGCCATCAATTTGTAGAATAACACTAGAAAAAGTGTCAACAAATGGATCAAGACGATTAAATGGTAAGTACTATCAATGATCAAAGATAATTTGAAAAAAAAAGGAGCGTACCTAATTCAAATTTTGGGGGCCAAAATTTGTAGAAACCACCACAAACAGCTATTTCAATTATTTTACATGAAAGAAACAATAAATAAACAGCCAGCATTTCTTTAGGTATATCCAGTAGAATAATAAACCCATGAGACAAGGACTTTGCAGCGTTTTTGGTTTATTATTCTGTGAATAATACACCTATGTATTCGCTCAGCAAAAAATTTTCATAACACCCCCTCACATTTTTTTCTTTTTCGTTTCAAGGTGCGTAGATTCCAAAAATGCAATGTCCGTCCGCCGTACGCCGTCCGCCGTATCACGTCTACAGGCTTCATTTTCGGTCTAAAAAATTCGTTCTTTCGCACACATGCTCCATTTGGGCCCTAGTTGTGTCCCGTAACTTTTCAGCCCGATCGGAATATACCCAGGGGTGTTATGAGTGAAAATGTGTGTAAAAATAGGTACTTTTTGCGTTTTAGCAACATGTTAGTAACATGAGATTCTGAGATATCATTTTCCATGTTTTTGGGGACGAGAAGACTGAATATGAAGACGATTTTGACCTAAGAGTGGAAAATCTAGTTATACCAAATTTTCAGCTCCCGAAATTGATTTTTTATGAGTGAAAAACCTGGGATTCGTCTGAAATTACCATCAGTTTGTATAATAACACTGGAAAAAGTGTCAACACGTGGATAAAGACGATTAAATGGCACTACCAATGATCAAAGACAGTTATTTTAAAAAAAAAAGGAATCTAATTTGTGTTTTAAGGGCCAAAATTAATGGAAACCATCAGAAATAGCTATTTCAATTATTACGCATAAAAGAAACAATAAATGAACAGCTAACATTTCTGAAGGTACCTATGTCCAATAGAATAGTAAACCCATGTGACAAGGACTTTGCAGCGTTTTTATCATAGCCTAGCTTTCAACCTTTCGATTATTGGTGGGTAAGCGTAGTTCATTTGAGGGGCTCAAGTTCAGTTAGTTCACTCCTTCAAAGTAGTAGTTCTTTTGAGGTAGTTCAGTAGTTCATTCCAGTTCCTTTTCGTTTCCAATCACAGGACACAAACACTGACTGAAGATGATACCAACTTAGTTCCTGAACGATACCAATTCAGTTCCTTATTCCTTCGAACTGCCTGACGCTGGCTGGCTGCCTATATGTGTTCCAAGTTAGCCAGTGCCAATTACGTTCTTCGCAGGCGATCAGGCAGCCTGTCCGCGGCGGTTCTGATCGCCGTATACTACGGAATCGTCGCTTCTCGCACACGGTATGGATGTTCGCTGGGTAGCACTCGCCTCACAACAGCTGTTGAGCTAAGAAAGCAGAAAGCTGCTATCCGTTTTCACTTTAGTAACACCTCGGGCGTTATGACGCCATAATTACTGATCAGTTATCAACATTATTTGAATAGGAAATAGGCAGCGGTAGGACCGCGAACTAGCTCGAGCAGGTTCCAGGGGACTCCGCTAGATACCTACCCCCAGCAACTTCCTACGAGCCTGGGTACAGTGATAATCAGTTACTAGTGTTGTTGTGTGCGGTTATACGATCTAAAAAAAATAATAATAAAAAATAAAAAAAATAAAATCTTGAACAGTTGAAGTGATTTTATTTTATTATTTACTTTTGGAAGTGTGCCTAGTGATTTCCCCCAGTCATACTGGGTTCTCCTCGGATCAACCAGGTACCACCGAAGTTACGATATTTGCCACGACGGTGTATTACGATATTTGCCATACCTACCACTTTTCGAGTGAGTCCGGACTTTATTTTTTGGTTTATTATTTTCAATAATGAACCATTGGAATCGAGCATGAAAAAAAAAATTCTTACCCCCCCTCAAAATTTGATTGTTTACGTTTCAAGGTACCTATGTAGAATCCAAAACTGCAATAAAAATATTTCTGTCTGTCCGCCGTACGCCGTACGCCGTACGGGCCACTTTTCTTAGTTACCATGAAACAAAAATTGATGAAATTCGGGTTATAGGTTCCGTTCGGCGTCTAGTTGGTCCTCGAAGCTCGACGTTACTGTGAGTCATCTCTAAGGGGTTCAAAATAGGGGTTGAAATTTTCAAAACGCCTGTACCATTTTTTTACGTAAATATTTTTACGGCTTTAAATAGTTCTTGAACTTGCGAGTTTTAGCGAATTTTCAAAGAAAATGAAGCTATTGCAATGGCTTCGAAATTTAAATAATATAAATTTTTGGAAATTTTCTTCATAGAAATCCGTTTCAGACCATTCTAAAACGATTCCTGAAATTTAACACTTTTTTATATGTATATATATATATATTTATTTATATATGTGTCACTCCAGACGATAACTCTCGATAGAATTGAGATAAACAGCTCAAATTTGCACAAAAAATCTATCTTGGCAATCGAAAGGCTAAGTTCGAAGATGGGCGAAATTGGCCTACTCTAAGGAGGGTTTTGGCGCATTTAAAGTGCGCAAAAATTACCCAAAAATCCCCAAAATGTTATTTTCCAACAAGTGACCCCTCATTTTAAAGGTTTTTGCACGCTGAACACGATGGTGGAATCGGATTTTAGATATCTTGATCCGTTCTCAAATTAGAGCATTTAAAGTGCGCAAAAATTACCTAAAAATCCCCAAAATGTTATTTTCTAACAAGTGACCCCTCATTTTAAAGGTTTTTGCACGCTGAACACGATGGTGGAATCGGATTTTAGATATCTTGATCCGTTCTCAAATTAGAGCATTTAAAGTGCGCAAAAATTACCCAAAAATCCCCAAAATGTTATTTTCTAACAAGTGACCCCTCATTTTAAAGGTTTTTGCACGCTGAACACGATGGTGGAATCGGATTTTAGATATCTTGATCCGTCCTCAAATTAGAGCATTTAAAGTGCGCAAAAATTACCCAAAAATCCCCAAAATGTTATTTTCCAACAAGTGACCCCTCATTTTAAAGGTTTTTGCACGCTGAACACGATGGTGGAATCGGATTTTAGATATCTTGATCCGTTCTCAAATTAGAGCATTTAAAGTGCGCAAAAATTACCCAAAAATCCCCAAAATGTTATTTTCTAACAAGTGACCCCTCATTTTAAAGGTTTTTGCACGCTGAACACGATAGTGAAATCGGATTTTAGATATCTAAATCCGTTCTTAAATTAGAGCATTTAAAGTGCGCAAAAATTACCCAAAACTAGGATAATCTTTAAACTCTTACCCCCACCCCCTTAGAGTGGTCAGATTGAAAAATGTGAGAAGTATTAATTGAAGACGAGAGTTCGAAGCAAAAAAGGGGGGGGCAAACGATTAGTACAACTCCTTGAATTTACCCACAGCGATCAAATAAATAAGCACTTAGTACAATTACGTAATAAACAAACGGTAGAATCAGGATGGACAAAACGTACAAATTAAAATAAATACGAAGAGAATATACATAGAAAACCAAATTTTAGACCGAAGTTTTCCTTTATTCAAAACCATAGCCATTAATTCGAATATTTCTTTGAAAATTCGCTCATTAAGTCATGCTGCATGACTGATTTTTTTTAAGACCATCCGGAGCATCGTACGTCCAGCCGTTCGTTCACAGTAAGGCCCCGAAGTTTGCACCGACAGGCATTTTCGACTCCAGTGTGAATGAAATTGTATACAATTCAAACCAAATCTCGTAACCAGAGACGCGCCCACAATAGGAATTTGTGAATACGGCCAATCATTGGTAGGGATCACCTGATTATATTGGCGGAGTATGAAGTCGAGTTGGTTGTTCTGTGATATTATTTAATTTGAAAACGCTGCAAATCCCTGCACAACGGTTTATTATTTTGTATAGAATACCCTTCTGTTACAGATCACCGCTCTATGTATAGATAACCCGTCTATATAATATGATATGTACTATTATATACATATTATGTAGATCGCAGACCCTCCGTAGGTTAGTACCTAACCCCGTACTCGTTACTAGGTACCTACCTAAATCACGAGTTAAATGTTGCTAAAATAATTCTGCCGATGACAAACAGTACCTAACAAAAAGAAACACACATAATGAAGTTCTGAAAAGAAATTGTTGATGAGGAGTGAAAAAAGTTGCAAAAGTACCTACCAACAAACTCCAGCCCCTTCTACGTAGATGGTATAATGAACCGTTGTGTAATAATTTACCGTTGAGTAATGATTTACCGTAGTAATAATTTACCCATCAATAATACTTCAACGTTTGTTCAAGTTTCACTACCTACCAACAAACTCCAAAAGAGCCATCATTTTTCAAATTAAATAATATCACAGAACAACCAACTCGACTTCATACTCCGCCAATATAACCAGGTGATCCCTACCAATGATTGGCCGTATTCACAAATTCCTATTGTGGGCGCGTCTCTGGTTACGAGATTTGGTTTGAATTGTATACAATTTCATTGACACTGGAGTCGAAAATGCCTGTCGGCGCAAACTTCGGGGCCTTACTGTGAACGAACGGCTGGACGTACGATGCTCCGGATGGGCTTAAAAAACTCGCAAGTTCAAGAACTATTTAAAACCGTAAAAATATTTACGTAAAAAAATGGTATAGGCGTTTTGAAAATTTCAACCCCTATTTTGAACCCCTTAGAGATGACTCACAGTAACGTCGAGCTTCGAGGACCAACTAGACGCCGAACGGAACCTATAACCCGAATTTCATCAATTTTTTTTCATGGTAACTAAGAAAAGTGGCCCGTACGGCGTACGGCGTACGGCGTACGGCGGACAGACAGAAATATTTTTATTGCAGTTTTGGATTGTACATACCTTGAAACGTAAACCATCAAATTTTGAGGGGGGGTAAGAATTTTTTTTTTCATGCTCGATTCCAATGGTTCATTATTGAAAATAATAAACCAAAATGATGGCTCTTTTGGAGTTTGTTGGTTGGTAGTGAAACTTGAACAAACGTTGAAGTATTATTGATGGGTAAATTATTACTACGGTAAATCATTACTCAACGGTAAATTATTACACAACGGTTCATTATACCATCTACGTAGAAGGGGCTGGAGTTTGTTGGTTGGTACTTTTGCAACTTTTTTCACTCCTCATCAACAATTTCTTTTCAGAACTTCATTATGTGTGTTTCTTTTTGTTAGGTACTGTTTGTCATCGGCAGAATTATTTTAGCAACATTTAACTCGTGATTTAGGTAGGTACCTAGTATAACGAGTACGGGGTTAGGTACTAACCTACGGAGGGTCTGCGATCTACATAATATGTATATAATAGAATAGTACATATCATATTATATAGAAGGGTTATCTATACATAGAGCTGTGATCTGTAACAGGAGGGTATTCTATACAATATAATAAACCGTTGTGCAGGGATTTGCAGCGTTTTATTGTATAATTTTGCATTGCAATCTCCTATCAAACTCCCAAGTCTAGATGCATCACCAACATTTCACCGGGGCTCGGTTTCGTCCCCAGGACACCTATCAAGAATCTCATTAACCTACATGCCAAGTACAAAGAAAATAATAATACTGTAATGTTGTCTTCTGAGATTTTTTTAAAGGTACCAGTAGGGTTACCAGACATACTCTTTTTATAGTATATTATACTATTTTTTAGGTACTTTCCTCTATACTCTTATCTTTTTTCTTACCAGAGCCTAATTATACTCTTTTTTCAATAGACAGAGAAGAAAACTTGGAAAAAGTAATGATGACCTACCTAGTGATGATGATCTTTCTGCTGAATACATTGATCCAACGCAAAATCGCCTCATCTTCTTCCTCCGCCACCACCATTCACTCTATGGCCACGTAAAGGCTCCTCTCTACAGCCAACAGCCATAAGAAAAGAAGAATGGGATAATGGAAGTTGCTCTTGCTAATCTTGCTGTCGATTTTATTCTTTGTCGCCGTCCTCGCACCTAGTGACCTAGGTGATTTTAGTCAACCGATGATGGGGCCAAAACCACCAAGAGGGAAATGCTTGTTTTGGTTTATTATTTTCAATAATGAACCATTGGAATCGAGCATGAAAAAAAAAATTCTTACCCCCCCTCAAAATTTGATGGTTTACGTTTCAAGGTATGCAGAATCCAAAACTGCAATAAAAATATTTCTGTCTGTCCGCCGTACGCCGTACGCCGTACGGGCCACTTTTCTTAGTTACCATGAAAAAAAATTGATGAAATTCGGGTTATAGGTTCCGTTCGGCGTCTAGTTGGTCCTCGAAGCTCGACGTTACTGTGAATCATCTCTAAGGGGTTCAAAATAGGGGTTGAAATTTTCAAAACGCCTATACAATTTTTTTACGTAAATAGTTTTACGGTTTTAAATAGTTCTTGAACTTTCGAGTTTTTTAAGACCATCCGGAGCATCGTACGTCCAGCCGTTCGTTCACAGTAAGGCCCCGAAGTTTGCACCGACAGGCATTTTCGACTCCAGTGTGAATGAAATTGTATACAATTCAAACCAAATCTCGTAACCAGAGACGCGCCCACAATAGGAATTTGTGAATACGGCCAATCATTGGTAGGGATCACCTGATTATATTGGCAGAGTATGAAGTCGAGTTGGTTGTTCTGTGATATTATTTAATTTGAAAAATGATGGCTCTTATGGAGTTTGTTGGTAGGTAGTGAAACTTGAACAAACGTTGAAGTATTATTGATGGGTAAATTATTACTACGGTAAATCATTACTCAACGGTAAATTATTACACAACGGTTCATTATACCATCTACGTAGAAGGGGCTGGAGTTTGTTGGTAGGTACTTTTGCAACTTTTTTCACTCCTCATCAACAATTTCTTTTCAGAACTTCATTATGTGTGTTTCTTTTTGTTAGGTACTGTTTGTCATCGGCAGAACTATTTTAGCAAC
This sequence comes from Leptopterna dolabrata, assembly GCA_954871275.1. Lineage (NCBI taxonomy): Eukaryota > Metazoa > Arthropoda > Insecta > Hemiptera > Miridae > Leptopterna > Leptopterna dolabrata. The sequence goes on from OX940980.1 coordinate 45,587,596, forward strand.
ATTTAACTCGTGATTTAGGTAGGTACCTAGTAACGAGTACGGGGTTAGGTACTAACCTACGGAGGGTCTGCGATCTACATAATATGCATATAATAGAATAGTACATATCATATTATATAGACGGGTTATCTATACATAGAGCTGTGATCTGTAACACAAGGGTATTCTATACAAAATAATAAACCGTTGTGCAGGGATTTGCAGCGTTTTTCTACTTAGTATCAGTATTGACGAAACTATCATTTCCCTAAGTCACTTGTAAAATGGAACTGGAATAAAAAGAGATACATCATAGGTACTACTGAAGAAAGCAATAAATGATTGCTGTACCTACCTACCTTTTTTTAATAGGTAACTTGCCTGAAAATAAGTTTTAAGTAGAAACTACCAAGTATTAGGGTATAGTCTGACATCCGGATCGCTATACTCTTTGTTCCCAAGGGAGATCTGGTATTGTCTGTGGAGCCGATGCAGTTGCACTGAACTGGGAATCTGCCATAATATATCACTAATCTGATGTCCTACACGATAGCCCGCAAAGAAGAATTCGTTCGCCCTCAGCACCATCACGATACAAGGAGAAAAAACGCTGCAAAGCCCTTGTCACATGGGTTTATTATTCTATTATTTTATTGGTCTACAGAAATTCTGGCTGTTTATTTATTGTTTCTTTCATGTAAAATAATTGAAATAGCTATTTCTGGTGTTTTCCGCAAATTTTGGGCCCCAAAACTTGAATTAGGTACTACGCTCCTTTTTTTCAAATTACCTTTGATCATTGATTGTACCATTTAATCGTCTTGATCCACGTGTTGACAATTTTTCTAGTGTTATTATACAAATTGATGGTGATTTCAGACGATTTCGCAGGTTTTTGACTCATAAAAAATCAATTTTGGGAGCTGAACATCTGGTACAACCTCAATTTTCCACTCCTTGGTCAAAATCGACTTCATATTCGGTCTTATCGTCCCCAAAAACATGGAAAACGATACCTCAAAAGTTCATTTTACTACTATGTTACTAAAACACAAAAAGTGGGTACCTACCTATTTTTATATTTTTATATAACTCATAAACGAATTTTTTGAACTTTTGTTCTGATTAACGACTTATTATTATTTCTTATATAAATACTTATTGTTCTCTGTTATGTTTACCTATTTATCATTTCTATTGTATATATTTAATATTGACGATTGCTATACCCTATACCCTAGGCATAGGGTGTTGGACATAATTAAAAAAATTAGATTTGTGGATCTTGGCACACGTATAGAACTATGTGATATAAGTCACTGAAATAACTTCATCAAAAAGATGAGCCAAGAATGACTACTTGTCCAGAGATTTCGGTGATTATTTGGACGTGATAAATGATCAAAATTCACAGGAAATGACGCGCAATGAAAGATAGAATGACAGACCGATGTTAAGGAGAAGGAAGGAGCGCTTGACAGGGAAACTGGGCTCATCAATTTTTCTACCTTCCAACTTCCCTACTGCAATGCTTTCGTAGGCTTATGAACCACACTAGTGCATCACAGAATGGGTTGAGTGCGCCGCTAATGGTCCCTCATCAGATAAGGAGCAGGCTGCCTATGAGATAAACTCTGCAAACAGGGAAGTAATCTACCAGTATCCCACGTATCCAGTGGTAACGATCCGTATGTCTCCTCTGTGACACTTGAATTTAGGCGACCACTGCCTCAGCTTCACTGAACGCCACAGCGCACAGTGGGTTTTGGAAAAGAGTAAAAAAATGTGATCGATTTTCCTTGGGAAAAAAGCATAAACCCACCACTAGATAGTTCCTGAGGCTGATTTGAAAGGTTTCCAGTCTGAACGAGCCCTATGCGTTCAACTGCGAAGCAAAGATCAGAGCTATTGTAAACGAAACCTTCCAGACTCAACATCGGTAATGAACAGAGACCTTCAAAATGTGGCACTTTTTTTACGAAATGTGGCACCACAAAATGTGGCAATGTGGCACTTAGTTTGGCCGAATGTGGCATTATTTCATTACTAATGAATTACTTATTCATCACCCGCGAAGGATTTAGAATAATCCTCTCCATCATGCCTCGTCAGCAAAGGTAAGTGAGGTATTGCGACTATTTACGCTCCACCCAAAAGTCAGTACCATTGCAGCATAGTAATCTAACAAAAGCTCTAAATTTAATTTCACTGGTAAACTTTGAAAGAGAATTTCTCAAAAATATTAAAAATTTAGTTTTTCAAATTTTGACACTTTACACTTTAACTTCGTCAACACGATCGTGAATCAAACGGTATAAATCCGGCCCAGATAATCATCACTAGGGAGCACCTGATTATAATCAAGGATGGCTGTATGAAGTCGAGTTGGTTGTTCTGCGATATAATTTCATTTGATAAGTGATGGACCATTGGATTTTGTTGGTAGGAACTTCTGAAACTTGAACAAACGTTGAAGTATTATTGATGGATAAATTTATTACACAGTGGTAAATTATTACACAACGGCAAATTATTTCATAACGGTAAATTATTTATACACTTTAACGTTCAACTATGCCCTGTCGCAATAGAGCTGGAATTTTCTGCGACTAGCCACGATTTTTTTTTAAATATGGATTTCAATTTTTTCAGGTCAAATTTTGAGGAATTGAGAGTTTTTCGAAAAATGGACATTGAGGGCCAGCGCCGAATGTAAAAAGGGACATTTGTGATCCACTCAGCAGTTTGACCATCGCTATTGATTATTTTATTTTAGAGAAATTAAAGAAAAATTTTATTTTAGTTTTTTCAATTTTTAGTTTAGTCAAGGCGATGGTCGAACTGGGGTAAGGTTGAATCCTGTTTCTTAAACTGGCCCTTTGAAAGGTACCTAGTTTTAGAGTGGAAATTTTACGAGAACATTGTTTATGTTATAGGTAGGTACCTACTCACCTTAAATCTCCCAGCAAAGAAAATGCAACAACATGAAGGAGGCGTAGGTACTTGTGCCACAAGTGGTCCTCAAACTGGTGGTGATGCACCCTTCCCTGATGGACGTCATGTCCAAAATAACGGTTGATCATTTCAATCGACCATTATTGAGAAGATATCGGTATAAAAAGTACCTAAAAGGAAAGCGAAGAGAAGATTAAGGACGAATCCTATTAAATAAATGCGAGAATCCCTGGTCGTTTTGCGTGAAGAGAGAGGAAGGTAATTACCCGAAAAGCGGGCGATATCGAAAGGTATCGACGCCCCGCTGGGAGACGTTCGGCCCTATTCACCCTAATCCTCAGGCCGCTTTTTTTTCTTGTTAAAAAGGAGAGAAGAGGGGGAAAATAAAAAAATAAAGAGAAAAATGTGAGTAAATGGTTCTGGCGATAATAGGGTAGGCTGTTTGGTAATCTGCGAGGAAGCTCCTTTTTTTCGGAGATCCCATCACATTATCCTCCGCTCCTTCTGAGGCCCCTGAAAAACGCTAAAGGGTTGAAGAGATATGGGGGAATTGAGCCTCTTCAAGTTCTAGCCCTTTCTGATTTTCACATCAGTATTCCTCAGTGCTTCTTGCCGTGAAAATGAAGCCAGTTCTAGTTCTTGTAGTGGAAGTGCGTGATTTCGCTACCAAGTCAACCGAGATGGTGATCACGGTCACATTTTGGTTTGATCAGATGGATCGATCTGATTACAATATTATCAGAACAGCTCCCAGCGTGAAAAACGCTGCAAATTATTACACAACGGTTTATTATTTACCTATATAGATGCTCCTTCTGCGTAGATCACTGTTTTCTGTGGTCAGCACCCTCGAGCTCCCCCAGGAAAGCCCTAAATCGAGTACTGGAGCCGGCCCGGGAAAGTTTCATGCGCGGGATTCAATAATTCAATAATTCATCATTCATCATTTTTTGTAGTAATTCATGAAGCATAAGGTAAATAATAAACCATTGTGTAATAATTTACGTGTATAGATACCCCTTCTGCGTAGATAGTATAATAAAAAGGTTGTGTAATAATTTACCGTTGTGTAGTAATTTACCGTTGCGTAGTAATTTAGACAATAATAAACCGTTTTGTAATAATTTACAAGTAATAACCGTTGTGTAATAATTTACCTGTACAGGTGCCCTAAATCGAGTACTGAGACAGCCCGGGAATTACATTTTATAATATTGTTGTTATTCATGAAACATAACGTTTATTCAAGTTACAAAAGTACCATCAACAAAATCCAAAAGAGCCATAATTTTTCAAATGAAATAATATCACAGAACAACCAACTCGACTTCATACTCCGTGAATATAATCAGGTGATCCCTAGCAATGATTATCTCGGGCCAATTCCCAATTGCTGCGCGTCCCTAGCAATGGTATCTGGGCTGAATGTATACATTAATTTCATTCACCCTCCTGCTGAAGAAGCCTGTCGTTGCAATATTCTGGGCCTTACTGTGAACGAACGGCTGGACTTACAATGCTCCGGGTGGTCTCAAAAAACTTCCAAGTTCGAGAACTATTTAAACATGTAAAAAACTTCGAGATAACGGCGTGCTGGAAAGCTGTTTAAAAATGTGACCTTCATGAAACGGTTGGTGATTAGAGTATAGCTGAATGATAGGGACAGTGAAATGAGTTTGGCCGGCGTGTGGAAGAAAATCGCCTCAACTCCATTGTTTACGAAAACTAGAAATGGTGGGGGGGGGGGGGGGGGTCCGGCCGAAAACTTCGGAAAATCGGTCGATGCTTAGGAAAAACGCCTCATTGATACGCTGTGAAGGTGAACGACTCACACCATCATTGTAATTATTCGTACATAATGTGAGGGAAAAACGCCTCACCTCGCCCAAAATTGATTGACTGAGGCGTTTTACCTTCACAACGTCGGCCAATAGATTTACGGTTGAGGCATTTAATCGAAATTCTTGAGGTGTTTGCCATCCACATGTTTACACAGCTGATCGAGCGTGAGGCGATTTTGGTTTATTATTTTCAATAATGAACCATTGGAATCGAGCATGAAAAAAAAAATTCCATCCCCCCCTCAAAATTTGATGGTTGACGTTTCAAGGTATGTAGAATCCGAAAATGCAATAAAAAAAGTCTGTCTGTCCACCGTACACCGCACGGCGTATTGGCCACTTTTCTTAGTTACGAGTAGGTACCATGAAACAAAATTGATGAAATTCGGGTTATAGGTTCCGTTCGGGGACTAATTGGTCCTCGAAGCTCGGCGTTACTGTCAGTCATCTCTAAGGGGTTCAAAATTGGGGTTGACATTTTCAGAACGCCGTATCTCGAAAACTTTCGATAGAAGGATATGGTTTTTTACGTTATTAAATTTGTCTTGAGCTAAATAATTTTTTGAGACCAACCGGAGCATTGTACGTCCAGCCGTTTGTGTGCACCATAGGTTCGTCAAAAAGATCGTGAATCAAACGGTATAAATCCGGCCCGGATATCATCGCTAGGGAGCACCTGATTATAATCAAGGATGGCTGTATGAAGTCGAGTTGGTTGTTGTGCGATATTATTGCATTTGATAAGTGATGGACTATTGGATTGTGTTGGAGGTAGGTACTTGTGAAACTTGAACAAACGTTGAAGTATTATTGATGGGTAAATTATTACACAATGGTAAATTATTACACAACGGCAAATTAATACACCACGGCAAATTATTACACAACGGTAAATTATTACATAACCGTAAATTATTACAAAACGGTTCATCTACCAAGAAGGGGCTGGATATTGTTGATCGTACTTTTGCAACTTGAACAACCGTTGAAGTATTATTGATGGCCAAGTTATTACACAACGGTTCATTATACTTGACCACGAGGGTAGGTATTGACCACAGAAAACAGTGATCTACGCAGAAGGGGCATCTATTTCACTCCACATCTATAGTTTTCCTTCAGAACTTCATTATTTGCGTTTCCATTTGGCGTTTTAGTTACTGTTTGTCATCGATAGAATTATTTTAGCAACATTTGACTCGTGATTCAGGTAGGTACCTCGTAACGAGTACGGGGTTAGGTACTAATCTACGGAGGATCTGCGATCCACATAATATGTATAGAGTAGTGCATATCTGCGTATTATATTATATAGACGGGTTATCTATACAAAGAGCTGTGATCTGTAACAGGAGGGTATTCTGTACAAAATAATAAACCGTTGTGGAGGGATTTGCAGCGCTTTGCACAACAAATTAGATTTATGGGACATGAAAACCATCTGCTTTTGCTATAGAATTTCTAGATGTTGGGGCGTTTCTCCTTTAAAAAAAACTCCTTAGCGACAGTGATTTGTGTAAGGGAAACTCCTCACCGGCGATTTGAGGCATTTCAACTTCAAAAATATTCCAAAAAGTTATTGTGAAATTTAAAAAAACGCCTCAAGTACGATTAATTGATATAAAAATAGATTTTTCGCGATTTTGTTTCAAGCAGTTAGAAAGTACAGCAGGGAACCTACACCGGGGTTCTATGAAAACATGAGGGTAAATTTCTGGAACGTTTTCAGTTTGAAGTTGTTGAGGCACTCTTTCTTCACAAGGCAGCGTTGGAATGGACATTGCGGCATTGTAAGAACGAGCGAATCAAGAATGCTCACATCCTTTCCAATTCTCTTTCGTGAGTCACCAATGTAATATTCAGGGTGTGTGTCTTTTTGTGTAGGCACGAACTAAATTTCGGTACGGCAGCACCGCCTCGAGGCAGAGCCTGAAAAATTGCTTTTGAAAAAAATAAATAAAAGGGTGGAAAAACCCCCAAGAAAATGAACCTTGAGACGGCTGTATCTCGGACGTCAGAATAATAAAAGAAGGCCTCTCCTCCAACCATATTTTCGACGGCAGTTTTTGATAGAAAAGACCTTTTTCTTCCTAACTTCCTTTTTTCGCTTCCCGCCGTCGTTCTTTTACAAAAGTTAGATTGATTCCGCCACGTATGTAAGGGAGCGGGCCCCGTTCGGTTCCCTGTGCCTTGAAAAGGTCTCTCGATCACTGAGAGCGTCCGAGATAAGCTCGGTAAATCATAGGCAGTTGACACTAACTCGGTGAGATAACCAACTTTTTTTTTCCTTCCTTCTTTATTCCCTTTTAGTTCGAGCAACCACTTTTCTCCGACGGCTTCAGCGAGGACTTTGTAAAAATAAGGGTGAGGGAGTGGGAGAAATATGGGAGACAAATCCCTGAGTCAACACAGGGACAGTCGGTTGTAATATTGAGCGTCTTTCAGAATAATTTATGGCGGGAATGAAGGTTCTCTGTTTGGAGTTTCCCAACATCTGACTGAAATCTTCAGCATTACTGTACCTACTTGGCTTGTTCTGTGGCTTGTTGGAGTGGGTGCGCGTCAGCCTTCTGTCACTGCGGTCGGGATTGGGATGGTGACTGTGGTTCGTCGGTTCAAATCCCAACAATCCTTGTCATAACCCAGTGCAGTGAACCCCCCCCCCCCCCCCCCCCCCCACCTCGAAATTGAGTGAATTGATTGGCAAATGCTAGTACTCCTGAAAGGACAGCCCATCACGCCTGCAACGCCTGCAAGGCACTTGGGCGTAAAGCTCAGCCTAGAAGGCTACTTACTTTTAATTTACTATTTGAATAGGTACCAAAATGAAGGGGAAAAATATATTTTAACTGAAACAACTTCTCACAGTAGGCACATCGTAGAAATTGTAGGCAACATTCAAATGAGGGACGCACAAAGTAGCGTTATACCTAATGATGTCTTGAAATAAATAAATAAATAAATAAAATCTTATTTCCGTTTATGGATTTGAACAGAGGTGTGGAGGGGCAAGTTCTGTCTGTGCAAGCATAAAACTTGTAAAATTATCAATCCTCACCCAAACGTCCACCTTCAATAAGATCTGATGATGAATCGATCTTGAATAAATAATCGTGGTCCAGAGATGGGACTTTTGAGTACAAATCGTCCAACGATACGTGCCGCCGCTGGCGCCATTTGGTGATCTAGAAGCCTCGTTGGAGCCACCGTTTCAACGAAGCCAAGCCAGAAAATATTTGTCCATAGAGATCCTACGGATTACTATGGATTTATCTGTATTTCTGGGAGTCTAGAGAGTTTTTCTTTGAAACTACCTCTGTTTACCGTAGTTTGATCTTGAATGTACCAATTTCTTCAAGCGCCTTCTTCGGGTTCTAAGTTAGCGCCATCTTTATGGGGGATCTAACAACGAGAGGCGGAAGTGGCGGAACGTGTACAACGTTGAATGGATGAGCAAAAAAAGGGGTGGGGGGGGGGGAATCTCTCAATTGTACTCATTCGTAGCTCATCAAAAGGTGTGGCTTTCTGCATGGATTCAGAACTTCGAGAGAAGTACAGTGTCCACGACCAAAAACTGACGCGCGGCGGCTGTCGTCCCTCGCTTTTCCCCATAAACTGGTATAAGCCAGAGGCAAGAAGGAAGTCAATTTAATATGTAGGAGTAGGTATCCATAAATTACGTGACTGATCAATTATCTCAATATAATAAAATAGACTTTTTCTGTAAAAACCAATAAAATATTACATTTTCTTTTCTTGTTCATTTATGGAAGAACATAATAATATCAATGTAATTTACTACTTCCATGGTCAACCCAGCGCCCTCATTTTAAGTTTCACGTATTAAAGTCTTCGGCGTAGGTTTAGTTTGACTGTAAGGTTTCGGAATGTTTCAATCATTCCGTGGTTTGCTGAAAATCGTGAAAGGAAATGCTTCAACACGAGCTTAGCGAGACCACTCTGCCGGGTCTGCTTTCAAATGAGAGGCGTAGGGGACTGTGAATCCCCTCCTCCCCATCGCCATTCGCCGCTACAACAGTCCCCGAGTTGACAAAGATCGGAAGTTTATCTCATTAGAGTCGTAACAATTAGCAGCCGAGTCGTCTACCCTTCTCGCTCTCTCCGCCATCAGCCGCTGCCTTTAAATGAAACTAATTATTGTGAGCAGCGCCGGAGATGAGTTCGCATTTACAGACAATCCTCGGCTCCTCCGGCTGATCTACTTTGATACGGCTCGGAGGCTTTCTCTTGGTTTTTCATTCTTTCGGTTTTCATTCTCCTGCTCAAAATGCCGATACGTCCCATAGTGGTCTGAATTACGAATCTAGCTGATCAAAAATCGTAGAACTATTTAGGTTGATACCCCAACTTACAATCTATACGTTTTCTTATAGATTTTTATATGACGAACACATTTGAGCTAGATTATTTCTTTGAAAAGATAAGTAGGTTATTCCATAAAAAGAGGAGTTTATAGAACTCCGTTGCTAAAAAATTATTTTATTAATTTGAACAGTAGGTAAACTTTGAATGAAAGAAGAATTTTGAAATGGTGGATAGGAATTATTATAATAGAAAACACTTCTAAATAAAAATAAAAACACTCCATGGTAAATTGCTATTAGAAAAAAAACTTTAGAAAGTTAGCGCAATTTTTAACGTTTGTTGCTCTTGAAGGTGAAGCCAGCATCTCAACCATTAAGTACCTATGCTGCGTCTTTTTTTCAATATGCCGCAGCTTCCTATTTAAGGCACAGCGCAGATTCTCCAATAAAAAGGTTTCAAAAACATTCCTAATTTTTCGCCGTTTTGTTACTTCGCTGCAGGTGCTGAACTTTTTGGACGGCCTCCTCCGTAACCAATTATTGGTACCAGGTCTTGAATTACTCGGACTAAAAAATTTAAGGGTATCTTGTAACCAAGTATCATAAATGGAAACGCTTTGAATTTCTGTACCATTTCGCCCAGAAGCGTTTAAAAACGTTCAAAAAGTTGCTGATTTCAGAAATAATTTCTGCTTTTTTTTCTCCTCTGGGTAGCTTTGAATACTGTATTTGCTTGAAATTTACGCAAAAATATTTTAACTGCCTTTTCCATAGCCAAAATTTCTAGCCTTCAACACGTAAAATAACTCCAAGCGGGTAATGACGACTTCAGACCCTGACAACAAAAAATTAAATAATTCCCAGAAACGCAAGTAGCCGGAGTTGATTGTTTTTTTTTTTTGGTTTTTTTCCAAAGCATAGCAGTTATGTAACATGTAGGTATTTAAAAAATGAGCTGGTTCTGATTAGTTCCCTAGAGTTTGGAGCATTTGAAAGATGATGTTCACTCATTTTTTCTTCTTTTTTTTTAAGTCAACATTCAAATCACTAAAAATTTATTTTTTCTAAGAAAACCTTTTAAAAGCGTTTTTCTTACCGAATTAGAGGAGTACATTCTAAAAAAATGGCAAAACAAATTTTATGACGACTGCGTATACACTCGCAGGAAGCTCTGAAATAACTTTTTCGGAAGTGGTCCTCATTAGCTATCTGTTTAAGGCTCGCTCACGCACTTTGTATGCTTTTCCCTCGCCTTTGTCCCTTTGTTCTGCTCTCAGGAACATGTTCCGACTTGTTCATAATTTTTTCCATCCTGATTTAAGGGGATACATTTTTCGTTTTTGATCAGCTAGATTCGTAATTCGGACCACCGTGCGTAGTCTGGCAGCGTGATGTGAAATTAGCATCTAATCAGAAAGACCACGGATACTCACAGGCGGATCACTGAATACTGGAAAGGAAACATACCCGGAAACCTCATACGGATTTCAAAAGGTGTGGCTTCCTCCATGGATACTGAAATACAAGATAAGTATAGGGGAAAGTGACCTAATATGAGATACTTTTTTTTGGAAGAGGCTAAAGGCCACTCAAATGCAATTCAGAAATTTGATTTTTTAATAATTTCGTTCATTAACATCCCCTATTCAAAAATATGTATTCAAATTTCCATTACCTGTCATTGAAAAGCTCGAATATATCTAGTTACCGAAAATTCAGTGTTTACCTGTTCGGACAATATGTTGCCCAATATGAGATACTAAGCGTTCTCAATTATTTATGAGACTGTCTCATATTAGGTCAACCTTCATCAACATCGCAAAAATAAGACATTTGAAGCAAAAATTTCATAACGAACATTTTCCCCTAGTTGAATTGTAAAAAACACTAACCTGACGGCCTGTAGGTCCCTGAGAAGATGGAGAAAAAACCTTTCAGTTAGAAGGTGGCGGCCATATTGGTAACTGACATGCCCACGACGGATGAGGTTAGCTTGTTCCCATCTCCCTCAATCAAGGCCAACTCTAGGAGTTAGTTCATAACAAATCCGGTCGGAAGCAGCTCCACATAAACGCAATACAGGACTATCTCATATTAGGAATGTATCTCATATTAGGTCCCCGAGAGGCCCGCAGGAAATTTCGAATTTTGTTGTGCACACCTGTTTCACTTGGAACTACAAACATGTCCTCTACGTATTATTCACCACGGTCTCTCCCAAGGCCGAGGTGTAAAGAGTGCCTTAGGATTATTGCTGCTATTTGAATCAATAACCATTTAATTTTAGCAGTGTGGCTGACTTGCTAGGCCTGGGGGTACCACTTGTCGCTGCATCATGCTTTGATTTTTTTCCCAACAAACCATGGACGTGTGTTTTATGTGCTGTGTCCTGATTTCAACAACGTCTGCTCTGTTATCTACTATAATTAATAGCAATCATTATGGTTTATTATTTTAAATAACGAACCTTTGCAATCGAGCATGGAAAAAAAAACATTTTTCAACCCCTCAAAAATCGATCGTTTGCATTAATTTCAAGGTACGTAGAATCCGAAAATGGAATGAGACATTGTCTGTCTGTCCGCCACAATACGCACTTTTCTTAGTTATAATTAACAAAAATTAATGAAATTTGGTTTGTACGTCCTATTTGGGGTCTAGTTGGTACCGTCAGTCATCTCTAAGGGGGTCGATAACTTTTAATCGAAGGGTATGGTTTGTATGACGCTAGAAAGCCTCTACTTTGGTAGCATTTTTGTCACAGGTATGGTTTGTATGACGCTAGAAAGCCTCTACTTTGGTAGCATTTTTGTCACAGCTGTGTGTGCGTGCATGGGTAGATAGGTCCACCACAAAAACCTGTAAAGGGATTGAAGCTGAACATCGTAAGCACACGAGTAGATCAGCGCGCAGAGATGTAAATGGACGGGAATAGAGGAACCCATAGGTACTGCGATCAAAAATATTGAGGGTGGACAACGGGATCCGAAATTCAGTCCATATAATGTTGTTGTCCAAGACCTGGCTGTCTAATGCCAAGGTTATTGGCGATTTCACTTTTAAAAGCCCGTTTTGGTAAAGGGTTCCAAGATATTTTCGCCAAAATTCTGTTAGCGGTACCTGTAAACTAATTATTATGTAAACGATCCCTAAAACCTGGAAAAGAGTTGTTTGGCAAATTTTGTGGAGAACTTGTTTTGTGTGGGTTTTGCTTTTTACCTCCATGTTTCCATTGGAGTTCCTCCGTCGTAAGTGTATTAAATTTCGATGTCATCATGGTCACCGAGTCACGTCATTGCGTCACATCGCATCGGGTGTTTTCCTATTTCAGCTTCAACCTCCATAACTTGGAGTCTCCCGTGGAAAAAAGGTAAAATAGAGGAGGTTTCTCTCGAACAGATCCCCAGAGGACTGTGGAGAAGTCTGGTAAAGCACTGGGGAGAGAGTGCAGAGGTGGCGGAGAGCGGGGCGGCAGTTTGCATATCTTTAGCCCTCGCAGCGGCATACTCCTATTACATTTTTCATTTCCACGTCGGCGTGCCGACCGTATGTTATGCCGTTCCGAGTATACGAGAGCGTCGGGAGTCCAACAGCCTTTTTCCGAATGGCCTTCCAGCTTGGGGAGACACAGTGTCAAGATGTTCGCTGTTTTCCCAGTCCACTTCTACCATTCGTATCACCACCGCCAGACGGCCAGACCTCAGGATGTACGACTTCTGTCTCGACGGCAGGAAATTCCCCGGAGTTTCAATGACATTCCGTTAAAAAGTGAGCTACGAGTAATATCATTCTTTTCAACACAGAATGTCCATAAAAAAAGAACAAAAATTATATCAAGAACAAAATTCTTGATATAATTGATATTATGTGAAAGGTATTGTGGATTTAAAAAGACCCAATTCGAATACTTTCATCCAGGAACATGTGATGCCAAAATCTGATCTGACATAAGTAGTTAGCGGCAGTTTAACCTCGAAACCACTCCAAAACAGTGGCGAAACGATGAAGCTACGCTTGAATCGTCTCTTCGCCATGGTGCAAAAGGTTGGACACTATGGCGTGGAGAGGTCACTCTCATACTCATAGCTTATGGTTGTAAGAATTATTATCAATCACATTTTTCAGTTTTCTGCTCTGTGAATGTTCGATAACATATCCTCAAAAAGAGCATAATAATGATATAATAGGTGTTATTTTTTATTAACCAATAATAGTGGATACGATCTCTAAAACCGTCAATTCAGAGTACGGTACCTTGGAAGTGCAACGCAGCAGCAGGATGCAATGATTGAGCTGCTTGACGGTGGGAATTGGTTGGCGCTCGCTGGATTTGGATCCCAGGCATTGAAGTATCGAGCGGAGCAGCTGTGGCTTAATTCAAATATTGATTCTCCTACACTGCCCCTCTACACAAAAAATTTATTTAGAAACTTAAAAAAAAATAAAAAGCTACCTATTAAAAAAACTATTAACCTGTAATTTACCTACTTAGCTGGACAATGCAAATTCATTGTAACAAGCGTATGTATCATTTTGGCTCGTTTCCCCTCCCGACAGACGGACGAAAGTCCAAAGACGTATCACATTACGCGTTGAATTTATACAATAATTATTTAAAATTGAAATTTAATAATTATTTTTGTAACAGCATGTATGAATGAAAAAAAGTGTTTTTCTTTCTTCTTTTTTCTTATTTTAATATGGATAATATTGAAATTGAATGGAATTGAAGAATTTTGTTGGTAAATACTACCGCAATTATGAAAAACAAATCATCTCCCGAAAAAATGTTCCAGCTAAGAGCATCAAAGTTCCTTGGTGAAAAACAGATCTTATGTCCCTCCAGTTTATAACAAAAAGTTCATTCTTTCGGATATCGATTAATCGATTCTCACTGCATCACAGGAAAAGTTAAATAAATATAGCATCATGAGGGGCGTTTTGATGTGTATCCGAACTTTTATACCTACTTTTATACCACAAAGCATAATTTTCAAGTTAAATACGCTTGTAGCCTACTACATTAAATAAATTTAACAATAAAATTGCCGTATCAAAAGAAAAAACAAACCGCCCACGTTAAAGTTTGCAGCCAAAATTCTCCAATAAACAAAATTATTGAAAAAAAAAAATTATACCGCTTTGACCTGCAATTTTTTTGAGCGATTCTTCAATCTATGAGATAAAAATGTTGGAGAAAGTACCTCAACCTTGCCTAATCGATCCTTGAAATCAGCTTTTACATTAATGAACTATAATATCATTAAAAATGAGTAGGTATGTAGTACCTAGTCTACGTAGTTACGCAGTTCCATCAACTACAATCAGTGGTTTCCTGCATCACTATCACTTTCTACTTTCCTTACTCGAAGGGATATATTGTAGTCGGCCTTGAAAAACAATTCTGGAACTCTGACAGGGTGTGAGAGTACAGTCCGGAACCGTTCCAGACCCACTGTCTTTCCCCCTCCGTTCGTGTTTTTGGAGAAAAGAAAACCAAACTAATAAAACAGAACAAAAAGAAAAAGAAAATTATAAGTCTCTGGTGATGAAATAAGGTGATTGATAGTGTTGGAAATGAAATGTGGAAGAAGGGTGAAAAAAATCATCGCAGCGGGTTGGATTCGAACACGGAAAGCGTGCATGAAAGGTAAACGCGTTGTCCACTACACCAAGCTGCACTCCTGTAAGGGAAGGGGGGGGGGGGGGGGTGTACGTGATTGGTCTCAACAACCCTGTCTTTCGAAAGAGGGGGTTGCGTCAGGTATTTCCCCAGGACGCAGGTTCCAGACACAACTCCTGTGTGTGAGTCTTGATTCAGTATCCCTACTATATTATAAAAAATCAGTCATGCAGCATGACTTAATGAGCGAATTTTCAAAGAAATATTCGAATTAATGGCTATGGTTTTGAATAAAGGAAAACTTCGGTCTAAAATTTGGTTTTCTATGTATATTCTCTTCGTATTTATTTTAATTTGTACGTTTTGTCCATCCTGATTCTACCGTTTGTTTATTACGTAATTGTACTAAGTGCTTATTTATTTGATCGCTGTGGGTAAATTCAAGGAGTTGTACTAATCGTTTGCCTCCCCCTTTTTTGCTTCGAACTCTCGTCTTCAATTAATACTTCTCACATTTTTCAATCTGACCACTCTAAGGGGGTGGGGGTAAGAGTTTAAAGATTATCCTAGTTTTGGGTAATTTTTGCGCACTTTAAATGCTCTAATTTAAGAACGGATTTAGATATCTAAAATCCGATTTCACTATCGTGTTCAGCGTGCAAAAACCTTTAAAATGAGGGGTCACTTGTTAGAAAATAACATTTTGGGGATTTTTGGGTAATTTTTGCGCACTTTAAATGCTCTAATTTGAGAACGGATCAAGATATCTAAAATCCGATTCCACCATCGTGTTCAGCGTGCAAAAACCTCTAAAATGAGGGGTCACTTGTTGGAAAATAACATTTTGGGGATTTTTGGGTAATTTTTGCGCACTTTAAATGCTCTAATTTGAGAACGGATCAAGATATCTAAAATCCGATTCCACCATCGTGTTCAGCGTGCAAAAACCTTTAAAATGAGGGGTCACTTGTTAGAAAATAACATTTTGGGGATTTTTAGGTAATTTTTGCGCACTTTAAATGCTCTAATTTGAGAACGGATCAAGATATCTAAAATCCGATTCCACCATCGTGTTCAGCGTGCAAAAACCTTTAAAATGAGGGGTCACTTGTTGGAAAATAACATTTTGGGGATTTTTGGGTAATTTTTGCGCACTTTAAATGCGCCAAAACCCTCCTTAGAGTAGGCCAATTTCGCCCATCTTCGAACTTAGCCTTTCGATTGCCAAGATAGATTTTTTGTGCAAATTTGAGCTGTTTATCTCAATTCTATCGAGAGTTATCGTCTGGAGTGACACATATATAAATAAATAAATATATATATAAATATATATATATATACATATAAAAAAGTGTTAAATTTAAAGAATCGTTTTAGAATGGTCTGAAACGGATTTCTATGAAGAAAATTTCCAAAAATTTATATTATTTAAATTTCGAAGCCATTGCAATAGCTTCATTTTCTTTGAAAATTCGCTAAAACGCTGCAAAGTCCTTGTCACATGGGTTTATTATTCTATTGGATTCTAAAGAAACGTTGGCTGTTTATTTGTTGTTTCTTTCATATAAAATAATTGAAATAGCTATTTCTGGTGGTTTCCACCAATTTTGGCCCCTAAAACACAAATTAGGTACACTCCTTTTTTGGTTTATTATTTTCAATAATGAACCATTGGAATCGAGCATGAAAAAAAAAATTCTTACCCCCCCTCAAAATTTGATGGTTTACGTTTCAAGGTATGTAGAATCCAAAACTGCAATAAAAATATTTCTGTCTGTCCGCCGTACGCCGTACGCCGTACGGGCCACTTTTCTTAGTTACCATGAAAAAAAATTGATGAAATTCGGGTTATAGGTTCCGTTCGGCGTCTAGTTGGTCCTCGAAGCTCGACGTTACTGTGAGTCATCTCTAAGGGGTTCAAGATAGGGGTTGCAATTTTCAAAACGCCTATACCATTTTTTTACGTAAATATTTTTACGGTTTTAAATATTTCTTGAACTTGCGAGTTTTTTAAGACCATCCGGAGCATCGTACGTCCAGCCGTTCGTTCACAGTAAGGCCCCGAAGTATGCACCGACAGGCATTTTCGCCTCCAGTGTGAATGAAATTGTATACAATTCAAACCAAATCTCGTAACCAGAGACGCGCCCACAATAGGAATTTGTGAATACGGCCAATCATTGGTAGGGATCACCTGATTATATTGGCGGAGTATGAAGTCGAGTTGGTTGTTCTGTGATATTATTTAATTTGAAAAATGATGGCTCTTTTGGAGTTTGTTGGTAGGTAGTGAAACTTGAACAAACGTTGAAGTATTATTGATGGGTAAATTATTACTACGGTAAATCATTACTCAACGGTTCATTATACCATCTACGTAGAAGGGGCTGGAGTTTGTTGGTAGGTACTTTTGCAACTTTTTTCACTCCTCATCAACAATTTCTTTTCAGAACTTCATTATGTGTGTTTCTTTTTGTTAGGTACTGTTTGTCATCGGCAGAATTATTTTAGCAACATTTAACTCGTGATTTAGGTAGGTACCTAGTAACGAGTACGGGGTTAGGTACTAACATACGGAGGGTCTGCGATCTACATAATATGTATAGAATAGTACATATCATATTATATAGATGGGTTATCTATAATACATAGAGCTGTGATCTGTAACAGAAGGGTATTCTATACAAAAATAATAAACCGTTGTGCAGGGATTTGCAGCGTTTTTTTCTTTTTTTTCAAATTATCTCTGATCATTGATAGTACCATTTAATCGTCTCGATCCACCTGTTGATACTTTTTCTAGTGTTATTCTACAAATTGATGGTGATTTCGGACGGTTTCCCAGGTTTTTGACTTATAAAAAATCAATTTTGGGATCTGAACATCTGATACAACCTGAATTTTCCACTCTTCGGTCAAAATCGACTTCATATTCGGTCTTCTCGTCCCCAAAAACATTAAAAACGATAACTCAAAAGCTCATTTTACTAACATGTTACTAAAACACAAAAAGTACCTATTTTTATACACATTTTCACTCATAACTCCCCTGGGTATATTCCGATCGGGCTGAAAAGTTTCGGGACACAACTAGGGCCCAAATCGAGCATGTGTGCGAAAGAACGAATTTTTTAGACCGAAAATGAAGCCTGTACACGTGATACGGCGGACGGCGGACGGCGTACGGCGTACGGCGGACGGACATTGCATTTTTGGAATCTACGCACCTTGAAACGGAAAAGAAAAAATTTTGAGGGGGTGTTATAAAAATTTTTTGCTGAGCGAATACATAGGTGTATTATTCACAGAATAATAAACCCAAACGGATCTCTGTGAGTCTGTGAGTGAGTCTGTGTGTCTTTCTATGCACGGCCAAACGGCTCGACGGATATCGACCAAATTTGGCACGAATATCCGGTAGGCTCCCAAGTTGTGCAACGTCGCATTTTTAATTCCCTGACCATAGCGGAACTATGGTCGACCATGGTCAACTCCTGAATGGCTTGACGGATATCGACCAAATTTGGCACGAATATCCAGTAGGCTCCCAAGTTGTGCAACGTCGCATTTTTAATTCCCTGACCATAGCGGAACTATGGTCGACCATGGCCAACTCCTGAATGGCTTGACGGATATCGACCAAATTTGGCACGAATATCCAGTAGGCTCCCAAGTTGTGCAACGTCGCATTTTTAATTCCCTGACCATAGCGGAACTATGGTCGACCATGGTCAACTTCGTTAATTGAAATGGTAACCCCTATTTTTTATCGCGTATTCGTAATCTACGTGAAATTCTATCTACGATCGACCCTTCGGACTACCCCCGCGGTCGACCATAGCGCATCCATGGGCCCCTCCATGGTCGAATCCCGAATTGCTCAACGGATATCGACCAAATTTGGCACCAATATCCGGTAGCCTCCTAAGTTGAACGTAGGCGCATTTTTAATTCCCTGATCATAGCGGAAATATGGTCGACCATGGTCAACTCCTGAATGGCTCGACGGATATCGACCAAATTTGGCACGAATATCCAGTAGGCTCCCAAGTTGGGCAACGTCGGAATTTTTCGGTCCCCTACACCATAGCGGAAATATGGTCGACCATGGTCAACTCCTGAATGGCTCGACGGATATCGACCAAATTTGGCACCAATATCCAGTGGGCTCCCAAGTTGTGCAACGTCGGAATTAAGTACGATACTGCGTACAGCGAATCTCGGATAGCGAGCGAAGCGAGCGGTCATGCTAGTGAACTCATAAATATCTATATTATTATGTTTCATACGTACCTATTACCTACCTACGCACATTCTGGAACGAAATACAAAAAAAAAAAGTCTGCCAACTCGAGTAGGCAGTATAGCTTCCTCACTTGAGCCACATGAACGTATAGAATAGTTGGGTAGGCTCGTTTTGACAAGGAACCACTGTGA
Organism: Leptopterna dolabrata; assembly: GCA_954871275.1. Taxonomy (NCBI): domain Eukaryota; kingdom Metazoa; phylum Arthropoda; class Insecta; order Hemiptera; family Miridae; genus Leptopterna; species Leptopterna dolabrata. The sequence continues at coordinate 45,606,756 of OX940980.1, forward strand.
TCCAACCCGCGTGCACCCTCAAAATTTCAGCTCTCTACGGCTACTTTTCGAGTAGTCAGAAGCGTTACAACAAAACTGTCAGCATTTCAGGTTCGCGCATGCCAGTGGCGTAGCCAGGATTGTTGAATGAGGGGGGTTATCGGAAATCTAAAAAATTTCCTGTCATGCAGCATGGCTATAACAGCGAATTTTCAAAGAAATATTCCTGCTATCGTGTAAAAACATGATATAGCGAGAAACCATACCACTTTTCTTAAAATTATATAATTTTTCGTGATTTCAGCCATTTTTACTGATGGTTGACCCTGATAAAATAAAATTTGACCCACTTGTTTTTGAGATAAATAGCTTTATCATCCAAACAGTCCGTACGTCGCGATTAATCATCCCACACAACGTCAGGTGAATTGATATTGATTTTAGGCATTAATCAATTTTTATCCCCAAAAATAAAAATGTGACACCTATTCTGTGTGAAAAACAACTGAAATGGTATTCTTCTGTCTTTACTCACCCTTCCATACCATTCCAGTGATTTTACAACAATTTTTAGCAATTTTAGCCGTTTTCACCGACTTTTGACCCATAAAAACTCCAATTTGACCCCCTTGGAATTTTTGAAAATTGCTCATCTTCGAATTCATCCTTTTGTTTGACAACACAAACGTTTTGGAGAAATTTGTAATTTTTATCATGTACCCAAGGACGGATATAATCTGGAGTGGCATATAAATATATAGGTATACGTAATACATACGTTTTTGTTAAAATCTAGGGGTGAACTGAGGATGCTGTGAAACGGATTTGCCTGTAAAAATATTTCAAAAATTCATGTTCTGAAATCGTTACCCATAGCAATAGCTTCATTTCCTTTGCAAATTCGTTAATAAGGTTTGACATTACAAACAAAGCTGAATTCAAATTAAATTTAACAAAGCACTAAACGTTACAGGTAACGTTAGGTAAGATAAATTGATGAAATAAAGCATTTATTTTCCAAACCAAAATTTTCAGAAAATAAGTTTTTGAAATTATGTTACAGGCAAATCCGTTTCAGAGCATCCTGATGCATCTCTAGATTTTAACAAAAATGTATACGTATATTATATAATATATTTATTTATGTGTCACTCCAGACGATATTTGACCTTGGGTACGTGAGAAAAATTCCAAATTTCGGCAAAATGTTCTTACTGCCAAACAAAAGGATGAGCAATTTTCAAAAATTCGAAGGGAGTCAAATTTGAGTTTTTAGGGGTCAAAACTTGGTAGAAACGGCTAAAATTGATATACATAAAATCACTTAAAGTGGTATGGAAGGATTAGTGACTACAGAAAAATACCATTTCAGTTCTTTTTCACAAAGAATATGGGTCTAATTAGGATTTTTGGGGGTCAACAATTGGTATTAAGGGCTAAAATCAATATTATTCACCTAAAGTGTGGGATGGTGACGGTGAGGGACTATTAGCATTTTTGTCAAAAAGATTGGATCAAATGTTTGGGACAGATCGTTAGTAATCAAATAAACGTAATATTATTTAACTGTTTAATCATGTTTGATTTACCGTTTAATCTGTTATTGTTGTATTTGTTTGTTACTTTTGTGATTGTTATCATTCTTAAGAATTTTAATTTGTGAGAAAGTTTTCGAGTCAATGGGGGGGGGGGGGGGGTATGACCCCACTAACCCCCCCCCCCCCCCCGGCATATGCGCAGACGAAAGTTACAGTTCCATTTCAATGAAACCCATATGGAACTATCAAAGTATTATTCCTGATATATCTTCCAAATCTGAACTCATTTCAACGATATGTAAGGTAGTTATGGGCGTTTCAAGTAGTTCACGTTTGCGCATGCGCAGACGGAACGATTTCCATGATATTGAAACGGGACCATTTGCAGTCCAACCTGCGCGCACCCTCAAAATGTCAGCACACTACAAATATTTTTCGTGCAGTTAGAAGCGTTACAAGGTAATGCTCAACATTTGTTCGCGCATGCGCAGACGAAAGTTACAGTACGATTCTTATGAAATTCATGTGGAACTATCGAAGTGTTATTCCCAATCGACCCTCCGAATTTGAACTCATTTCAACGATACTTAAGGTAGTTATGGGCGTTTCAAGTATTTCACGTTTGCGCATGCGCATACGAAAGTTACAGTACGTTTTTAATGATTTTTGTATGGGACCAACTGTTACCCAACCTGCACCTACCCTCCAAATTTCAGTCGATTTCGACCATTATTTTGCGTAGTTATGGGCGTTACAAGGAATTACCACAGACACACGGAACCAAAATGTTACTCGATGTCTGAAACGCAAAATGGTACCTGGTGGAAATTTTCATTTTGGAGGACGTAAATTTGGTTTTTTTACTCAATCACGAATCCAAGGCTTCCCTACCTTTGGTAGTGAGGAAACAATTCTAGTTTCGGGTTTAGCTTCTATATACTCTAGCCTAGAGCTAGCAGTAAAGTCAACTACCAACCAAACTTGGTACCAGGTGTGTACCAACACTGTTTTCACAACAACAAAATTCGCGTATCTCCCACAAACGTTGAGATGAGGCGTTCTGCTATTTTCCAGGGCAGTGCAATGTTGTACGGTAGATAATTGAAGTCACAATTCAGGAACTGAACTCCTTTCACCACTCGAACCACCATCAGACCAGGGACCGAGTTCAGAGACTTTCATCAGGGAACATGCGAGGCCACATCTGATCTGAAACAGCGGCGGTTTAATCTCCAAACCTCTTCAAAACCGTCGCTGAACGTCATTGCGACTCGAATCTTGACGTCTTCTCTCGCAAAGGGTGGGACGACGTCGTGGTGGAAAGGGAGGGTCGCTCTCTACTACAGCTCTTCAGATATTGGAATTCCTTGAACATTTGAGGCGTATCCCGGTTCCCGAAGCACTTGCCAAGCAATAAAAGCGGCGGATGGTCCCGGGTACAGTGGAATCCTATTTGAGTTTCTCTTGTTGTCGGGAAACGCAGACAAACTCGTGCGGGCGCTGGCGCATAGTCGCGCTCGCACATATATTACGAACCGAATGCCGACTTTGCGGTCCTTTATCTTTGTTCGGAGTTGCTGTCTCACCTCGCTCGTGCGATATGAGGCTCTGGAGCTGCTTGAGATGAATTTCACGTCTCCGCCCATTGATACATAGATTATTTTTATTGAACGCACGGTTCATAAAACTTTCTTTCGGTCTTTAAACATGCCAACGCAGCTGAGCAAACTTTTATGGTTATGATTTATTTGTGTTGGTTTATTATTTTCAATAATGAACCATTGGAATCGAGCATGAAAAAAAAAATCGACCCCCCCCCCCCCCCCTCAAATTTTCATGGTTTACGTTTCAAGATAATATGTAGAATCCGAAAATGCAATAAAATATATATCTGTCTGTCCGCCGTACGCCGTACGCCGTACTGAGCACATATCTTAGCTACCATGAAAAAAATTGATGAAAGTCGGGTTATAGGTTCCGTTCGGGGTCTAGTTTGTTGTTCATCGAAGCTCGGCGTTACTGTCAGTCATCTCTAAGGAGTTAAAAATGGGGGTTGAAAATTTCAGAACGCCGTAGCTCGAAAACTTCCTATGGAAGGGTATGGTTTTTTTACGTTACTAAATTTGTCTTGAGCTAAACGGAGCATTGTACGTCCAGCCGTTCGTGAGCACCAAAAAGGTTCGTCAACACAATCGTGAATCAAACGGTATAAATCCGGCGCGGATATCATCACTAGGGAGCACCTGATTATAATCAAGGATGGCTGTATGAAGTCGAGTTGGTTGTTCTGCGATATGAATTCATTTGATAAGTGGTGGAATATTGGATTTTGTTGCTAGGTACTTCTCAAACTTGAAAAACGTTGAAGTATATAACTTAACTCACCTGCGGCGGAGTAGTGGAAATCCATAGCAAAAAACTACAGGATAAAAACGCTGCAAATCCCTGCACAACGGTTTATTATTTTGTATAGAATACCCTTCCGTTACAGATCACAGCTCTATGTATAGATAATCCGTCTATATAATTTATGATATGTACTACTCTATACATATAATTTAGATCGTAGACCCTCCGTAGGTTAGTACCTAACCCCGTACTCGTTACTAGGTACCTACCTAAATCACGAGTTAAATGTTGCTGAAATAATTCTGCCGATGACAAACACTACCTAACAAAAAGAAACACACATAATGAAGTTCTGAAAAGAAATTGTTGATGAGGAGTGAAAAAAGTTGCGAAAGTACCTACCAACCAACAAACTCCAGCCCCTTCTACGTAGATGGTATAATGAACCGTTGTGTAATAATTTACCGTTGAGTAATGATTTACCGTAGTAATAATTTACCCATCAATAATACTTCAACGTTTGTTCAAGTTTCACTACCTACCAACAAACTCCAAAAGAGCCATCATTTTTCAAATGAAATAATATCACAGAACAACCAACTCGACTTCATACTCCGCCAATATAATCAGGTGATCCCTAGCAATGATTTCATCTCCGCCAAATTTCCTATTGTGGGCGCGTCTCTGGTTACGAGATTTGGTTTGAATTGTATACAATTTCATTCACACTGGAGTCGAAAATGCCTGTCGGTGCAAACTTCGGGGCCTTACTGTGAACGAACGGCTGGACGTACGACGCTCCAGATGGTCTTAAAAAACTCGCAAGTTCAAGAACTATTTAAAACCGTAAAAATATTCACGTAAAAAAATGGTATAGGCGTTTTGAAAATTGCAACCCCTATTTTGAACCCCTTAGAGATGACTCTCAGTAACGTCGAGCTTCGAGGACCAACTAGACAGCGAACGGAACCTATAACCCGAATTTCATCAATTTTCTTTCATGGTAACTAAGAAAAGTGGCCCGTACGGCGTACGGCGTACGGCGTACGGCGGACAGACAGAAATATTTTTATTGCAGTTTTGGATTCTACATACCTTGAAACGTAAACCATCAAATTTTGAGGGGGGGTAAGAATTTTTTTTTCATGCTCGATTCGAATGGTTTATTATTGAAAATAATAAACCAAAATAGAAATAGTCTATTTCCACGTAAATTAACAAACTGTAGACCGGTTTCGGTTGTTACACCATCATCAGTCCACGATAGAACCGGTCTACAGTTTGTTAATTTACGTGGAAATAGACTATTTCTATTTTTTATCCTGTAGTTTATTTTCCTTTAATTTGATGGGTAAATTATTACACAACGGCAAATTATTACACTACAGTAAATTATTACACAACGGTAAATTATTACACAACGGTTCATCTACCTAGAAGGGGCTGGATTTTGTTGATCGGTACTTTTGCAACTTGAACAACCGTTGATGTATTATTGATGGGCAAGTTATTACACAACTGTTCATTATACTTGACCACGAGGGCAGGTACTGACAACAGAAAACAGTGATCTACGCAGAAGGGGCATCTATTTCACTCCACATCAACAATTTTCTTTCATAACTTCATTATTTGCTGTTTTTTTTTGGCCATTTTAGTTAGGTACTGTTTGTCAAACACAGAATTATTTTAGCAACATTTAACTCGTGATTTATGTAGGTACTTGGTAACGAGTATTTCAACAAAAGGGTGAATGAATTCCCCAAATGTTATCACCAGGGTCGCGCTAACAATATTGGGAATTGGCCCGAGATAGAATCATTGCTAGAGATCACCTGATTATATTCACAGAGTATGAAGTCGAGTTGGTTGTTCTGTGATATTATTTCATTTGGAAAATGATGGCTCTTTTGGAGTTTGTTGGTAGGTAGTGAAACTTGAACAAACGTTGAAGTATTATTGATGGGTAAATTATTACACAGTGGTAAATTATTACTCAACGGTAAATTATTATACAACGGTTCATTATACTTGACCAAGAGGGTAGGTATTGACCACAGAAAACAGTGACCTATGCAGAAGGGGCATCTATTTTACTCCACATCAACAATTTTCCTTCAGAACTTCATTATTTGCGTTTCTTTTTGCCATTTTAGGCACTGTTTGTCATCGACAGAATTATTTTAGCAACATTTCATTCGTGATTTAGGTAGGCACCTAGTAACGAGTACGGGGTTAGGTACTAACCTACGGAGGTTCTGTGATATGTGTAGAATAGTACCTAAATTATATATTATATAGACGGGTTATCTATACAGAGAGCTGTGATCTGTAACAGAAGGGTATTCTGTACAAAATAATAAACCGCTGTGCAGGGATTTGCAGCGTTTTTTTTTTTTTCTTCTGAGTGATCTTGACATGTGGAGCACGAAAGCGGCGCTGAATTGGGGAGAAAACACCAATTTTTGACAACTTCTGAAAAACCAAGATTTCACAGGATGTCTTCATTTCTCATGCCACTCACCTGATCAGCTACCATAAAACTGTGAAACCTTTCAAGTCCGAATAATCCTCGAATAATGAGATAGGTACAAAGTTTTAAATACAGTTGTGATCCTTGATCCACTCAGCGAAGTTCCTTCTCGAAAGTTTTCTGTGTGATCGTAATAATCTCAGTTCGAGAAGGTACAAAAGCGGTATCACATTACTAGAGTATTGCAATTTTTATCCTGCAAATATATCATTTTGGAACAAAATCTTCCAGAAATTAGAACATGTGAAAGTTTTTGAATAACACTTCCCAATACCAAGTGACCTTCAAAATTGAAAACAGTTAAAATACTTCAATTCGATACTGAAATTCGAGAGTAGAATGTACTGAGTGATTCATATTATTTGAACAGAACAAGAGAACGCGCGACGGAACGCATGACTTTTCAACACTTAGGAAATGAAAAAAAAAAAACTAGACGCCGAACGGAATCTATAACCCGAATTTCATCAATTTTTTTTCATGGTAACTAAGAAAAGTGGCCCGTACGGCGGACAGACAGAAATATTTTTATTGCAGTTTTGGATTCTACATACCTTGAAACGTAAACCATCAAATTTTGAGGGGGGGTAAGAATTTTTTTTTTTTTTCATGCTCGATTCCAATGGTTCATTATTGAAAATAATAAACCAAAATAAATAAATAAATTAGTATAAAGACGTACTTACAGAGTTAGGAAGTCTTGAGTTATTCGGATAAGCAGGCTCAAAAAAATCAAGCAAGTGAAAAGTTATCAGAAATTATAACCGATCCGTGTTTCGTTTGATTTAATTTAGGTCCCTAGCAAATGACGTCGTTGTATTTTTCTTCTCATCAGATAACCGCCGAGAGTTTCAGGTAATTTATTCAAAGTTTAAACAGATCACGGCTTGCCCGTAAAGCCGCAAGTTTTGATGGGAAACGGCAGTCAATCTCTGGTTTAAGTCAAAGTGACTCAAATATCGTAGCAGCTTTTCCATCTTCGAGATGTTCAGAATGAAGATTCAAGCAGGAATGGGCCCAAACCCAAAGGATATGGAAATGTAAATAGAGATAGGGTTAACGTTTTTCTCTGAAGCGGAGCGTCAAAGGTATCGTGAAGCGGGATTCTAGTGAGAAAATATTTAAGTTGAAGGAGGTTGACGATTTTGAACAGGAGAAGACTCGAAACCGGTGATTGAAATATCGGGAAATTTGAAAGTGGATGTTGCTTCAGCTCGTAAACTTTACCAAAGGAAAACCCCGATGTTTTACGAGTGGGTGGAAAATTGGGAGGAGGATTGGGGATGGAGGCAGATGAAGACCGCATTCGCTTCAACACTAACATACGACTCGAAGGCACTAAATAGAAATTCCTCCATAGTACGGGTTCTGCAACCGACTCGACTCGGCATAGTTGTGGCAGTACAAATTCGGTGGTTTTGAGCCACAAAGTATAGACATATTGGGTTTGAGGGTTTAATAACGGACAATCAAAACCAGGGATACACTTTGTTCGCTATGAGGTGAAAGGAGCTTGTTATCTACCTATTAATTAGGAGCAGGTTTAAGTCTAGTGAGACGCCCTTACAAGTAACCTAATGACAGTGTCGCCTTCGAAATCGACAAAGAAAAACATTTTCTAACTCCCACCCACCGTTAATCCATAAAAAGGAGTCTCCAGTCACGTGATGTCTGAGCAATCAAGGAGACAGTCAGTGTTTTTGGTACCCAGTATAAAACAGTAAGGTAACCAATTCATAACTCCATTATACTTAGTACCAAAACACTAGCCAAGGTGATCACTAAATCACCAAACGATTTGGCTGTTTGGAAGTTTGGCTGTTTAATTTTGAAATCCATATTAACTTTTGGTTTATTATTTTCAATAATGAACCATTGGAATCGAGCATGAAAAAAAAAATTCTTACCCCCCCTCAAAATTTGATGGTTTACGTTTCAAGGTATGTAGAATCCAAAACTGCAATAAAAATATTTCTGTCTGTCCGCCGTACGCCGTACGCCGTACGCCGTACGGGCCACTTTTCTTAGTTACCATGAAAAAAAATTGATGAAATTCGGGTTATAGGTTCCGTTCGGCGTCTAGTTGGTCCTCGAAGCTCGACGTTACTGTGAGTCATCTCTAAGGGGGTCAAAATAGGGGTTGAAATTTTCAAAACGCCTATACCATTTTTTTACGTAAATATTTTTACGGTTTTAAATAGTTCTTGAACTTGCGAGTTTTTTAAGACCATCCGGAGAATCGTACGTCCAGCCGTTCGTTCACAGTAAGGCCCCGAAGTTTGCACCGACAGGCATTTTCGACTCCAGTGTGAATGAAATTGTATACAATTCAAACCAAATCTCGTAACCAGAGACGCGCCCACAATAGGAATTTGTGAATACGGCCAATCATTGGTAGGGATCACCTGATTATATTGGCGGAGTATGAAGTCGAGTTGGTTGTTCTGTGATATTATTTAATTTGAAAAATGATGGCTCTTTTGGAGTTTGTTGGTAGGTAGTGAAACTTGAACAAACGTTGAAGTATTATTGATGGGTAAATTATTACTACGGTAAATCATTACTCAACGGTAAATTATTACACAACGGTAAATTATACCATCTACGTAGAAGGGGCTGGAGTTTGTTGGTAGGTACTTTTGCAACTTTTTTCACTCCTCATCAACAATTTCTTTTCAGAACTTCATTATGTGTGTTTCTTTTTGTTAGGTACTGTTTGTCATCGGCAGAATTATTTTAGCAACATTTAACTCGTGATTTAGGTAGGTACCTAGTAACGAGTACGGGGTTAGGTACTAACCTACGGAGGGTCTGCGATCTACATAATATGTATATAATAGAATAGTACATATCATATTATATAGAAGGGTTATCTATACATAGAGCTGTGATCTGTAACAGGAGGGTATTCTATACAAAATAATAAACCGTTGTGCAGGGATTTGCAGCGTTTTTCATTCTCTCGTCGAGAAAAATTGGCTAAAAACCACAGAATGTGCACAAGAGGTGAAGTTGTCATGGCATATGTAGTGTCTAATGAACACAGCAAACGGCAAAAAATGGGCTTACTTCTCATCCAAAATGCTGAATATACCTATTACTATTAAACGTAGAGTATGTAAATATTATTAGAGCTGAAAACTGGATAATGCATAAAATAAAATGTAAAGCATGAGCTGTTATTTATGGAGGGTTTCTCCCTATTTTTTAGAAAGGAAAAAAATTAATTGTTCAGCATTATGATCAATTTATTTACATGTGATAATTATAGTATCTTTCCGTTATAACAGCACTTAGTTGGGTAGCTTTTATTTTATTTGCTAAACGCAGTTTTTATTTTCTGTTTGCTTATAATAATTCACTAATCATTGTTAAAAAAATAAAATAAAATAAATCTCGGTTCTTGGCGGAATTCCCCACCCACAATAACGAGCTTGTGCTCATAGTGGGGGGGTGATTGTTTTGTGCCATCAATATTGTATTGAACTGATTTGTAACGTGTTTAAAAAAATAAAAACTATGTTTAAAAAATAAAAATAAAACTGATGTTCGTGTAAAACTGGAAAATGGAAAAAGCAGAAGTGCAGTAAGACTATATTGACTACAAACTGGACAAAAATCATCTCACAAGACATACGTACCTTCCGGGGAATCCGTCGTCACTAGGACTAGGCTTTCGGCGGCCGACCAGAAATGCCTATACTTTTAGGTTGATCAATTTTTCTAGTTTCACATGTTTTTAGCGAGTGTGTGCAGAAATTCTTTCGCATTCAGCTATTTAGAGAGAAGTGTCGCAATATTTGAAGAGGAGGCATTACCTAGAAGGCCTTTTCAAGCTGAATTGAAAAACGCATCAGACTGGATGGTTGTTCATTAGAAAAATCATGATTTGTATAATATATGTAACATTAATAATTATTTTAATAAATGTAATTATATCAAATACCTACGTGTTTCATCAAAATTAAAGTTAGACTCCTCTCTCAAAAATAAAGGAGTGTCATGAAAGGTGATTCCCTGTACAAACCTTCCACACTTTCGGTAAGGAGGATACCTCAGAACTGATCGATTCAAAATTTGCAAAGGATGACGGAGCTAGTTGGAGGGGTGGGTGTGACACCAGAGAGTGCAACCGTGTATTTTCTATTTTATTTTATTCTTCCAAATGGGTGTTTGGTTTCGTGCTCCTTGAAACCAGACTCCTCCTTGAAGGGAGCTGGGATTCCGCTGACCCTTTGATTGCAGCTCCTTGTGATCTCAGTGGGGTGGAACCCTGCGACAGAGGGCGTTTTAGGTGACAGACGGCGGTGGAGGGGCGCGTGTAGTGACAGGAAGTGTTGAAATGATCGGTAGAACTTCCCTTCCCAAGCCAGATATGACTGTCGGCATGAGATCTAGATTGTGTCGGAAGGGCCCTTTGGAGTGGCTGGTTATGTGCACCATATGGCGCGGAGGGCTGAGCATTGTGTTAGGGGAATAGAAGTGTTTTTGTGGTGAAGCAGTTATGAACATTTGCGTGACGTCAGTGGCGAAACGAGGTTTTTATCATAATCGAAACCCTCGCTGTCGAAGGTGCCACAGGGGATGGAACAACATGACTTTCGCATTATGAAGATTGAGAAAAGATACTGCCATCTGGAAAATTAGATAAGTAAGGAATTATTATAAATTAATTATGTTGCACAATGAAATATAAACATCGCGTGAAATTGCTGCAGCTTCTACCATCATTCATGAACGGTTAAATTTAATTTGATGGTACCATGTTGTTATGGTACCATAATAATGTAGAAAGTGTGTTGAATCAACAATTTCAGTTTTTTTTTTAAACATGAAGTGATCACAAAGTGGTTAGTCGGTGCATGTACAGAGACGTTATTAATAAATTATTATCCTGCACTGATAGGTCAACGGGAGAACGTAGTAAAAAAAAATGTATATAAATATATTATATCCTCCTCCTCCTTCTTGGATGTAGGAAAAATTAAGCTATTTCATCAGTATGCTTTCCTAAACAAAGAAAAAAAGGCTATCGTGGCAATGTTCAACCACTTCTTTTAATAAATATTCATGAATCTAAACTACTCATCCAACGCCCGCTCTCCTAACAATTACCAAATCAATATTTACACTTATATAATTTCGCATTTTGAACATCAAGGAACAATGTATTATAATCATTCTAGCCTGCATGTTACTATATTATTATTCCTTGTGATTTTCATCAGAAACTAAATCAATGGATAAACAATTCAAGGTAGCTCAAATTTTCAGGACATAATCCAGGAACATCCGCAGGTCGTGGTTTGTGGTTTGATAGGAATTTATGGCCCATCATCTACGTATACTGCTATTGATGTTTACGGTTAGATTTTTGATACTCCAAATACTTCAATAACTATACTTATACTATTTACACAGGTACCATGAAACAATTTGAGCGAAGAATACTGACCATCTTCCTACCGTACTTCAATATTGAGGAAGGAGGATTGCCAACGTACAATGAACAGTCCACATAACTTCTGTTTATATTACTTTACTAGTTTCAAATAAAAGTAGGTTCTATTCTAAGAATTTTGAGACCAACCGCACTCACCTACGATGAATAGTTTTTGGTTTATTATTTTCAATAATGAACCTTTGGAATCGAGCATTTTTCTATGAGCTTTAAAGTTCGGCAGCAAGTGGCGTCATAGCACCCCTCCCGCCTCGGTGGACCCCCTTGCCCAGTGCGACGTCACTTTTTGTCGAAATTTAGGAAGCTCATGGAAAAATAATTATTCGTCGTAGGAGAGTGCGGTTGGTCTCAAAATTCTTAGAATGGAACCTATTTTCCATTTGAAAATATAAACGGAAGTCCTCATTGTGCTGATGCAAAAATATAGAAGAAAAACGGTTATTTCGCAAAATAAAGGGCAATGCCAATGCCATACACTGTTTCTGCCTCTTCATATCATACAAATGAGTTCACTATCCATCTCTAAGGTTTGAAAAAATGTTCAAAATCGTTAATGAGTAGAACGAAGGCACCACGAAATTTTTTGCGATGGCGCCTTATATAAAAAGCTGTCATGAGTTGATGAGTAGCTTGCAACGTGAGATTGGGCTGTGAAAAGCTATTTACTGATAAAGTACATGACTAGTTTTTTTCAAAATGCTTAATATGTTATTCTCTTCATTAGATGATAGTACAATCAATTAGACAATTTCGAATCGAATCTGATCACGCTTGATGGTCAAATATCGCTCTTACATAAGTACACGTTCCTCTACACTCTAACTGTACGTGTTCCAACAGAAACAACTACTTATTATGTCACAAATGTGTTTGTAGTGGTGATAATTAGGTGTTTTCAGTGATAATTTGAATAATTATTAGAGAATTTCCGCAACCGTTTTCCGAAAAACGCAACTCTAAAACGTAACTCTGTTCTAGAGATACACACTCGGATGGTAACTATCCGGCGTACGTCCCGTGAGAAAGTTACGTGTTCACGTAACTCCGGACATATTTTTAAGTGACGTTAACGTAATATTTATATATAATTTTTCTGTCAAGTTAACCTCTTTTTCTCAAACTAGCTCGTAACATAATTATTCAGTAATAGTAGGTAATTATTCCATTTTGACAGTTTTCTATGAGTTTTGAACATTTTCTAGAAGATCAATCGTGCCATTTTCCTGTACAACGGTTCGCACAGCACGGTGAGACCTTGCGTCCTTTGCATGACTGTAAATATCCACAATATTTGCGAAATAAAGGGTCCTTTGTATAATTTTAAATACCCACAATACTCGCGAAATAAGGGCAACTCACTTACCGGCTCATGGCTTTCGGATGGCAGTGCTCAAGATGAATAGGTAAACGAACCAAATGAAGTTCAGGCTTCCAAATATCCTAAAGAGAACCTGCCTAAGGAGAACACAATATAAAGAACGCTAACGGCGGAAAACCTTCCCGCGGCTGGCTCCTCCTGTCTTTCTACAAAATTCGGCGAGACACGATAGCGCAGCCATGGGGATCGAATCTGATTGTCTGCGAAGAAGTTTACTTATCGAGTTACGTCTTACGTAGTAAGGATGAGCAATCTGTTCTTTTGGTTTATTATTCTGTGAATAATACACCTATGTATTCGCTCAGCAAAAAATTTTTATAACACCCCCTCAAAATTTTTTCTTTTCCGTTTCAAGGTGCGTAGATTCCAAAAATGCTATGTCCGTCCGCCGTACGCCGTACGCCGTATCACGTGTACAGGCTTCATTTTCGGTCTAAAAAAGTCGTTCTTTCGCAGACATGCTCCATTTGGGCGCTAGTTGTGTCCCGAAACTTTTCAGCCCGATCGGAATATACCCAGGGGTGTTATGAGTGAAAATGTGTATAAAAATAGGTACTTTTTGCCTTTAAACAACATGTTAGTAACATGAGCTTTTGAGGTATCTTTTTCCATGTTTTTGAGGACGAGAAGACCGAATATGAAGTCGATTTTGACCAAAGACGCGGAAATTGAGCTTTTACCAAAGGTTCAGCTCCCAAAATTGGTTTTTTATGAGTCAAAAACCTGGAAAACTGTCTGAAATCACCATCAGTGTGTACAATAACATTGGAAAAAGTGTAAACAGGTGAATCAAGACCATTAAATGCCACTACCAATGATCAAAGATGATCTTAAAAAAAAAAAGCGTACCTATTTCATGTTTTGGGGGCCAAAATTGGTGGAAATCATCAGAAATAGCTATTTCAATAATTCCACATGAAAGAAACAATACATTTAACAGCCAACAAAAATCTCTAGAACTCCAATACAATAATAAACCCATGTGACAAACACTTTGCAGCGTTTTGAGAAACGGAACGAAACAGTTCGCTTATTGTACGAAACAGTTCGGGAAAGCTGTTTCAAAATAACAGCTTCGGCAACAATAACGCTTCAAGAAATTTAGGCTCGGCCAAAAGACAGAAACGCGAAACTGTTTCTTCATTTTTCCTGCTGCGAAGCTGTCTCTCGCAACAGAAACTGTTTCGTAACACCCGTTTTGGTTTATTATTCTGTGAATAATACACCTATGTATTCGCTCAGCAAAAAATTTTTATAACACCCCCTCAACATTTTTTTTTCCGTTTCAAGGTGCGTAGATTCCAGTAATACAATGTCCGTCCGCCGTCCGCCGTCCGCCGTACGCCGTCCGCCGTCCGCCGTATCACGTGGACAGGCTTCATTTTCGGTCTAAAAAAATCGTTCTTTCGCACACATGCTCCATTTGGGCCCTAGTTGTGTCCCGAAACTTTTCAGCCCGATCGGAATATACCCAGGGGTGTTATGAGTGAAAATGTGTGTAAAAATAGGTACTTTTTGCGTTTTAGCAACATGTTGGTAACATGAGCTTTTAAGGTATCGTTTTTCATGTCTTTGGGGACGAGAAGACCGAATATGAAGTCGATTTTGACCAAAGAGTAGAAAATTGAGGTTCTAGCAGATGTTCAGCTCCCGAAATTGATTTTTTATGAGTCAAAAACCTGGGAAATCGTCTGAAATCACCATCAATTTGTAGAAAAACACTGGAAAAAGTGTCAACAGGTGGATCAAGACGATTAAGTGGTACTATCAATGATCAGAGATAATTTATTTAAAAAAAAAAAATAAAAAAAAGTGTTTTGGGGGCCAAAATTGGTGGAAACCACCAGAAATAGCTATTTCAATTATTTTATATGAAAGAAACAATAAATAAACAGCCAACATCTCTGTAGGTATGTCCAATAGAATAATAAACCCATGTGAAAAAGACTGCAGCGTTTTTTTCTTCTTTTTTCCTACAACGAAACTGTTTCGTCATTTTTCTGCCGTGAAGCTGGGAGCCTATTCACTAAAAGAGATAGTGAAAATAGATTATCTATTTTGGAAATCTCCTGGGAGAGATAGTCTCCCTCGGGAGACAGTCTCTTCCAGTGTCTCCCAGTTCGTACATTTTACAAATAGCTCTCAACCCGTACCTACTTAGACGTGTTCACCCATGCATCGATATATGGATACATTTTTAATGAACAATCGACTTACCTTTAAGAGATGAAAAAAAATATACATAAAAATGACCAATATGGTAGCCAGTGAATGAAGGATGACACACAATCACTATCAAACAAACTAAAAATGAGAAAGGGACTCCCTTTCGAGAATACACCGAATTAGGTGTCTCTCTGAAAGAGATCGAAAATGCCAAGATGGCCACCAACTCTCTCTTTTAGAAGTTACTGAATAACCCTGTCATGGATACTATGAAAATCTCTTCTGCCATCAAAAGAGAGAGCCGGACCGAAAAGAGATGTCTCTTTGGCTTAGTGAATAGGCCATGTCTCCAATGATAACGGTTTCGAAACACCGTTTTTTTCTTTTTTCCTACAACAGAATTTTTGTTTTTTTGTTTATTATTTACAATAATGAACGTTTTGAATAGACCATGATAACTAGCCTATTGTATTAGTGGCAATCTTGGGACCCGATCGAATGAAGACCGTAACACTTCGTTTCGTCTGTGGTCGTTCTTTTGAAACGGTTGTTTCAAGGTTTGAGAAACAGTTTCTTCGAAACAGTTTCACGTTCTTTCCCATCCCTATTACGTAGTACGTAGCATTGATTTACGTGGTGCTGGACAGCGCAAGTCTTGAAAACTCCCGATCGTCAATTTTCGGTTGCGACAGCTCTCTATTATTATAGCTTCGATATTAATTGTGTCTTTTTAAACGTCACTGTAACGTGAGATTATTGAGTTTGGGCTAGAATGACGTGAAACAAGTTATTAGCTCGCGTTTTCCGTGGAAAGGGGTAACATGACATCTTCACTAGGCGAACGCCCATTATGATAATGTTGTTCGAACAGGAAACGGAAGGGTGACCTGAGTGGTTGGGGGTGTTCATAATGGGGAGGCTTTCCCCAACGGGACCTAACTAATAATCTTCACATTAGCACACGTTCTCTCCCAAATTAGATTTGTGTAATCAACTCGAATAGGGGAAGGGCCAGGGTTTGGAATAAGCTTGCCAGAATATTATACTAGACCCCCTGCAGCGGCTAGCAGGTTCGGTCATACGGCTTTATCCCGAGTTCGAGTTTATGCTAAGTTCTACTCCTGAGGAGGCAGATCAACGGGTGCAAATGAACCTCTGCTATCAGAAACGTTGATCAAACTAGGGGTACCCACCAACGAGAGTACGTGAGGTAGATATACTGTGGCACGTAATATACGACGTAAATTATATGCTCGTATGTATAATGATTGAATCTCCCGTATCCTCGATAAAGTTAAACTACCTACTACGTAACCGAGATAGAATAGCACATTGCGCAATGGGGCAAGTTGGTACATGTATTCGTTCATGAGTCACAGAAGTTTCAATTCCTATTCCGTCCTTAATAGGGATAAGCAAAGCTCACTTTAGGTTTAGGTTGAAATGACGTAGAATGGCATTAGGTTGGGCGATCCAATCTTGAGAACGACTTAACCCTTTCACTACCGCGTAGAGATACGAATTTTTCCCCGCCGATTTTTGGGTTGTAATCGATTTAGGAGTGCTTCAGTATGACACACATCAAATTTGAACTCATTCCGATCATTAGGACGAATTTTAGAGGGCCGGGACAGAATTGTCCCAGTTGTAGGGCACGGCACCAAATGTTGTCCCACTGGTAGTAGAGATATGTCCCAGGACCTGTCCCTTTGGTTCGGGAGTGCTATCCAATGTCCCATTAGTATTTTCAAGAATGTCCCGGACCAGTCCCTTTGGCAATACAAGTGAATAAAACAGTAATATTCGTTCGAAAAAATTTAATAAAATCAACTATACATACACATAGGATTTCACATAAAATTTTGGGAGGAACAATACAATGAACACATGGATTCACAGAGGAAAACGAAGATAGGTACTCCAAAAACATGTAGATCCATGAAGGAACACGTAGAAAGATCCAGAACATAGAACTGCTCAAATACCACATTCCTAATCGGACAAGAACACAGATACGTACACATAGGATTTCACATAAAATTTTGGGAGGAACAATACAGCTGGGACAAATTGGGACTGACCCCAGATAACCATACAATACCTGGTATATTGGTGTATCTGCGGTTATCGGCACTCAGTAGTATGTAATTAGCTTCTAAATGACCAAAACTACCTACTTTACCGTCGTCTGTCTAGTAATTAGCTTCAAAATGACCAGATAGATAGACAATATTGCAAAGTCAAGAGCAACATCCAACACAGCTAACAGGTTCAAGGAAACATGCAAAATCGGTATCAAGAACCCCCGGGACAACAACTTTTTTTAGTTTTCGTAGTTAGTAGTATAGATGGACTTACCAATCATTCAGTTTTCGGAAAGGGAAAACGGAATTTCACCCTGGGTGAAGCTTTGCAAGAAGGGGGTACTTTGTGTTGACCTTCCTCGCAGAAAAACACAGCATGACTGATAAGAATTACCCTGCCGCCACGTGTGGTGTACTCTGGCGGCCATTCGATTTACTATCGTGTTTGTGGGACCTGTCAGTACAGCTGGGACGTGGAAGCACGGAAATCGGAGTATTTTTCACTCCTCTACGAATTTTCAAAGGTAGAATGTCCCGATTTGTCCCGATGGTAGTGAAAGGGTTAAAGGAAGGAGCATGGTGTTTTGGAGGCAGAATTACGGTTAGCCATATATGCATAGCATTTAGCTCTATACCTTAACCTGCCTCCAGACCAGTAAGTAGGGATATAACTCATGGTGACGAATTCAAAAAGTAAATCCAGCCTCATCAACATTAGTCTCAAGTATTATAAACACGACTTTTGGGGCTAACTACCTCAAGTTGACAGCAGATCACTCTGTTTCATTTTCCCCAAAAACTGAAAGAACATGTTTCTATCGCAAAATAACGTTAGAACTTGGCTGAAATCATCTCGAAAGTTGGCTGGAATCAATAAAATATCACAAAAATACGTATTTTCACTTCCAACTCAAATTTCTCGTCGAAACCGTGAATAGCAGGCGTACCTAAGTATGACAATAATAGTTGGAGATGAATGATGATTTCAGTGAACTTGAGATGGTATCTTTATGCTTATGTGATTTATATATTGAATATTGAGTGCATAAGAAATAAATAAGAAAACAATATGGTCGTGGTCCACCTGTACCACTCAAACTCTGTAGTAGATTATACTCAATAAACCAATTGGAAGGAAGGGGTCTATGAGAGACGGAAGGTGTCCAACCTCCTGCTCTCCCCACTACCTAGTATCTAAAGACTGTGGTGGGGACAACCTAAAGACAATGGTGGAACAAGCCCTATATAACCAGTACTCCAGACCAGGTTTCTTCATTCTACACATTCACCTAAGTCGATGACTTTCTCTCTCTCTCTCTCTCTCTCTCCCTACCTTCCTTCCCTCAAAAAGACCTTGTGAGTGGTGGAACCTGCCTTGGTGAGGCCCTTGTGGAATAACCGGTGTGGTGGAACCTTCCGAGCAACTCCCTTTCCAAAAGACCTCGTGAGTGGTGTAACCTGCCTGGTGAAGCCTTCGGGTATAACCGGTGTGGTGGTAACCTTCCGAGCACGTCATCCGATATCTCACGCTCCATCACACCCTCGCCTATCCCAGGCTTACCAGCCATGCACCACTCTGTGGACCCCCAACGATCCAATCACAACAAGTGGTAGCCCCGAAGTTCCAATGCGACATTGCATGAGCGCATCTCCTTGTCATTGATTGTATGACATCTGCTGTTGGGTTAATAATATTTATAACAATAATTATTGCGAGTAGCAGCGTATTCCTATCTGAGCTAAGTATTCTTCTCCGCAAGAAGCGTTTTCCATTCGAGACCACCAGTCGAGTGAACCCCCCCAAGGTTGGTAGGAACAGGAGTATGTTAAAAGATGAAGATAGTGTTATTTCTTTGTCCGTCAGCTGATGAGGAGGGAAGTTGTTTCTCACGGGATAAAGTAGGGCAAGGAAGAAGGCTGTAGGTTGGTCGTATGAATAATTGATATACTAAAGTACAAGGGAGAGCTGCGGAGCAGAATGGAAGAGGCGAAAGTGTTGAAATGAGATGAGGAAGGAGACTTGACGGTAGGACGGGGAAGGTGGTGGCTCTGATGGTTGGAAAAGGAAAAAATGAGGTCTCCATTTTATGTCGTGGAGGACATCCATCAAGGGATGATGAGATTCAAGGCACCGCAGTCCCGGGTTAACGTGTCAGCTTGGGGCCCAGAAGTACCGGCGCTGGAAGCAGGGATTCCGCCTGAGAGATGTCTCAGGTGAGAGCGGTTCTCCTGCATACTCGGTCAGCGGTCGCATGGCCACATGAGCGCACGCGTTCCTGAATTTCTGAAAAAAATAACCTACCGAATTAAACCTCAGTCTCGTGAGTTATAACACTAATTAATTTAATTAACAAAATTGAAAAAAAAAACTACTTCCGTTAGGTTTCCACATTCAGGCAACATTATGGCTCAGTACTATGGGTCGTGCCATTAAAGAGTACTGTCAGAAGACGGGAAACGATTTCACTAATGGTTTGCTATTTTCAGTAATGAACCTATGGAATCAACCATGAAAAAATTTCCCCCCAAAATTTCATGTTTAACAATTCAAGGAACGTAGAATACGAATATCGAATAAAAATATTTCCTTCCGTCCGCCGTTCGCTGTCCGCCGTCTTTTTCCTTAGTTCCCATGAACCGAAATTCACGAAATTAGGTATATGGGTCCCGTTTGGGCACTAGTTGGTCCTCGAAGCTCGGCGTTACTGTCACTCAACTCTAAGGGGTGAAAAATATGCGTTGAAATATCCATAGTAACCCTATCTCGGAAAACTTCATTTTGAGTTGTGGGTTTTTTCGAATCTTTAAATAGCTTGATTTTTTCTTGAATTTTTGAGACCATCCGGAGCATTCAACGATGTTGCCATAAAATTTTCTATACAATTTGCCGTAAAGAGCAGGGTTTATGCAGGCATCATGCTGAGTTGAGTTCATTTACGTTTCTTTTTGCCATTTTAGCGATTGTTTGTCGTTGACAGAATTATTTTAGCATCATTTAACATGTGATTTATGTAGGTACCTAGTAACGAGTACGGGGTTAGGTAGCAAGCTGCATCTATATAGAAGGATCTGTGATCTGTGGCGTGGTCCATGATCTCGAATCGATTATCAAGCGAGGCGGTAGCCGAGCGATGCCAAGCAATGAACCCGCGCCCGGCTGCCCCAGAGCCTAATATAACTGAGCGAAGAATCGGGCCAACTTTGGCCCCCTCCCGGGCCTTCCCCGTTATTTCTATATTTTATTCGCGCGTATATATTTTGTGGGGCAAACACCCTGAGTCGCCTGACACCAAATTCGAAGCGGTAGGTGTTTCGAAAACCTGCGAAAAATAGGGCTCAAAATACGTGTTTGGTGACTTTCTTCCCATTTTTTTTTTCCACCCATTCTTTGTCACGCCACTTCAACCCTTTTACCTCGACCGATGTTTATGAAATTTGGTATGTAGATCAGGTTTCGCGTGGTGAAGTGCCTTTTGGGAGTTTTAACCGTTTTCGCACAAGCAAAGGGGGGGTTCCGGGGGAGGGGGCTTGCTTTTTTCCACCCATTCTTTGTCACGCCACTTATATACCCTCTTCCCTAGACCGATCTTTATGAAATTTAGTACCGATCCAAATCATGTTAATGCGTGAAGTGATTTTGGGTGTTTCCATCAAAACGAAAATTAAAAACTGTAACGCCGAAGTGACATGGCGAATAACGGGAGGTCTACCCTTTCCAATGTGAAGTGTCAAGCATTTTTAGCATTGCTTGTGTGAGAATATCGTCGTTGCACCACATTGATTCAGGCTTCGGATCAGATATTTTTGCACCACATTCATTCAGGCTTCGGATATTGTTGCGCCACATTGATTTCAGCTTCGGGTGGACCATTTCCGTTTCTCATTCCCGGTTCTCGGATGTCTATCCATTTATAAGTGGTCTGCGCAGCAGTGAACAACTGGTCAGCTGTCAACCTCAACTAACACCGTTATAGCGTGAGTTCCTTCTGTTTATCCATTTAGATTAGGTATTTATTACCTCCTAGCTTGATTCGGTTTTAATATCTTCAACCATGGTTTCCAAAACTCGGAAGAGTAAACAGAAGAGGAGGGAAAGATATGTGAATAAACAAATCGTCCATGGTAGTGAAGACCCAGAACAAAAACGCTGCAAAGTCCTTGTCACATGGGGTTTATTATTCTACAGAAATGTTGGCTGTACATTTATTGTTTGTTTCATGTGAAATAATTGAAATAGCTATTTCTGATGGTTTCCAACAATTTTGGCCCCCAAAACACAAATTAGGTAGGTAGGTACGATCTTTTTTTTTTTTCAAATTAACTTTGATCATTGGTAGTGCCATTTAATCGTCTTGATCCACGTGTTGACACTTTTTCTAGTGTTATTCTACAAACTGATGGTGATTTTAGACGATTTCGCAGGTTTTTGACTCATACAAAATCAATTTTGGGAGCTGAACATCTGGTACAACCTCAATTTTCCACTCCTTGGCCAAAATCGACCTCATATTCGATCTTCTCGTCCCCAAAAACATGGAAAACGATACCTCAAAAGCTCATGTTACCAACATGTTGCTAAAACGCAAAAAGTACCTATTTTTACACACATTTTCACTCACAACACCCCTGGGAATATTCCGATCGGGCTGAAAAGTTTCGGGACACAACTAGGGCCCAAATGGAGCATGTATGCGAAAGAACGACTTTTTTAGACCGAAAATGAAGCCTGTACACGTGATACGGCGGACGGCGGACGGCGGACGGATATTGCATTTTGGTTTATTATTCTGTGAATAATACACCTATGTATTCGCTCAGCAAAAAATTTTTATAACACCCCCTCAAAATTTTTTCTTTTCCGTTTCAAGGTGCGTAGATTCAAAAAATGCAATGTCCGTCCGCCGTACGCCGTCCGCCGTACGCCGTCCGCCGTCCGCCGTATCACGTGTACAGGCTTCATTTTTGGTCTAAAAAATTCGCTCTTTCGCACACATGCTCCATTTGGGCCCTATTTGTGTCCCGAAACTTTTCAGCCCGATCGGAATATACCCAGGGGTGTTATGAGTGAAAATGTGTGTAAAAATAGGTACTTTTTGCGTTTTAGCAACATGTTGGTAAAATGAGCTTTTGAGGTATCGTTTTTCATGTTTTTGGGGACGAGAAGACCGTATATGAAGTCGATTTTGACCAAAGAGTGGAAAATTGAGGTTGTACCAGATGTTCAGCTCCCAAAATTGATTTTTTATAAGTCAAAAACCTGGAAAATCGTCTGAAATCACCATCAATTTGTAGAATAACACTAGAAAAAGTATCAAGAGGTGGATCAAGACGATTAAATGGTACTATCAATGATCAAAGATAATTTGAAAAAAAAGGAGCGTACCTAATTCGTGTTTTGGGGGCCAAAATTGGTGGAAACCACCAGAAATAGCTATTTAAATTATTTTATATGAATGAAACAATAAATAAACAGCCAAAGTTTCTGTAGGTATGTCCAATAGAATAATAAACCCATGTGACATGGACTTTGCAGCGTTTTTTGAATCTACGCACCTTGAAACGGAAAAGAAAAAAGTTTGAGGGGGGGTTATAAAAATTTTTTGCTGAGCGATTACATAGGTGTATTATTCAGAGAAAAATAAACCAAAAGAGCAAAACAGCGTGCTCAGAGAAAATTATCAGACGCCAAACGGTATCTGCTTCTGAGAAAACGCGAAATGCACGAGAAGTATCTAGCTGTAAGGTCTCTCATGATAAGCAAGGCTCGTGATCGTTACTACGCCAAACGTTCTTTTCTGAGATGTGCATCCCTAAAAAGGTATTAATCGAAACAGCCTATTCTCCAACGTAAATGTCTAGATAGGTACTACTCGAAACGTTTTGTTCTTCAACGTGAATCTCGAGAAAGGTACTACTCAAAACTATCTGTTCTCCAGTGTAAATCTCGAGAAAGGTACTGTTCGAAACGACCTGTTCTCCAGCGTCAGGCCCGAGAAATCTATCATGCCAATCCATCTCCATCAAAGGACAAGTCTCGAGAGAGGTACCACCGTTTAAGAACCAATGTCCAACACCTTGTCATGGATGTAGGGCTCACTAAATAGCAACTGTTTAGTGCTCATTTGTTCGAAAATGTCGTCTCCCCCCCCCCTCTCTTCCTTTTCACTTAATTTAATATTTTGTGTAAGTAGGTACCCACACAACTATATGAACAACATCCAACTGGAAGCACAAAAAATTACAAGTTTTCACAAAGTTCAACAACAAACTTAGGTATCGGAAATCAGTCTCCTCGTCTTGAAAAACAATACCTCACCCCCCCCCCCCCCTTCCAAACTTAACTTGCGACCTTTCAAAATTTGTGATATCTCCTAAAAAAACACTCCCTGTAAAAAAAGATGCCAAGCTACAAAAGGTGTGATATCCAGGTTGTGCCAAGCACTGTGCCTAATAATCTTCCGTCCACATCCGACAGTTCATTTTCGACGTTAATTTTGAGGTATAGACTAGACTTAGCTAACAGGGTGAGGAGTGAGTTAATTTTTAGGAAGTGTGCTGCTTGTCTGTCTACGACATATATCAGGCACATAGCATGTGAATCATTAATTTTGATGGCTTCGAATCCTTCGTGTAGGAACTGAATAGATCAGTAACTAGACCGGCCAAGCAGCACACTTCCTAAAGATTAACTCACTCCTCACCCTGTTAGCTAAGTCTAGTCTATACCTCAAAATTAACGTCGAAAATGAACTGTCGGATGTGGACGGAAGATTATTAGGCACAGTGCTTGGCACAACCTGGATATCACACCTTTTGTAGCTTGGCATCTTTTTTTACAAAGAGTGTTTTTTTTAGGTAGAACTATACAGAGAGCTGTGATCCGTAACAGAAGAGGCTATACAAAATAATAAACCGTTTTTTGACATGGAGACCTCCTGTCAAAAAACGCTTCGAAACAACATTGAAAGGCCATCAACCTTCCGATCGATATAACACTATATGAAGGGGTGTTTCAATACAGATTGTGTTGATGACGTTTTGGCCTGCAGAACGATAACTGCACTTTCATTATTATGTAGGGGTAAGTCTCCATTTTGAATTTATTGAGATTCCAAACAGGTAAATTAGTTCCACAAATGATCATTAAAAGCAATTTGGCAAATATACAACATATTTACTAATTTAATTAACAGGCAAAGCCCAATCACAATTTTTACATATTTATGCCATGACTTACATAGGTATGATAGGTTTCATTATAATGAGCACGAATCCCAATTAAAAATATCCAATTAAAAATAATAAATTATCAGTATGGTGACATTCGTAATTTTTATACATTTTTCCCGATTTTTACTGATTGTTGACTCACAAAATCCGTCGGGAACACCCCGATTCCTTCCTGGTAATTGGTAGAGTCCTAATCCCCTCCTTAAGTAGTTAAGCTGATGGGCCGATTCCTTATCAACAACCGAATTGTAGCTCCGGATTCTTCCCGCTGACCGCTGACCCTTCTCTTTTCATGGCAGGTGTTCCCAGTTCGTTTAGCATCACCCAGGGCGCCCTACGAGTAGGCAAACTGGTATGTCGCACCCCAAAAACTGGTGCTTTGTCTTATAAAATTTAAAACTCGCGAATTATTGTATACGGGTAATAACACAAACGATCAATTAACAAGCTAAAAGCTAAAAAAAATTCAAATAGGCCAGTGTTTATGCTAACATTAATTTATTAGGTGCTGTAAAATATGTTGAAGGAAACGCTACATACCTACCTATACCTACCTCTCTCTTGATATTTTGGTTTATTATTTTCAATAATGAACGTCTGGAATTGAGCATGGAAAAAAATTAAATAAATAAATAAATACCGCCTGTCCTTCAAAATTTGATGTTTCCGTTTCAAGGTACGCAGAATCCGAAAATGGAATTAAACAATTTCTGTCCGCCCGCCATACGCCTTACTTCGCACTTTTCTTAGTTACCGTGAACCAAAATTGATGAAATTTGGTTTGTAGGTCCCATTAGGCGTCTGGTTGGTCCGCGAAGCTCGGCGTTACTGTCAGCCATATCTAAGAGGTGACAAATAGGGGTTGAAATGTTAATAACGCCGTAGCTCGAAAACTTTCAGTAGAAGGGTATGTTTTTACGTTTTTATTTTATTGATCTCAAACTAAAGAATTTTTTGAGCCGTTCGTTTGCACCGAAAAGCTTCGTCAACATGATAGTGAATGAAACAGTATAAATCCGGCCCAGATAAATAATCGACACTAGGGAGCACCTGATTAAAATCAAGGATGGCTGATGTATGAAGTCGAGTTGGTTGTTCTGCGATATTATTTCATTTGATAAGTGATGGACTACTGGATTTTATTGGCCGGAAAGGACTCGATGCATTTCTCCTCAGATTTACGCCTTCTGCGGGAAGGAATTCAGCGGTAGGCTTTGCAGCATTGGATTACTGGGAACGAACCAGAATAGCCCCAGTCCGTCAGAACGCTTCAAAACGGAATAGAAAGGAAATAATTCTCGATAATGTCATACGTAGTAAACTCGGCGCTCCGCGTTTCGGCCCCTAAGTGCTGGTTCTGCGTTGGACTGAGAGCTTTCGAACGAGTGTTGAACTATTTTCGTAGGTTCAGAACTGACGAAGTTATTTCCCTAGCTACGGGCTGGTTGTAACTAAAAATCATTAGAAAATGAGTGTGACAAAATGTCATTACTATATTATTTTCATGTCTTTTTCGGCAGGTAGGTCTTCTAAAGGCATGCAGCATACTAAAATGTTGAAACTATTACAATAATGAATATTTTCTAAGACCACACGATGAAAACAGATCCTCGGAGTACACGACCGATCGGTAACATATAGAAGCGCCAATGCTCAAGAAAAAACGCTGCAAAGTCCTTGTCACATGGGTTTACTATTCTATTGGACATACCTACAGAAATGTTGGCTGTTAATTTATTGTTTCTATTATGCGTAATAATCGAAATAGCTATTTCTGATGGTTACCATTAATTTTGGCCCCTAAAACACAAATTAGGTAGGTACGCTCCTTTTAGCGAATTTTCAAAGAAAATGAAGCTATTGCAATGGCTTCGAAATTTAAATAATATAAATTTTTGGAAATTTTCTTCATAGAAATCCGTTTCAGACCATTCTAAAACGATTCCTGAAATTTAACACTTTTTTATATGTATATATATATATATATATATATATATATATTTATATATGTGTCACTCCAGACGATAACTCTCGATAGAATTGAGATAAACAGCTCAAATTTGCACAAAAAATCTATCTTGGCAATCGAAAGGCTAAGTTCGAAGATGGGCGAAATTGGCCTACTCTAAGGAGGGTTTTGGCGCATTTAAAGTGCGCAAAAATTACCCAAAAATCCCCAAAATGTTATTTTCCAACAAGTGACCCCTCATTTTAAAGGTTTTTGCACGCTGAACACGATGGTGGAATCGGATTTTAGATATCTTGATCCGTTCTCAAATTAGAGCATTTAAAGTGCGCAAAAATTACCTAAAAATCCCCAAAATGTTATTTTCTAACAAGTGACCCCTCATTTTAAAGGTTTTTGCACGCTGAACACGATGGTGGAATCGGATTTTAGATATCTTGATCCGTTCTCAAATTAGAGCATTTAAAGTGCGCAAAAATTACCCAAAAATCCCCAAAATGTTATTTTCTAACAAGTGACCCCTCATTTTAAAGGTTTTTGCACGCTGAACACGATAGTGAAATCGGATTTTAGATATCTAAATCCGTTCTTAAATTAGAGCATTTAAAGTGCGCAAAAATTACCCAAAACTAGGATAATCTTTAAACTCTTACCCCCACCCCCTTAGAGTGGTCAGATTGAAAAATGTGAGAAGTATTAATTGAAGACGAGAGTTCGAAGCAAAAAAGGGGGAGGCAAACGATTAGTACAACTCCTTGAATTTACCCACAGCGATCAAATAAATAAGCACTTAGTACAATTACGTAATAAACAAACGGTAGAATCAGGATGGACAAAACGTACAAATTAAAATAAATACGAAGAGAATATACATAGAAAACCAAATTTTAGACCGAAGTTTTCCTTTATTCAAAACCATAGCCATTAATTCGAATATTTCTTTGAAAATTCGCTCATTAAGTCATGCTGCATGACTGATTTTTTTTTTTTATAACTATCTTTGATCATTGGTAGTGCCATTTAATCGTCTTGATACACGTGTTAACACTTTTTCCAGTGTTATTATACAAACTGATGGTGATTTCAGACGATTTCCTAGGTTTTTCACTCATAAAAAATCAATTTTGGGAGCTGAACATTTGGTAGAACTCAATTTCCCACTCTTTGGTCAAAATCGACTTCATATTCGGTCTTCTCGTCCCAAAAAACATGGAAAATGACATCTCAGAAGCTCATGTTACTAAAATGTTGCTAAAACGCAAAAAGTACCTATTTTTACACACATTTTCACTCATAACACCCCTGGGTATATTCCGATCGGGCTGAAAAGTTTCGGGACACAACTAGGGCCCAAATGTAGCATGTGTGGGAATGAACGACTTTTTTAGACCGAAAAAGAAGCCTGTACACGTGATACGGCGTACGCGTACGGTGGACGGCGGATTTTGGTTTATTATTCTGTGAATAATACACCTATGTTTTGGAATCTACGCACCTTGAAACGGAAAAGAAAAAAGTTTGAGGGGGTGTTATAAAAATTTTTTGCTGAGCGAATACATAGGTGTATTATTCACAGATTAATAAACCAAAACGTGTCAAAGCGCCACCGCCTCAGATCCCCTCCTAAAACTGCAGATGTAAAAGCGCCAACCCCTCGAAGCCTGGTCTATAACCGCTAGTTGTAAATGCGCCACCCTTCCATCAAAACCTAGATAGGTGCAGGACTCACCTCATATCGTCGTAGGTCAGTAGCATACATTTGCATACGTCGTCACCAATCACACCACGATCTTGTCACTTTTTGGTTTATTATTCTGTGAATAATACACCTATGTATTCGCTCAGCAAAACATTTTTATAACACCCCCTCAAAATTTTTTTCTTTTCCGTTCAAGGTGCGTAGATTCCAAAAATGCAATGTCCGTACGCCGTATCACGTGTACCGGCCTCATTTTCGGTCTAAAAAATTCGTTCTTTCGCACACATGCTCCATTAGGGCCCTAGTTGTGTCCCGAAACTTTTCAGCCCGATCGGAATATACCCAGGGGTGTTATGAGTGAAAATATGTGTAAAAATAGGTACTTTTTGCGTTTTAGCAACATGTTAGTAACATGAGCTTGTGAGGTATCGTTTTCCATGTTTTTGGGACGAGAAGACCGAACATGAAGTCGATTTTGACCAAAGAGTGGAAAATTGAGGTTTTACCAGATGTTCAGCTCCCAAAATTGATTTTTCGTGAGTCAAAAACCTGGGAAATCGTCTGAAATCACAATCAATTTGTATAATAACACTAGAAAAAGTTTCAACACGTGGATCAAGACGATTAAACGGCACTATCAATGATCAAAGATAATTTGAGAAAAAAAGGAGGGTACCTAATTCAAGTTTTAGGGGCCAAAATTGGTGGAAACCACCAGAAATAGCTATTTCAATTATTTTACATGAAAGTAACAATAAGTGAACAGCCAGCATTTCCGTAGGTATGTCCAATAGAATAATAAACCCATGTGACAAGGATGTGACAAGGGGCAGCGTTTTTGTTTTGTTTTTTAATGTCAGTGGCCTGTTTATGGAGGCCACATATTCGCGCCGCGTAATACGTTTGTCACAAAATTGGAGCCAAAGTGAATAAATTTTGTCGTCGGTTGCTCGCTGTTTTTTCGGCGGCTCCCTGCCCTTGGACAAAGTGTTCATCTTGATGTACGATTCCGCCTTCACCCCTCTTTAGGACATTTACAACTAAATGAACGGGCCAGTGGGGAGAATGAAAGTGGCCTCTTAAATGGTGGTGAAAACTCTCGCAGCCGTTGGTCGTCTTCGGTAGGGAAGAATCGGGAGAAGAAGCCCAGTAGTGAGGAGGGAAACGACTACGGGGTCCGATGTACGTTTGACCCAAATATTCCAAAAATTCTGCTACTTTTGAATCAGGCGGCACAGAGGAGATCAAGTCCAGGAACGCGTCATCTACCTCGTTCGGCGGTAAATAGGCTAAACCAAAAAAACGCTGCAAAGTCCTTGTCACATGGGTTTATTATTCTACTGGACATACCTACAGAAATGCTGGCTGTTCATTTATTGTTGCTTTCATGTAAAATAATTGAAATAGCTATTGCCGGTGGTTTCCACCAATTTTGGCCCCCAAAACTTGAATTACATAGGCTCTTTTTTTCCAAATTATCTTTGATCATTGGTAGCGCCATTTAATCGTCTTGATCCACGTGTTGACACTTTTCCTAGTGTTATTCTACAAATTGATAGTGATTTCAGAAGATTTCGCAGGTTTTTGACTAATAAAAAATCAATTTTGGGAGCTGAACATCTGGTAGAACCTCAATTTTCAACTCCTTGGACCAAGTCGACTTCATATTCGGTCTTCTCGTCCCCCAAAACATGGAAAACGATACCTCAAAAGCTCATTTTACTAACATGTTACCTACTAATACCTTCCAGAACACAAAAAGTACCTATTTTTATACTCATTTTCACTCATAACACCCCTGGGTATATTCCGATCGGGCTGAAAAGTTTCGGGACACAACTAGGGCCCAAATGGAGCATGTGTGCGAAAGAACGAATTTTTTAGACCGAAAATGAGGCCGGTACACGTGATACGGCGGACGGCGTACGGCGCGCTGCGGACGGACATTGCATTTTTGGAATCTACGAACCTTGAAACGGAAAAGAAAAAAATTTGAGGGGGTGTTATAAAAATTTTTTGCTGAGCGAATACATAGGTGTATTATTCACAGAATAATAAACCAAAACAGTTTTAGGAACTTGCCCGTCTGGTTGTGATGATGTGAATGCTCATCATGGTTATGATCGTTGTTGTGTTCTAGAATTTCATTTACGCCTCCGTTAGTCACCAAGAATACCGCGCAATTTTTTTTGTTGCACCGAAATTTTACCCTCCCATCCACATATTGCCGAAACTCCCGATAAAGAAACCATCGATCACGAGACAACGAATGGCTTTATTGCGGAACATTGCGGTGACTGTGACTCGACCGATGTTTGTCAAATAACTGCCTCAGGACTGCCTATCATTTCGTTGTTTACCCTCATTGTCTACTATTGGAACCTCGACATGCTCTCGGAACTTTGACTTCTCGGCTCGGTCTCGCGGCTGTTGGCGCTTCTACAACACCCAAAAAAAAACTCTCCAGAGGCCCTTGGCGCATTTACACGATCATTAAACAGAGATTGAAACGGATTGGCGCTTATACATGATGTCCCGACCGATAATACTTTGTTACGCATATCTCCTGAGGTTTTTGCGAATTAATGAACCGAAAATGATCCGGGAAGTACTGAGTGCACTGAGAGCACTTCGTAATTCGAACATAGTTCAATATCGAACACAACTTGTGATCGAAATCCAATTTGCTCCGAACTTCCGACGAAACCCCTCCCACCCTTTTGAGTCCGAGAAAAAAACTTCTCCCACCGACATCTTCTACAAGGTCCCCCGTTGAGTCCGGTGAAACGCACAAACGGAGAAGGTTAGCGGGTAGTTATCTCGCTCTTAAGACTTCACCTGGGCAACTGCCCCGGAGAGAAAATGCTTCTCGCGAACCAATTTGCGGAGCTGAGTCATTCAACTTCGCTTAGAACTTGGGGATTTGTTGAGCGGGGGCGGCGGAGGTTTGGAGGCGAAGGCAGTAAAGCCCGTAGGAAGTGGGTATTGCGAGCCGCAGCGGGACCAGCCCCACCAACTACGTCTAGGTGATTACACGCCGACTTTATTAGCTTTTTATTGTTCCCAACTCTGTACAGCGGGAGGCTTCTCTATAGCTTCCGCTCCTCCTTTTCTTTTCCTCTTTTCTTCGGACTCAATACCCGTCGAGCCGACCTGTTTTCATTTACTAAACGACTCAATTAGTTTTTACTAGAATCAATACCTGCCAACTCTTCAAGGTTACAGCGTTTTATGGCATCTGAAAATAGAATTGTAGAAGCGTTGAGACTAAGTGGCTTGGCCCAATAATGTACAAATCTTACGCACCGATTAGGTTTTTTGGTGCCCTGGGCCTATATGTGTAAGCGGCCCCCTGGGTATAATAAATTCAATTATTTTATAATTCTTATTATAAATGTTTATTTTATAATACAAAATCAATAATATTCTTGAATCTTAGAAATTAACTTTTCTTGATATCTGAGACGAAAATTCTACAATTAATTCATCAAAATCAAACGATTTAAAAAGCACCGTGTTGGCTACAAAACTAGCTAAGCTGGATCATAGTCTTGAATCTGAGCAAGTATTTCTCAAGTAATTGAAAATATTTTTCAAAATGCTGAACGATCTTTCGCCAGATGCATTTGATGTCCATATATGACCATATTTCTTTCGTTCAAAACCGTATATGTCAAAATAGCATGTACTAGCCGTTGTATATATGTATGCGTTTCGTAAGCCAGATTTTGGTTTATTATTTTCAATAATGAACCATTGGAATCGAGCATGAAAAAAAAAATTCTTACCCCCCCTCAAAATTTGATGGTTTACGTTTCAAGGTATGTAGAATCCAAAACTGCAATAAAAATATTTCTGTCTGTCCGCCGTACGCCGTACGCCGTACGCCGTACGGGCCACTTTTCTTAGTTACCATGAAAGAAAATTGATGAAATTCGGGTTATAGGTTCCGTTCGCTGTCTAGTTGGTCCTCGAAGCTCGACGTTACTGTGAGTCATCTCTAAGGGGTTCAAAATAGGGGTTGAAATTTTCAAAACGCCTATACCATTTTTTTACGTGAATATTTTTACGGTTTTAAATAGTTCTTGAACTTGCGAGTTTTTTAAGACCATCCGGAGCGTCGTACGTCCAGCCGTTCGTTCACAGTAAGGCCCCGAAGTTTGCACCGACAGGCATTTTCGACTCCAGTGTGAATGAAATTGTATACAATTCAAACCAAATCTCGTAACCAGAGACGCGCCCACAATAGGAATTTGTGAATACGGCCAATCATTGCTAGGGATCACCTGATTATATTGGCGGAGTATGAAGTCGAGTTGGTTGTTCTGTGATATTATTTCATTTGAAAAATGATGGCTCTGTTGGAGTTTGTTGGTAGGTAGTGAAACTTGAACAAACGTTGAAGTATTATTGATGGGTAAATTATTACTACGGTAAATCATTACTCAACGGTAAATTATTACACAACGGTTCATTATACCATCTACGTAGAAGGGGCTGGAGTTTGTTGGTAGGTACTTTTGCAACTTTTTTCACTCCTCATCAACAATTTCTTTTCAGAACTTCATTGTGTGTGTTTCTTTTTGTTAGGTACTGTTTGTCATCGGCAGAATTATTTTAGCAGCATTTAACTCGTGATTTAGGTAGGTACCTAGTAACGAGTACGGGGTTAGGTACTAACCTAAGGAGGGTCTGCGATCTACATAAAATGTATAGAATAGTACATATCATATTATACAGACGGGTTATCTATACATAGAGCTGTGATCTGTAACGGAAGGGTATTCTATACAAAATAATAAACCGTTGTGCAGGGATTTGCAGCGTTTTTTATTTATATCCAAGCCTCAATTTATAAAAACAAGCCTCAGCCTTGCGGCCCCCTGAGGCTTGCGGCCCCGGGCCGCGGCCCAGTAGGCCCAGTGGTAAATCCGACGCTACACCGATTCCGCCCCAGTGAAGTTTTCGTGATGAACCCTTTACGCGCAGGGTTTTTTCATTTTAGCGAATTCTCGAAGATAAAATACGATATAGGTAGCAAAAATTCAAAAATTTGTACAAGACAAAAATAATCTATTCTATTCCGTATCAGAGCCCTTTGAATCGTTCCCCAAAGTTTCATATTTTCCATAATGTATCTACTTATTTAATTATTATATTGAATGAATGCAAACATGCCTCAATTATGAAATACAGTAGAAGTCGCTTAGCAGAATGGCGGTTAAAGGAATAAGCCGGATATAAGGATAGAAACAGTCAGGTCCCGATCGGCTGTATGTGAACACACAGTGAATTAGCCTGTTATAGTGATCAGAAGGTCGATTATAGTGATCAGTTTTTGAATTTTTTTGGTGTTGAAATTCGGCAAATAAGTAAAAATGGCTGAAATGTCCAAAAAATGGTATATAATATATATTATGATGTATTCATCAAAAGTGGTACCTATTGAACGATGTTCAGAAACAGAAGATAACAACTACCTATTGGTTTTAAAGAAGATTTCCTCAAAAAAAAAAATTAATCAAAATTAGGTCAGTTCAGGAGGTCACAATTCCCCAATATCGGTAAAAATTGCTAAAATCACCACCTAGTATAATAATACAGTAGAAATTGCTTATAATAGAGATTGGTCGGGGTCGCGTATAGTGATTGTTTCCAGTCGGTCCCAATTCGATCGCCATAAGCGACTTCTGCTGTATACGTATTGGAGTGTCGAGCTCGGACCGTCGGTAGCGCATTCTAGCGGCCGACGTGTAAATGTGCAACTATCTCGATGTTATCATAACGAAAACAACCGTAGATGGTTGATTTACCTAGCAAATGAGCTCCCGTCGACTGTGTACATCAGTATTTATCATTCATTTTTACTTATTCCTCATAAATCCGCAGTAAAATGAAGTATGGAAATCTTGTTAACAAGGGCCATGCACTAGTCGTGGCCATATTTTTTATAATATACGTTAATTATTGTATTTATTAGTTCACAAAAAATGCCAAATTTTTGAATTGGCAAACGAGAGGACGAGTTCGATGTTCAGCAGTGTTCGAAAACAAAAACGAAATCGATACAAATCATGATACAGATGTACAGATGTGTGTGTGGTGATGTGTTGTATGATCGTGATACAGATCATACAAATCGTGTAGAATGGTGGCTCGAGACAGAAAAAACGCTGCAAAGTCCTTGTCACATGGGTTTATTATTCTATTGGACGTACCTACAGAAATGTTGGCTGTTAATTTATTGTTTCTATTATGCGTAATAATCGAAATAGCTATTTCTGATGGTTACCATTAATTTTGGCCCCTAAAACACAAATTAGGTAGGTACGCTCCTTTTTTTTTTAATAACTATCTTTGATCATTGGTAGTGCCATTTAATCGTCTTGATACACGTGTTAACACTTTTTCCAGTGTTATTATACAAACTGATGGTGATTTCAGACGATTTCCTAGGTTTTTCACTCATAAAAAATCAATTTTGGGAGCTGAACATTTGGTAGAACTCAATTTCCCACTCTTTGGTCAAAATCGACTTCATATTCGGTCTTCTCGTCCCAAAAAACATGGAAAATTACATCTCAGAAGCTCATGTTACCAATATGTTGCTAAAACGCAAAAAGTACCTATTTTTATACACATTTTCACTCATAACACCCCTGGGTGTGTTCCGATCAGGCTGAAAAGTTTCGGGACACAACTAGGGCCCAAATGGAGCATGTGTGCGAAAGAACGAATTTTTTAGACCGAAAATGAAGCCTGTACACGTGATACGGCGGAAGGCGGACGGACATTGCATTTTTGGAATCTACGCACCTTGAAACGTAAAAGAAAAAAGTTTGAGGGGGTGTTATAAAAATATTTTGCTGAGCGATTACATAGGTGTATTATTCACAGAATAATAAACCAAAACTACTTCAGAAGTCAAGAATATTTTTACCTGAAAAAAAGTGAAATTTGTGGATTTGGGGGTCAAATCGCTAAAATCGGTAAAAATTGCTAAATTAATCAGAATGCCCACCAAGACGGACTTACGACCATTAATATCGGTAATTAGTTGCACGACTGTCTTTGAAGGTTCTGTTGGTAGTAAGGAAACACAGGTACCTACTTAATAGTCAAGCTGGAGAGTGTGAAAATATGCGGGTACCTACCTTGAAATATTCGACCGGTTATGATGTCGTGACGTCTCAAATAGACGACTCAAGTTGGCCGTGAAGACGCGGGAATCGCTTCTTTATGTCAAGGCCCAAAGCGTTCGTCATATCAATCAGGAAAAAGCACTGAGAAAGGGTGGATCCGTTCAAGTCAACTACCGGTAAAAGGGATTCCTTGTTCGCATCAGGCAAATCCGACTCCCCTTTCTTTGACTCCGCTACTTTCCTTTCAAACCTCAGACTGCTAGGCGGCTTGAGATAGCACATCCACTGTAGGAGCTACCTACTACAACTGTCCAGACGTTGTAGGCAACGAGGAATGTTTTTTCTATTTATAAAATTATAATTCGAAGATTGTGAATAAGAAGCACCTGCTAACTGCGGCCCGGGTATTTATGCACTAAAGCCACAGAAAAGCAGTTTAATGCACTTCAGTTGTACCGGTAAAACTCGAAATCTGCTACCACTGTGAAATGAAAAACACAATAATAATATACCTATTGTGAGATGAATTATTAATGAACACATAAATACATATTATATAGGCTTTAGATTGTTACGCAGAAATAGATATATTATATAGGCTTTGTGGTCGGCACAAAGCCAAAACCTCAAATCTGCATTTTTTGTCATTTTCACTTTAATGCATCATGATACTCGTTATAGGTCCCTCTTTTCACTGCTTGGAGGTAAAACCTCTAACTATTGCCTAGCACCCTACAACCATACATGTGCATTGCTGGAATCTCCAAAATTTCCAAATCTTGCAAAGCCAAAACCACGAATGTGTAGGTACTTTCGCGGTACCAACGTAGCATTGTGCATTTCTAGAAACTTTACAGTTGGACCATTTTCACCCGGGTTATTTTTTCGAGGGACCATTCCACCCGATTTACCCGCAAATTTATTTTATATTCATTGAGCCATTCTACATTTTCGCTTTACGTTAGTTACCATCTGTTTGTTAAGGCCTTCTATTTGGCTTATAATAATATTTAAGTGATCGTTTCTCTGTTAAAATATTGGACAATGAAAATTCTGGCTATGTGCGCAGCAATATCGAATATTTCGGATGCGGAAACTCAAATAGATCTTTCCGCAAATGGGATGATTACCGAAATTACCTAGGTATTAACTATTTTAATAAATTTTTAGTTACCTAGTGGTTTTTGTTCCATCTTTTTTTTTGTAAAAAAAAAATAGAGTTATTTGAATCAATTTTTCCTTTGAAATAGTTCCATTGAAGACAAGAAAACCCATCAAGAAACTGTAATATGAGTAATTAAATTAAATTGAGATTTCGTAAATTTAAAAGCCGTTTGGTGAAAGAGAGATGTTTATGAGAAATCGCAACGCCTAAACCACAAATTTGCTCTTTTGAGCTCCATATTTTGAGTACAGACCTGAAAAAACGTTAGCCTTAGGAACGGTCATTAGGAATGCCATGGAAGCATTTCTTTTTTTGTAACGGTAAAAGTCGACTTTTCGCTGATCTTCAAAACTTTGAAGTCAGATTTCTCAAAACTAAAATTTTGCAGATCAGCCGTCTTGGCTTTGTGTCGACGATATGGAATACAAATTAGGGATGGGTATTGTCGTGGTATCCTCCCAGAACCACTCGCTGTAAACATTACCTAGGTCTCGCATATAAACTTAGAAGTGGGGACGAAAGATGCAGGGGCACCAAGGAACCCAGTGGGGATCCCCACCATCCTCTACTAGCTGGAGGATGGAGGGAGATAGCCCTCAGGGCTATAAAACTCGCCTCCTTTGCCTTTCTAGCCATTCTACACTCTCCTCTAGTCGCTGACTACTTTCTCACCTCGCTCCTCCTCTCTCTCTCTCTCTCTCCTAACCTAGGTGACAGCCTTGTGCGTTGGAACCTACCAGGCACACGCACCCAAAAAGATCCCGGAATTTGTGACAGCCACTGTGTTGGAACCAGCCGGGCACAACCACGCATCCTAAAAGATCCCAGATAAAATGGTGACATCCTTCAGTGTTGGAACCAGGCTGGGCATAACCTTACACCACTATTAGTGAATGATCGCTACATACCATTCACTACAGGTATCAAAATAAAAACTATCGTTATAGGTACTTTTTTTAAAGGAAAGATAACGTTATTTGTATCATATATATATGAATTTCAATTTGTACATAACATGTCGATACCACGTGACAGCGTTAATGCGCTTGGCCACCGGCTGCACATCGTTGAGGTACTGTCACTCCGGTTCTGCGGAGAATTCATATTATAAATTGTAGGTTGGTCGTTGTTGTTTCCATTTCCAACAAGTTTGATACTGAACTTTCGATTTTGTTGGATTTCGATGTATAATAATATTTTAAACTCTAATGGGCCCATATAACAATCTAAAGCGTGCATATGTATTTATGTGTTCTGTAATAATTCATCCCACAATATAACTATATATACTCACCAGGGATATGCTTACCTGAAGTGAGCACAGGTGACTATGAATGAAGCTCGGAAGCTGAATAAGACGCGGGAAAATCGGCTCAAAAGATCCCCTTTCGGTTATTTATTGAGAAAAAGATTATCATCTTTCCCCGAATATTCCTACAGCTTACCGCAACGGCAGTTCCCCTCGACGGAATGAAACTAACACAGAAAAGAAATTCGATCAAATCCTTTTCCCTAGTTGAAGGGAAAGGTACGGTAATCTTCTTATTCCTTTCCCAACGACGAATGGAAGGAAAAAGGAAACGCATTTATGTAACGTCTTGAGTACCTATATACGGTTTCCTCCAATAAACCACTTGTGAAATAACTTTCACGTGAATATAAAGTGGGAGGCAAAGTAGCTTTGACACTGGAACCGTATCAATACGAACATTTAGTACAAGAAAGAAGGGTGTTGGAGACAGAATGAATTCAGTTGCAAAGACGTTTCGTTTTTTGTTTTTTTTTCTCTCTCGAAAATGCTCAGTGTGGTGAAAAATTAAATGCGGGAAAGAAAGGGGCGGTTGGATTGGTGGTGGCAGTGAGGGATAAAGGCGCGGAGTTGCAGGTAATCAAGGAAGAAAGCCGGCGTCTTGACAATCTTCAGTATCAATGGAAGGTTCTGTGCGGTTACCCCTCCTTGAGACTGCAGACCATCTCCGCGACTTCGCAATCTCATTATCCGGAGTGTCCTCTTTTCCGAGTTTTTGTCGGGAGGTCGACCAAGAAGTTGGAGACGTTTGCTGTGGGCGCGGAGGAAGTTTGCGCTGTGAGAGCGAGCGAGATTATGTCAGTAGTTTCACCGCCCATGTGTTGACATTCTCGTCGTTCCTAGCGGTAAAAATCAAACAAATCTAGCGGTAGTTTCGCACTTGGAGCTGAAAAGGTTGGAAGAGGGAAACAGAGGAGACAGAACAGCGTTGACAAGGAACGCCAAGGACCGCCGTTGTGATCCCATGTGAAAGTAGCGATTGACGTCGTCCCTTCGAATCCCAAGGCCCAACGTGTGTGACCTCGACATCGACGTGAAAAAACCTAATCTAGACAATTTTATAGACGATTGTTATAGACAATTTTTTGCTAATTGCCGTCATATCCATCCCATATTACTTGAAACATCATAATAGAGAGTTGTCGAAAGTTTCATGAGAAATTTAAGTGTTCACGTAACTCCGGACACATGCTGAAGTGACGCCATTGTGATAATTTGTCAATGATATATAATTTTGTCTGTCAAGTTAACCTCTTTTGGTTTGTTATTCCGTGAATAATACACCTATGTA
Source organism: Leptopterna dolabrata (assembly GCA_954871275.1). Taxonomy (NCBI): domain Eukaryota; kingdom Metazoa; phylum Arthropoda; class Insecta; order Hemiptera; family Miridae; genus Leptopterna; species Leptopterna dolabrata. The sequence continues at coordinate 45,646,046 of OX940980.1, forward strand.
TTCGCTCAGCAAAAAAATTTTATAACACCCCCTCAAAATTTTTTCTTTTCCGTTTCAAGGTGCCTAGATGCAATGTGAATGCAATGTCCGTCCGCCGTCCGCATTACGTGTACCGGCTTCATTTTCGGTCTAAAAAAGCCGTTCCTTCGCACACATGCTCCATTTGGGCCCTAATTGTGTCCCGAAACTTTCAGCCCGATCGGAATATACCCAGGGTTGTTATGAGTGAAAATGGGTACAAAAATAGGTACTTTTGGTTTATTGTTGTGTGAATAATACACCTATGTATTCACTCAGCAAAAAAATTTTATAACACCCCCTCAAAATTTTTTCTTTTCCGTTTCAAGGTGCCTAGATGCAATGTGAATGCAATGTCCGTCCGCCGTCCGCATTACGTCTACAGGCTTCATTTTCGGTCTAAAAAAGCCGTTCCTTCGCACACATGCTCCATTTGGGCCCTAATTGTGTCCCGAAACTTTCAGCCCGATCGGAATATACCCAGGGTTGTTATGAGTGAAAATGGGTACAAAAATAGGTACTTTTGGTTTATTGTTGTGTGAATGATACACCTATGTAATCGCTCAGCAGAAAATTTTTATAACACCCCTTCAAATTTTTTTCTTTTACGTTTCAAGGTGCGTAGATTCCAAAAATGCAATGTCCGTCCGCCGTATGCCGTACGCCGTATCACGTGTACAGGCTTCATTTTAGATCTAAAAAAGTCGTTCTTTCGCACACATGCTCCATTTGGGCCCTAGTTGTGTCCCGAAACTTTGCAGTCCCATCGGATTATACCCAGGGGTGTTATGAGTGAACATGTGTGTAAAAATAGGTACTTTTTGTGTTTTAGTAACATGAGGTTTTGAGGTGTCGTTTTCCATGTTTTTGTGGATGAAAAGACCGAATATGAAGTCGATTTTGACCAAAGAGTGGAAAACTGAGTTCTACCAAATGTTTAGCTCCCAAAATTGATTTTTTATGAGTGAAAGACCTGGGTAATCGTCTGAAATCACCATCAATTTGTATAATAACACTGGAAAAAGTGTCAGCACGTTGATCAAGACGATTAAATGGCACTATCAATTTATTTATTTATTTATTTATAATAATACGGGCATGCCCAATACAAATGTACAAAATATAATATAATGATAATTAGAAAAAAAAAACAAGTAAAATTTCCACATATGACTGTATATTTACTCGATACTGCTAATGTCTGTCATTATTCCATAGAACTAGAACTCTCCCCCTAACAGCCTCAGGAGATTGAAAAAACAAATCTATGTCAGGGCACACGTCCATCACTTAGTTCATCCCACGCGGTACCTGCACATCGGGCGATGGTAGGCGCAGTTCGTCGCTGAAAATGGAACCCAAAAGAGGCTTCCAGAACGTGAACCAAGTCGAGGAACGAGGAAACGCACCATTGATAGCAGCGTGGGTGAGTCCATCTTACCCAGAACCAACTTATGGAAGAAAGATGAGTCGGCCAAAAGTCTACGGTTTCCACGATTGAGGGTGCTGCATCTTTTGTTGAGCTCATCAAAGCTTACGGTTAATACCAAGCTTGAACTCCACATATCGTAGAAACCTCCGATGGACTCGCTCAATCTGGTCGATATGGCACTTATAATATCGACTCCAGACCACCGAGGCATACTCCAAATTAGGGAGGACAAGCGCTTTATAGAGAGTAGTAATGGCTGGAAAATAATCGAACTCCCGAGTATTGCGTTTTACAAATCCCAGGACAAAGATAATATTTTTGATTCAAAGATAATTTGAAAAAAAAAAACAGAAAAAAAACACGTAGGTACCTAATTCGTGTTTCGGGGTCCAGAATTGGTGGAAACCGATCAGAAATAGCTATTTTATTTATTATTTCACATGAAAGAAACAATAAATGAGCAGCCAACATTTCTGTAGGTATTTCCAGTAGAATAATAAACCCATGTGACAAGGATTTCGCAGCGTTTTTTCTCATACTAGCTCGTAACATAATTATTCAGTAATAGTAATTATTCCGTTTTGATGGTTTTCTACGAGTTATGAAAAATTTCTAGAAGACAAATCGTGCCGTTTTACTGTACAACTGTACGCCCGGCTCGGTGAGACCTTGGGTCCTTTGTATAATTTTAAATATCCACAATACTTGCGAAACATAAGGCATTCACTACTCACTTACCGTGCTCACATAAGTTCGAGCTTCCAAAAATATGTATACCTAAAGAGAACGCAAAATAAAGAGAACACAGGCGACGGAAAACTTCCCGAGGCCGGCTGCTCCGTCGTTCTACAAAATTCGGGGTGACGCGACAGCGTAGCCATGGAGATCGAATTTGGTTATCCGCGAAGAAGTTTACTTACGAGTTACGTGGTACGTAGCAGTGAGATGCGCGACACGCATCTTTCCAATAGTTACGTGGTGCTGGACAACGCAACTCTTGAAAACGCTAAAACTTACGTCTCGAACGTAATTGGGTTTACGTAGTCTCTCCCGATCTTCAATTTTTGGTGCGACAACTCTCTAATATTAGAGAATTCCTAGGAGATACGGTCATATCAATACCGCATCCGCTGTTAGGGCGAACAACATGGATGCTAACCCGTTGCCATGGGTTACGAGAGACAACTGAGCATGATAGTCGGTATCTTTAAGAGACGTCAATTCCTTTCTGATTGTTGAAGTACCGCGAATTCTACCCCCTTCCATCTCAAAAGACAAAAGAGCTACACGGACATGAAAGAAACTACTATGCACCATCTCTCTTAAATCTGAAGTCAGGCAGCATGTAAAATTTGAAGAACGTCAAATTACTTATTGCGAAATTAAAACTGTATGATGTTGATTTGATTCTGCAGTAGGTATTTGGCTTATTTTACAACTGGTAAGAATTTTTGTGAGACTGCAAAACCAGCTATAAATTATTTTATTTATTTATATTACTGAAATATAGGACAGAGTCCCACCTGACATGTCAAATTTTTGAAACTAGGTTTTATTATGAGGGAAAAGTAGGTATAAACTAAAAACGCTGCAAAGTCCTTGTCACATGGGGTTTATTATTCTACAGAAATGTTGGCTGTACATTTATTGTTTGTATCATGTGAAATAATTGAAAAAGCTATTTCTGATGGTTTCCACCAATTTTGGCCCCCAAAACACAAATTAGGTAGGTACGATCTTTTTTTTTTTTTTTCAAATTATCTTTGATCATTGGTAGTGCCATTTAATCGTCTTGATCCACGTGTTGACACTTTTTCTAGTGTTATTCTACAAATTGATGGTGATTTCGCAGGTATTTGACTCATAAAAAATCAATTTTGGGAGCTGAACATCTGGTACAACCTCAATTTTCCACTCCTTGGCCAAAATCGACTTCATATTCGATCTTCTCGTCCCCAAAAACATGGAAAACGATACCTCAAAAGCTCATGTTACCAACATGTTGCTAAAACGCAAAAAGTACCTATTTTCACACACATTTTCACTCATAACACCCCTGGGTATATTCCGATCGGGCTGAAAAGTTTCGGGACACAACTAGGGCCCAAATGGAGCATGTGTGCGAAAGAACGACTTTTTTAGATCGAAAATGAAGCCTGTACACGTGATACGGCGTACGGCGGACGGCGGACGGACATTGCATTTTTTGAATCTACACACCTTGAAACGGAAAAGAAAAAAGTTTGAGGGGGTGTTATAAAAATTTTTTGCTGAGCGATTACATAGGTGTATTATTCGCAGAATAATAATCCAAAAGCTTAAGCATTTGAAACCATTTAATTTTTCAGGTTAAGAAAACCATTTACAGTAGGTACTACTACAGGTTAAGAAAACAGTAGGTACAGAAATGTTTTACAGTACACCACTACAAAACACGAAAAGTGGGCATAACTTGAATTAGGATTATCAGAAAAGTTCGTGAAGAAAGTTACTGAATTGTGTTGTTGCTAAATTTGGTTAAACCAAGAAAGTTTAATCAATTCTTCACCCTCACTCTCCAACAAAAACCCGATTCCTATGGGTTCTGGTTCATATCATTTTCATGATCTTCTCCAGTGATGTGTGTTTCCACAGCAACTTCTCTTTCCTCTTAATTGTCCTGAGCAGAAACGGTTTGCAAGGGAGGTAGGCATTTGGATTGCGAAAACGTTGGTGTAATAGAAAAATTCGTTACTTTTACACACGATCTAATCGTTACATTTCACGGGATCGAGAGGCGGTGACGGATGTATGCGGCCAAATACGTCAACCGATTGGCGCATGCGCAGAACACTTTTCTGAGACATACGGATGACGCACCTGAGCTACGGTATCTCCTAGGAACTCTCTAATAGAGCAGCAAAACGAGTCTTGCGCATTCTTTGCACTACCTCTCAGTTGAACTATAACTGATGAACAAAGTTTATAACAGCTAATTCTGTTGAGTGCGGCTATCAAATATTTCAAAAGATAAACCTTCACAATATATTTTAAACCATAAATCACCTACCGAAACTTCAAACTCATTACGTACTTGGTCGATGAACTATCACATCCCTGGAAAATTGAACAAAGCGAAAGGATAGATCAGCCCTAACCCTCTCACCCCATTTTATAAACAGTGCTCCCATTACGTTTCCTCTTATCACAGCCATATTTTTTACAGCCCTTCCATGAATACCATCATCTCCCGGGCAATGCTGTTCTCATCCCACTTTTAATGTACAAAGCCTCATATAACTCGCAATAAACGTCCAGCGTTATTAATGTCTTTACAATGGGAGGCGTAGTAAAAGTCAACTGCACGGAAGATTTGCCGTCAAACTAATCAAGAAACCACCACAATTCTCATTTGAGAGAGAGTCTTGATGATGGTTTCCTTTACTCACACTCAGTTGTTAAAAATGAGAGTGCGACCTACCTAAGTTTTTTATGCATCAATCCAATTCAATGCGATTTTATTTATAATTTCGGTTTACTGTTTTAAATAGTCAACCATTTGAATCAAGCATGAAAAAAACGCTCCGAGTAACGGATCCAGCCGGGCAATTATAGTCACATAAATATGCACTTTTCCACTGCCCCCTATCCCCTGTAACGCGCCATTACAGTTCCCTAACGTCCCGCCCGGTCGTTTTTCTGATGGTCGCTGAACCTAAGTTGGACCCTCGATAAATACATAAATTTTTCACCTAATTAGGACCATTCGTTCGGCCGTGGAACAATCAACTTGTACCTATCACCAAATAGTTTTAAAAAAAAGTACAATGCTCCGGGTGGCCACAAAAAGTCCCCAAGTTAGGAATCAATCAAAAACATCATAAAAACCATACCCTTCCATTGAAAGTGTGCAAGCTGCTGCATTATGAAAATTTCAACCCTTATATTTCACCCCTTAGAAATTACTGACAGTAATGCCGAGCTTCGCGGGCCAACTAGACCCCAAATGGGACCTACAAGCTAAATTTCATTAATAATTCTGATTCATGGTAACCAAGGAAAGTGCAAACTACTACGGCCTCCGACGGTTGGACAAACAATTTTTTTCCCCATTTTCGGATTTTCGGCACTTGAATCGAAAATCAAATGTTGAGGGGTGGAGGGGGAGGGGTATTTATTTTTTACTTTTATTTTTATTTTATTTTTTCCCTTGCTCAATTCCAAAGGTTCATTATTGAAAATACGTAATAAACCAAAACGGCGAGGGAGTTAAATTCTTCCACAACATTAAATCTAAAATATTGAAAGTGGCGTAGGATGATCTCGCATAAAATTGATCAACATTAATCTAATTAGTCCATCAGCGGATGCAAGATGATTTCTCTAAGGAAAACAAGAACTTGGTGGCAATCGTTGTAGCGGTAAGTTGTGGCTCAATTCAAATGATTCATTACTACAAACCATAAATCGAAATTGTGGATACATCACTAATCTACATGAACATTCTGAGCAAGATCACAACCCCCATTAAGCTGACTTACTTTTCGTTTATTATTCTGTGAATAATACTCCTATGTATTCGCTCAGCAAACAATTTTGTGAGCACTCCATCAAAACTTTTTGTTTTACATTTGAAGATACTGAGGTAGATTCCAAAAATACAATGTCGGTCCGCCGTATGCCGTAACATCCATATCCACATTTATTTTCGGTCTAAAATATTCGTTCTTTTGCACACAGGCTTCATTTGGGCCCTAGCTGTGTCCTGAAACTTTGCAGGACATACCAGGAAGGGTGTTGCGGCTGAAAAATGGGTGTAAAATTTTTGTTTTTGTTTGTTTTAGTAACATGAGCTTTTGAGGTATTGTTTTCCATGTTTTTTAGGGCGAGCAGACCGAATAAGAAGTAGATTTTGACCAAAGAGCAAAGAGTTGAGGTTCTAACAAAGTTTCAGCCTTAAATTTACCTTAAATTTTGGTCTAAAATCGTCGTTATTTTACACAGGCTCCATTTGGGTCCTACTTGTGCTCCGAAGCTAGGCAGCCCGATCGGAATACACCCAGGGGGTTTTAGTTTAACATGAGCTTGTGAGGTATCGTTTTCTATGTTTTAAATTGATTCGAACTTGACAATCTGTTGAGACCACCCGGAGTATTGTACATCCAGCCGTTCGTTTGCACCGAAAAGCTTCATCAACATGATCTTGAATGAAACGGTATACATGCAGCCCAGACATCACTGTTAGGGAACACCTGATTATAAACACGCATAACAATAATAATAATCACGCATGGCTGAATGAAATCGAGTTGATTGTTCCGTTATATTATTTCATTTGAAGAACGATTGTTATTTTGGAAATTGTTGATAGGCACTTTTGTAACTTGAACAAAGGCTTCATGAATAACAACAAATATTCAATGATAGTTGAATCCACCGAATAATTATGTAACTGCCATCCCCGACCGGCTCTAGTACTCAGAAAAAAAAGTGATCTACACAGAAGGGGGGCATCTATAGGTAAATAATAAACCGATGTGTAATAATTTGCAGTGTTTTACGATCGACAGGCTCTGTGTGAACGATCGAGAAACATCTAGTTATCAGTCTCAAAACATAATCATCAATGCTCATTTGACATCACTCACTATCGGAATCCCCCACTAAACTAAGGGAAAATACGATGAGGCGTCTATATAAATATTCTTCGGCGGCATTTATTCAATTTGTTTCAGCGGAACCTCACGATGCATCAGTCGACGCGTTGTCGCTGGGACGTTACTTCGTCGGAGTGATAAACTCGTATTGACACATCTCCTAAAACCGTTGATTAATTTCGACAAGGAAGCATACATCAAACCCTTCAGTCGAGACGACGCAACGCTCACTGGCAAAGAGTTCCAACAAAACGTTATTTATTTTTCATGTTCGTGCAGTCGTTTGTGAAAGTTGGTTTATTGAGGTATGTTCCATAATTATATTATAATTCTATTCACATTTAGGTTATTATGAGTGTCTCCACGTATCACTACAGACGCCAAGTACTTACTGTCGGAAATTAATCGCACAAAAATGTCTCGGTGGAAGGGAGGAAATATCCAGCTGCTGGGCTATGCCCATCTAAAGAGGCATCTGGAAGGTACTGCGATGGCATCGGAAAAGTTTGCACACGATCCCGAGTAACAACAAAGAGATTTAAAGGGCTTACGATTGCCACCCCTCGTAAAGCCCCGGTTTTAAGACAAGTGTTCATAAAAGTGACAGGTCATGAAGAATGTAGATTTAGGATCCAATGGGAGAAGAGGTGGGAGAGGGTAAAACAAATATCGTCAACTCCCTGTTGAGCATCGAGGGGACGGCCCCTCGCGAACAAATAAACTGTAATTTATCCTTCGTGGAAGCTTCGTACCGTAATTGCGAAAAACCCGCAACAAAGGGACGGAAACACCAAGACGGAGCAAATTGTGGATGACGTCACTGTAGCTGACATCCAATTTACAGAGGGATCCCTCCCCGAACCTTAGAAATGACCGTAAGTGGACCCCAGAGAGCTGCTGCAGGGTATCTCCTATCTTTGTGCGTTTCCCCTTCAGTGTTTTCTATACATGTAGGAACAGTAGCAGTTTGCACAGAGGGCTCACGAGTTCTGTGGAGGGGCGGTTGAGGCGCAATAATGAAACGTGTATGAATATTCAAGGAGTTGCAGGCATAGCTAATACCTCCGGGGAGGGGGACGCACCTGGAACAAAGGGAATCGGTGGCTTCAATCGCCCTTCAACCCTCCACGTTACTTCTACACACAACGTCATTACTTCTTGGAGGGGAAATTCGGGAACGTGGCGCAGCTCAATGAAATTCCCTTTGATTGGAAGTGGTGGAACTATTCAGAAGGCGTAGCTTATCTTAACGAACGACTAGTGGGCGTTCCCAAAATCTCCGGCGGATCTTTCCTGTTAACTAACTACCAGTACTTTTGGTTAATTATTTTCAGTAATGAACCTTTGGAATCGAGCATGAAAAAAAAAATTTTTTTTTTTTGGTTCCCCTCAAATTTTTGATGGTTTCCGTTTCAAGGTATGTAGAATCCGAAAATCCAATTAAAAAATTTCTGTCCGTCTGCCGTACGCCGTACGGAGCACTTTTCTTAGTTACCAAGAACCAAAATTGACGAAATTCGGTTTATAGGTCCCATTTGGGGTCTAGTTGGTCCTCGAAGCTCGGCGTTAATGTCAGTCATCCCTAAGGGGTGAAAAATAGGGGTTGAAATCTCCAGAACGCCGTTATATCGAATTTTTTCACGGTTTTAAGTAGTTCTCGAATTTGGGAGTTTTTTAAGATCACCCGAAGTACGTCCAGCCGTTCGTTCACAGTAAGGCCCAGAAGTTGGCACCGACAGGCTTTTTCAACAGCAGGGTGAATGAAATTGCATAATATATTCAGCCCAAAAACCATCACTAGGGACGCGATAACAACCAGGAATTGGCCCGATATAATCATTGCTAGGGAACACCTGATTATATTCACGGAGTATGAAGTCGAGGAGTTTGTTGATAGGTAGTGAAACTTGAACGAACCTTGAAGTATTATTGATGGGTGAATTATTAAACAATGGTAAATTATTGCGCAACGGTAAATTATTACACAACGGTTCATTATACCTTCTACGTAGAAGGGGCTGAGTCTGTTGGTAGGTACGTTTGCAACTTTCTCACCCCACATCAACAATTTCCCTTCAGAACTTCATTATTTGCGTTTCTTTTTGCCACTTTAATTACCTACTGTTTGTCATCGACGGAATTATTTTAGCATCATTTAACTCGTGATTTAGGTAGGTACCTAGTAACGAGTACGGGGTTAGGAACTAACCTACGGAGGGTCTGCGATCTACATAATATGTATAGAATAGTACATATTATATTACATAGAAGGGATATCTATACGGAGAGCTATGATCTGTAACAGAAGGGTATTCTGCAGAAAATAATAAACCGTTGTGAAGGGATTTGCAGCGTTTTTTGTCTTGTGATTCCTAGACTAGGTAAGTTTATTTCTTCCATCGAACCAACCAAAACTAGCATAAAAACGGTGCAAATTATTACACAACGGTTTATTATTTATGACTGTACACGGAGAGTACCCTACCCCTAAACTTGACTTTCTTTAGTGAAATGCGGCACTATGGGTGATTTGCATTGTTCAGAGACTTTTTGATCTCAAATTCGGATTCAGCACCTCCTCCCCCCCCCCCCCCCCCCCAACTATCACCGCCAAACCTGCTCGAGTCGTTTACAACCCAAAATTCATCCACAACGAACAATTTTCAGACCCATATATCTAGTAGCAACATGGGTTCTGGGAGTACCTATGTGGTTCATCGAGTGGCCACTAGTGATCTAAAGTGCCGCTGGAATCTAAGTACAAGTATGAGCCTCACACACATGCGGCAATGTGTGCTTTGACTACTATCGATTGCAGAGGCTTGTTGTGGTTAAGTTACCTGCATCACGAATCACTCAAAACAGCATCAATATTTTACCTCCTTGAATGACCTCCAGACTGATAACTTTTGCATGTATATTATAATATATAGGATTACTAGCAAACCCGGCGAACTCCGTTTCGCCACCAGATGGCTTCGTTTTATGTAACATTTCGTTTGGTGATTAAAAGATGAAGAAACATTTTTTTTTTTTTAAATATTTGAAAAGGAAAAATTTTATTTCATTTCAAAACAGTAATGAATTCATTTCGAATACAAAAATGAAGTGTTATTTAGTTGAACTTCTCTAAGTAAATGAAAGTGAATCCAAACTAATCCGACGGCACTTCAGAATGACATTCTCCTCATGTGTACGAATCATCATACGATACGCATAGTAATTCATTGCGCTTAGATTTTTATTCGTTGATACGCCTGAAAATACAAAATTAAATTAATTGTTAATGGAAACCAATAATAGCAATAATAGCAATAATTAGTGTCTGAATATTGTACCTGTATTTGGATCGACCATCTTCAACGTGATGTCGTATCCGTCTTGCCCTTGCCAATAAATGGATTGGATTATTGTAACGCATCGTACAAACGATGTGTCTCGTTTAAACGATGCATGATATTGCTTCTTCGCTGAACGACAATGTCTCGCGATTTAGTTGGATCGCCAACAATAATTGCAGCAACATCATTAACGGTGGGTGCATTGAATCTTCGCACATGTTCACCTATTTGGGTACAATCCGCTCTTATGACAAATTTGTGCGTATCCAATGGCATTCGTTCCAATGCTGTTTTGAACATATTAACCACAGCATTATTAGCGTGAAAAAATGCTTATAACTGTTCAATAATTCGTCTCTTTAACTGTTGTGTTCCCTGTATATTGCACCGCACATTCAGCTGATCCACCATCGACGAAATGAAATATATTTGCAGAAATTGATGATATGCATCCACCATGCAAATGATATATTTGTCCCTGTACCTATCTGTAATTGAAAACAAACATTTGTTGAAGAATACGGTGTAACTTCTGATCGTATGATGGTGTAGTGTGTGGTGTATAATATGTAGTTGTTATGTGTTGCAATTCATTGTGTTGGTGTGAGTGATGGGTTATGTGTGTTGTATCTTTTACCTTGCAAGTCGGCATGAAGCCGCCTTCTCGAATGATATTAGCTCCAAAGGAAGTCATACGAAAGCAGTTATTGCATTCAAGGATGTGTTGAAGAAAATGGCTGGAATCGGGATCACTTCCATCGAACAATGGTTTCATTGGCTGTGGTGGTGTAAGTAATGGATCCAGTTTGACTTTTCCACTTGCGCAGCACAATCCAGCCGTTTCTCTTTTGAACTTTAACGCATTGCAATATCGGCATATAGTCGTCATTTGTCCAATATCTAAATTTTCATCATCACTGTAGTTCGCAGTGGGATCATATTGGAATGCCAAGCGATTGTATGATGCCAATGATCTTCGTGTGCTCACGCGTTGTCTCAATCGGGCATTTTCTCTTATTATATTTTGTCTTTCTTCGCTTAAGTTCTGTGAATACACTTGTTGCTGGCTTGCATGTCTTGTGCGGCGGCCGATGTTCGCACGTCGTCCTCTAGGCATTTTGGACTATGGACAGAGTGGTGAATTTAACCTCAAATGCACGATCCACATAATTTACACAGTTCAACTTACCACCTTAAAGACAAATGCCTGCTGTTGAAATTGAATAAAATTTGCACAATACACGTGATTGATTGATTGATTGATTTGATGGTTTCCAATTGAAATGTTAGTAGTTTCCAAGTGAATTGTGTATCACGCACCGGCGCCATCTACTTAAAATATTGGTTTGTAGTACATGCTATGTATCAGAGATGGCGCTGTATGTGAAAAGATTTTTCCGCTTTTCTGTTGAAATTTTTCTTGAATTTTCTTTGCTATAAACCTCACGGAGCCCGAGACCTTTCCAACGAATGCTAAACCGTGGAAATCGGTTCGTGCGTTCTGGAGTTATAGCGTCAGGAAGGAAAACCCGACTTATTTTTATATAGTAGATAAATATGTGAAAATATATTTTGGTAGGTAGTAGTTTTGTAGTAATGTTAGAGAGGCCTATACTTACACTCGGTCGGCTTTTGTTCTTGAAATTTTGAGAATCTACTCATGAGAAGTCAGAACATTGGAAATCGCTGTGTTTTTGATATTAGAACGGCACCAGGGTGCGCCAAAGCCCCACGTCTCCAAATAATTCAACTACAGGTAGTTAATTTTGCCAATCACACACGTCATAGTGTAGGCGCCACTTTTCGCTCTACTGTTGGCAATAATGACGCCAGCAAGAAAAATACGTTTTTGGTATTGTCTTATCTGAATTATGGCATTTCTTTGTTTTGTTTGACTGTTGATAACGTTATGTTTTCAAATGATTATGGCTCTCACTGCACACTGTTGCCACTCCTACTTGTGACTGGTGTAGTTTTGGTTGGAGTTTCGTCTTCTTTTATTTTTTACATTTCGAGGTGGTTGAGTACTTGTCCTAAAACTAGATATTTGAATCAGGACAGCAGTGTGCATCCGAATGCGCGAGAAGGGATGTAGAAGACAGCCTTTGCTACCCAGGGCTTTGGAAAGTCACCAATCCAGTCCCATTCCTGTACAGTTTCCCTGCAGTTGGAAATATCCCAACTTCCTGTCAAGTGCCTCCCCCACTCGACGTTCCTCGACCCGGGGTCTCGCCCGTTCAGTTGCCAATTAACGATATAATTGTAGCGACTTAATACCTAAAAGGGAGAGGGTGCCATCGAGTTGTGGGACACGCCCTTCGAACCTTATCCTGTCTTCGATGTCTTCCACTGACAGCCCAGTCGTTCGGCTTATTGGCTTCGAACTGTGGTGTCTGGAACCAGATGGCATTCCAATTATTTCAACCCTCAACACGTCAACGCCCTGCAGCTAATGTCAGGCAGTTTCTCTCTTCTCACATCACATGATACACTGTGCGGCTGTAAGGATGTAAAATGGTCCCAAGTTATAAGAAAAAAATATGAAAAACTCGGCGCTCCTCGCCTCGCCAGGGGGCAAGCCCCCTGGACCCCCGGATGCTTGCTGCTTAGAGCCTACGGCTAAAATTCAAGAAACATGGAACATGCTTTAGCCGCGTAGTTTACTACAACCAAGTGACAACCAAACAAGCGTCATTGTTTACTATCCATTTACAACATTCATTTATATAGTTATATTATGAAACTAGGATATAAATACCAAGAACAAATACGAAATACATTTGTGATAAATCAAGAGCTTTCCAACGAATGGAAAACGATTTTTGTCCGATGAAAATGAAAGAAGTTTCATTTCCCTAGCAACTACTCGGTTGTAAGTGAAAATCATTGTTAAAATTTCGTTCCACTTCCGCGTCACCCATCCCGGGTAACGTTTTTCGGCTAGTTAGTCCAAGGCTAAAGCATGTTCCATGCTAAAACTCATCTTTAAATTCCTCGTCCTTGTGTTTCCTGTAATAACTGTAACAATGGGCTAAAATCCCTGAACCAGCCCCCATGTCGACTCGTAATGACGAGACAAAATGATATACCTATCTCCAACGAAAAGGTGCAGTTAAATAACAAACGACCAGCCTTCGCTACAAAATGCTTGAAGTGATCTATTCAGTATGATATATAATATATTTAATAAAACGTCGGTTGATAAAAATAAAGTTACTCAGGAAAGTAGAACAAAAGAGAATAGGTGGAATATGAAAATGATACAGGTGGATAATGATTCAGTCATACAATTATAGATGCAGGTACTTACCTACTCGTAAGTAGACAAAATCCGACAGTCTTACGATACCACGCGATACTAGAGTGGGGAGTGCGCCTGCGCCAGTTATTTATGGCTGTCATTGCAGACTTTTTGAAAATAGGGTGGACGATGATCAGCAAAGCGAAGAGCGACGGATGTTTGGTCTTGTTGATCGATACCATTTGTTGGCATCCTTATAACATTCGACTGAAACTGCACAGATCGCCGAAAAAATAAGTACGTACCCTGGTACGTGTTTATGCATTCACATAATGTATTATCAGCCAAGACCGAAGAGCAGTTCCTTATCACCTCCGTGGTGATAAGAAACGAGTTTATTCATTCAATCAAATCACCATTTCCTATGATATACGGCTCCAGTGAGCCATATGAAAAGCAGTGGAGCGTCGAGAGGGATCAGCTAGAAAGCGCGATTCGCCCACTTTATTGTCAAAACGCCGTTTTAATCATCGGTTTTCTCGGAAGAGAACCAAAAGTGGTAACAGGGCATGTAACAGGGCATCGTTATAAAGGGGCCCGCTACAAGCACGCACTCAATCAGCCGGGCGGTGAGCGGCTCGGTCAATACGACCTCAAATCTGACAGCCTACAAACTCACACAAGTTTCGAAGAGGCAGCTAAACGGATCGGATTTTGGATTTCTGCTCTAACGATCGACGTGTCATCGATCCAATTAGAGGAAGCTCGGTCGTCTCACTTGAAAATATAGGTAACTTTTCAAAGGGCGTGGTGTCGACAAAGGTGCCCAGTGAAAAATCACTGGAAAACCACACAGGTAGATACTCCCAGAACCCATGTTGCTACTAGATATATGGGTCTGAAAATTTTTTGTTGTGAATGAATTTTGGGCTTTAAACTACTCTCAAGCAGGTTTGGGGGTGATGGTGGAGGGGGCGGTGAGGGGGGGGGGCTGAATTCGAATTTGAGGTCAAAAAGTCTCTGAACCATGCAAATCACCCATGGTGCCGCATTTTACTAACGACAGACAGTTTAGGTCTTCGACCTTACATTCGGAAGGCAGGTGCACTCCCTTTTTAGAGTCATAAAAAATACTTTTAACAATATGGCACCACCACTGGCGCATAAAGCACGTCTGTGTTATGGCTCCATTGGAGTCCTCAATAAGGAGTGTATTTTCTAAATGTTGGTCGATTATTTTCAATAATGAACACCTGGTCGAGTTTGGGGGGGGGGGGGGATAAATTCTCCTCAAAATTTGATGGTCTGTTGCACGGTATACGTAGAATACAAAAATGGATTTAAAACATTAAGTCCGTCCGCCGTACACCGTACTTCACACTTTCCTTAGTGTCACTGTACTGTCAGTCTTCTCTAAGGGGTGAAAAATTGGGCTTGAAATTTTTCGAACGCCGTAGCTCGAAAACTTTCAGTTGAAGGGTATACTTTTTTTAACGTTTTTGAACTGATCTCGAACTTGAACATTAATTGAGGCCACCCGGTACGTCCAGCCCTTTGTTTGCCCCGAAAAGCTTTGTCAACATGATTGTGAATGAAACTGTTGTAATCACGCATGGCTGTATGAAATCGACTTGGTTGTTCCAAGATATTATTTCATTCGAAGAATGATTTTTATTTTGGATTTTATTGATAGGCACCTCCTTTTGTGACTTGAACAAACTTTATGCTTCATGAATAAGGACAAATAATTAATTATAGAATTCTTGATTCCACCGCATATTTATGAAATGTGATTGCCCGGCTGGCTCCAGTACTCGATTTAGGGCTTTCCTGGGGGGAGCTTGAGGGTAGGATCTACGCGAAGGGGCATCTATAGGTTGTATAATAACCGTTGTATAATAATTTGAAGCATTTTTATTCAAAAGACAGGGTTGAGATGGATTAGTTCTACCTGCCTGTATTCAGTTTTCACGAGACGTTCGTAGTTATTAAAAATAGTAGATCTGATTACCACACTTGGCGCAACGGTGGATGCTCGGCTGATATCAGTTCAAGATTCGGTTGTGGCAGGACTATCCATGTTCACTTAGCGTATACATAATATTTATTCGAATTTGTTATCAACAAGATAATCATGAATTTTCATCGTCCCAAAGTTTTTTGAAATTGAGTCTACAACAGAAAGAACCGCAAAAATTAAAACATACGTATATTGTGCTCTGGTCATCACGTAACAATTTCGGCACACAAATACGCGGACGAATTTGGTTTTAGACTGGTCTGACACTTATTCGTAAGTGGTTATTTCTTCTCTAGAATTTCGGTTGTTGACTGACTAGGTGTAGTATTTGTAATGAAGCCAGAATATTCTATGTGAACTGTTTTTAAAGGACGGATTTGCCCGACCTACACAATTTTGGCTAAAGAGATGAAGTGAGCTGTAAGGAAACCGATGCAAATCAACGCTGAACTCGTGGTCATTTACCGTGAAATCTAAACAAAATTTGAACATGACAATGTTTACAAATTAGGTATTAATCTTCAGACTCCAGCCCCATCTTCCTCTCTCTTGCAGCGCTCAAAGGCAAAACGGAAACTTCCCGCATGAGCTCACATCAAAAACCGTCGGAGAGGCAAAGAGAAGGATGGCTAATAATTGGTACGGTATGTTTGTCAAGGGGCGAAAAGAGAAGGGAGCGAATTAGATGTTCGTGGCTGAGCGAAAACACAATCTGGATCAAAGGGCCCAGACGGGCGGAGGGCTGAGTGGAGCGGAGGGGGTGAAACCAATTGTTAGAAGGTTCCACAATTATGACGCCCAAAAGGGTTCTTTAATCTTGGAAGAGGGAGAGCGGTAACGAGAAAAGGTGGCGAAATTTGGACAATCAAAGTCCCCACGTGTCGGCCTTATTCTGGTAGGTTTTCCACCTTTATTTCTCTTCATAAGCGTTTCGTGTGTAAAAATCGTAACTTTCCTCGCAATTTTCAAGAGTAACGAGAAAAATACGTAGGTACCTACTTTTATTGCAGTAGGAATCTATGTAATTGTGTGAATATAATTATGAAACTTTGATAGTAAGGTTTTTTTTTTGTAGTAGTACTCGTACGAACGATACTGCTTTCCAATTCATTTTTGAAGGCAGCAGGTAGGTACGTTATTGCAACAGATACTAAATCCAATTAAGATCCTTTTCGCTTCAAAACCTGTACAGTGTGAACGAATTTACAGAGCAGATGGAAACTAAGTTTCCCACTTTCCCCTTCGACCCTTCCCCCTTCAGGTCCTATCATAACGATCCTGATGATCGATTCTGATGATCTCGAGGTCGAACCTGCAAACCTTAATCGAACACATTTTCACCAATTTCATTAAAATTATGAGCATTTAGGCTAATCCGTAATTGCTGACGAGGGAATTTGATATTATTCCAGGAGCCAATTCGCACCCAAAAGGGTTAAAAACACCTTCGGAACGGTTAACTGAAAGCGTGTCAATGATATTAGGCTATCAAACTATTAAGCTATCAATGATATTAGACGGGAGATGGGCCACATCTCGTAGCTATATACACCAAAAATATAGAAATTGATGTGGTTCATACTAAAAAAAAAAAATAAAAAAAGTTGCATTTATCGCGTGGTTCGCAGAAGTTTCCCCCCCAATCTGCTTCAGTTGAATTCAACAGTATCTCAACCATGACATAATTCAAACATAGTGTAGAACTTGAACTTGTGTAAAATTTCATCATGCCAAAAACGGAGTTCATGAAATTGTACATTTTTACAACCAGGTTGCAATTTATTAAGTACTACAGATTAAGAACCTACTGTTTCCGTGAAAAATCAACGTCATCTACACTATACCCAGTACAATGAGTTCTTCATTGCTTATTAGGATTTTTTTGAAAACTCGTTTTTTTTTTAAAGCTATACCAAATTAAGATTATTTTACGCGATAAGACAAGTTGTTAAGACTACTGTACGCGTCGCATACCCCCACCCCCACCCAATACAACCATCCTACCGCCACTACCACCACAACTCCACAGTCTCGTCCAGTTTCCCTGCTAGCACTCTGAAAAACCCAGATCACTAGCTCTGTCAATATCCATTCCTGTTCTGACACCCGCGTTCTAGATACCT
Source organism: Leptopterna dolabrata (assembly GCA_954871275.1). Lineage (NCBI taxonomy): Eukaryota > Metazoa > Arthropoda > Insecta > Hemiptera > Miridae > Leptopterna > Leptopterna dolabrata. Next base: position 45,663,857 of record OX940980.1, read on the forward strand.
CAGTATAATAAATTATGAGGACGTCCGATGGGAATCTCACGTACAAGGTCGAAGCAGAGTGCGGAAGTTCGTACTGTTCTATATCTTGAAGCTTTATCCGACTACAGCAATTATTGAAGCAGATCAATGAAGCGCTCGTCCAAAGCGTCCTTCATTTTGTAATACCGGCACGGAGATCTGCAGCAAATACTGTTGCGACTATTACGAGTGATCCAAAGATCGGTCGTGAAGGTAGGTAATCCCTCGAAAGCCTTCCTTACGTTTCCTCACGTTTAATTTATTAGTTCCAACGGACACATTTGTTTCTGCCTTCCACTACTGCTTCGCAATACCACTCCCGAGCCCCAACCAACCTCTTGGCCACACCAGATCTGGATATGAGAAACTCGTTTTCTCCTGGTTGTTTGAACAGGGCCTTCTCGACTGCCAGTTTCTTTTCAATAGCAAATAGAGGGTGAGATAAGATGTAAAAAATCTCCTTTCTTCGTGCAAGTAGGTACTAATTTTTAAAATCGGCTCTTCATGGCTGACCGATTCTAACAACGATTTTTTTTAAAGTTTATAAAAGCATGAATACTGGTAAAACGTATCTATAGAAAAGAGCTTCCATGTTTGGCCCATTACGGTGCTGCCTACCAGCGATTTGTTTTTTCCTGGCTCATAGAATTTGGAAGTGTATGGGGATGGAAAAAAGCGCTGTAGACGATGACCGCTGATTAAAAAAAAAAAAAAAAAACACTAACCATTCATTTTCTCAATTCAATGTACTTAAATAACATAACGGACATATGCACTGTTTGGTGTCTTAAAAGTTACATGTTAAGAAAATAAAATTAATATATTTTTCATCCCAAAGTAGGAAAATGAAATTAAGAAAATCAATATTAATTTAGAAGAGCTCTTGAGTGTACGATATTTCTTGTCAGTCCGTCTTTAGCCAACACAAATAAGCTCGATGGTTTGCCCACGGGAGAACATGCCACGTATAATAATTGTCCGTGTGCAAAACATAACATGGTGTGCCCTAATCTAAACCGCAAATAGACATCGTTTGGCCTTGCGATTTATTGATTGTCATTGCGAATGCCAATTTGTTTTACCAGCCTTTTTACATTGTTCACTGTAATACACACAAATAGATTTGTTCTTTTGGTATTTTACCAACCTTTTTACAATCATGAAACGCGTGGATCAGGTGACCCAGGTCAGCTGATAATTTCGTTCTGTATGAAATACGAACAACGTTACTTATTAGTATGCAATACTAAAATCGCGATTAAAAAATGGTAGGGTCGCCTAGCGGTATGAAATATACTTTACGACCTATTCTCATACCTACCAAATATACATATAAAATTTCATAAAAATCGGTCGAGCCGTATCGGAGGAGTGTGACCACAAACACCGTGCCATGAGATTTTTATAGATACAGATAAATATATAAGATATTTTTAAACTACAAAATGAAATAAATAGGTACCCACTTAACTTATGTGCTGAATTAGTAACTAATAAACTATCCTATGAAAATCTGTAATTAATCTGATTACTACTAATTTAGTAAATAACGTAATGTTCGGAGCACCTCTTTTTTGACAGCCCGGGCATGTACAGCTTTTACAGCTAAGAAAGAAGAGAAAAAATACCAGCTGTGAGACTAACCTCTCCGAATTGCAAGTTGTTTGAACAAGTCATCGAGATAAGGGTGGTCAATAATCAACCTCATTACACAACAATGAACGTTACAGCTAAAAAGAACACCCCCTCCCCCCCTTCTCATTCAGAATGTTCCTCAGCCGTTCAACATTAATGGGACGACCCAGAACAACACCATTGTATAACGTTGCTTGTAGAAGCAACAAAGTGGTTAGTCCTTCGCACTGCCGGTGGTTGAGGGGGAATTCAAAATCGAAACCTCTTCCCACCCAGCTATGAAAACTACTTAGGAATGCCATGTTGCCTTCTCCCAGACCTTCATCACAAGTCAATTACAATCACTCGGAAGGCGGAGGAGCCGTTGGACAAATATTGGTGCAGTTGTTCCCAAAACCGACTGCCTCGCCCCCTAATACACTTCCCTCCGACATAATTCCATCATAATTCCCGTCTTACCTCTAACTCACCCGTAGACTCGCTCAACGCACCGATGCACTCCCTACTTGCTCTTCATTTGATCAATTCGGTGGGAGGAAATGTTATTTTAAAGTTCCCCCTCACATTACAGTAATATTCTGATGGGAAGTTCTGCCTGTATTGCAAGCTTTGACTTGCAATGATATCACAGGGCGGCGGGTCCTGTTCGTTTCTCAGTGGTCACAGCTAACCATTTTTGCAAGATTCAAGAAGTTCTACTCATGATGCACGACCATCAGGAGTGAATTTTTGAACGTAGGGTAGAGTGGGGGAACGGCTCAACACTCACCTCGCAACAGTTTGGTGCGAAATAATCTTATAAGATCATAGTCATCTTAACAGTCATTAAGTCATAGTCTGTCACAAATTGAATCATTTTTGACTTTTCTAACCCATATTTTTAGTGAAGGTAGGGGTTGCTATTTAATGCTAAATGAAAAGAGTGCTTTGTATGAGATTGTCCCACTACGAGGGTAATTCCATCCCAGCAGCCGGGTAATATCATAGTTATACTGGATGCCTAAGGATCTAGAACGGGAAATTTTCTATTTTCAAACGGAACTGTACAATCCAATACATATTTAGATCAGAATATTTAATCCTGTTTCATCCCACGCACCTCCACATCAGTCCTTGGGCCAAAATCTGGGCATTGACTTCACGAGGAACACCTTTTTCATTTTCGAAAATAGAGAAAAAGTACTGTTGGGGTAATGCCTTCCATACAGAAAGTGTCCCGGCAAGAAAAGCTGGCATTATCCCAGCTGTTAGCACTTCGGCCAAATACACGCCGTGACCTTATTTCTGAACTGATTTTGGTAAACCAAGAAGAGTAAATCGAAAGATAAAACGCTGCAATTATTACACAACGGTCTATTATTTACCTGTATAGATGCCCCTTCTGCGTATATCACCGTTTTCTGTGGTCAATACCTACACTCGAGCTCCCCACAGGAAAGCCCTAGATCGAGCGCTGGAGCCGGCCCGGGAATTACAGTTTCATAAAAAATGGAAAACGATACCTCACAAGAGCATGTTCACTAAAACAAAAAAAAACTATTTTTACAGCTATTTTTCACCCATAACACCCCTGGGTAGATTCCGATCGGGCTGCCTAGCTTCGGAGCACAACTAGCAATGATATCTGGGCAGAACTTAATACCGTTTAATTCAGGGTCATGTTGACGAAGCTTTTTGGTGTAAACGAACGGCTGGTCCTACAATGTTCGGGGTGGTCTCAATAATTTCTTTAGTTCAAGATCAATTTAAAAACGTTTAAAAAAAACCTTCTGTGGTGATGTTGAGGTGAGGTATAGTGAGTGAGAATGAGATGGAAGAGAAGGTGCCGGATCTAACGTCCAAAAGGTTAACACCTATAGGGACGCCAGTGAGGTTACCACCACTAAAGACGTTACAGGGATTTGCCCAGTGGTTGCCACTCGAGGTCGGTTATCACCAGACCGGTTCCACCAATCTGGGATCTTTTAGGTAGAAGGTAAGGAGGTGTGAGATGAGAGAGAGATGAGTCATCAACGTGGTTTGAGCGTAGTATGAAGTAACAGGACCCTTTCCACTCTCCCCCAGTCCTCATCGGCAGTTGATGGATGGTGGGAGAGCTCAGGACTACCTGAGGCCGGTCAGGTAAGCCACTTCACTCGCTCCGGTTTATTATTTTGTACAATCTCAAATATTACCAGGAGTGATGTTCTGGGACGATATCACGACAACTTTAATTGAAAGTTTTCGAGCTACGGTGTTCTGAAAATTCCAACACCTATTTTTCACCCCTTAGAGATGACTGACATTAAAGCCGAGCTTCGGGGACCAACTAGACCTCAAATGGGGCCTACAAACCAAATTTCATTAATTTTGGTTCATGGTATAACTAAGAAAAGTGCGAAGTACGGCAGACAGACAGAAATTTGTTGTATTACATTTTCGGATTCTACGTACCATGAAACGGAAACCGTCAAATTTTGAAGGGGGTTAACTTTTTTTTACCATGCTCGATCCCAAAGGTTCATTATTGAACATAATAAACCAACATTTGTTCATAATAACAATTTGAAAACTATGTGAAAATAAGTTACAAAATAGACAAAGCTGGAGTTCAACAGTCAGCAGTGGTCAACTGGAGATTTGAAATGAGAGGGATTTGTAGCAGGAACTTCATCCAAAAATTCTTCTCTATGATGATGTTATTCGAGAGTGCCTTTATGTAATTGAAGCTGGTACGTGTTACATGGAGTTACGCTCGAATCGTTGTAAATGCTTGGAACGAGGGGCTTTGCGAGGGTTCGCGAGAAACACAATTCCAAGATTAGAATCAGCCGAGTCGCCTGGTGGCTCAATGAAAGTACTTGGAATATACTGCTGAACGTGCCAATGTGTAAATCCATCGAATTAAAGTCTCGTAGGATGGTATACGGGTGCTGTGTGTTGGGGAGGAGCATGCAGGAGATAGGCGCTTATTAAATCACGTCTTTGACTTTATATCCGCCTTAACTTCCCCCTGTGTGGAGGGGATGGGGATGGGGAGGTCGGGTTGGTTGGTTCAATATGAAGCGTATGTGACCGCAGAGGCGAACCGCTTCCAGAGCCTCGTCTCTGCGTCTGCATCCACCGGTGCTGGGTCTGCACGCTAATGAGACCGCGACGGCGCGACGTTCTGTTCGCAACACCTACGCCCGTCTCATTGGGAATCTTCCGGCGATCTCGCGTATCGACGAGGGAACATCCGCGTGACGTCGCACATACGAATTGCAGTCGACCGCCGGAAATTCAAATTCTCCCTGTACCGGATATTTCGTATTTCTGTACCTCAGAACTAATTTTAAACGAATTTTTGATGAAAACGTCTGCCAATTCGAGTAGGCAGTATAGCTTCCTCACATGAATCACATGAACATAGAATATTTGGGTAGGTTCAATTTGATACGAGACCGACCATCTGCGATCTAACCCACGTGTACCCTCAAAATTTCAGCTCTCTACGACTATTTTTCGCGTAGTTAGAAGCGTTACAAGGAAACGGCCAACATTTCATGTTCGCGCATGCGCAGAGAAAAATACGGTACGATTTCAATGAAATTCGTTCGGAACTATCAAAGAATTATTCTTGATCGACCCTCCAAATCTGAAATCATTTCAACGATATTTAAAGTAGTTATGGGCGTTTCAAGTATTTCACGTTTGCGCATGCGCAGACGAAACGATTTCCATGATTTAGGTATGGGACCATTTGCGATCCAACCCGCGTGTACCCTCAAAATGTCAGCTCTCTACGACTGTTTTTCGCGTAGTTACGATCGAGCGTTACAAGAAAATGGTCAACATTTCATGTTCGCGCATGCGCAGACGAAATTTACGGTACGATTCCAATGAAATTTATTTGGAACTATTAAAGTATTATTCCTGAACGACCCTCCGATGTCAACTCATTTCAACGATATTTCGGGTAGTTATGGGCGTTACAAGGAATTATCACAGACAGACAGACACGGAACCAAAAATGTTCCTCGATGTCTGAAATGTAAAATGGTGGTGGAAGTTTTCATTTTGGAGGGCATACATTTTTTTGGTTTATTATTCAATAATGAACCATTGGAATCGAGCATGAAAAAAAATTCTAACCCCTCCTCAAAATTTGGTGGTTTACGTTTCAAGGTATGTAGAATCCGAAAATGCAATAAAAATATTTCTGTCTGTCCGCCGTACGCCGTACGCCGTACTGGCCACTTTTCTTAGTTACCATGAAACAAAATTGATGAAATTCGGTTTTTTTTTACTCAATCACTTAACATAGGTATTTTATTTGGATAATAGTTATCAACATAGCAGCAGCACTAGCAACCGTGGTTTGAGATCCGACCCCGGACAAGGGGCAGGTCTTCAGTTGACTTGCCGCCCAGTTGATGGAGGGAGGTTTAGGCCTCTTCTGGCTGTGCCATCAGGTGCTTCTCTCCTCCCCATTGTAGGTTTGAGTTCAGCTCCGGGCCCCACGGCGCTGAATCCAAGGTTTCCCTACCTTCGGTAGTGAGGAAGCAAAACAATACGCTATTGCTATGAGTCCATCATTTCAAATCAAGTCATTTTATTGTTGGCAAAAACCGAACATCGTACAATAAAGAGAAAGAAAAATTAAAAATTACAACATACTCATGACAAATAGATACAGAAATTAAAATTTTCTAAATTTAAAAATAAGAGAGCTCTGATATTGCCCATCACGAGAATAAGTTCGTAATATAGAACTCGTCCACTCAGATGTAGTTCACTTCACCATCGGATAAACTAAAAAATGCTGCAAAGTCCTGGTCACACAGGTTTATTATTCTATTGAACATACCTACAACAGTAATGTAGGCTGTTCATTTATTAATATTCTTCCATGTGCAATAATCTAAATAGGTTTTTCTGGTGGTTTCCACCAATTTTGGCCCACAAAACACAAATGACGCTCGTTTTTTGGTTTATTTTTTCAAATTACCTTCGTTCATTGATAGTGCCATTTAATTGTCTTGATTCACCTGTTGACACTTCTTCTAGTGTTATTATACAAACTGATGGTGATCTCAGACAATTTCCCAGGTTTTTGATTATAAAATACGAATTTTGGGACTGAACCTTTGTTACAACCTCACTTATCCACCCTTGGATCAAAATCGACTTCATATTCGGTCTTCTCGCCCTAAAAAACTTGGAAAAAGAAACCTCAAAAGCTCATTTTATTAAAACACCAAAAATCCCTATTTTTACACCCATTTTTCACCCATAACACCCCTGGGTATATTCCGATCGGGCTGCACAGTTTCGGGACATACTTAACTAGGGCCCAAATCGAGCCAGCATGAATTTTTTAAACCGAAAATGCAGTAGGTAGTTATGCAAAAAAAGGGGCGGCGGCGTACGGCGGACGGACATTGCATTTTTGGGTTCTACGCTCCTTGAAACGTAAAAGAAAATATATTGAGGGGGTGTTATAAAAAATTTTTGCTGAGCGAATACATAATAGGTGTATTGTTCACAGAATAATAAACCAAAACAGTCATGAATATTCCTATTTTGGTAAGTTCACGGATTTTTGGTAAATTTCGGATGTTTCTTCGTTTCAGGCCATTCAAATTTCATATATTGTGCACATACATAAATATAGTGGTGTTAACATAAATATGGTGTATAATATAATAATGTTACATAAATATGGTGTATAATATAATAGTGTTTATGAGCCATTGCACAAGATATGACCTTAGCTGCGACACAAGAAATTATAAATTTCGCCTAAGTGTTTGTGAAGGTGAACGAAAGGATGAGATGGGCAATCTTTAAAAGTGAAAACTGTTCAAATTTTTGGGTGAAATATCACCAAAAATGTCTTCCATTACGAAATGCAAAAATGATCACCAAATATGGCACAGAATGGTGGCTTAAGACTATAGAAATCACTAAATCAATACCTATTTAAAATACATTTGGCTGAAAATCGCAGTGGCACAATGGTTGTTTTTTGTTGTTTTTTTTTTTGCCAAAAAATCGCTCAGTCACCAATTATTGCAGTTAGTCACCATTCAATCACAAAAAAGTTAGACAGAAAATTCACTCATACGGCCATGCTGCATGGTGATTTTCAAACCCGAACCAGGATTACTTTTAGTTTCCTCATGACTCATGAGAAAGTCGAGGAAGTGGACTGGATACAGCATCAACAAAAATGTGAGGCGTCTGCCAAGGTGTGGCATACATAGCTTTCTCTAACCATAACATGATCCCACTGTGGGAACCAAGTTCCGCGTGAAGCAGGATGAAATTCTTACGGGACTATCCAGAGACCAACCCGCACCTTCCCCAAAAATTTCAGCGCATTCTATCGTATAGTTATGGGCGTTGCAAGATGTGCACATGCGCACACGAACGTTACAGCCAGATCTTTCGGTCTAAGTGTAATGACATACTGTGCTGGAAACCGCAAACCGCAAAAACGTATCCGGTTGCTGGAATCAGCAAGCAAGTGTTTTCTTAAGGGGAGTGACTCACTAGAAAAATCGCACTGCGGTGACCGCGTCCGGTTTTTCTCTGCCGCAACCTGTCGCCGGTTTTCAAAAGTCTGCATTCCACCTGTGGTGCGGTTTGGAGGGGAGAACCCAAGCAAACAAGTGTCTAGTGACACATTGGCCGATGAACCCGCAAGCTCAGTTTTTGTTCACCTCTTGTTTTGTGCACTCGCTTTTGTCTTTCTGTTAATTTAATGTCGTCAGATGCGCTCATTTCGCTGGTTGAAAGTCAACCAGCAGTGTGGGACAAAGGGAACAAATGGGAAAAATTTATCCTGGCGATAGTTGTACGGGTGCACCGAATACCTCCGACGACGTGAAGTCTGTGAGATCAAGCCTTCACTTTCAGCAGCACAAACAACTACTACGTTAATGAAGTGAGCAAGCTCCATTTTTAGAGTGAACTGAAAAGAGACGCATCTCTCGCAACTCCCCCTCCCACCAACTACAACCCCCTTTCGGTTTTTAGCATAGTGTGTCATGTAGCTCCAAACGCGGATTTCCCCCCACGGTTCTTGAGGCTGCAGAGAACCGGAACCGGAGCCGCATATTATGTCATTACACTTATACGGTTAGTTTTACAGCAGCTGACCGAATTCCAAACAAAGCAATATAATCGACGGCTTACGAAATAAATTTTTGAAAATTCGCGGTAAATTGAAAATTTTGAAATGAAAGATGAATGAGCGAAATTGGTGTTCCATGTGCTTGTGCAGTCACACCTCAGTTATGGTACCTGTAGGAGCCTGATGGGGTGGCGCACTGAACACGGTAATTGCTGCCCAGGAGCCTTCAAATAAAGCCAGAGGATAGCTTTACTCCGTATCTGAAGTGTCAGATACATATGGATACATTTGGTTTAAAGTTGAAGTGAAGAAATTTTAATTTATTTAAGTATTTTTTATTGCTCCCAGGTCCACCAAGGTAGATTTTTTCTAACTTTAGAGAGGACAAAATTTGTTATTCTCCAAAATTTTCACTCGCGTTTTACGTTTTTGAGCTTTCCAAACAAAATTGATTTGGTGACTGCCTGTCCGTCTGTTTGTCGGCCACAAGCATAACTTCCTAAATTTTGAGATGATAAGAGGAGATTTTTCTCATCACCATCGTAAGAGCAGTACCATATTTTCCCCCACCAGAAGATAAATAAATTATTGTATAATAAGTCGAATGGGGAAAGTTGTAGTTTTCCTTTTTGCACCTGGAGGCCAGGGTGTCCAAGCGGGCTAGAGCGTCCGATCTTTATATCACCGTTTGGAATAAAAGTTCGAGACTTCTCCGGTTCTCGTCTCGGGCTAGCACCAACACAAACCTTGAAAAGCTTGAAAGCCGACCAACGGTTAGCTCTTCACCTGTGATTAGAATCATGTAAAGCCTGCAGGATATAAAGGTTCGAATAACGAGTGTGTCTTAACCCTTTCAACCCGGCTGAGAATCAAGCTTCACTGCACTGCCTAACCGGGAATGATTATTTTCGTCGGCACAAGTTCACCTTCCTTTTTTCAACGCGTTTGAGGTGAGGCTCTACTGTTCTACAGTAATTTTCTACCTACCATGTTGGAAGAACCATGCACTCCCTGCAGCTGCTGCTCTCTGCTCATACTCACTGCAGTGTTCCTTAATAAGGATTGCAGTGTTCAGTAGGCCCTAAAATGACTGGAAAATTGAAGCAGTTGGCAATTCAGTTCCTGGGACATAATGTGTCCCAGCAGGTTTATGTGTGCAAAAACATGATGAGACATATTCGTTCCACCAGGGGTGAAAGGGTTAAATCTTGTGAGTCAAAAGTTCCCCCGGGATATAATACAGGGTCCAATCCAGGGTTATTTTTAGAAGAAAAAAAAACATTTTTCAATAACTATAGGTGCAAAACAATTAGGCACCTCGTTACTGTGATTCCCTTCTGCCTCGGTAAATGAACAGTGACGTCACAATTCCTCATATCACATCAGTGAAATATTCTATTTCGGGAATGACGATGACAATGGGTTAAGAGTCGGTGCAAGTTTTTGCGGGGAGTCCCAGGATTTGTGGAACCTCCGGTGAGAAACAACAATCAAATGACCGCAGCAAACACAATTCAACTCCCGACCCCATCATGAACAATTCAAACGGAATTACTCACGTACGTTCTTCGGAGCAGCTCGGGCCGCTGCTTATTAAATTATGGAGAGCTCATCCCGAGCCCGCCTACTGTACTACATCATAGTGCACTGTAACCACGGCGATAATTTATTGAGAGCACAACATTATTTTATTATTTAATTTTGAGGAAGCCTCTACACCGTTGAGATATCGGCAAAAGCAATAAAAAATTGATAGATTACCTACACAAAACACAACTAGGTGGGTAGGTACCTAATTACTTACCACATACATACAAGAATTGAGATAACATGTGTAGGGCATGAAGGTAATAAGCGCAACATTCAATTCGCTAAAATTCCGTGTTATTCATCGGTAAGAAGCTGGAACATTTTTTCCTTCACTTTATCGTTAACAATCACTAAAACCAGTGCCAATAAAATTGTTGTACGCTTTCCGAACGTTTTCTTAATTTTCAAATTTTTGTATGAAAAATTCCATTAAGTAATTCCGAAATTGGAGTGCCGCTAATGAGCTCCGGTTTCATTTGCTCTGTAAACAATCAGTAGACCTTCCTTTCAACAATGAAAAAGGTTTTAGCTGCGGTAACTTGCGTAACATGTTCACAGATTATTTTAAGTGGGACAAGTGCCGTGTTGAAATATGTCAACTGTAGTATGGGTTCATATCTGTTGCACTCGTCGGAATCCATCACCTGCCGAAACAGTTGGCTTCTCGGTTTGTGCGCTACCAACACTCGCGATTGTGCATTTCATTCATGGAGACATTGTGAACTTATTACCTGAACAGTGAGAGAAATTTAGAGAGGTGCTTGGAAAATCCTAAAGACAGACATCCAGATCCCTCTTGATTTGGAAGAAATGAGTAAATACTGTCTTAACACATTTCTTCCGTATTTTGATACTAAATGGGTTGATCAGGACGCAATAGAAAGTCATTATTCATGAATAAGTCAAATCAAGAATGGTTGACTAAGACATAAGTATTAGCGATAAAATACAGGACTCCCCCCCCCCCCCCTACAGGTGGTCGACCCAGTAAACAATTTACTGGACCAGTACTTTCATAAAACTAGGACAAACATAAAAAAAGAACACAGAAACAGGTCGACTTGAAAACCTCCTCGCTTTTTGAAGTCGGTTAAAACTTTTTTTAAATTATTCTAAAATGTTTTTTATATTCTGAAATTTTTTTTAATCTGAAATTTTTTGTTGTTGAAAAAAGGGTGTCCTAAAGTGCTCATTATTAGGGGTTCTAAATTCACAAATGCTTAAAATCGCAAAATTGGTTACAGAATGGTCTCTGAACCAGTCGACCCAGTAAACAATTTACTGATTGTGGAGACCGATCTAAACAAATAAAAATAAAACAGTTGCTAGAGTCATATTCCTTTGAATTAATTTTAGCAGCAGCTGAGGCTATTCAAAAAGAAAATAGGCATGAGTTTAACGGTCCCTCTTTTAGTCCCGAAAACGCTTTGGCGATCATGATTGACGCAACATTTTCAAAGTGCCATTCTTAAAAAATCGACTAAGGAATTAGGATATGCTATTTTTCCTTCATATAATCAAGTATTGGAAGCAAAAAAGGAGTGCTACCCTGACACCATCGAAATCAATGAGTTCTGCCAGTGTCAGTTTGCAGTCATTACTGGACCGTATTACTAAGCGCTGACATTAACTGCTAGTATAGTTAGTGACAATCAAATTTAATTGAAAAAATTACATTTATTCCTTCATTTGAAAATTTAATTGAATATTTGATATAATTATAATAAACCAAAAGAAAGTTACTGTCTACGCCCCAAATAATTTTCATTTTGTTTTCGTTTTTAATGTTAAGTTTCAGTTATTGCTAGTGGTAGGTTTGAGTTTATTTTCTCCAGATCTTCATCGTCTGTTTTTCGTCTCGTTCGCCTGATCGTCTTGCTCGTCTTATCGGCATCAACAGACGGGATAAACAACAACGCTTTCTCTCATCTCTCCATCCATCGTGTGCACGAGCCGCAACAGTTTGATTCCACTGCCTGCCACCGGCAGGTCTAAACCTGTTACGAACTTCTCGGCTTTCACCGCCAGTCTGCATCCCGATTTTGACTTATACGCGGATTGAATTTTTACCCGAATCGTCGCCTTCACATCTGAAATTCGGCAGATACGTTACTGAGTACTCTCAGCACACCAACACGACGAAAAGACGCTCGTCAACGAGGGCCACCCTCTGCTGTTCGCCGGAAATATTACCACGTGCAGCGAACCCCCCTCCCACCAGTCACCAGAGCGGAGTCGCCGCAGCCCGGGTTCGATCCGACCGCCGACAGAGGAATTTTTTAGTTCGAGTTTTCACTTTCTTTTCTTTTCTAGCTAGCCATTATTGTAAGGAGCTCATGATTTCATAATTTCAAAGATATTATTTTATCATTATCCCAGATTTCCTGAAACTTGCATCAAAGCATTTAAAATAAAAATGTTTGACAGTGGTATACCGTATTCGGTTTAGTTATTTAAAAAAAATGCTTACCCCCCCTCAAAATTTGATGGTTTACGTTTCAAGGTATGTAGAATCCAAAACTGCAATAAAAATATTTCTGTCTGTCCGCCGTACGCCGTACGGGCCACTTTTCTTAGTTACCATGAAAAAAAATTGATGAAATTCGGGTTATAGGTTCCGTTCGTGGTCTAGTTGGTCCTCGAAGCTCGACGTTACTGTCAGTCATCTCATCTCTAAGGGGTTCAAAATAGGGGTTGAAATTTTCGGAACGCCGTAGCTCGAAAACTTCCGATAGAAGGGTATGGTTATTTTTACGTTATTAAATTTGTCTTGAGCTAAACAATTTTTTGAGACCACCCGGAGCATCGTACGTCCAGCCTTTCGTGAGCACCAAAAAGCTTGGTCAACACGATCATGAATCAAACGGTATAAATCCGGCCCGGATATCATAACTACGGAGCACCTGATTGTAATCAAGGATGGCTGTATGAAGTCGAGTTGTTTGTTCTGCGATATTATTTCATTTGACAAGTGATGGACTATTGGATTTTGTTGGTAGGTACTTCTGAATCTTGAATAAACGTTGAAGTATTATTGATGGGTAAATTATTACACAATGGCAAATTATTACACACCGGAAAATTATTACACAACGGTAAATTATTACACAACGGTAAATTATTACACCACGGTAAATTATTACACAACGACTCATCTACCCAGAAGGTGCTGGATTTTGTTGATAGGTACTTTTGCAACTTGAACAACCGTTGAAGTATTATTGATGGGTAAATTATTACACAATGGCAAATTATTACAACGGTAAATTATTACACAACGGCTCATCTACCCAGAAGGGGCTGGATTTTGTTGATAGGTACTTTTGCAACTTGAACAACCGTTGAAGTATTATTGATGGGTAAATTATTACACAATGGCAAATTATTACAACGGTAAATTATTACACAACGGCTCATCTACCCAGAAGGGGCTGGATTTTGTTGATAGGTACTTTTGCAACTTGAACAACCGTTGAAGTATTGTTGATGGGTGTATTATTACACAATGGCAAATTATTACACAAAGGCAAATTATTACACAACGGTAAATTTTCACACCACTGTGAATTATTACACAACGGTAAATTATTATACAACGGTAAATTATTATACAACGGTAAATTATTACACAATGGCTCATCTACCAAGAAGGGGCTGGATTTTGTTGATAGAAACTTTTTGCAACTTGAACAACCATTGAAGTATTATTGATGGGAAAATTATTACACAACGGTTCATTATTCCATCTCCGTGGAACGGGAACCTATACAGGTAAATTATTACACAACGGTTTAGGTAGGTACCTAGTAACGAGTACGGGGTTAGGTACTAACCTACGGAGGGTCCGCGATCTACATAATATGTGTAGAATAGTACATAATATATTTTATATAGAAGGGTTATCTATACGGAGACCTGTGATCTGTAACAGGAGGGTATTCTGTACAAAATAATAAACCGTTGTGCAGGGATTTGCAGCGCTTTTTAGTTATTATGATTAAGCCTCTCCTCAAGCAAAGAGTTACCGATATTTTCAAAAGACAGAATCACAATCCAGGTATTAAAAGTGCCAATATCCCTAATGTGTCTTATCACTAATTTGCCACAATATTTTTTTGGATTGGGTTTTAGGGCTTTGATATAGTGGTTCCATTCAACTCAGCTTCCAGAAAAATTTGGGAAACGATTAATAGCAGAGTAATTATTTTCGAGAGTACTGAGGTTTTTTCGCAAAACTGGCAGTTTTGGACCACAGTACGGCTTCTTGGTAACTCTAGTGTCTCTATATGCAAGTTACGCAAGAAAGCTGGTCTACGGGTAGGTATTATTGTAGAAGCTAACCAGAAGTGGAGAGAAAATCATCCGTCTTTGTGCATGCACACTCGCTAGGGAGCGGCATTGCCGCATCAACCCTCCAGACTCACCTACAAAAAAACTTACACGGAGACCATGGAATTCGCGGGAGAAGCCAAACAAATATTGGTGTGAAATCAAAGCTGCTAAAATTACTGAACTGTCTCTAGTGGCACTAGTTCAAGCTTAAGGGACCCTAACAAATTTTTGCGTATCAAATTTAGTTTTGACCAGTTGGAATGAACTGTCTGAGAAGAGAGCAAAATAAATCAATCCAACCAAATAGAGACAAATGGCTTTTTTTAATTTGTAAAGGTTGATGGCCTTCCGGGGAAGGGAGTAGACGTCGGATATGTTCGACAGTTCTCGGTTGGTCATCTATCTTGCTCCCGCCATCCTTTCGTGTGTTTCCTTTGGTGAAACACAGAGTTTGAGATTACAAGATCGACTGTGACGTATTTAGAACAATGTATTTAAACAACAACGAAGTAATAAAAGGAAATTTTATTGTTGTTTATTGTTTATTGTTTAATCACAACAGTGATACAAGATAATTTAGAACAAGCTCTACTGGCACTATGAGAGTTGCAGTAGCTAAGTAGAAGTTATCAGATGGTAACAGAAAATAAGTGAAAATTAGGCACGGCTCCCAGCCTGAAATTAGTAGATACGGTTCTATCATTTACCAACATAATAACGTTATAGAGTCTATAAACATCGTATGATCACTAGCGACGAGAAAAGTTATTCCACAAAGTAAAACCTTAAAAATCACACGCCAAGCTGATGCCTTAGCCCCATCCCCGACCTGCCACGAAGGTGTTCTTGAGTGTAAATAAAATACTAATTTGGATCTGAAGTCAGTGAAGGAGCAAAATTAAGTGAAATTTTGCATCCAATCCTTGAAGCGAGTGTGCAAGTGTAAAGGAACGCGATTACTGTGATTAGTCTGGGAAATTGGAGTGTTTAGCGGGAGGCCACTCGTGGCCTTTCTTTACTATCAAAGAGCGTCTAAGTTGATGAATCAGTGGTACAAGGTATAGGTACAGGTAATATTTAAATTGCAAAGCTTTTTCAATGAAATACATAGAAATAATTAATAATTCTACTTACACAGCTCTGGTGAATGTACATTGGGGTGGGGGTGTTTTAGTAGTCTTGGAAGTTCTGTGTAAGAAGAATATCGGCTACTTAACAGTTCGAGTACATATCCAGAATACTCATAGGTTTCCCACCACACTAGGTGGGTAGGTTTCCCACCACCTTTAGGTTTTCCATACCTATTATACATGGGAAATCCATATACACACATCAGTGATCCAGTTCTCCTCAAGCTCCAGTTACATTCGGGTCCAAAGTATAGAGGATATCTAGGACACGTCCGCCTATGCGCAAACTGAAGTTACAGCCAGATATCGAAATGGGATCAATTGGTGATTGGTGCGTAATTATATGGACAACTGGTACGGTTTGAGCTATGGGGTACCAATATAAATTAATTATGGTGTTCGATCGAGTAGAATGATTAGGTAGGTAAATGTCTACTTACGTCTGTGAGACATGACTCAAAGAACGCCATCCATAAGAGGAGATATCATGCCTACGCATGCGCAATGGGGCAGTTCAGTCCGGTTGGAGAAGTGACGATGTGCGTTAATAAACCTAATAATATCCCTAATAAACCGAATAGCCAAGAAACCACTTTGTTCTGATTTGTGATACCTTCTGAATATAGATTGACGGAATTGTCATTCTCCCACATCTGAGAGGGGTAGGTACCTACTATTATAATTACATTTTCATTATAGCCATCAAATTTTTCACATTTTAAAGAATTAATATACTTTAATACTTAATATACAATACTTAATATATAATTAATAATTAATATACAAAAAATTACTATACAATTACTTAATATACAATTACTTAATATATAATATAGGAGGGTATGCGGACTGTGTACTCGGGGCTGGTTAAAAATAAACTGTCGCTTAATTTCAGTAAAACATCATATTATTATCTGTCTTTTAACTTGTCTGGTTTGGCAGATATTCCACCTAATGGTAGTTCACGTATTCATTCAACTGACTGTGAATTGTCGGGTTGCCAGTCTTGTCCTATTCTAAATAATACCGCAGACGTCAGGTATCTGGGGGTGATTTTTGACTCAAACATGAAATGGAAAAACCAAATTGCCAGTGTTAACAAAAAACTTAGGAAATTGATATACATATTTGCAAGGTTGAGAAAGGTAGTTTCCCCGCAGGTTCTTAGAATGGTGTATTTTGCCCTTGTGCAACAGTATACTCCTCTATGGCTTGCCGGCTTGGGGTAGCGCATACACTACCGCTCTTGACCCAATAATGCGCACTCAGAAGGTGTTTATAAGATTAATCACGAACAGTTGTTACTTGGAGCACACACCGCCTTTATTTAAAAAAACAAACATTCTTAATGTTTTCAGTCTCAAAAAAGTTTCCTCGATTCGCCAGATTTTGAAAGAGAAGTCGTTTTCGCTTCCTCAACATTACCCGCCCACTCGTTTTCAGGTTTATGGTTTTATAACTCTCCCTCGTTGCACTACGACCGCTGGTCTTAATAGCTATAGATATTTTGGGGCTAAAGCTTTTAATCTTCTGCCAAATGAGTTGAAACTCAGGTTGCAAGATCAGCCGAAATTGGTCAACAAATTTTTGAAATCCCACTATATAAATTTAGATTTATAAGTTGTCTGGTTCATGTCCATTAAGATTAATAATATTATTGTTTTTTTATTGTAACAAAGAAAAGTTTTATTTATTTTTATTATATAATCCGGAGTGCTTATTGTTTTGAGTGTTGTTGTATGTTGATTCGACTTTATTGAATGAATATGGGACTCTTCTCCCTAACACGGGCCTTGGCCCACATAGGGGAATATTTTTCCTTTGTACGTTTCATGGTAATAATAATTATTGTTTTTTAATGGAAATAAACTTTGAATAAAAAAATAAAAAATAAAAACTTTAGACTATTTTGTTAGGTACTTGCCTGGATGGCATTGAACGTTGGAACAATCTAACTACGACCACCGCAATCATGGAGAGTTGGAGGATGGACGAGTTTCTTGTTTACTTCAAAGAACATAATATCCAAGTTTTATTGCAACGAACAACGACTTTCTATCTTGTTGTGTTGGGTCCCACTAATACATCACGGAACTAACGGAAAAGTATCATTTGTTTGCCGTACGTCTCAAAATCCTCCCGGGAGCAGGGCAAAGTATTCCCAAACTAATAAGTTAACATTGGGGAGCAACTTGATTTTCTTTGTCTTTGATATTGAATAACTCCCCTTTGCGTTTCCTTCTCATAGGAGGGGGGTTAACTTTCATTATGAGCCCTGGAGGTTAGAGCGATGTAACTCGAGCTTGCTGCCGGGGATGGCGATAAGGTTGAGGGCTGGGGGGAGAGTGGTGTTGCCTGGCATCTTTTGAAATCCCAGGAGTCGGAAGGGATAGGGAGAGTTCGGTTCTCACAAAGCTCTGGAAGCGAGTCGGGGGTTAGAGTGAATTATTGAATCGATTCCCAGGCACATCTTCGAACAACAAATAATGTCCAGAAGACGGAAAGGGGAGGATAAGGGACCTGAGGGATAAGTCATATTGGGTGTCGAAGGGAGTTCGAGTGAAGAGCAGTCATGCAGTTCGGGAGCTGCTGGATATCTCTGCGGTCGAACAACGCCCAGAAGTTGTTTACAGTGTTGTTGGCATCTGCTCAGTATCACTGGAAATCGGTTGAGTGAGTTCCAACTGCATCAAGAACAGTTACTTTCAGACTATACGAGTACGTTGCCCACAATCAAGATGGCCATCCTACACAGGTTTTCGTCCTGATACTGGTGATAGGTAAAATAACGCCATCAATATCTGTTCTGATACTAACAGCTACTCTGGTAACCTTGTAGGTACCTACGATTATTGTAAGTGAATAGCATCGAGCCGAAGGGTCTTTGGCTCCTTACGAGGAATCAACAGGCGCTGAATCAAAAACGCTGCAAATTATTACACTTCGGTTTATTATCTACCTGTATAATAGATGCCATTTCTGCGTAGACCACTGTTTTATGTGGTCAATACGCACCCTCACCCCCCCCCCCCCCCAAGAAAGCCCTAAATCAAGTACTGGAGCCAGCCGGGCAATAATAACCGTTTCATAAATATGCGGTGATTTCAAGGATTATTATATTATATTATATTATATTATTTCTTGTTTTTCATTAAGCATAACGTTTGTTCAAGTCACAAAAGTACCAACAAAATCAACAAAACCCAAAATCACCATCATTCTTCAGATTAAATAATATTACGGAGCAACCAACTCGATTTAATAAAAATAGTCATAGGTGATTATAATCGGCTGTTCCCTAGCAATGACATCTGGGCTGGATGTATACCGTTCCATTCATGATCATGTTGACAAAGCTTTTCAGGGCAAATGCAGGGCTTTACTGTGAACGAAAGCCTGGACTTACAATGTTCCGGATGGTATCAAAAAATTCCCAATTCGAGATCGATTTAAAAAGTAGGAAAATTCAAGATAATGGCTGGCGCCTTGGAAATTTCAAGCCCTATTTTCTACATATGACTGACAGTAACACCGAGCTTCGCGGACTAACTTGACACCAAATGGACCCAAAAACCAACTTTCATCAATTTTGGTTCATGGTAAATAAAGAAAGTGGAATATAACTACAATATAATTTTGAAATTTGATGGTGGCGCTCCTAGCGGCAAAGCCTGTTTCAGCAACGGATTCAAAAATGATGCCCTATCATAATAGTCGTTCAAGACACAACAAAGGAGCTTAATGGTCACTCGGATCAATTTCCGCGGATCCTCAATTGAATCACGATCCTCAATCATCAGTGCTACCGTATCACTCACTTACCAGCCCCATCTCCTTGTGATGGATATTCAATCGGTAGCGGGGAGGGAGGATCTATTCAGGCTCAAATACCCGTAGGAATAGCTAATTATACGACGTCAATTAAGACCAATAACAGACAACACTATTGTTGACTTGATGGTAATGAAGGAGACCGGTTAGGATAACAACGTCTTGTCACCATCAACCGCTCAACGGCCCCCACCGACCTCTCAAACACTTGGGTCGATAACGGTGAATTCTATTGTTTCCAAAGTAGGTATATACATAATCATGCTAGCTTTGGCTCGGGCAAACTATCCACTGGATTTGGGAGGTTGAGCTAGGTAAACGTCCTAATATACACCTATGTGCTTGAAAACAGATTGCAAGAAATACACATAATAAATTAAACCTAAATGCAAATAGACTAAACATGAATAAAAATTAATTAAACCTAAATACAAATAAATTGAACATAAATACAAACAAATTAAGTAACCTAAATACAGAAAAATTGCATAAAATTACAATATTCGACGATTTTTTGTTTAATAATTTATTAACAGTGAGTCAGTGGAAACGTTCAAGAGAAAAATTGCCAAACCTTCTCAAAATTATTTAATGTTTTAAGGTATGTGGAATCCAAAATTGAATCAAGAAAAATATATCTACCTTAATTTATTGAGGTTGAATATACCTACCCAATGAGGAGGATGCATTGAATTCTGTGTCTTCTATC
The DNA here is from genome assembly GCA_954871275.1 of Leptopterna dolabrata. Classification (NCBI taxonomy): domain Eukaryota; kingdom Metazoa; phylum Arthropoda; class Insecta; order Hemiptera; family Miridae; genus Leptopterna; species Leptopterna dolabrata. The sequence continues at coordinate 45,684,201 of OX940980.1, forward strand.
TGTGCCTTATTGGACCTTTGGAACTTGTTCTACTGAAAACATCGAATAGCAATGTTTTTTCACTATTTTTTAACGTACAAAAAATTTTCTTAGATTTTTAAACTATCCAAGTAAAAATTTGTCCGAAAGACAAGTTGTAGAGTTAAAAAGTCCTGCTTCGATCCAGACATAATGATGGTGACGCTTGATTTTCAAATGAGGAAGAAGAAAATAATGTTTTACAATCGATGATTGGTTACTAAAGAAAATTAAGTGAGTAAAGTTGAGTAAAGAAAATTAAGATGGCACTAATAACAAAATTCCAGGACTAATGCAATTTACAATTTATTGGTTTTCTTATCAGTTGGGTGGGCCATATTTTCGAATTGCAGGCAGCGTAGGCGAAATGCCTCATGAAACGCTGAAATTCCCCATACCTCAATGAAGTTTTGGGCAGTTGTCAGTGTTGTTGAGACCGAAATGCAGCAGATGGGATTCTAAAAATTACCTGTAGGTAAGGTACCTATTCTTTCTTCAAGTGCCCTGCCCTCGAAAGACTTTAGCGAAGAGTTGTGATATTTGGTCCTTATCTACTACGGCCCTTTCGACCCCACTCCGAAGTAATGATGAACAAGTGATTCAGGGGTGGATTAGGTCAAGAGGATCAGGGTTAGTGGGTTTTTAGTAAGTGAAACCTCGCACGGCCGCAGAGTGCGGACCCTCCAAAGCGTAAGTCTTTTTCAAGATTTTCCCACTGTTTCCCTCGTAAAAAAAAACACTACGGCCTTAGAAAGCGATGATGTACTGGGCCCGAACCACCGGCGTAGATTCTTAAGCCATGGTGTACGGCTTCGGCCCACACCTTGCTGCCTGGCAGTCTTTCCCTGGATGACAAGCTGCAGAAGATAATACTTGTCATTCCTCATTGCATGTCAAAGTACTCCAACTTCCTCCTTTTGATGGAGTCAAGAACCTCTACATCCTTATTCATTCTGCGGAGCACCTCGACGTTGATCACCCTGTTCACCATCTTGAGAATACGGCGACGCCCACATTTCGAATGCCTGAATTCTGCTGCACAGGGCTTCTGTCAATATTCACGCCTCCACGCCGTAAAGTGCGAGGCTGAACACATAGCACCGCAGCAGACGCACCCTAATGGCAAGGCTACGGTCACGGCTCACCAACACCTTTCTCGTCTCGTAGAATACGCACCAAGCCATTTCTATTACTACAACGTACCCTCTGTGCAATATCCCAGTTCTCATCAAGGAGAAAACCAAGGCACTTGAAGTACCTACTCGACTCTTTCAGTTGCTTGACCACCAACGATCAACGGCTGCTGGGGAACGTAGTCTGTCTTGCTAATGGTCATCCATTTAGTTTTTGCGACATTCAGCTTCGGACCCTTGCTGAAGCTTGCTTCAGCATCCACCAAAATCTGGAAATCTGGTGCCTATTGCCGAAGTACAATAATCAATTAATCCAGCAAGATAGAAATTCTTGCATAAGTCTTTATATACGTAATAGAATCAAATCAGTGTAGGTGAACAGCAGCCACCTCTAATTTACTCCGACCTAATTGGTTATGTACACATGGCATCAAATGGTAGTTGACTCCACCTGGGAATTGCTGGTATGAGCAAGCTATAGGTGATATTGATGATAATTAGAGCCGGGCCACACTAGTTAGCATCCAATTAATTAACAAGTCAATTGAAAGGGCTCCTCGCTTACATCCCAGACGACGTCGACATCACACAGGTATATTTGGAATTTCGCCCACCATTGTTACCTATGGACTGATCACAACGGTTCATCATTATCGGGATAGATAACCCTTCCATCTAGATCGCTGTTGAATCACTACACGAAAGATGAAGGAACGGTTTTAATGAGCTGATAATATATATCTAGCGTAGGTAGGTGCAGGTTGGTCCCTAGTTGGTCCAAAATGTGATTGCAGGATCCATCGGCGCACGTGCAAGGGTTTACCTGAAAACCCGAAGGTACTTCATCACCAAATATTATAGAAGGTAACTGGGAAATGGTACCCTGGTGAGTTCATGGGATTTCCAAGTCCCGGACTTTTCGTGCATTACAATCGACCCGAAGATTTGTGTCACCTATTAAGCCGGCGCTACACGATGCTACCAACACCTTCCAATGTTGGACGCTTGGTGACTGGTAGCATCGTGTGGCCGACCTTCGAACGTCCAGCGTCCAACGGCCAGCGTCCAACGTTGGCGTTGGAGGGCGATCGCTCTGAGAGCGGTACTTGCACCCAAGTCAAAGGAAAAAGAAGGGTCCAATGTTGGCGGGAACGTTGGAGGCTCGTTTCTTCGAACACGGAGGGTCGGCCACACGACTCGGCGTTCAGTTTGTAGTTTGTAGCGCAGTGATTTTATTGATCCAATTTTATTCAATAGGCACTCAAAATCTTCTGCTGACATACGGCAAAAGTTTTCAAATTTGCCAGACGGTTCCATCAGTAGATTAATCAGCATATCTGAGCCGCTGCACCTGATAATATTAATGAATAACGTCATTGTAAATAAGTAATTAAGAAATTCTAACTCCTAAGAAATTCGTAACTAAGAAATTCCGTTCCTTCGCCAAAAAATCAAGAATCGGATAGGTAAGGATGAATTCGAAGATCAGCTTTTTTGGTTCACAAGCAAGTTTTCACATTTTGGTTTTTATTGTTAGAAATTGCTGAAAATCTTTAAAAAATAACAGGGTCTTCCAAAATTCGCTCATTTGGTAATGTTGCATGATTGAAAATTTGTCCGCGCTTTGATTGGAAATTGAGAAAACCGACCGATTGTTGCCTACTGAACTTCTCTATGAGAAATAATATACCAAAAACACGAAAACTTTTCACCACGTACCGTTCTCTGGATTTATTATGGGATAACATCCACTACCTTCTTCTTCTTGGTTTCCTTCGCTTCAACAACAATTCGGTACACGAAATAAGTAACAACTGTGCTGCAGCAATCGCTGCAAAATCTTCATCATCCGTTTCCATTATAAAAAACTTTACACACACAACTTTATTAAAAATTATGAAAAAACTCCCTACGGCTCGACCTGGATCGCACTGGATCAAACATTTGCCACCACCGACAACACCGTGTGACTGGGGTTTTTGCTCGAGTCACTCGTCGAGTCGTCACTCGTCGAGTACGGTCCAACGTTTGGCCCAACATTCGACGCATCGTGTAGCGCCGGCTTTACTGAACACCAAGGAAGAATCTGCCTACCCCGTCGAAATCGATTTAAAAAAACCAGTCATGCAGCATGACTTAATGAGCGAATTTTCAAAGAAATATTCGAATTAATGGCTATGGTTTTGAATAAAGGAAAACTTCTTCCTCCTACTGTTAGTACCTAAATTGAATAATTTGAAATAGATTTTTTCTTTCGTCTTCCTTCTAGTAATACGTGGGCCGGTACTTGTCTATCTATGAAGGTATCATAACAATTATATGTCAAATGGGAAATTCAAGGAGTTGTAGTAATCGTTTGCCTCCCCCTTTTTTGCTTCGAACTCTCGTCTTCAATTAATACTTCTCACATTTTTCAATCTGACCACTCTAAGGGGGTGGGGGGGGGGGGGTAAGAGTTTAAAGATTATCCTAGTTTTGGGTAATTTTTGCGCACTTTAAATGCTCTAATTTAAGAACGGATTTAGATATCTAAAATCCAATTTCACCATCGTGTTCAGCGTGCAAAAACCTTTAAAATGAGGGGTCACTTGTTAGAAAATAACATTTTGGGGATTTTTGGGTAATTTTTGCGCACATTAAATGCTCTAATTTGAGAACGGATCAAGATATCTAAAATCCGATTCCACCATCGTGTTCAGCGTGCAAGAACCTTTAAAATGAGGGGTCACTTGTTGGAAAATAACATTTTGGGGATTTTTGGGTAATTTTTGCGCACTTTAAATGCGCCAAAACCCTCCTTAGAGTAGGCCAATTTCGCCCATCTTCGAACTTAGCCTTTCGATTGCCAAGATAGATTTTTTGTGCAAATTTGAGCTGTTTATCTCAATTCTATCGAGAGTTATCGTCTGGAGTGACACATATATATCTATAAATATATATATACATATAAAAAAGTGTTAAATTTCAGGAATCGTTTTAGAATGGTCTGAAACGGATTTCTATGAAGAAAATTTCCAAAAATTTATATTATTTAAATTTCGAAGCCATTGCAATAGCTTCATTTTCTTTGAAAATTCGCTAAAACCAGTAGCTTCTACATGTCGTGAAACGTAAACCAAATAGTTTTAGATGTTAAAAAAGTTACTATTATTTTTTTAAATAGGTCAAAGGTACATCATTTATTGGTAAATCAAAAAATGTATATCAATTATTGTTGGTAGGTTTTGAACCAAAATACCTAGGAGGTTGCAATCGACGATCCTATTTTACTCAAGTGGGAAGACTTGCTCGCGACGCTGATATCAAACATTTCTCTCATTGGTAAAGTTGTGCACACATCAAAGCAAAACGAGTCAGCTACTGAATTCCTTCATTAGCTAATTGCTGTCACTTTTGAGGTCGGTTTTCCACTCAAGCCGCAAGCCCGACCCCGCAATCCCGACCTCAGATTTCTCGCCATTGTCAAAGGACAGGTTTATCCAAGAGCGGCGGGGTAGGCTGTGTGTGTAGCCTCCGGACACGGTTGTACTCCACTCGGTTGAAAGCTGCGTTCAAAGACCCCTTTCAGTTTCAGTCTGCACGAGAATGTAGCCGTACAGATCTATAATACACGCTGTCATTCATATAGGTACTTATACATGGGAGCTCCTATCTATCTGGACATGATCAGTACGACATAATTACGATGGAATATGGATGCCTCCACCCACGGCGTAGCTTAGGATTAAAATTGATTTATGAAACAACATGTACGTATGTGTATTTTCAGGGAAACGAAAGATAATATTTTACCACTGAAGCCACTTTCTGTGATTGAATGATTAATTGAGAGGGCTTGATAATACATAAAATATTCTAGTTTTGGTTTAGTAATTTCAGTAAGTAATAAACCATTACAATCGAGCACGAAAAACGCTGCAAATCCCTGCACAACGGTTTATTATTTTGTACAGACTACCCTTCTGTTACGGATCACAGCTCTCTGTATAGCTAACCCTTCTATATAGTATATGTACTATTCTATACATATTATGTAGATCGAAGACCCTCCGTAGGTTAGTACCTAACCCAGTACTCCTTACTAGGTACCGACCTAAATCACGAGTTAAATGTTGCTGAAATAATTCTGTCTATGACAAACAGTAACTAAAATGGCAAAAAGAAACGCAAATAATGAAGTTCTCAAGGAAAATTGTTGATGTGGAGGGAAATAGATGCCCCTTCTGCCTAGATCACTGTTCTCTGTGGCCAATACCTACCCTCGTGGTCAAGTATAATGAACCGTTGTGTAATACTTGCCCATCAATAATACTTCAACGGTTGTTCAAGTTACAAAAGTACCGATCAACAAAATCCTGCCCCTCCTTGGTAGATGAACCGTTGTGTAATAATTTACCGTTGTGTAATAATTTGCCGTTGTGAAATAATTTACCGTTATGTAATAATTTACCGATGTGCACTAATTTGCCGTTGTGTAATAATTTACCATTGCGTAATAATTTACCCATCAATAATACTACACCGTTTGCTCAAGTTTCAAAAGTAGCTACCAACAAAATCCAATAGTCCATCACTTATCAAATGAAATAATATCGCAGAACAACCAACTCGACTTCATACAGCCATCCTTGATTATAATCAGGTGCTCCCTAGTGATGCTATCCGGGCCGGATTTATACCGTTTTGTTCACGATCGTGTTGACGAAGCTTTTTGGTGCACACGAACGGCTGGACGTGCAATGCTCCGGGTGTCCTCAAAAAATTGTTTAGCTCAAGACTAATTTAATAACGTAAAAAAAACCATATCCTTCTATCGAAAGTTTTCGAGCTACGGCGTTCAGAAAATTTCAACCCCTATTTTGAACCCCTTAGAGATGACTGACAGTAACGCCAAGCTTCGAGGTCCAACTAGACCCCGAACGGAACCTATAACCCGAATTTCATGAATTTTTATTCATGGTAACTAAGAAAAGTGGTCAGTACGGCGTACGGCGGACAGACAGATTTTTATTGCATTTTCGGATTCTACATACCTTGAAACGTAAACCATCAAATTTTGAGGGGGGTTAGAATTTTTATTTTCATGCTCGATTCCAAAGGTTCATTATTGAAAATAATAAACCAAAAACTCCCCGCCCCTCCCTTACATCTCACAACTTGGCTCGAAGAACGTGGAATCAAAAAATGGAATATTAAAAAAATTTCTGTCTGTCTTCCTAATGCCGGCGCCTCCGCCGTACTTCGTAATTTTCTTAGATACCGTGAAAGAAAATTATAATGAAATTTGGTTTTTGTACATTCCATATAGGGTATAGTTGGTTCACGAAGTTTGCATTACTGTCAGTCATCTAAGGGGTGAAAAAAATAGGGGTTGAAATTTTCAGAATGATTCTGAACTTGAGGATTTGTTTGAGACCTCCCCGACCATTACACGTCCAGCCGTACGTTTACAGTAAGGCCGTGGAGTTAGAAACGAAACGCTTCGTCAACATGAGTGTAAATCATACGGTACCTATACATCCAGCCCAGATATTATCATTGCTAGGGATCAGCTGATTAGAATCACGCATGGCTTTATGAAATCGACTTCGTTGATCCGTGATAATGTTTCATTTGAAGAAGTATAGTTATTTTGGATTTTATAAATAGGTACCTTTATAGGAGGCCAAACGAATCATTCAAATTAGGTAAAAATTTGGGTATTAGTCGAGGGTCCTACTTAAGTTCATCGAGCATCAGATTGTCAAAAATGACCCGATGGAGGGTCGTGGGTCTGTAAAGGCGCGTTACAGGAGACGGAAATATATATATTTGTATATAACTGAAATTGGGAACGTGAGTGAGCCTATACTTCGACTCAGGTGGCGTTTCTGTCGTGTCTCTGCATGCGTGGGTAAGTAGGCATCCACAGCAGAAAAACGACCCTGCTAAACAAGGTTCTTACACCAAACGGAATTCTGTGATCCACGTAGGAGGGGGTAGGTATAGATAGATGGGGGTATGTTTAGGTACCTACATCTATACAAGACAGTGACAAAAATTCAGACTTTTACTATATACCTATGTCCTGATTCCCTCACCAGTAACCACTGCTGTAATATTACTGGATTTAACCAAATAAACGCAGAGAAGGTTCAGCTGGTCAACATCGAGGGTTTCCCCCAGCAACCGCCATCTGACTCAACGGCCGTAACGGCCGTTTGTGGTTAGGGGACGGGTGGAAAAGTCCCTATAAAAACAGCCCTTCTCGCCCAGCTCTTTATTCGACGATCCGACCCCGGACTCACGAATTCTCTCTCGACCCACTCTCTTGCCCTTCTCCACACCCTGTGTGGAAACCGCGGGACGTCTCCTTCTCCACTAACCCCTGCTGTGGTGAAAACCGCGGGGAGCCACACCCTCTAGCGCCTGCTGTGGTAAAAACCGCGGGGAGCTAACCTTCCCTACGACTAACGCCTGCTGTGGTGAAAACCGCGGGACTTTGAATTTTTTTTTTTTTTTTTCTTAAAGATAGTGCAAACTACAATAAATTGAATACAAAAATTGCAATCCACGAATATCCCATAGAATCTCTAATCAAAACAACAATGCTACTAACCCCGAAGAGTAAAACTCGTGCTGGGGTTAGGAGTCTAAATTACAAATATTGACAAGGTGAATCGTCGTCAATATACATATATATACATATACATATATATACATATATACAACTAACATGTTTTATATAACATTAAGGAACAATGCATTTACATTAAGTACATCAGTGCAGTAAGTATTTTCTAAGTTACGTTTCTCACTTAGCTATATCAGATTTGCAAAAAAATTCAACATTTAAAATTTATTTTATATTTTTCAAAAGGCCTACCTATGTTTTTATTCATATTAGTTTGAATTTAGGAGTTTAACGTTTCTTTTAAAAATTAGTAATTTAGGAGATAGTTTAAGTTCTTCTGGGAGTTTATTAAAAAGCTTAACTCCAATGTATCGATGTGACCTTTGTGCAAAAGTGGTATTTCTAAAAACGACGTCCAGTGTCATTACCGAACCTGAACGGGTTGGGGGTGCAACCCTTGCTAGTTTGCCTTCAGTCATCTCTTTATATACTTGAATTGTCCATGTACTGTCGATAAGTTCATAAATGGTTGGCACTTTAAAACATCTAAACAAATCCTGAGTTGGAAAAAGCCGATTTTTTTTTAGTAGAAGTTTTATTAGCAATTTTTGCGTAAGGAAGATTGCATTCAACAATGAAAAGAGTCCGAAGGAGCACATTCTTCGTCACCCGCCATCATCCGATCTCTACCTACCTCTTCCATCCGCTATGTTGTGAGCATCCAAACAACCCGCTCATAAACCTACTTCGACGTTTCCCAACTAATACAAAATTAAGGGATGGAAATCATAAAACTCTAGAATAAACCGTGCTTGCGCCTTCCGCTTTACCCCCGAATTGCGGTACAGAAGTTGTTCCATCATTATTTACTTTTAGGTACTACACCTATCCATCGCAGTATGATCAGCAAGATGTTCAAAGCGTATGCATACTTGAGCTGCAGATGTTGTATTACGTACTATACTGTTTAATCTGTGACATCACATTTCAGAGAAAAGTAAGAGCAAGTCGACAGAACTAATCGTGTCTACAGTTTGAACGGAAAAGTTGACATTTTTCAGGGAAAACCTATATAATAAACATCCGACTTTAATAAGGGCACATGTCATACCCAACTCGCCATCGAAGTTCTGGCTGTCTTCACTTTCTATCCCCTACACAAGTGACAGTGGAATAAAGGCATCATTTGCTCCGTGGCGGACAATTTTTGCATAGGAAAGGACTTACTATTTATTTTCATTTGTCAATATGATCAAAATCACTTTTTTCGGCATTCTTTGTGTTTGTGAACATTTATCTAGCTCCCTCCATGGTAAATCAATTCCGCTCTTTTCCTCAAGACTTTCATCAAACCTTTTCTTCGAAAATACTCTAAAAAACCAACATGCAATTAGGAATTTTAATAAATCTGTTCACTTTGGTCAATCGTCAGTCTTGAGATAACATACATAATAAGTATCACAGCTAATTCCTTCCCCAGATCGCTTTCCTTCCAATTTCCTCCTCCATCCAGCTTCCCTTTTGGCTTTAATCGAAGCTCGTGTTTATGAGTTTTCGTACAAACGGAAGTAAGCAGGGCGAAGGGTTCGAGCTAATAGCCCTTATTCAAACACCCGAAAAGGTCTGGAAGGGGTTCCACAACCCCAGGGAGCCTTCAGAGTATAAAGGAATAAACGTTGAGCTTGAAACGATTTTTCGCCCTTTGCAACGAATACGAGGAGAGTGAGGGAGGAGAAAGTTAATCATTGGGCCCGAGTTAGCTCAGTTATTAAGTTTTATGTTCACATCCGATTTTCTCTGTGACTCCGACTTGAAGGGGGATTTGGTATTTCTTGCTCGGCTCAAGGGGTTGCGAGCCGAATGAAATATTTCTCTCTCGAACATCGGCAAAAGAATTCGCTGTAAAATGAAACAAAGTCGTTCGTTTTCTCAGACGAAAGCTGAGAGAGGAGAACTGAGAGAATGATGAGGCCGGCTTATTGAACAAAGCAACTTTCGCCAGACTCCATGAAATACTTATTCAGCTCGTTCCAGTAATAGGTGAGTATCCCAGGTAAGTAAAAACAAATGACCTCTGTTCTGTGGCTATTAATTTGTTCATTTCCCCCTATCATGAAGTCAGATGCGCGGTCATGCAGCCAGTTTTCAGATTATTGTCATTTAGGAAGCATTTATTTTATGACACAAAATGCGCAATGCATCTATCAAGAAACATTTTGGCTATAATATTATGCAGTGGTTAGAAGTAGTAGTGTACTTCTAACCACTGCGTAGTGTGCATTGTTGTTTTGATTAGATTCTATGAGATATTCGTGGATTGTGATTTTGTATCAATTTATTGCAATTTGCACCATCTTTCATTGTATTCTATGTTTGTAATTTGATCACCAATAAATGCATTCTTATATAATTTTAAAAAAACTTCCTTGCTCTGTAGAGTAAAAAGTTCTCTTTCTTCCTTATCATTATCATTAACCTTCCAAAATGGCTCAAAGTACAGCCATAGATGAGGTACTTTGGGCTCAACATTTCGTATTACCTACGGAGGTGCCCCATTCCTAAAAGACACCCTCAGATTGGGCCCCCCTGAAAAATCCCATGAACCAAATTTTTCATCTCAAAATTCCTTTGATTTTACCTCTCAGGTCGAAGTACAAAACGGATGGAAATGTGCAAGTGGCGTCAGAAACGTTTGGGCGCAGAAAAACCCCCCTCCACCCGGTGTGGGAGGGATCGTCACTTTCACATCTGTATTTATTTTTATTTGATATTACCCTTAAAAATGCCAATGCTACCGCATGTGAAATTCGGGTGCATTTCGGCATCACTGAGAATTGTGGCGATATATGGGAAATAAAAACTAAATATTGTTATAGGAAGGATTGAGTAGGTAACTGGAAAGTGGAAGCTGTTCACAGTTCAGTAGAAGTTCATAAAGCCGTTACGCTGGTGAAGTAAAGCTTAACCCATTTTTCGCAATATTCCTCGTTTTTATCCGTTGTTTCAGAGAAAACAGCATATAACTTTCCTTTAAAAAATAAAAATAAAAATTTATCGAGAGAAAAAACCAAAATACCAAACAGTTCTTCCAAACATATACCTTTACTCGTAGCGGATGTAACAAACCAGAATGCAACACTCCGGAACGGGGAATACTTGTATATCAATTCTTTCTTACCTCGCTGGGATTTATGATCCCTGATTACACAAAGTGTATCATGTTGACTCTGTCTACATATCTCATCTCGGTTTACGTCCTAGCTACCTTTATAACCCAACTATGCGGTGAAGAATGAGGCTATCGCGGGATGAGCGGGGCGGCGAAGCGGAGGATCATATTTCCGTGTGAAAAGCCAAGTTATACAAGCGGCAGATAAACTGCGTTTTCAACAAATTTGCTCCAACCCCCACCACCACTATGCCCCAAACATGCTGACGTTCTTCTCCACACCCTACCAAATATTTAGCGAGCACAATATTTTATCGCAGTTCCAACTCCTGGAGCACGCTGGGGTGCCTGCGCTGGGTGTGGGGTTATTGGTTGATCGACGATCGCCTAAATAAATATCTGAGCGTAGCAAAAAAAGCAATATTCACTTTCGGGCTCTGACTCACCACTCACCACAGTTTCCTCGTGCAAAGCTACAGGGCAGATATCAGTTGCCGCATTAATTAATCATGCTAGGGACCCATCGCCTCCCAAACAAAGGATAAAAGCGCTGCAAACTATTACACAACGGTTTATTATTTAGGTACCCCTTCTGCGTAGTTATCAGTGGTCAATACTTACCTTCGTGCTTCCCCAAGAGAGCCCTAAATCGAGAACTCGACCCAGCCGAACAGTCACATTTCATAAATATGCGGTGAATTCAAGAATTATACTGTCGTGGTACCCCTCATTCGCGATACTACTCACTTGTATAATAGATTTAACCAATAAATACGGAGAGCGACGAGATGAGCGACACTTCGGGAAAAGGACCAGAAGGGTCCCCTCCATCGAACTCCCAACGCTTCTCAATGGCCGTAACAGCCGTTGGTGGATGGGGGACGAGGTGGAGGCACCTTTATATACCGCCCGGCTCGCCCAGCTCTTCATTCGACCGACTGCTCTCCGACCTGCGACTTCTCTCTCGATCACCTTACACCCTCCCTCGCTCTCTCTCACTCCCTCTTTCTCTCTCTCGTACCCTTCTTCCTATCTGCTATGGTGGTAACCGCGGGATTTTCCCTCCTCTAATACTCGCTGTGGTGATAATCGTGGGGTATTAGCCTCCTTCTCCTTGCACGTCTACTGTGTTGATAACCGCGGGACGCCTTTTCCTCTAATGCCTGATGTGGTGATACTTCACTTTCAACCTCACCTTCAACTACCGCTCACCACATATATTAATTATTTGATTTTATTCATGAAGCATAACGTTTGTCACATTAAAAGAAGTTCCCTGGAATTACAGTTTGATAAAAATGTGCGGGATTCAATAATTCAATCATTAATATTATTTTTTGTTATTCATGAACCATGAGGTAAATAATAAACCGTTGTGAAAGAAACCGATGTGTAATAATTTACCTCTATAGAGGCCCCTTCTGCGTAGATCAATCAATAATAAAATAATTGGACGGCGTTATGCAAATACCAGGTAAGCGCCAAAACCTCAAAATTGAGTTTTTGGTATGGCTGGATTCAGCTCTTCGAGATCTTTCGAACTGGAGTGGTCTCGCACTCATATCTCAACTGCATCGATTATTACGGCCAATTGATTTAACCGATGGCCGCCTAATCGATCATTTTAATTTTGCAAATAACAGTTTAACGCCAGATTCATCTCTCATTAGTCCTCAGATTTCCAGGTAACCACCATAAACAGAAATTTGAAAACCAGCTAAGCGCCAAAACATGCCACTCTAGTTTTGCAATTCCAAGATCCAAGGTAAACGCCATATGATGTCGTTTACCTGCTGTTTGCATGACGCCAGCTGGCTCCTACAGCTGATGCAATAACCTGGTAAGCGACAAATTTCTCGATTCATCTGTGTTTTGTAATGGATGAGGGGTTTAACTACGCCGCCCATACAGCGTAGTTTCCCCCTCTCCATCCTCTAGAAAGGTAGGGAGGCAGTGTGACAGCTGCCCCCGGAGACAATGGTTAGATTATAACGCGATGCCTCCAGGAGTTGATGATTCGTTTCCGCGAATCAACCGCCCCTTCAGCCGCGTGTCAAAAAGATCGGGAAGAGCCAGCATCCAAGATGGACGGGATTCCCATATACCGTCACACTCCTCCCCTTAAAAACATACTTCTTTGAAGAAGAAGTATGTGAAGTTAGACACGGGACTGAAAGTAGTATGGAGTTCTAATTCAGGAAGATTCATCTGAATAACTCCGAAGCTGACAGCTTCCATCGTAATGGTACTACTGAGAATTGTTACTGGTGGAGAACTTAGCTCCTATCAATATCACTTGGCGCACTTGGACAAAAAGGAAAGAAAAAAGTAGTTGTCAGAGGTTCTGGTTCAGGAAAGTTCATCAGAACAACCTCTAGGTGACTAACCCCCATCATAAGATGGAACAACTGGAATATAAATGAAAGTAGTTGTCAGAGGTTCTGGTTCAGGAAAGTTCATCTGAACAACCTCTGGGTGATTAACCCCCATCATAAGATGGAACAACTGGGAAAACAAGGGGAAAAATTACAAAAAATAGGCGTTGAACGCCAGGCATAACAGCCTTAAGAATAATATCATGAGGTTTGATATTATTAATAGTAGTAATCATGAGGTTGATTGTAATAATAATAATCATGAGGTTGATTTGATAAAAATAGAAAATCCAATGGCCGAAGTGTATATTGATAAACAAAGGGGTATTAAAAAGAGGATTCCTTCTGGAAAACCTCAGAGCTATTCCTTCTGGAAAAGCTCTCAAAAAGTGGAGGGGGTACCGAGGATAAAATCCAGCACATACCCACCAACCACGCTCTGCTACCATGTAATGGATGAGGGGTTTAACTACGCCGCCCATACAGCGTAGTTTCCCCCTCTCCATCCTCTAGAAAGGTAGGGAGGCAGTGTGACAGCTGCCCCCGGAGACAATGGTTAGATTATAACGCGATGCCTCCAGGAGTTGATGATTCGTTTCCGCGAATCAACCGCCCCTTCAGCCGCGTGTCAAAAAGATCGGGAAGAGCCAGCATCCAAGATGGACGGGATTCCCATACAAAACGGCGTTTACCTGGAAGTTGAATGTTCAAAAATCATCTTACATCAAATTTCGATAAACAGGTAAGCGACAAAATGGCGTTTACCTGGTAATTGGTTATTACCGTACCCTTCATTCCGAGTTTTGCAATTCTCAGGTAAGCTTAAAAAGGGTACAAGGGCTCATTTTTGAGACTTCAGGACCCAAGAATCGTGTAGAGCACATCCAAAAACCCCTAAGTACCAACTTTCACCAAGACAACCCCAATACAATTCCCGTAACAAGCTGAACAGACTTTGATCGCAATTTCCCAAAAATCAACTTTTGTCGCTTACCTGGTATTTGCATAACGCCGTCCAATTCAATCATTAATTTTATTTGTTGTTTTTCATGAAGCATAACGTTTGCTCAAGTTGCAAAAGTACCTATAAACCAAATCCAAAACAGCCATCATTTTTCAAATGAAATAGTATCACAGAACAACCAACTCGACTTCATACAGCCATCCGTGATTATAATCAGGTGCTCCCTAGCGATGATATCTGGGCCGGATTTAGACTGTTTGATTCACGATCATGTTGACGAAGCTTTTCGGTGCAGACAAACGGCTGGTCGTACAATGCTCCAGGTGGTCTCAAAAAATTCTTTAGTTCAAGATCAATTTAAAAACGTAAAAAAACCATACTCTTCTGTTGAAAGTTTTCGAGCTAAGGCGTTCTGAAAAACGCGTCCCCTATTTTTCACCCCTTAGAGATGACTGACAGTAACGCCGAGCTTCGCGGACCAACTAGACCCCAAAAATGGGACCTACAAACCGAATTTCATTAATTCGTTCAAGATAACTACGAGAAGTGCGAAGTACGGCCTGCGGCGGACGGAAAGAAATATTGTTTTATTCAATTTTCGGATTCTACTCGTACGTTCCTTGAAACGGGGACCATAAAATTTTGTGGGCGGGGGTGGGGGGGTTAATTTTTTTTTAATGCTCGATTCCAAAGGTTCATAATTGAATATAATAAACCAAAAATAAGGTCAGGGGTGTCACGTGACTGTATTGATATGGCACTCGTACAAAGTAAATAACACAGAGGGCTGTTGCCTATGCTTTCAACGTTATTGACACACAAGGGCAGGGGCCTGGCAAGTACCAGGAGGCCAAGGTAGCGTTATATCGTCGTTACAGCTTTTATAAAAGTAGCTTAGTATTTCATGGAAGCAAAATGACGAAGACGCAGAGTGAATATTTATGGCATATAACTGTAATGAATCCCTAACTTCAATCATAAAACATCAATAATTTGGTACATTACCCAGTTACGCAACCACCACTTTTTTTCTTCTTTTTTTAGCCTAAGGTCAGTGACCTGTCTAGGCTGTTCTCTCTCCCAGCTCGGCTTGTGTAGGTATATGCGTTCGTTTGGTAATACATTTATAGTTTATAATTTGTAAACGTTATACCAACTTTTTACATCTCTTAATTTTAACAAACTTAAATCTAGTATACTTACTTTTAATGTCTAATGAAGGTCATTACCTTTCTGTTATTCAGAATTTAAATTTAAGGATGATGGATTTTACAGTTGTTTGATTCATCAAAGTGTAGGTATGTTTTTTTTGTTTTTTTAATAATACGGCTAAAGAACTAGTTGTTTTAATTGCTGATGGTAGATTTTCAAAAACAGAGGGTGCTAGCCAAGGCAAATGCCTAGTGTAGAAGTCATTGCTTGGGGACGCTATTGATAAAATACTTTCAGTGTTCATCCTGGTAGGTCTCACAGCACTTGAACGAGCTGAGTGATTTACGGACATATAAAGTCAATTTTTAAACATACGTCATTCTAGGATAAAGGACTTCAAAATCCTCGTAGAGGTTTACAGTTCAGGTGCGCCTGTGTGATTTTGTGGCTATACGTAAGACGGTATTCACAGTCTCATTTAGGTTACAAAAACTACTCGCGCGATCAACTCCTCAAATGGCTATACCATAGATCATTATGCTATAAACATTAGCATAGTAAACCATACGTAGGTATTTCCGGTTAAACCTTCTCAATAAAACGAAGAGGTGGAATGTTTTACTCATCCTTGCTACTAGACTTTGTATGTGTTCCTTCCACTTCATAATATTATACTGATAAGCAACAGCCCTAGATACCTGATAAAATTTACTTTTTCCAGTCTTTGACGAGTATAAGCGTCGCATGTTCCGAGCTGCAATTTCCCTGATGTATTTCTATTTTTGAATCCACTGGTTGTCCAAATAAATTTATCGAAAATTTGGTTTTGGAGATGTTAATTATTGTTAAACTGTTAATGACAAACCATTTTGTTACTGTCTTGATCCTCCCAGAACATCACATCTTCTATATTGAGATTGTACAAGTAATAAACGCAATGGGTGAGGTGGTGTACGTGACCACAGGCGCAGAGGCCCAATCACTCAACACCAGTCCTACTGGACTGGAGGAGAGTGGAATGGGGCAGTATAAAAACTCGCCTGCTGCGCCTGTCACCTCATTCTACGCTCCCCAACTATTCCCCAGCTAGTCCAACTATTAGATATAATGAACCTGGATATCCACCAACTCCCCAGACCCCTGGTTCTAGAAAACTTCCCCAGGACCCCCAAGGTCTCTGGTAGACTCTCACCAGGTGAAAGTAGAAAGTCAACGACGCACCAGCCTAGGGGTGGAGCCCCCCCAGTGGATTAGAGGGCTAACAATAGGCCCCTATTGTTTTAGTGATTTTCCCAGATGCCGTTCGATCTAATGATCCGATTTTCAAACTGAAAACGGATTTGGATTCTTCGATTTTTTGCTACAAAAGTACTACTTAGTTGCTTTTTCAAAAAAATTGAAATTGAGTAAAACAATCTCGGGAACTCCATGAAAAAAAATTTTAAAATTCAAAACTGAATTTCCGCACTTTTGGTTGTTTATACCGATTACAGAACATTTTACAGATTGAAAATCGGTCGACCCGTTCAAGAGATAAACCGAATATTGGATTGCCCCGACGGTGCAGCCATCTATTGAAAATATTTCTTACTAAAATCCGTGACATTTACCCTTAAGTAAGACAAGGTCACTTGCCGGATTCGAATCCCAAACGGTCACTCCTTCCAGAGACAAGGTTTTTTGAACCCGTTCACACATTCATTACGTTCAATTACTGAGTGATGGATTGCATTCTCCAAAGCACATTATTGATTCTACGAATAGTGGGTCCAATGAAATGGCACTCGTTTACGATTTGGATTTCAATTTGGATGCCCTGTATTTTTTAATTAGGGTTATTATTGTTGTTTTTATACATTTTTCTGTTGTTATTTATTTTTACTACAAAAATTGTGTTGAACTACCTATGTCTTAAATTACAGGGGAGTAGGTAAGCCTTTAAATAATAGGCAAACCTTTATCTGTTATGAATATAATTATGAATCACAAAAAAAATCTACCTATGAACATGGTAGGTAGGTAGGTACAATAAAATAGGAAAAATACAATAGGAGATTCGTGATAGGGCATTAAAAATTTTTAAATGACAATGATATTACGTAGTAATTACCTCTTCATCTTGGGAGGTACTTATGAATAAACTGAACAAGATACTTTGGGACTATACATAATAATTCAGAAAATATAATAATACTTTGTCGAATTTGGTAGCTAGGTTACCATAAAATTCGCAGTGGTTGGTACATATCAGTGCTAGATACCAAAAATGTCGCCCGTGGAGTCGAGAGTCGATTGACACACTGAACGTCAAACTCAGGTGAAAAGGTGAGTCAATGTTTTGGTGGAGCGGGACAGGGAGGACGGTAGGGCTAGGGAGGGATTAGAAGGGAACCACGCGTATGCCAAATCGACGCAGCGCCTCTGGTGGGTTGGTGAACGTATGACCGTGTTCATTTTACAACTCGTTCAGTTCAGACAAGGTCTTTCCAAAGATAAGGTCTTTTCAATACGTTCCTGACCGACACACCTCTACTCTTCTCACAAAAGATCCCAGATTGGTGGAACCGGCATTGGTGATAACCAGCCTTGAGTGGTGGTAACCTCTAGCGGTGGTAACCTCTAGCGTCTTTAGTGGTGGTAACCTCCCTGACTTCGGTTAAAGTTATAACCTTTTTGACGCTAGATCCAGCAACCTTCTCTCCATCAAATTCACTCACCTCTCCTCGCCTTACCTCACCTCGCCTCTCACCATAGCTTCCACAGTTACCTTGTCCATAATTAATTCAGCACTTGAATGAGCTTGCTACCGCGTCTTCTCCTTCACTATTATGGCCACGTCATCTTCGAATGCAACAAATCTGTCTCAACTATTTAATGCAAATAGGTCGTTTATGATATTGGACCAAGAACTGACCATTGAGGGACCCCGAAATTTACTGGTTCCATGGTACTTTCTACATCATGAAATCTGACAAATTGTTGCCTGTCTGATATGTATGAGGTGAATCATCTAATGGCCACTTCATTGAGTCCCATCTGTCTGAGTTTGAGAATTAATCTGGAGGTTTCAATGGAATCGAAAGATCCTATTATCTTGTTGCTGATATAATGTAATACGTTTGATATTTCTGTCCCAACATGTCCTAGAGCATCATATTTTGTCTGAATCCATATTGCGAGGACGACAGAAGATTATTTGTTTCAAAATATTGTAGCAATATTGTGATGTAACTATTTTTTCAATAATCTTTACAAAGTTTGAAAGTAGTGAGATTGGCCTATAGTTATCAGTAGACGTTCTAGTTCTCTTTTTGTACAGTATCTCTTCTGTATATGTTCCAGAAGCTGACCTGCTGAATTAATCTGAATCAAATAACGGCCCGTCCATCTAGGGACACGGGAGCGTCCCGACCACCAAGAAAACCAAAAACCTCCAAGCGACCAAGACACTTTACACAACAGGATTTACACAACAGAACAAGTAAACCCTCCCCCACCCCCCCACGGGCCGCTGGGGGCCTCCGGCGTGGATTTTTCGTACACCCATTTTTGAGGGGCCCTTGAGGTTGTGTAACAAATTTCAACCCTCGGGACCAACAGATGCCGAAGTTTAAAAATAGCTATTTTTAAAGTTTTCTGGTTGTTCTTCTTCTTGTTCTCGTTCTCTGACTGGGCTAGTGCCTCTCAGACATAACGGATCGAGCTGACTTTTGTAAACACATTACACATGCCTTTTGTGCATTACTCCCCATTTTGTATTTTTAGGTATAAGTAGGTAGGTACCTACTGAGTACATTTTAGGTACTGGGAGAGAAAAAAGTTACCAGATCAATGCAAAAAGATGTATCCCCCCCCCCCCACCCTGCTGTAAAGATTTACCTGCCAAAAAAACCTCCTTAGCCTTAAAAAGAACTGATATCCATTTTTCACGATAAAATGAAACCTGGGGGCCTATTCACTAAGCGAAAGAGACATCTCCTTCAGGTCCGACTCTCTCTTTTGGCAAAATAGATTTTTTTATAGTATCCATGACAGGGTTATTCAGTAACTTTTAAAAGAGAGAGTTGGCGGCCATCTTGGCATTCTCGATCTCTTTCAGAGAGTCAGCTAATTAGGTGTCTTTCCTCGAAAGAGAGAGTCTATTTCTCGTTTGTTTCACAGTGATCGTGTAATATCCTCGTTCATCCGCAACCACATCGGTAATTTTGATCGTGTATTTTTTTCATTTCATAAAGTTTTTCATCATAAAGTTTTTCATTTCATAAAGATTAAATTTTTCATTTCAATTTTAATTAAAAATATATACATAATTATTGATTCATGAGTAAAAACGTCCAAGTACGGGTTGAGGTAGGTACCTACCTACCTAAGAGTGGCCGTTCATTAGGTGTAGATATAATACAATCATTAAGCCCCATAATTCGACTTTTTCTGTTTATAATTGGGACTTTTTTCAATTTCATTTAAACTTTTATCCGATTCGTGAGTAAAAACGTCCAAGTATGGATTAAGGTAGGACCCATTGAATAGGTATTACTAAGAAATGCGTTCATTATTAAGGAATTGAACTCCCGGGGCACAAACATCTCGCACTTCATGGATACTATGGCATTTTCGTGTATTAGGATCCATATATCTTTTTCAAGGCCTCTGGAGCTATTCAGTAAAATAGACGAACCCGGAAGACATTGGGAGAGACTGTCTCCCAGGGGAGACTATCTCTCGCGGGAGATTTTCAAAATAGATAATCTCTTTCCACTATCTATTTTAGTGAATAGGCCCCGTTCCTTCCCCCTAAACCTAAAAATTTCTTTCATCGCTGTTTGGCGGTCAGCTTTTTGCTCCGAAGGTGAAAACTTTTGCTACTTTGGCGGGCATAATGGATATCAATCCGTTTCGCGTCTGAGGAGGTTTTGGTGGCGGGTAAATTTTAACAACAGGGTTGTTTGGTGGTACCGGAGGGGGAGGAAATAAAGATGAACCCTCGCCTGGCAACAGTGGCACCATGTATGGATAGGAAGTGTGAACTAAGCCTTAGAGGTTGTCACTAAATGCTCAAAAATGGAAAAGAGGTGAAACATTGTACTATTTAAACTCCTTGAAAACTGTATACTGAGCTGACATCATCGTGACGTCACTAGAAAATTACGTTTTGTAATGCGAGCTGAACACTAAGCTATTCCAGACGCTCCACTCGAATGGTTTACCTTTAAAGTATTTTCAAATGAAATAATTTGACTTGTTTTGTGGTTTTTCTGATTTTCTATCCAGGACTGGAATTTTTACGACGTTCCGGTAGCCTGATATCAAGATTTTTCAACTCCCATTTGGTAGAACCTAAAACTTCACGAAGTTCACAACTATTGGTGAAGCACTTCGGGAAATCACAAAAATTCACCGATAAATTTCACGTTTCGATCATATACAGCGACCTACTTACAATCAACGTGAGTGAGGAGTGAGTACTTCCCCATAGAATTCCTGGTTCCTACGTATCAATTACCGTCAGGATCGTCACTGGGTGGTTTGATTTTTCCAGGCAAGTGGTCTTTCAAAGGCTAAAAAAAAGAGGGAAAAAATCAAAGTAGAAGCGCTACATAAGACCCGGCCCTGGGGAATCTCGTTACGCAATATTGGCTAGCAGTCAAAAGAGGTAAAATGAAGCTTCCCCCTTCGGGGATGGCGTGCTTTAATTAAATCAACGCGATAAATGATCGTATTTCATTTTATAACGTTACAGAGTTAAAGGAGGTTACGTAACGCGATGAAATATGAATCAAACAGTCGGTAGCTCACTGCTCAGCTTTAATTACACATTTTAATTTTACAGGGCACAACCTTTTGATTTTACAGTAGGAACATCGAGATGCTCAACTTCCTTGACAACGAAGGAGAGCTTCGGTGCCTCAAGCGCAACAAACCACTGGATTTAATATTGTGCTGTGTCAATATTGTAGTGAAAATGAAGCGCGGTGTTATTGATCCTGCTGTATAATGATAATGGGCTAGTTTTGCTGAAACCCTACCGTACATTGATATTAACTTATAAATGAAATGCTGCTAGATGAAATGTATATTTTTTTCATTTGCAATAAATTAACCACGAAAAAAATAATGTCCACATTCCCGAGAAAATGCATGTATACAAAAGTAGGTATCCCTGACACGTCTCCTTCCCTAGTTCCTATGCCCATTGTATTTCATTATTTTACTGTAGTATGGGAACGGCCGATTTCAGTTTCCTTCGGCTTCTCATTAATCATTCATCGGTACGGACCCGACCTCTACGACCAAGTCATGAAAATTTTTGATGTTCCAAGCGGAATTGCAGCCTTTTCCCGCGACATGACCCCGAAAGATGTTAGGAGCCGAGGCACAGAGTTCTGTTTTAAATTGCTAATACTCTCCCTCCTGTCCTCCCTTCTCTCCTCGCAATGCTACACCACACTTAACCCTTTGCCTTCCCTTGGGCATCTCTGCCAACAGTTGCAAGGAAAACGTTCTTACGACTCGTCGAAATTACCTCCACGTATTGCCTTCGCCGGCGGCACTTGGGTGCAGGCTGTTCTGCGCTACGTTACCTCGAACCTTCTCACAACCATCAGCCAGCAACCTACTCGGCTGAAGTAGGTCTAGTGACGTGCATGATAGTAGTTATAGTGAGTGAAAAATTGTTCTTATCAAAGAATCCGTCAACAACTCATTCAAAACGGTCGTTCGTGAATACAATATCGGCGCTTGAGAAGAACAATGCCCAATCCCATTTCTTCCACGAAGGCTATTTTTTCTGGTTCAAGGAGCAAAATTGCTTAGGTCTAACCTGCAGCCTATTTGGCACGAATTTGGATATTGGCCCAAAGGACAACCCCCCCCCCCCCCCTCCTCGTCCCAGATGGCCAGCAATTATGCTCTTTAAAAACGAGCGCTTATTTCTCCAGACTCACCAGGTGGGTCCTTTTGCCAATCAGAGGTCAACAAGAAATTCCAAGCCAAAAGGCTAATATGGACCTCATTTCGCTGTTACATATTGAGTTAGGTAATAAAGATATCCAAGTACATGATGTTTACAATACAACCCAAAGCAAAGCCCGTGCGAAGCAAACCCTGTGCAAAATTAGTAATAAATAATCGTGACAATATAGACAGAAACCGATAGAACTTCTTGAATGAACTCGCTGAATCTTCCCCAAAGCCAGCTGAAGCTTTAAGCAATTTAAAACACCAAACTCAAGCCAATAAACAAATTCCCCATTGCCGAAATATTGTGGAGTAGGTACAAGAAAAATCGTACTAAAACTTTTCTCCTTATCTAGCAACTGCTCCAGTTTTAGGAACTAAACAAACGGGTCAGGTAATTAAATTATCGTTAAAGTATAAAACGGGACCCCGAAGCCGCAATTCCTTTGTCCTCCGACCATTAGCGTAAGTTTTCCGAAAATAACCAACCTTATCTGTCTGAATGGACTTTTATTCGGGTCCTCGTCTTCCACTTTCCTACGTCTAATTAAATTATACCCAAGGAAAACACAATCACTCTTTTCTCGGGAGGATAAAAAGCTTTTCTTGAATCGGAAAACCAATTAGACGGCCGAGTTTCTAGCCCAAGCTCTTTTTATAACTGCACAATAGATCTTTCCTTTTCTTTTCCGCTACTTGTTGGATCTGGGAGCTTCCAGCTAGTTAGTTGGTCTAGTGAATGCCCCAGTAGTTCTCCTTATTAAAACTTGATTAAGCTCTTGTCGGGCAGCGGGGCTGCTAGTTGCACAACCCTCTGTTGTTTCATACTGGTAGGTTCGTTGAAAGAACTTATGCGAAGGTGTTGCACAAGGTGTCGTTGCGAAAATTGCATGTTCGCAATGATTAACCAGCAGTGGCAGCAATTAAGCTGTAGAAAATTCCTTGCACATCCGATAGCGAATGCGCATGCGCAGAGTCAACTATGAGTACGGTCCGATCCGGAAAAGGGCTTAACTGACCAAACAGTCTTTGAAACTTCATTGTAAATCCTTGTCACATGGGTTTATTATTCTATTGGACACACCTACAGAAATGCTGGCTGTTCATTTATTGTTACTTTCATGTAAAATAATTGAAATTGCTATTCTGGTGGTTTCCATCAATTTTGGCCCCTAAAACTTGAATTAGGTACGCTCCTTTTTTTTAAATAATTATCTTTGATCATTGGTAGTGCCATTTAATCGTCTTGATCCACGTGTTGAAACTTTTCCTAGTGCTATTCTACAAATTGATGGTGATTTCAGACGATTTCGCAGGTTTTTGACTCATAAAAAATCAAATTTGGGAGCTGAACATCTGGTACAACCTCAATTTCCCACTCCTTGGTCAAAATCGACTTCATGTTCGGTCTTCTCGTCCCCAAAAACATGGAAAACGCTACCCCAAAAGCTCATTTTACTAACATGTTACTAAAACCAAAAAACGCTGCAAAGTCCTTATCACATGGGTTTATTATTCTATTGGACATACCTACAGAAATGTTGGCTGCATGCGTAATAATCAAAATAGCTATATCTGATGGTTTTCATTAAAACACAAATTCACAAATTAGGTACGCTCATTTTTTTTTTTTTTTTTTTTAATAACTATCTTTGATCATTCGTAGTGCCATTTAATCGTCTTGATCCATGTGCTGACCCTTTTTTCAGTGTTATTATTCAAACTGATGGTGATTTTCACTAATAAAAAATCAATTTTGAGAGCTGAACATTTGGTAGAACTCAATTTTCCACTCCTTGGTCAAAATCGACTTCATATTCGGTTTTCTTGTCCCCAAAAACATGGAAAACGATATCTCAGAAGCTCATGTTACTAAAACGCAAAAAGTACCTATTTTTACACAAATTTTCACTCATAACACCCCTGGGTATATTCCGATCGGGCTGAAAAGTTTCGGGACACAACTAGGGCCCAAATGGAGCATGTGTGCGAAAGAACGAATTTTTTAGACCAAAAATGAAGCCTGTACACGTGATACGGCGTACGGCGGACGGACATTGCATTTTTGGAATCTACGCACCTTGAAACGGAAAAGAAAAAAGTTTGAGGGGGTGTTATAAAAATTTTTGCTGAGCGAATACATAGGTGTATTATTCACAGGATAATAAACCAAAAGGGACCATCTAAAGCTCAATCCACAGTAATATCCTCTAAATTCCAGCTCATCACGATCTTTTGTGTACATTGCACGTTATTGATACTTAATTGCGGTAATTTTACGTTTGCGTTTTCTCCCCACAGATTTTATTTAAAGACCATTACATTAGTAATATACCTTTTCGAAATTTGTTTAATACTGTAGGTTAATTCATTATTCCTAGGAGCCTAATTTTAAAGTGGTCAATAACGTTACTAATATGATGCTTCAATTTTAAAGTGGTCAATAATGTCACGTGGCCTTCTCAGTAGCGAGGAATTAAATGGTGCAAATCCTTCGTTGACGGATGAGTTGGGATGCTCGGCGTTTGTATATGCGCATCGAAATTGACATTATAATATTGATGAAAAAAATAGATATGGGAACGCCGAGCGCAACTATGCAACTCTTCTTTGCGCTCATTACGACCTAGGTTTTCTCGAATAGTTAAGCGCACGGCAAGGATTTTCGAACAGAAAAAAAATACAAAATTATTATTGGCAGACACGAACCCAAATTTCTTCAGAACCCAAACGCGACAGGAAATTTTCATTTTGAAGACATATCAAAAGTGATTGCAAGGTTTACCCTATAATACCGCGGTAGATTTGGAATCAATAATACATTCACCTTAACTCCTCTAGAAGTCAAGCAAGTACCTAAACTAAACCGCCCGCGGCTGGGGGGTCTTCCAAGTGCCCTACCAGCGGCGTCGTGGAAGTGATTGGCTGTCCTCTGGAGAATTTGATCAGATAATTTCGCTCATTGCCACCGTTTGCCTCGCCGCCATAGATCGGGACGAGGGGCGTTGGGATTCGAACCGACAACGGACCACTGTCGCCGTGCACCGACTCAATACCATGTGACGGAGCGTTCGGATATATTTATTCAAATCAATCTATCAAAGATATATTTATAAATAGTCAAGGTTCGAAGGCAGTCTTTCAGAATTTAACATTACTTAAGTTGATCCAAATTTGACAATTTGAGCTCCTGTATAAGAAACGCATAGTGAACACTGGGCTTTCGATCAATTAATAACAAAATATGACGTTTCTGATGTAGGTTATAAATTGCTGAGAGTGATAATTTGATGAGGTGGTAAGTACAGTTACTGCAATCAAATTATTTATGCTGATCAGTGCTGTATTGTACCCAAATGTGGTCATTCAATTAATGACGTTGAGGACAATTTGTCGCAATTAGTAGGAAGAGCGAATTATGATCACTCAAAACCGAAATGTCGACGGCCGTTGACCCAGCAAGCAGAAACTGCGGATCCGAGCGACTGACCGACTTCGTTAGAGCCGTTGATGCGGTGTGTAGCGTCAGGTGTGAACCTGTCCTGCCCTGTGGGATGCAAATTATTTCAAGTTGTAACCAGAAAGGCAGAGGGTTCGGTGAACGTACGGTGGGGTAATGTGGAAGGTATGGTGAAGGTATCTGCGCAACCCACCTGCTAATGAGGCCCCGGGCTCAGGAGGGGAACTTGTTCAGGAGGTTATGCCTCAATAATGAGTTAGCGCTTTCCAGAGTTGACAAGGCTAATTACGGTAAAGAGGGATAAATCTGCATCCGCCTCCGCGGCCAAATAAGCCCGTGTTTCAACCCGGAGCGATGTTTCCATTTTTAGAGGAGCCTCGCCCCGCTTCCCAGATCGACACGATAAAAGTCGCGATTTTACAAGCTTGTGAGCATGTCAGGCTGGGCGGAATAATGCCCGCCATGCATTATGAACGGTTACCGGGTTAAAGAGAACCAAAGGGTTTTCAGCCCGTTCACTCGTCCCAGATTTCTTCTGTTTCGCTAAAGCGCCATTATCGAGTTTGCTTCGCACTGTATTTCCTATTATTGCACATAATTCTCTTATTTATTTATTTATTTATTTATTTGATAGTACGGCTGACGCCAATTTACAAATGTATAAAAATCTAGAGCTGTAAACTCACATGTGCACAAAACAGAAGGAAAAAAGGAAATTACACTTGAAACAGGAAAGATGAAAGACAGTTCAAAGATAATGAAAATGTGTCACTGTCTCAGGTAAAGTATGAGCTGGCGTTTGAGGCTCGTGAGAGGTTCAAAAAAGAAGTCGAAGTCGGTCGCTTGGACGAAGGGGTTAAGACTTGGAAGAAGGGGGCAAACGGTAGGTAGGACGACGCTTAAGGTAACTATGAGCGGTGAACAGTACATTGAAGAGAGAGCCATGGCGCGTACCACATTTTGGCACATTGAGGGTTACCCTGGATAGGAGAAAGGGGCAATGTAGACCTCCATTAACCAGCTTGTAATATAAAATTATGTCAGCCATCCACCTACGAACCTCTAATCCGGGAGGTCCATACTCATTTGCGAGAGCCGAGTAATCAATCCCATCAACTGGCATCCTCAACTTGTAGGCAAGATATCGTAGGAATCTTCGTTGGACCCTCTCCAAGCAATCCTTATATGTACATCGTAGTACGGAGACCATACCGGACTGGCATACTCCATGATCGGTAGGACCAGGGATTTATATAGGAGCACAATGGCCTATATCGATGTGAAATCTCGGGTAAATCTCTTGAGGAAACCCAGAGCTCTCGACGCGACAGCCTCCATATATGGTTGTTGAACGTGAGCTTCTGGTCAAGAAGACTACATACCTCGACCACATACGGGTGCACAACTAGCTCTTGCAATCCGGAGAATGAAGATATAGTGCATTTAGCAGGATTCAGTGCCAGACGGTTAGCTGAACACCATTCCAGCAGAGCATCAAGGCACCGCTGGAGTTGGAGACAGTCATCAGATACAGTGTGACGGCATACTTGTACGTTTCGTGGGAGTTACGGGGAGCTGAGCCTCAGGTAACAGTCCCCGGACTCTCCCCGCTGAAGCGTAAATCGTAGGTACATTCTGTCACAGACAGCTGTTGAGCTCCTCACGCACAGAAGAGCATTCATCACCTCAATCCCTTCATAGTTACACAAATAGCTTGCAATTATAATACGACGATTCAGCTGCTTGGCACACGGGTATTATAATACGGCTAGCTCAGCTCACTGCCAAGGATCGTCTGCTGGCAACGAGTAGTGTGACCTAAACCAAGTGTAGCGTGATGAAAAACTAATGATGCTAATGTTAGCTCACTAGTGATAGCTGTAAAATTCACATTGTAATCACATTTACGTACGGAGGTTGAGAGCCGGCGTACAAGTCAACCCGTCCTTCAAGACCGCTGTGTGTTGCGGGTTCTGAATACACAACTCTCCGTCATCCAGTATTATTTACAGAAAACTCATGAAGAACTTAAACGGAAAAGAAATTTTGTATTCAAATTTCCATCTTCTTTAAAATTTGATGTCCATTTCAATTTCAGAAGTAGATTTTGAGTAGATTTCAAGAATCAAATGAGTAGGTAAGTACGACATAACAGTCAGTCCGTCACCCGTCATCTTGAGTCAACTTTTTGCTTGGTAAAAATAAAGTTGCCTTATATAACATTCAAGTTATTTGAGATCCACCCACGCAGGTAAATTGTAGTGGGTGATTGGGAATAGTGTCTGCACAGCAAGAACTTCTAATTAGACCTTTCAAGGTCTTCATTTCTCATCCATCAGGGCCAACGACCTAATATCAAGACATGAAAGTAAGCTCCTAATGGAGGAGAACTACAAAAATCGGTAGCTTGGGTCACAAGAAGCCCTTTCACTGCAGACTTCATCCCCAAATCAGAGACCAAAATATTCATAAAAGTGTTACTGATGGTCTTTCACCGTCTAAATGACCTCAACATCGTTCAAACTGTGATAACCATCTGGCCAACACACCTTTCCTACCGTGGAAGAGTTGAATTATTAGGTAGGTGTTGATTTTGTTTATTCTTGGGTTTATGAACTAAAATCGATGTATTATACCCACTACAACAAAGTATTTGTATGTATTGATCCAGCTCTACTGCAATAAATGAGATGAGAATTTACTATGATTAGCTGGATACAAGACATCCAAACCGCAGAAACCCACACACAAAATGTTTCACGATCCAGACTTTTCTAGATTTGGATCCAGGTGATGTCGCGGTGTCAGAAAATGAACTTAATTTCTCATCCATCAGAGCCCACGACTTACTATCAAGACATGAAACTAAGCTCCTAATGGAGGAGAACTAAATACTTCGGAAGCTCGGGTCACAAGAAGCCCTTTCACTGCAGACTTCATTCCCAAATCACAGATCAAAATATATATAAAAATGTTACTGATGGTATTTCACCCTTCTAAATGACATCGACAAATTGTTACACCCAACTGGCCAACACACCTGTCCTACCGAGGCAGAGTTGAGTTATTTTCATTATTACTTAGGTAGTTGTTGGTTTTGTTTATTCTTGGGGTTATGAACCAAAATCGATATATTATACCCACTACAACGTATTTGTATGTATTGATCCAGCTCTACAGCAATAAATGAGATGAGAATTTACTATGATTAGCTGGATACAAGACATCCAAACCGCAGAAACCCACACACAAACTGTTACACGATCCAGACTTTTCTAGATCTGGAAAGAAGAAGAAGAAGAAAAAAAACCACAGTCATGCAGCATGGCTATAAGAGCGAATTTTCGAAGTTTTCGGCATCTTCCTCCTCCGCCTAAAATTTTCTGAAAATTAATTTTCGGCCAATGTTTTCCCAACTTGATACCATACAAAACTAAAACAGGAGTAGTTTTACGCAAAGTAAAATTTGGGGTGGAAGGAGGGGGAGGGGGAAATCAAAAATGTTTTGAATACCAGAAGAGTAGGTATTGGGTACGTAACAAATTTTTTGTTCCATTTTTTGCCGAGTAACACCTCGGTTTGTAGATTTTCCAACGCTGAACACGATGGTGAAGTCAGAATTGCGATATCCCATTCCGTTATCAGATTAGAGCAGACGAACCAGGAAGAACATCTCAAGAAATAACCACGTTCCTTCATCTTCAAAGTGCTCCAGTTTGAGAATGGAATGAGATATCGCAATTCTGATTTCACCATCGTGTTCAGCGTACAAAAACCTTTAAAATGAGGTGTCACTTGTCAGACTTTTTCATTTTGGGAATTTATGGGTAATTTCCCCCCCCCCCCCTAAAACTCCCCAAAACTCCCCCTTAGAGTGACCCGATTCTGCCCATCTTCGAACTTAGCCTGTAGATTGCCAAGACAGATTTTTCGTGCAAATTTGAACTTTTTATCTCAATTCTTTCGAGAGTTATCGTCTGGAATGACACATACATATTATATAAATATATATATAAATATATAAATATATAAATATATAAATATATAAATATATATATAAATATATATATATATATACATATAATTTTTGGTGTCTTTCGGCAGGGAATTCAGGATGGTCTGAAACGGATTTTGGTATAAAAATCTTTCGGAAATTCGAGTTTTAAAAATTTTGGACCGAGAACAATAGCTTCCTTTTCTTCGAAAATTCGCTAAAAGAAAAAACATGCATCATAGACAATATAGACAATGGGATATGCCTGTCTGCCAGAGTTCGCGCCTTTCCATTTATTGTTACGTTTGATACAAGATGTTTGTTGTTGGCATTATAATAATACACAGATTACACGGGTAAATATTATCAGGGATGATCCCAGTTGAAATACTGAATCAACTCCGCTCTACATCCCCATGCAGCTTGAAAAACTCTAGCTAACGGCAACCTATTCTCTCCATTCAAGACAACCAGCAGTGTAATACGAGAGAGCCTATGTGTTCAGAAATTCGTCCTGCGGAACTCCGCAAGGACCGGACAGTCCGCCAGGAAGTGTTCCATGTCCTCAGGATCGCCAATGTTCCAAAGGGAGCATATTTTGTTGTGTTCTAGATCTGGATCTAGTCAATACAGCGATGTCAGAAAATGAACCGTTTTGGAAAAAGAAGGCAGCTGTTTGACTCAATTATTCTATGACGCAGTGAGTGAATTCTACCCATTTCACGAAGTCGTGTTGTTCAAGTTGACGCATATTCATGGGAATAAGTTTATTGGGGTTAATCCCTGGATGAAAAACTAAGTGAAAAGGCCACTTTTATCGGTAGCACGCATGAGATGTATAACCTCGAAGTGGATGAAATGTGATGCTGCTGGCTGCGGAAGACACGCCACACTTCTAGCTGAGATATTAGGAACTGATGTAAAAGAGGTCTCCACTTGAGCGAGCTTCCACCGCCGAGTCGAACAAAACCAAACCGCGGAAGAATAAGGGGAAAAAAACATCTCAGTCCGAGATTGGGTATCGCCGTCAAGTTATAGCCCCCTCTGAAGGGCTGTGTTATCACCGAGAGTGCTTGACCCAACAATTCAATTTGCGGGAGAGGTTTCTTAGTGTGGGCTTCTCGTTCGGGTGTTTTTGGAGTGGGAGGCGATTCCAATCACAATATAAGGAGCGCTGTCATCACGTTGTCTTCACGTTATCGTCGTTTCACGTGTACCCGTCGTCACTTGCGACGACGTAACAGCGTATAGAATCACATTCAAAGAGTTTAAAACAGGCAGTGTGAGGAAAAGCTAAATAAAGACTTCATCCGCTTGTCAGGCTCATCAGCCTTGTCTTCACGTAAAGGATCTTTCATATCATTGCGAAAACCAATGTTTTGTTTACAAAAATTTGTTGAAATTAACAATATTCTAGTGGATATTTGAATGGATTCTGATGGATATGTCCATCATGTTTAACATTACCAACATAACAACTTGAATAGGAAATCACGCTGCTGGTAAAATATTTTCAATAAAGAACCTTTGAAATCGAGCATCAAAATAAAATGTTAACCTCCTCCCCTTTCCATCAAAATTTGATGGTTTCCGAAAATGGAATAACACAGTTCCTGTCCCTCCGCCGTACGATGCACTTTCCTTAGTTATCATGAACCAGAATTAATGAAATTTAATGTTTTGTTTACAAAAATTTGTTGAAATTAACAATTCTAGTGGATATTTGAATGAATTCTGATGAATGAATATATTTCCATCATGTTTCACATTACCAACATAACAACTTGAATAGGAAATCACGCTGCTGGTAAATTATTTTCAATAAAGAACCTTTGAAATCGAGCATGAAAATAAAATGTTAACCCCCTCCCCTTTCCGTCAAAATTTGATGGTTTCCGAAAATGGAATAACACAGTTTCTGTCCCTCCGCCGTACGATGCACTTTCCTTAGTTATCATGAACCAGAGTTAATGAAATTTAATGTTTTGTTTTCAAAAATTTGTTGAAATTAACAATTCTAGTGGATATTTGAATGAATTCTGATGAATGAATATATTTCCATCATGTTTCACATTACCAACATAACAACTTGAATAGGAAATCACGCTGCTGGTAATTTATTTTCAATAAAGAACCTTTGAATTCGAGCATGAAAATAAAATGTTAACCCCCTCCCCTTTCCCTCAAAATCTGATGGTTTCCGAAAATGGAATAACACAGTTCCTGTCCCTCCGCCGTACGATGCACTTTCCTTAGTTATCATGAACCAGAGTTAATGAAATTTAATGTTTTGTTTACAAAAATTTGTTGAAATTAACAATTCTAGTGGATATTTGAATGAATTCTGATGAATGAACATATTTCCATCATGTTTCACATTACCAAAATAACAACTTGAATAGGAAATCACGCTGCTGGTAAATTATTTTCAATAAAGAACCTTTGAAATCGAGCATGAAAATAAAATGTTAACCCCCTCCCCTTTCCCTCAAAATTTGATGGTTTCCGAAAATGGAATAACACAGTTTCTGTCCCTCCGCCGTACGATGCACTTTCCTTAGTTATCATGAACCAGAATTAATGAAATTTGGTTCAAAGATCTCATACGCGGTCCAGTTGAAAAATAAGAAAAAGCTACCCAAGAGTTCCACTGTATCCGAACGACATAGTATAAAATATTATGTATGAATTATAGTTTTAAATCGTTATAAAATTACGTTTAATGCCCAGGCAAAGCCGAATCCCTTCCAAACATAATTATGTATGCTGAAGGTGTATTGTGTGCGGTTATAATTTTGTGGTTGAGTCTCGATGAAAACGTTTGCGTCATAATCTCCATTGAAAAATACGTAAACGCTCCTCAAACGTTCCATAAAATATTACAACCTATTGCCAAGGCCAAATAATTGTGTTTGGGTTATTACGTTTCGAAAACGGTGAAAAGTTCAATAAATTTTAATAGATTAAAGAAAATTCACTCATTGGATTGGGTCAAGCTCCACGATTGCAGGACTTCAATTTTTCCTCACAGAGTTCATCATATAATATATACGCTTTTCTGAGCCGAATCTCACTCGGTATTGCCTTCGTGTGTTGCAAGGTTGGCTTAAAAAAAACGCTCGTTTGTTTTCTTACAAGGAGGGGCGTGATGGGATGGGGGGGAGGGAAAGAAATAACCGGCTTTATTTTTCAAGAATGAAGCGTTTCGTAGAGGAGCTTTGATCCCTTTATTAGGCCCCCAGGTCAACGCTTCATTCTCGTTAGTACACCGTAAAAATTAAAGGATTGCAGCGGAAATTGCTGCAAGGGCCCTCAGGGCTAACTTCT
Organism: Leptopterna dolabrata; assembly: GCA_954871275.1. Taxonomy (NCBI): domain Eukaryota; kingdom Metazoa; phylum Arthropoda; class Insecta; order Hemiptera; family Miridae; genus Leptopterna; species Leptopterna dolabrata. The sequence goes on from OX940980.1 coordinate 45,717,363, forward strand.
CCCTTGTTTTGACGGAGAAAAATCCCTGGCCCTCTACTTGAACTTGAAAAAAAGGAGAAAAAACCTCCCAAAAGAACTACAAAAAACACTGTTTTTTCCAATTTGGGCTCCTTACTGGAGGGTAGAAACGAGAGGTTTCTGTAACGGGGGTGAACCTAAGGGTGGTGGTGGTTGGTTTGATATTAGCTTGGAAGAGTTTTTCCTTTCTATTCCCCATTTGAAGCGTTTTTTGAAGGATGAGCGCCTGGGGACAAATAATGTTTCCTTGGGAGTACGGAGCTGGTTGGAGTAGGGCGGGTTCTAATAACAGCGTTGTTGTCGGTCCGGCAGCCCTGGGGCGCTTTTGTCTTGCGCGCCTTGCGTCAGGGGGTTTTATTTTTCGAATTACGCTACGCCCAATCGTTCACTTTATATAGGCAATTTATTTATACATTTGTATACGAAAAAGTGGTCAACTCCAACGGGTCATTAATTTGTATTATTCACTTCAGAATCAGATTTAGCGACCTTATAAAAACACAAATTTACATGTAGTTTTACCACAAAAAACTACGGGATTCCCATATACCGTCACAAACCACACAATAACAACTAATGAACTAAAGGAACTATCGTTCAGTGGATACTATCAGCTCCTCATGATCGCAGTAAAGGATCTATCGTTCCGTGGATACTATAAACTCCTCAAGTAGTATTAATTCACCCCTTCTGAATGACTCCTAGGGCCGTATTCATAGTCCTGACTTGAGTAAAAATAATACTTTACTTCTGTAAGTAAAATAATTTCTTAAGGAAATGCTTTATCTGATTTCGCTTTCATAGACATTACCTACTCCCCGAAGTAAAGAAAAATCTTTACTTAAGTCAAATTTTTTCTTTTACTTTATAAAATTAAGAAAAATCTTTATTTGAGTCAAAATGTTTCCCAACTCCCTGGTTTGAGCATAAGTTGGCAGTTCTGGCAGGGTGTGTGTTTTTGTTTAGTTATATATGTCCTCGGCTATTAGCCGTGCCGTTCTGTTGGTTTTCCGTTGTTGTGAACGCCGTTGTCCAGCTTCCTCCCTGTGTCAGGACAAGTAAACAGTGGAGCAAGCAACCTTTAATTTATTTTGAAAACTTCTATTATGCACTTGGTGCTCGTGTTTAGGGGTGGTGACGTCCATTTACTTATTTCTTTCCCTTCTGTATTACTCCTCAGTCTTTTCCCTCCTTCTTCCCTTTTGTTTTTACTCCCTCTTTAACTTTTTTACTTATCCTTTTAAATATAAATTACGTTCTTACTGTAGTTCCTTGGTTTGCCTTTTCAGTGGAATCAACTACCAACTGGTCTTCGAAAAAGGAAATAATTGGGTTTTATCGTACTTTTGGCTAGGCAGAATCTTATTAGTAGGCAAAGTCATAAAGTTAGTTAATAATACACAAATTGGAAACTTTTGGAACAATTTTTAAGGAATTATCAAAATCGATGGCAAACTCCCGGCTCACGTTAGGATTACTTCGAAGAATGAACATTTACAAAATGCAAAGGAAATTGATAAACAAAGTCCTTGTCACATGGGTTTATTATTATACTGGACACACCTACAGAAATTTTGGCTGATCATTTATTGTTTCTTTAATGTGAAATAATTGAAATAGCTATTTCTGATTGTTTTCACCAATTTTGGCCCCCAAAAAACAAATTAGGTACGCTCATTTTTTTTTTCAGATTATCTTTGATCATTGGTAGTGCCATTTAATTGCCTTGATTCACCTGTTGACACTTTTTCTAGTGTTGTTATACAAACTGATGGTGATTTCAGGCAGTTTCCCAGGTTTCTGGCTCATAAAAAATCAATTTTGGGAGCAGAACCTTTGGTAGAACCTCAATTTTCCACTCCTTGGTCAAAATCGACTTCATATTCGCCTTCTCGTACCACAAAATCATGGAAACCGATCCTGAAAAGCTCATGTTACTAAAACACAAAAAAATGCCTATTTTCATACACATTTTCGCTCATAACACCCTTGGGGATATTCCGATCGGGTTGCAAAGTTTCGGGACACAACTAGGGCCCAAATGGAGCCTGTGTGCGAAAAAACGAATTTTGTAGACCGAAAATGAAGCCGGTATGCATCACCCGCACACCGCATGAAATCCCTTACATCGAACAATAATGTCTTAATCCATCGTATAAAAAAAAAAAAACAGAATACATGGGAAAAGAAACAAGAATGCCGAGAACAATGACACTAAAAAGATGACGTAAATGAAAATAGAACAGTGCAGACGATCAATAAGGAAATGCTTAAGGTACCATTCGACGTACCTCAGTTTTTTCTACTTATTTAGGCCCGAAAGTAAAGATTTTTCTTTACTTACTGTCTGTGAAACAGGTATAAAGGAAATAATAAAGGACGACTTAAGCATTTGCTTTATCACTGACTATGAATAGCCCAAGTGGACGTTGGTTCCTTATTTGTTCACTTAAGCATTTACTTTGAATAAAGTGAGGACTATGAATACCGCCCCTAATGAACTAAAGGAACTATCGTCAGTGGATACTATCAACCCCTCATGATTGTCGTAAAGGATCTATTGTTCAGTGGATACTACCAACTCCTCATGTAGTATCCACCGTCCGTATGAACTGCAAGAATTAAAGAACTAACTCAGTCGCCTTGTGAGTTACTATTTCCTTAGTTATTAGTTCATAATGCACAGATCCCCTTCGTACATCCATCTCTGGACACAGGTTCCTTGATTCTTTTACTCTCCGGTGCTAGTGAACGTACGTTCAGTGAAGTGAAGTCGAGGAGTAGTTCAGTTGGAGGAGTTCGTTCTTCAAGAGTAGTTCATTTAGGAATTACCCACCTCTAGTTAAACTTGAGTTACGAGTTTTCTAGAGTAAAACTAAAGTTACTAGTTTTCCAAAGTAAAACTAAAGCGACAAACAGATATTACGCTAAAGAGTGGCGCCAGATTCCAACTTTTACGTGCTTCTGAACTCTTATTTTTTCAAACATTCTAAGTTCGTCCAACCTACGTGTACCCTTCCTTTATGCCAAAGCTATATGGAAATGGATTGAATACCTTTGGAATCAATACCTACTGGCACTACAGAGGTAGCCCTCCTTAGAGGACGAGTGGAGGTCACTATATGGTAGTGGGTTTGGGGAAGGGGAAATAATAAATAGGCATCGTTTGTTTTTACACTTTAATCGTAGTTTTGTGATAATAATAACCGATCATCTCGGTACCGCTTGACATCATTAATATCAATGCATACGAACTCACTTTTCGTGGCAGGTGCCATCACAGACAGTAAATTTCAAGCACTCATTGCTGAGGTACTTGATGGCTGAATATGACTACCAGCGTCTGAACTCGATAAGCTCCTAGCTGAATCACCTGCAACGCTTCCAACCGCTGCCACCGATTGCGCTTTCGCAGAGCTAACTGCCTGAGAACCTCCAAATAAGCTCCTACTGTGTACTTCATCCGGACTAGTTACACCCCCAGCTGGACCTTGAGTTCCTGCCACACTTCCCGCTTGCGCAGACGATGAAGCAGCTGATATACTACCTGAATATACCTGTGATCCTGGCTTACGATCATTGCTGTTCGCCATATTGTGTGGCCATGAAAAGGACGATAACAGATCGATGATATCGTTGTGCACTTTCAAGTCCGATACCTTTGCTATGTTTTCAAAGTGCATCTCGTCAAATACTGGTTCTGGACCTATAAACATGTATGGAACTTTGTAACTCGATCCAGACATCATGAAGAAGTCACTCATCTGTAAGGGTAAAAAAAAAATTAATTCATGAAGTGGAGGCAGGTCAGTACCGACCAGTAGGTGGATGGTAACTCTAGATGATAACGGATTTAGTTATTTAGGTAAGTATGTGCCTACTTATTAGTTTGTTTTTTACGTAACATTTTCGTAAATAATGGTAGCATGGCAACCCTCGATACAAATTACTGGACTTCAGTTAATTGACACTAATACGACTAATCAAAAAGAATTAATTGATTGAATTAATATTGTAATAAAATACTTCACCCTGCAGTTATCCTGGATGACAACGTTGCTGATTGGTGTTTCGAAGAATCGGATGTTGTACAGATAATTTGGGAAGAAAACCAAACTTTTCATCCCTGGTGTTTTAATGTACTCGAGCAGCCAACTGAGATTTTTAAATCGGTATAAAGACCTGTTGGTAAAAAAACTGATGAAGTATCTTAATCAAAGGGAGGAATGGGAATTTCGATTCCGCCATTTTTTGGAGGCTTTCCTAATACAAGTATAACCTTAATAAGAACGTCACTAGACTGGTTTCAATTTGTCTAATTTTTTCTAACCCGTAGAAAATAACAACTGCAAAATTTTATGCGAAACTAGATCAATCGAATTGTTCACTATTACTTATAGCTTATCATTATTACTTATAGCTAATGCTAAATATGTCGAAGGATAAAGTATTATTAGGGTAGGGAACGCGTGTATGTGACTTGTTATAATATTTACTTAGTTCAACAATTTAAAAAAAATATATATATATTCAGTTTAGTTCAAATATTGTTGGGCGAATCTCCACAAACCTTGCCAAATGCCCCGAATGCTAGTTGATTAGTATTATGTGTTGCTAATTATAGTATTAAACTGGGTTTATATATTTATTATATATTCCAGCTAGTTAGTTGGTCTAGTGAATGCCCCAGTAGTTCTCCTTATTAAAACTTGATTAAGCTCTTGTCGGGCAGCGGGGCTGCTAGTTGCACAACCCTCTGTTGTTTCATACTGGTAGGTTCGTTGAAAGAACTTATGCGAAGGTGTTGCACAAGGTGTCGTTGCGAAAATTGCTTGTTCGCAATGATTAACCAGCAGTGGCAGCAATTAAGCTGTAGAAAATTCCTTGCACATCAGATAGCGACTGCGCATGCGCAGAGTCAACTATGAGTACGGTCCGATCCGGAAAAGGGCTTAACTGACCAAACAGTCTTTGAAACTTCATTGTAAATCCTTGTCACATGGGTTTATTATTCTATTGGACATACCTACAGAAATGCTGGCTGTTCATTTATTGTTACTTTCATGTAAAATAATTGAAATAGCTATTCTGGTGGTTTCCACCAATTTTGGCCCCTAAAACTTGAATTAGGTACGCTCCTTTTTTTTTAAATAATTATCTTTGATCATTGGTAGTGCCATTTAATCGTCTTGATCCACGTGTTGAAACTTTTCCTAGTGCTATTCTACAAATTGATGGTGATTTCAGACGATTTCGCAGGTTTTTGACTCATAAAAAATCAAATTTGGGAGCTGAACATCTGGTACAACCTCAATTTCCCACTCCTTGGTCAAAATCGACTTCATGTTCGGTCTTCTCGTCCCCAAAAACATGGAAAACGCTACCCCAAAAGCTCATTTTACTAACATGTTACTAAAACCAAAAAACGCTGCAAAGTCCTTATCACATGGGTTTATTATTCTATTGGACATACCTACAGAAATGTTGGCTGCATGCGTAATAATCAAAATAGCTATATCTGATGGTTTTCATTAAAACACAAATTCACGAATTAGGTACGCTCATTTTTTTTTTTTTTTTTTTTTTTAATAACTATCTTTGATCATTCGTAGTGCCATTTAATCGTCTTGATCCATGTGCTGACCCTTTTTTCAGTGTTATTATTCAAACTGATGGTGATTTTCACTCATAAAAAATCAATTTTGAGAGCTGAACATTTGGTAGAACTCAATTTTCCACTCCTTGGTCAAAATCGACTTCATATTCGGTTTTCTTGTCCCCAAAAACATGGAAAACGATATCTCAGAAGCTCATGTTACTAAAACGCAAAAAGTACCTATTTTTACACAAATTTTCACTCATAACACCCCTGGGTATATTCCGATCGGGCTGAAAAGTTTCGGGACACAACTAGGGCCCAAATGGAGCATGTGTGCGAAAGAACGAATTTTTTAGACCAAAAATGAAGCCGGTACATGTGATACGGCGTACGGCGGACGGACATTGCATTTTTGGAATCTACGCACCTTGAAACGGAAAAGAAAAAAGTTTGAGGGGGTGTTATAAAAATTTTTGCTGAGCGAATACATAGGTGTATTATTCACAGGATAATAAACCAAAAGGGACCATCTAAAGCTCAATCCACAGTAATATCCTCTAAATTCCAGCTCATCACGATCTTTTGTGTACATTGCACGTTATTGATACTTAATTGCGGTAATTTTACGTTTGCGTTTTCTCCCCACAGATTTTATTTAAAGACCATTACATTAGTAATATACCTTTTCGAAATTTGTTTAATACTGTAGGTTAATTCATTATTCCTAGGAGCCTAATTTTAAAGTGGTCAATAACGTTACTAATATGATGCTTCAATTTTAAAGTGGTCAATAATGTCACGTGGCCTTCTCAGTAGCGAGGAATTAAATGGTGCAAATCCTTCGTTGACGGATGAGTTGGGATGCTCGGCGTTTGTATATGCGCATCGAAATTGACATTATAATATTGATGAAAAAAATAGATATGGGAACGCCGAGCGCAACTATGCAACTCTTCTTTGCGCTCATTACGACCTCCGGTTTTCTCGAATAGTTAAGCGCACGGCAAGGATTTTTGAACAGAAAAAAATACAAAATTATTATTGGCAGACACGAACCCAAATTTCTTCAGAACCCAAACGCGACAGGAAATTTTCATTTTGAAGACATATCAAAAGTGATTGCAAGGTTTACCCTATAATACTGCGGTAGATTTGGAATCAATAATACATTCACCTTAACTCCTCTAGAAGTCAAGCAAGTACCTAAACTAAACCGCCCGCGGCTGGGGGTCTTCCAAGTGCCCTACCAGCGGCGTCGTGGAAGTGATTGGCTGTCCTCTGGAGAATTTGATCAGATAATTTCGCTCATTGCCACCGTTTGCCTCGCCGCCATAGATCGGGACGAGGGGCGTTGGGATTCGAACCGACAACGGACCACTGTCGCCGTGCACCGACTCAATACCATGTGACGGAGCATTCGGATATATTTATTCAAATCAATCAATCAAAGATATATTTATAAATAGTCAAGGTTCGAAGGCAGTCTTTCAGAATTTAACATTACTTAAGTTGATCCAAATTTGACAATTTGAGCTCCTGTATAAGAAACGCATAGTGAACACTGGGCTTTCGATCAATTAATAACAAAATATGACGTTTCTGATGTAGGTTATAAATTGCTGAGAGTGATAATTTAATGAGGTGGTAAGTACAGTTACTGCAATCAAATTATTTATGCTGATCAGTGCTGTATTGTACCCAAATGTGGTCATTCAATTAATGACGTTGAGGACAATTTGTCGCAATTAGTAGGAAGAGCGAATTATGATCACTCAAAACCGAAATGTCGACGGCCGTTGACCCAGCAAGCAGAAACTGCGGATCCGAGCGACTGACCGACTTCGTTAGAGCCGTTGATGCGGTGTGTAGCGTCAGGTGTGAACCTGTCCTGCCCTGTGGGATGCAAATTATTTCAAGTTGTAACCAGAAAGGCAGAGGGTTCGGTGAACGTACGGTGGGGTAATGTGGAAGGTATGGTGAAGGTATCTGCGCAACCCACCTGCTAATGAGGCCCCGGGCTCAGGAGGGGAACTTGTTCAGGAGGTTATGCCTCAATAATGAGTTAGCGCTTTCCAGAGTTGACAAGGCTAATTACGGTAAAGAGGGATAAATCTGCATCCGCCTCCGCGGCCAAATAAGCCCGTGTTTCAACCCGGAGCGATGTTTCCATTTTTAGAGGAGCCTCGCCCCGCTTCCCAGATCGACACGATAAAAGTCGCGATTTTACAAGCTTGTGAGCATGTCAGGCTGGGCGGAATAATGCCCGCCATGCATTATGAACGGTTACCGGGTTAAAGAGAACCAAAGGGTTTTCAGCCCGTTCACTCGTCCCAGATTTCTTCTGTTTCGCTAAAGCGCCATTATCGAGTTTGCTTCGCACTGTATTTCCTATTATTGCACATAATTCTCTTATTTATTTATTTATTTATTTATTTGATAGTACGGCTGACGCCAATTTACAAATGTATAAAAATCTAGAGCTGTAAACTCACATGTGCACAAAACAGAAGAAAAAAAGGAAATTACACTTGAAACAGGAAAAATGAAAGACAGTTCAAAGATAATGAAAATGTGTCACTGTCTCAGGTAAAGTATGAGCTGGCGTTTGAGGCTCGTGAGAGGTTCAAAAAAGAAGTCGAAGTCGGTCGCTTGGACGAAGGCGTTAAGACTCGCGTGGCAAACGGTAGGTAGGACGACGCTTAAGGTAACTATGAGCGGTGAACAGTACATTGAAGAGAGAGCCATGGCGCGTACCACATTTTGGCACATTGAGGGTTACCCTGGATAGGAGAAAGGGGCAATGTGACCTCCATTAACCAGCTTGTAATATAAAATTATGTCAGCCATCCACCTACGAACCTCTAATCCGGGAGGTCCATACTCATTTGCGAGAGCCGAGTAATCAATCCCATCAACTGGCATCCTCAACTTGTAGGCAAGATATCGTAGGAATCTTCGTTGGACCCTCTCCAAGCAATCCTTATATGTACATCGTAGTACGGAGACCATACCGGACTGGCATACTCCATGATCGGTAGGACCAGGGATTTATATAGGAGCACAATGGCCTATATCGATGTGAAATCTCGGGTAAATCTCTTGAGGAAACCCAGAGCTCTCGACGCGACAGCCTCCATATATGGTTGTTGAACGTGAGCTTCTGGTCAAGAAGACCACATACCTCGACCACATACGGGTGCACAACTAGCTCTTGCAATCCGGAGAATGAAGATATAGTGCATTTAGCAGGATTCAGTGCCAGACGGTTAGCTGAACACCATTCCAGCAGAGCATCAAGGCACCGCTGGAGTTGGAGACAGTCATCAGATACAGTGTGACGGCATACTTGTACGTTTCGTGGGAGTTACGGGGAGCCGAGCCTCAGGTAACAGTCCCCGGACTCTCCCCGCTGAAGCGTAAATCGTAGGTACATTCTGTCACAGACAGCTGTTGAGATCCTCACGCACAGAAGAGCATTCATCACCTCAATCCCTTCATAGTTACACAAATAGCTTGCAATTATAATACGACGATTCAGCTGCTTGGCACACGGGTATTATAATACGGCTAGCTCAGCTCACTGCCAAGGATCGTCTGCTGGCAACGAGTAGTGTGACCTAAACCAAGTGTAGCGTGATGAAAAACTAATGATGCTAATGTTATCTCACTAGTGATAGCCGTAAAATTCACATTGTAATCACATTTACGTACGGAGGTTGAGAGCCGGCGTACAAGTCAACCCGTCCTTCAAGACCGCTGTGTGTTGCGGGTTCTGCATACCCAACTCTCCGTCATCCAGTATTATTTACAAAAAAGAAAACTCATGAAGAACTTGAACGGAAAAGAAATTTTGTATTCAAATTTACATCTTCTTTAAAATTTGATGTCCATTTCAATTTCAGAAGTAGATTTTGAGTAGATTTCAAGAATCAAATGAGTAGGTAAGTACGACATAACAGTCAGTCCGTCACCCGTCATCTTGAATCAACTTTTTGCTTGGTAAAAATAAAGTTGCCTTATATAACATTCAAGTTATTTGAGATCCACCCACGCAGGTAAATTGTAGTGGGTGATTGGGAATAGTGTCTGCACAGCAAGAACTTCTAATTAGACCTTTCAAGGTCTTCATTTCTCATCCATCAGGGCCAACGACCTAATATCAAGACATGAAAGTAAGCTCCTAATGGAGGAGAACTACAAAAATCGGTAGCTTGGGTCACAAGAAGCCCTTTCACTGCAGACTTCATCCCCAAATCAGAGACCAAAATATTCATAAAAGTGTTACTGATGGTCTTTCACCGTCTAAATGACCTCAACATCGTTCAAACTGTGATACCCATCTGGCCAACACATCTTTCCTACCGAGGAAGAGTTGAGTTATTTTCATTATTAGGTAGGTGTTGATTTTGTTTATTCTTGGGGTTATGAACTAAAATCGATGTATTATTCCCACTACAACAAAGTATTTGTATGTATTGATCCAGCTCTACTGCAATAAATGAGATGAAGAGAATTTACTATGATTAGCTGGATACAAGACATCCAAACCGCAGAAACCCACACACAAAATGTTTCACGATCCAGACTTTTCTAGTTTTGGATCCAGGTGATATCGCGGTGTCAGAAAATGAACTTCATTTCTCATCCATCAGAGCCCACGACTTACTATCAAGACATGAAAGTAAGCTCCTAATGGAGGAGAACTAAAGACTTCGGAAGTTCGGGTCACAAGAAGCCCTTTCACTGCAGGCTTCATTCCCAAATCACAGATCAAAATATATATAAAAATGTTACTGATGGTCTTTCACCCTTCTAAATGACATCGACAAATTGTTACACCCAACTGGCCAACACACCTGTCCTACCGAGGCAGAGTTGAGTTATTTTCATTATTACTTAGGTAGTTGTTGGTTTAGTTTATTCTTGGGGTTATGAACCAAAATCGATATATTATACCCACTACAACAAAGTATTTGTATGTATTGATCCAGCTCTACAGCAATAAATGAGATGAGAATTTACTATGATTAGCTGGATACAAGACATCCAAACCGCAGAAACCCACACACAAACTGTTACACGATCCAGACTTTTCTAGATCTGGAAAGAAGAAGAAGAAGAAAAAAAACCACAGTCATGCAGCATGGCTATAAGAGCGAATTTTCGAAGTTTTCGGCATCTTCCTCCTCCGCCTAAAATTTTCTGAAAATTAATTTTCGGCCAATGTTTTCCCAACTTGATACCATACAAAATTAAAACAGGAGTAGTTTTACGCAAAGTAAAATTTGGGGTGGAAGGAGGGGGAGGGGGAAATCAAAAATGTTTTGAATACCAGAAGAGTAGGTATTGGGTACGTAACAAATTTTTTGTTCCATTTTTTGCCGAGTAACACCTCGGTTTGTAGATTTTCCAACGCTGAACACGATGGTGAAGTCAGAATTGCGATATCCCATTCCGTTATCAGATTAGAACAGACGAACCAGGAAGAACATCTCAAGAAATAACCACGTTCCTTCATCTTCAAAGTGCTCCAGTTTGAGAATGGAATGAGATATCGCAATTCTGATTTCACCATCGTGTTCAGCGTACAAAAACCTTTAAAATGAGGTGTCACTTGTCAGACTTTTTCATTTTGGGAATTTATGGGTAATTTTCCCCCCCTAAAACTCCCCAAAACTCCCCCTTAGGGTGACCCGATTCTGCCCATCTTCGAACTTAGCCTGTCGATTGCCAAGACAGATTTTTCGTGCAAATTTGAACTTTTTATCTCAATTCTTTCGAGAGTTATCGTCTGGAATGACACATACATATATAAATATATAAATATATACGAGTATATAAATATATAAATATATAAATATATAAATATATATATATATATATATACATATAATTTTTGGTGTCTTTCGGCAGGGAATTCAGGATGGTCTGAAACGGATTTTGGTATAAAAATCTTTCGGAAATTCGAGTTTTAAAAATTTTGGACCGAGAACAATAGCTTCCTTTTCTTCGAAAATTCGCTAAAAGAAAAAACATGCATCATAGACAATATAGACAATGGGATATGCCTGTCTGCCAGAGTTCGCGCCTTTCCATTTATTGTTACGTTTGATACAAGATGTTTGTTGTTGGCATTATAATAATACACAGATTACACGGGTAAATATTATCAGGGATGATCCCAGTTGAAATACTGAATCAACTCCGCTCTACATCCCCATGCAGCTTGAAAAACTCTAGCTAACGGCAACCTATTCTCTCCATTCAAGACAACCAGCAGTGTATTACGGGAGAGCCTATGTGTTCAGAAATTCGTCCTGCGGAACTCCGCAAGGACCGGACAGTCCGCCAGGAAGTGTTCCATGTCCTCAGGATCGCCAATGTTCCAAAGGGAGCATATTTTGTTGTGTTCTAGATCTGGATCTAGGCAATACAGCGATGTCAGAAAATGAACCGTTTTGGAAAAAGAAGGCAGCTGTTTGACTCAATTATTCTATGACGCAGTGAGTGAATTCTACCCATTTCACGAAGTCGTGTTGTTCTAGTTGACGCATATTCATGGGAATAAGTTTATTGGGGTTAATCCCTGGATGAAAAACTAAGTGAAAAGGCCACTTTTATCGGTAGCACGCATGAGATGTATAACCTCGAAGTGGATGAAATGTGATGCTGCTGGCTGCGGAAGACACGCCACACTTCTAGCTGAGATATTAGGAACTGATGTAAAAGAGGTCTCCACTTGAGCGAGCTTCCACCGCCGAGTCGAACAAAACCAAACCGCGGAAGAATAAGGGGAAAAAAACATCTCAGTCCGAGATTGGGTATCGCCGTCAAGTTATAGCCCCCTCTGAAGGGCTGTGTTATCACCGAGAGTGCTTGACCCAACAATTCAATTTGCGGGAGAGGTTTCTTAGTGTGGGCTTCTCGTTCGGGTGTTTTTGGAGTGGGAGGCGATTCCAATCACAATATAAGGAGCGCTGTCATCACGTTGTCTTCACGTTATCGTCGTTTCACGTGTACCCGTCGTCACTTGCGACGACGTAACAGCGTATAGAATCACATTCAAAGAGTTTAAAACAGGCAGTGTGAGGAAAAGCTAAATAAAGACTTCATCCGCTTGTCAGGCTCATCAGCCTTGTCTTCACGTAAAGGATCTTTCATATCATTGCGAAAACCAATGTTTTGTTTACAAAAATTTGTTGAAATTAACAATATTCTAGTGGATATTTGAATGAATTCTGATGGATATGTCCATCATGTTTAACATTACCAACATAACAACTTGAATAGGAAATCACGCTGCTGGTAAAATATTTTCAATAAAGAACCTTTGAAATCGAGCATCAAAATAAAATGTTAACCTCCTCCCCTTTCCATCAAAATTTGATGGTTTCCGAAAATGGAATAACACAGTTCCTGTCCCTCCGCCGTACGATGCACTTTCCTTAGTTATCATGAACCAGAATTAATGAAATTTAATGTTTTGTTTACAAAAATTTGTTGAAATTAACAATTCTAGTGGATATTTGAATGAATTCTGATGAATGAATATATTTCCATCATGTTTCACATTACCAACATAACAACTTGAATAGGAAATCACGCTGCTGGTAAATTATTTTCAATAAAGAACCTTTGAAATCGAGCATGAAAATAAAATGTTAACCCCCTCCCCTTTCCGTCAAAATTTGATGGTTTCCGAAAATGGAATAACACAGTTTCTGTCCCTCCGCCGTACGATGCACTTTCCTTAGTTATCATGAACCAGAGTTAATGAAATTTAATGTTTTGTTTTCAAAAATTTGTTGAAATTAACAATTCTAGTGGATATTTGAATGAATTCTGATGAATGAATATATTTCCATCATGTTTCACATTACCAACATAACAACTTGAATAGGAAATCACGCTGCTGGTAATTTATTTTCAATAAAGAACCTTTGAATTCGAGCATGAAAATAAAATGTTAACCCCCTCCCCTTTCCCTCAAAATCTGATGGTTTCCGAAAATGGAATAACACAGTTCCTGTCCCTCCGCCGTACGATGCACTTTCCTTAGTTATCATGAACCAGAGTTAATGAAATTTAATGTTTTGTTTACAAAAATTTGTTGAAATTAACAATTCTAGTGGATATTTGAATGAATTCTGATGAATGAACATATTTCCATCATGTTTCACATTACCAAAATAACAACTTGAATAGGAAATCACGCTGCTGGTAAATTATTTTCAATAAAGAACCTTTGAAATCGAGCATGAAAATAAAATGTTAACCCCCTCCCCTTTCCCTCAAAATTTGATGGTTTCCGAAAATGGAATAACACAGTTTCTGTCCCTCCGCCGTACGATGCACTTTCCTTAGTTATCATGAACCAGAATTAATGAAATTTGGTTCAAAGATCTCATACGCGGTCCAGTTGAAAAATAAGAAAAAGCTACCCAAGAGTTCCACTGTATCCGAACGACATAGTATAAGATATTATGTATGAATTATAGTTTTAAATCGTTATAAAATTACGTTTAATGCCCAGGCAAAGCCGAATCCCTTCCAAACATAATTATGTATGCTGAAGGTGTATTGTGTGCGGTTATAATTTTGTGGTTGAGTCTCGATGAAAACGTTTGCGTCATAATCTCCATTGAAAAATACGTAAACGCTCCTCAAACGTTCCATAAAATATTACAACCTATTGCCAAGGCCAAATAATTGTGTTTGGGTTATTACGTTTCGAAAACGGTGAAAAGTTCAATAAATTTTAATAGATTAAAGAAAATTCACTCATTGGATTGGGTCAAGCTCCACGATTGCAGGACTTCAATTTTTCCTCACAGAGTTCATCATATAATATATACGCTTTTCTGAGCCGAATCTCACTCGGTATTGCCTTCGTGTGTTGCAAGGTTGGCTTAAAAAAAAACGCTCGTTTGTTTTCTTACAAGGAGGGGCGTGATGGGATGGGTGGGAGGGAAAGAAATAACCGGCTTTATTTTTCAAGAATGAAGCGTTTCGTAGAGGAGCTTTGATCCCTTTATTAGGCCCCCAGGTCAACGCTTCATTCTCGTTAGTACACCGTAAAAATTAAAGGATTGCAGCGGAAATTGCTGCAAGGGCCCTCAGGGCTAACTTCTCCCTTGTTTTGACGGAGAAAAATCCCTGGCCCTCTACTTGAACTTGAAAAAAAGGAGAAAAAACCTCCCAAAAGAACTACAAAAAACACTGTTTTTTCCAATTTGGGCTCCTTACTGGAGGGTAGAAACGAGAGGTTTCTGTAACGGGGGTGAACCTAAGGGTGGTGGTGGTTGGTTTGATATTAGCTTGGAAGAGTTTTTCCTTTCTATTCCCCATTTGAAGCGTTTTTTGAAGGATGAGCGCCTGGGGACAAATAATGTTTCCTTGGGAGTACGGAGCTGGTTGGAGTAGGGCGGGTTCTAATAACAGCGTTGTTGTCGGTCCGGCAGCCCTGGGGCGCTTTTGTCTTGCGCGCCTTGCGTCAGGGGGTTTTATTTTTCGAATTACGCTACGCCCAATCGTTCACTTTATATAGGCAATTTATTTATACATTTGTATACGAAAAAGTGGTCAACTCCAACGGGTCATTAATTTGTATTATTCACTTCAGAATCAGATTTAGCGACCTTATAAAAACACAAATTTACATGTAGTTTTACCACAAAAAACTACGGGATTCCCATATACCGTCACAAACCACACAATAACAACTAATGAACTAAAGGAACTATCGTTCAGTGGATACTATCAGCTCCTCATGATCGCAGTAAAGGATCTATCGTTCCGTGGATACTATAAACTCCTCAAGTAGTATTAATTCACCCCTTCTGAATGACTCCTAGGGCCGTATTCATAGTCCTGACTTGAGTAAAAATAATACTTTACTTCTGTAAGTAAAATAATTTCTTAAGGAAATGCTTTATCTGATTTCGCTTTCATAGACATTACCTACTCCCCGAAGTAAAGAAAAATCTTTACTTAAGTCAAATTTTTTCTTTTACTTTATAAAATTAAGAAAAATCTTTATTTGAGTCAAAATGTTTCCCAACTCCCTGGTTTGAGCATAAGTTGGCAGTTCTGGCAGGGTGTGTGTTTTTGTTTAGTTATATATGTCCTCGGCTATTAGCCGTGCCGTTCTGTTGGTTTTCCGTTGTTGTGAACGCCGTTGTCCAGCTTCCTCCCTGTGTCAGGACAAGTAAACAGTGGAGCAAGCAACCTTTAATTTATTTTGAAAACTTCTATTATGCACTTGGTGCTCGTGTTTAGGGGTGGTGACGTCCATTTACTTATTTCTTTCCCTTCTGTATTACTCCTCAGTCTTTTCCCTCCTTCTTCCCTTTTGTTTTTACTCCCTCTTTAACTTTTTTACTTATCCTTTTAAATATAAATTACGTTCTTACTGTAGTTCCTTGGTTTGCCTTTTCAGTGGAATCAACTACCAACTGGTCTTCGAAAAAGGAAATAATTGGGTTTTATCGTACTTTTGGCTAGGCAGAATCTTATTAGTAGGCAAAGTCATAAAGTTAGTTAATAATACACAAATTGGAAACTTTTGGAACAATTTTTAAGGAATTATCAAAATCGATGGCAAACTCCCGGCTCACGTTAGGATTACTTCGAAGAATGAACATTTACAAAATGCAAAGGAAATTGATAAACAAAGTCCTTGTCACATGGGTTTATTATTATACTGGACACACCTACAGAAATTTTGGCTGATCATTTATTGTTTCTTTAATGTGAAATAATTGAAATAGCTATTTCTGATTGTTTTCACCAATTTTGGCCCCCAAAAAACAAATTAGGTACGCTCATTTTTTTTTTCAGATTATCTTTGATCATTGGTAGTGCCATTTAATTGCCTTGATTCACCTGTTGACACTTTTTCTAGTGTTGTTATACAAACTGATGGTGATTTCAGGCAGTTTCCCAGGTTTCTGGCTCATAAAAAATCAATTTTGGGAGCAGAACCTTTGGTAGAACCTCAATTTTCCACTCCTTGGTCAAAATCGACTTCATATTCGCCTTCTCGTACCACAAAATCATGGAAACCGATCCTGAAAAGCTCATGTTACTAAAACACAAAAAAATGCCTATTTTCATACACATTTTCGCTCATAACACCCTTGGGGATATTCCGATCGGGTTGCAAAGTTTCGGGACACAACTAGGGCCCAAATGGAGCCTGTGTGCGAAAAAACGAATTTTGTAGACCGAAAATGAAGCCGGTATGCATCACCCGCACACCGCATGAAATCCCTTACATCGAACAATAATGTCTTAATCCATCGTATAAAAAAAAAAAAACAGAATACATGGGAAAAGAAACAAGAATGCCGAGAACAATGACACTAAAAAGATGACGTAAATGAAAATAGAACAGTGCAGACGATCAATAAGGAAATGCTTAAGGTACCATTCGACGTACCTCAGTTTTTTCTACTTATTTAGGCCCGAAAGTAAAGATTTTTCTTTACTTACTGTCTGTGAAACAGGTATAAAGGAAATAATAAAGGACGACTTAAGCATTTGCTTTATCACTGACTATGAATAGCCCAAGTGGACGTTGGTTCCTTATTTGTTCACTTAAGCATTTACTTTGAATAAAGTGAGGACTATGAATACCGCCCCTAATGAACTAAAGGAACTATCGTCAGTGGATACTATCAACCCCTCATGATTGTCGTAAAGGATCTATTGTTCAGTGGATACTACCAACTCCTCATGTAGTATCCACCGTCCGTATGAACTGCAAGAATTAAAGAACTAACTCAGTCGCCTTGTGAGTTACTATTTCCTTAGTTATTAGTTCATAATGCACAGATCCCCTTCGTACATCCATCTCTGGACACAGGTTCCTTGATTCTTTTACTCTCCGGTGCTAGTGAACGTACGTTCAGTGAAGTGAAGTCGAGGAGTAGTTCAGTTGGAGGAGTTCGTTCTTCAAGAGTAGTTCATTTAGGAATTACCCACCTCTAGTTAAACTTGAGTTACGAGTTTTCTAGAGTAAAACTAAAGTTACTAGTTTTCCAAAGTAAAACTAAAGCGACAAACAGATATTACGCTAAAGAGTGGCGCCAGATTCCAACTTTTACGTGCTTCTGAACTCTTATTTTTTCAAACATTCTAAGTTCGTCCAACCTACGTGTACCCTTCCTTTATGCCAAAGCTATATGGAAATGGATTGAATACCTTTGGAATCAATACCTACTGGCACTACAGAGGTAGCCCTCCTTAGAGGACGAGTGGAGGTCACTATATGGTAGTGGGTTTGGGGAAGGGGAAATAATAAATAGGCATCGTTTGTTTTTACACTTTAATCGTAGTTTTGTGATAATAATAACCGATCATCTCGGTACCGCTTGACATCATTAATATCAATGCATACGAACTCACTTTTCGTGGCAGGTGCCATCACAGACAGTAAATTTCAAGCACTCATTGCTGAGGTACTTGATGGCTGAATATGACTACCAGCGTCTGAACTCGATAAGCTCCTAGCTGAATCACCTGCAACGCTTCCAACCGCTGCCACCGATTGCGCTTTCGCAGAGCTAACTGCCTGAGAACCTCCAAATAAGCTCCTACTGTGTACTTCATCCGGACTAGTTACACCCCCAGCTGGACCTTGAGTTCCTGCCACACTTCCCGCTTGCGCAGACGATGAAGCAGCTGATATACTACCTGAATATACCTGTGATCCTGGCTTACGATCATTGCTGTTCGCCATATTGTGTGGCCATGAAAAGGACGATAACAGATCGATGATATCGTTGTGCACTTTCAAGTCCGATACCTTTGCTATGTTTTCAAAGTGCATCTCGTCAAATACTGGTTCTGGACCTATAAACATGTATGGAACTTTGTAACTCGATCCAGACATCATGAAGAAGTCACTCATCTGTAAGGGTAAAAAAAAAATTAATTCATGAAGTGGAGGCAGGTCAGTACCGACCAGTAGGTGGATGGTAACTCTAGATGATAACGGATTTAGTTATTTAGGTAAGTATGTGCCTACTTATTAGTTTGTTTTTTACGTAACATTTTCGTAAATAATGGTAGCATGGCAACCCTCGATACAAATTACTGGACTTCAGTTAATTGACACTAATACGACTAATCAAAAAGAATTAATTGATTGAATTAATATTGTAATAAAATACTTCACCCTGCAGTTATCCTGGATGACAACGTTGCTGATTGGTGTTTCGAAGAATCGGATGTTGTACAGATAATTTGGGAAGAAAACCAAACTTTTCATCCCTGGTGTTTTAATGTACTCGAGCAGCCAACTGAGATTTTTAAATCGGTATAAAGACCTGTTGGTAAAAAAACTGATGAAGTATCTTAATCAAAGGGAGGAATGGGAATTTCGATTCCGCCATTTTTTGGAGGCTTTCCTAATACAAGTATAACCTTAATAAGAACGTCACTAGACTGGTTTCAATTTGTCTAATTTTTTCTAACCCGTAGAAAATAACAACTGCAAAATTTTATGCGAAACTAGATCAATCGAATTGTTCACTATTACTTATAGCTTATCATTATTACTTATAGCTAATGCTAAATATGTCGAAGGATAAAGTATTATTAGGGTAGGGAACGCGTGTATGTGACTTGTTATAATATTTACTTAGTTCAACAATTTAAAAAAAATATATATATATTCAGTTTAGTTCAAATATTGTTGGGCGAATCTCCACAAACCTTGCCAAATGCCCCGAATGCTAGTTGATTAGTATTATGTGTTGCTAATTATAGTATTAAACTGGGTTTATAAGAACAAATTCGGGCAAGGCGCGGGACGCTCTACGGTCTGGTTAACTAACGAGGAACAGTTCACCGGGCAAAAAGTTACCAAATCAACGGGTATGGCGTATCATTGGTGA
This sequence comes from Leptopterna dolabrata, assembly GCA_954871275.1. Taxonomy (NCBI): domain Eukaryota; kingdom Metazoa; phylum Arthropoda; class Insecta; order Hemiptera; family Miridae; genus Leptopterna; species Leptopterna dolabrata. The sequence goes on from OX940980.1 coordinate 45,736,881, forward strand.
ATCCATCAAAAGGGACCTTTATTGATTCCACCCTGGCTCACATGGCTGGGAAAGAGAGTTTGTTGGTTCTTTGATCTTTTCATCCCTTGAGTTGAGCTACAGCGCTTATCCCCTCCGTTGTAAAGGTTCTGGAAATAACCTTCCGGTTCTATTAAAATTGTTCGCAAGGGTCTGAAACGATTTCCTTTAACAGCGGTACGCTTGTAGATCGTGTTTTATCCGTTTCCTATATAACTCGCTGGCCAAATATTTGGAAAAGGGAAGGTTCGTACTTTGTATAAGATGCGGGGAAAAGAAATGGGTTACTGTTAACGGATGTTACATTTCTTACAGGGAGTCAACATAATGTTGGCTGTGTGAAGGGAACGATGCGTTATCCCGGGAAAAATCAAGACAGGTAAACATGGCCTATTGTAACCAAACCACAATAAAGGCCATCCTTACGAGTTGGACAGTAACACTGAAGCTGGTCCAAAGCTACGTACCTGAATGACTAACATAAATATATTATGGTCTAGAGTAATCCATGGATTACGTGGCTCGGCCTTGGAACTGAGGATGGAACTAGTCCGTCTTCATAAAAGTACCTTTACAGTAAAATGTAGGAAATTTTGTAGGATAGTTCGAAAGAGAGGATTTTTTCAGTTAACAATCCGGGGGGCCATTGGGTAAACTAAGAAGCGACATTCTCCTTATTAACAAGGTTGGAAAAATGATCTAAATATATGAAACACTAGAAACTACTGGACCAGATTAACGTGAGATGGTTTGGACCATGGGGATGTAGGTGATGGCGGTTCAAGGATTTTCACGATTGCGCATGCGCAGTCTCTGCTACTGATCCAAATGCAACGAAATTCATATGGGACCAATTAGGACATGACCCCGAACTACCGTCAAAATTTAAGCCAATTTGGACCGTCGCCTGTTATAGCGGTTCGCAGGAAGCGTGCACACACACGCGCGCGCACACGAAAACACGATTAGATGTGTTGGTGTTAAGCGTGTTCGAAATGGGTAAATCTGCTTTTTCCACCTTAAAATAATGAAAATTGTCTAAAAATCGTTAAAACTAAAACATTTTTTTTTAAGGGTTTTTTGTTAAATGATCGAAAGTTCGGATTTCGTCTAAATATGCCTAATCGGGAACTTGAGGCGTCAGCCACTTTCGGCGGAGCGAACCTGAAAATCTCTAGGTAGTTATTATAGTATAGCTAGCTTACTATTGCACGCCTGGAGTTTCGCAAAACACTTGCAGAACTCTATTCGAAATGGGCGCATCAATGTGAGACTGAGTGACAAACAGATCCACACGCTCAAGAAGATTAAGCACAGAATGAGATACCAAACAAGACTCTCGTGGAACTTTGTGGGTTTTACCTGAGACCGTTGTGGAGATAGAAAGCTGTGAATGTGTCAGGGACCAAGGGCGAAAGAGTAACTGCGATCAGAGGTTTTTCGAATATTTCTCTGATGGTGAATCGGTCGTTTCCCATGTAGTTACGGGTTTGGTACTCGTAGCTGAAAGGTACAGGTCCATTCCAGTATCGATGGTTGGATGCCATCGCTAGATTTTGCCAATAGTTTTGAAAGAAGCTGTCCTTCCCGTCGAACATATCTGGGCCTGCAAGTTTTAACTTATACAGCACGTCGATTTTAGCTAATTTCAGAGTCATGTTGTCATTCGTGTTTCACAACAATAAGGGAAGAGACACAGGATCATTTGATTCATCATTTTTGATACCCCAATGACAATTATACCAAAGTCACCCTTAGAGCACCTTTGAGAATATATCGTCGGTTGCGTGGAAAAAGTGATCAACTCACAAAACTAAATTTTACACCAGAGCATTTTCAAGGTTTTCAAAACGTCGACGCCACGTTGGCTGGTAAAAGCGATCAAGTCCCAAAACCCGGAGTTGATAACTTTTTCCGGCAAGGTTTTGTCAGAGCCGCTCAAATTCCTCAGAGAAAAATGATCAAGTGCCAAAGGAAAAGCGGAGAGTTTAGTCGGCGTAATTCCACTTTCTGCAATATTCTACGTTCCATTTTCTGTTTCTAGAAGTTGGTCACTTCTACAATAACTATGAATAATTCAAATTTTTCATAAAAATCCAAAGACCTCGCACTCTGCGCGAGAGACGTGGAATGTCGACAGACGAATCGAAACTCCAACATTACAAAGTACAAATTGTATTTTTTAAGACGAAAATATTCAAGTACAATATTTAAGATGATATTTATAGTACAACCTACGCAACTTTTGTGACACCTTTATACTTCCAACATCACTTATCGGAGTCTGTCGACGACGAAATTTTTGGGACATATTTATACTTTTTACACCTGATATTTATGTACAGTAGAACCTATACAATAAATTCGTAACGCAACTTTTTTGACACCTTAATACTCTTGTAACCTCGCTTATCGTAGCCTGTCGACTACAAAATAAGTATGTACCTACCTAAACTGTTAAGAGGATGCTCGAGAAAATATTCCATCCCGGTCTGAATCACTTTCGGAAAATTGAAAGAAAATCGTGAATCCTATTTAGCTTTCGAGACCTGAGCGAGATTCGTCAGCTTGCCAGTCTTTAATCAGTATGCTTACCATTTTGACAGGCCACGGTTTCACAGTAGAATAAATAAGGTTTACTAATTATTTACAGAAAGCCCATAGACACCATAACCACTCAGCTGCGGGACTCATCGCCATTGTCTAAAATAATATTATCATACAAAAAAAAGTCGCAAAATTTTGTCCAACTACCACGCTTTATTTTAAAAAGAAAGCAAAATGTGAAATATGATCGAGGACCATGATGTGGCATTGATGCAATAGAGATGAGCAATTACAGTGGGTACAAGTGAAGGTATAAAAGAACAAAATTCAAAATTGTGAAAGTTGGAATAGGAATCTGGGGGAAATGCATTCAACCTTGAATAAAATAAAGAAGTTTAGAGAGAACAAAGAAAGGAAATCAATTTTCTTCTTTCTCTTCATCGGAAAATGAATCCTCTTCAGATAAGCAAGGTTCCGGAGCTCTATTGGAAGTCCTGGTGCAGGCTTTGATGCTTTTGTACCAGTTGTGGTACTCTTCCGGGATGGCACCTGTCTTGCACAGTTTCGTCTTGCTCGGTTTCGTCGGACTCAATGATCGGAAAGATTTCAAAATTTGAAGTCGATAATAATTGAGTTGGGGTGCCTGACGCTGGAGTAGAACAAGACAAGTAGTTCTTCGATGAAACGAGAGCACGAGGGGCAACGCTGAATATCTCATTTTGATCGCCGTTTTGTTTTGAGGGTATGGAGTTGATTTGATTTTTAGTTAACTTAGTGGGCTGTCCATGATGCAATGGAGGATTTGCTGTACTTGATTCACCTAAGGGAAAATAAAAAAGAGACCTCACTTAGGGAGAAGGGAGAAGAAAGAAAATACTAAGACCATGGTGGGCTACTGCTGATGGGAACCGAAATAAACATTGAAAATAAGTAGGCACGCAATCATACATCTACGAAACCAGAATTTATGAAATAAGTATAATTACCTTTTGTCGCGAGTAGGGCTTTAGCAACTAATAACTTTCCCCGATGCATCATTTTCGTCAGGGTTGAATCAAGATTCAACGGAGAAGAGAGGGAGATTCAGCTACTAATTATGTGGGTAGTACCACCACGATTCGCATAGGTATTTAACGCTGGATAATTTATTCACAAGAAAAAGAACGGAGCGATGTATATAACGCAAGAATCAATTCGGGAATCCAGAGCCGAGCAAAAGCAAAATGGAGTAGGTACCGCTACTATAAAGAAACAGAAGACACTAGACAGCTCACTGGCTCACATCTACAAACCACAAACCAAATCTGCTGGTAATAACTAATGAAGAATACAGCCGGTTGACAAATAAAAATGGAGTTGAAGTCTTTTACAGTACGGAGCGACACCTGACTCCGAAAATTAGGGAGAGGTAAAAATGATCAACATGGACTTGATCATTTTTTCTTTACAACTCACTCGAGGAAACTTACATTTTCGGGCTGGTAAAAATTATTATGTGGCACTTGATCATTTAGACGCCGATTGGTTTACTGGTAAAAATGATCAAGTGGTACTTGATCACTTTTACCAGGGAATTGAAGAAAAGGGGCGAAGGTACAACAATTGTAACCCTAAGGCACCTAAATTGTGCCCTAATGCAAGAGTTAACTATACTATCGTGTAGGTGAGTTCTTGACGAACCAAGTGATACCAAAAACTCAATTTCGCAAAAAGTGGACTTGATCACTTTTTCCACGCAACCGACGATATCATAGAATTTGAATTTGGCTCATAAATCTCTTGAAATCGACCTAAGAAAAAAGTGTAACACCCTCAAAATTGGAATTATATGAATTAGGTACATAGCCGCGATACATTTCAAGGATTCAAAAAACTACAGATTCAAAGATTTTTCATAAGGATTCAGGAAATTCTAATAGCGCGCTTTTACGCACAGCCCTAGTTTCAAATAACGGGAACTCCCGAATTCGGATTGCAGATTCAGATTTTATGGGAATTATACAGAAAACCTGCTAATATAAAAGCAAAATACGAGCGTAACCAGAAAACTGAGATTTAGTCAAATATCACGTACAATAATGATAACTACATGCTTCTGAGGTAACCGAGTGACCAGTTCGATGGACGAGTTGATAGTCAAAATGAAAAGTGGGTACCTATCTTAGTATGGAAACTAATACAATAACGGACATTACCATGTGATTTAACGGGAGTCCTATCCGAACATTATGTTCTACCTATCGTACGTGGCAGTTACCATATACATAAAACTGTCCAGCGATGAGGGGGCTGTTGTGGAGCATTGAGCAATCGTAATAAAATTCTCATTAGAACCCAAATCTGCAATAAAAATTGGGAGTTCTCATTTGGTAAAACCCAAATCTGCTATAAAAAAAACTGCAAATTATTACACAAAGGTTTATTATTTACCTGTATAGATGCCCCTTCTGCGTAAATCACTGTTTTCTGTGGTCTAGCCTCGAGCTCGCTCCAGGAAAGCCCTAAATGGAGTACTGGCCGGCCCAGGAATTAAAGTTTCATAAAAATGCGCAGGATTCGATAATTCAATCATTAATAATTTATTTGTTGTTATTCATAAAGCATAACGTTTCTTCAAGTTGCAAAAGTACCTATCAACAAAATCCAAAAAGAGCCCATCATTCTTCAAATTAAATAATATCATAGAACAACCAACTCGACTTCATACAGCCATCCGTCTTTATAATATCAGCTGTTCCCTAGTAATGATTATCTGGGCCGGATTCTTACCGTTTCATTCACGATCATGTTGACGAAGCTTTTTGGTGCAGACGAACGGCTGGTCGTACAACTCTCCGGTTGGTCTCGAAAAATTCACTAATTCAAGATCAATTAAACGTAAAAAACCATATCTTTGTTTCGGAAGCTTTGGAGCTACGGCGTTCTGAAATTTTCAACTCTTATTTTTCACCCCTTAGAGATGACTGACAGTGACGCCGAGCTTCACGGACCGACTAGACCCCAAATTGGACCTACAAACCATTCATTCATTTTGGTTCATGGTAACTAAGAAATGTGCTAAGTATGGTGGACGGACAGAAATTTTTTTATTCCATTTTCGTGTTCTACGTACATTGAAAGGGAAACCATCAAATTTTGATTTTTGATGTTTTGATGGGGGGGGGGGGGGGGTAAAAACGTTTCATGGTCGATTCCAAAGGTTCATTGCTGAAAATAATAAACCAAAATTGGGAATTCTCATTTGAAACAGGGAATCGATGTGTATAATTGCACTCGTGCGATCGTGTTTTCTTGGATCCTTGCCAAAAAACTTTGGACCCCTATTTTTTTGGACTCTCCATATGTCGTCGTTTCCAAAATTAAGAGACGATCTCTCAGTTGAGCCTCCGTATATCTATTTAACTCAACCGCAAAGATTCTACACAGAATCACAGACGGTTGTGGAAGAGTTTGCAGCGTTTATTGTTGATAGATTCGTAAGGTGTGTACGCTACTGAAAATTAAACCAATAAGGCGGAATTCACTTGGAACTTCCGACGCTATTGCACAAGAGTGGTATTTTGGTTGTATATTTGAATTCCATGTACTTACGGACTCCATCGAAGTAGTCCTTCGGCGGTGTCGGGAGGAAACCAGCCGCTGCGGTCGTCAGAACGAAAACTAGCGCAAATATCGACCCCATTGCTGAACCTTCGGCAACAGTCTCGGGAGATGGCCGTTACGCCTTTTTATACAACTACCCCATTAGCCACGTTTCGCTAATGGTATTTGGTTGTGGGAGAACATCGGATTTAAATTATCTTGTTTTCAAAAACGCTCCGAGCTGATAGTTCTCTTTAACTGTGGTCTGTTTGTAGAAGTGAAACGATATTGTATTTTTAAACCTTGGTGTAGTCGTCGATATGACTGGAAGTTTTTGGTGGAAAACTCCTGACCCTTCATTCATGGATATTTATACCGTAGCGCCTATTTTTATTTAAGAATGTTGTGTAGTTTAATGAACCGATCAAGTCCAGCGTCGTTCTCATGACTGTCCAGGCACGAAAAGAACTTTAATGTCGCTAGGTATCTCTACTTTTGATGTCAAGTAAAATGGTTTTAGATTCTTTCGTTACAGACTCAATTTATCGCAATGAAGTTCTCAGCTATAGAATTTCAAACATTTATCGTTTTGTTCTGGCCCATTAGAAATTTTACTATATAATGAGTACCTATGTATTGTGTTGCATTTCCCTCAGAACATCAGTTTTTTAAAGCCCATTTCCTGAAAGATGGTAATCCATCATTTAGAACTCAAACGGTCATATCTCCTTGAACATTTATCTTGATATATTTCGATTTTCACTCGCTTACGTTATACGGCAGTGTAAAACGCTTCCTTACTACCTCTCAACTTCTTATCACAGCGATTACTTGTCGGAACAAGTGGAAATTTTAAGGGCAAGTAGGAGTTGCCTCATTATAAGTCAAAGTGCAACCCAAACGGTACGCTTCCACGTGGACAGTGCGCAAAACGGTTTAGCCCAAATTAGAAGGGAATTCAGCACTGGTCCTAAGATGGTCACTTCGAAAATATCAATAGGTTTTCTGGCGCAATCGTGTGTGTATGTATATTGCCGAACATCTGCTGAAACCCATGCTATAATTTTCAACCTGCGAGTTTGTTTAGTGAGTTTGTTCCGCGAAAGATGACCCGGCAATGGCTCCGCTGCAATGTGGAAACCTGATAATTATTTTAGGTCTGGCAATTTGAAATTTTACCTATTACCTTTTACCTAGCTTACCTATTAATAACTCTATGTATGTAATATACTCTATTATGTAAGTATACTCTATTAGCTTCTATTATGTAAGTAAACGTAAGTCTATTATGTAAGTATACTGTATGCAAGTATTATGTAAGCTTCTATTATGTAATAGGTATTATGTAAGTATATGAGCAAGCATCTATATGTAAGCTTATATACTTCAGAGTATACTTATATACTCCGAAAATTCCAACAGTAGTCGCCATTTATTACTAGCTCTAACGTGTTCGGCATTGTCTCTCTCCTTCCTCTTCACTATCTTTCCTGAACTTTGCAATTCTCAATATTGTTTTGTTGAACAGAATAACGCTAAATTGTGTCAAGTTGCCCATGGAATTCACCGGCGCCACTGATGCCATTCCAAAGGCTTCGCTATTTGTTCGCTTAGTTATTGTTTGTTACTGACGATGGTTTGATCACCGAAACCGGTATACCTAACAGTGTTTTTCGCCTTTTGACATTTTATGTCTTTACTTTGCTACATAAACTCGAAAATGAAACGCGGGACATGCAACGGAGACATGCAACGGAAACAACGTCACGAAAATATTTCTGATGATTTTCGCTTACAACCGATTCGTTGCTACGGAACTTTATCTTCGCCAGTTATCATCGTACAAAAATCGTTCACCACTCGTTGGATAGCTCTCGATTTACCTAACCATACTACGTTAACCACTGCGGACTGCGTGGCCAACAAGCTGCAGTATGAGCGTGATTGTTTAAATGAATGTTTACGTACATAATACAGTGGAGTCCGGCTAATCCGAACTAATTGGGACTGAAGGCTGTTCGGACTAGGTGATAGTTCTGCGACAATTAAGTACGAAGTACTTGTTTTTAAATTGAAACGTGATTCTTTGTCATTTGTGACCGCCCAAGGACAGAGTTTACCATTCGTTGGAAATCTTGACCAAAACAATTAAGTACGAAGTACTTGGTGTGGGTGCGGGAGGGGGCGCTAAGACATAAAATGTCCCTCGTGGTTGCGTACTTGTACGGAAGCTGTACCCACCGTTTGTGTTTTTTAGTAGGGGGTGTGAATACCCTCGAACAATGTATTGAAACTTGTAAACGGGGTTCGACCATGGAGGGAGACGCCTCGGCGATGGGCATGCACGCAACTGTATACCAGCAGAGAATGCATGGAAGATGATTAGGAGTTATGAAAAAAAGTGAGTTTTTCTAAACTTCAACCTCGATGCGGCACGGGTTAATGTTATCCGACCGACCTAAAACTTTGGGAATCTCATTTTCTAGTCAAATGGCACCTTTTAGGGGGTTGCCACGATTGAATTTCGAAAGTTGACTTATTGTGACCACAAGGCAATAGGCAAAATTTTTTTTGAGAAAATCACTTCTGGCAACCCCCTAAAAGGTGCCATTTGACTAGAAAATGAGATTCGCAAAGTTTTAGGTCGATCGGATAACGTTAACCCGTGCCGCATCGAGGTTGAAGATCAGAAAAACTCACTTTGTTTCATAAAAATACTCTTCTTTTCCTCATAACATAGTAACCATTTGTCCTAGAGACTTGAGATTGGTCTCATTTTATTAAAAATGTTATCTACTTCAACTTTTACTTGCATAATTTTTTCGCTACATCCTGTAGATTTTATGTTATTCAGATTTTCCCATCTCAAAACGTGGTCCGTTTCAGCAAATGTGCCTTTTTACGCATACCCCTAATAACCACACTCCAGTCAATGAAATCGACCTCCAGGCGATTTTTCGTGTATTAGTGGAAATATACTATTTTTTCAATCCGTTTTTCTTCGCTATTTGGTGCCTATCGTAATTTCTGGACAATGGTGTGACTCCTGGTCATCGGACTTAGATGTGGTGACGGACTTCCGTGATGAAAGTTAACTGCGAGTATGTTGATCACTTCTGAACCCGCGTACCTATTGGCCAAACTTCTCCCAAATAACCTGAAGGTTTGTGGTTTTTCCATGTTTTCCATCAAAAGTTTCGTAGTTTTTTCTTCTTTCGCACTTTTCTTCTTGTTCTTCCCCAGTAATATTACAGGTAACGTAATAAAAAGAAAAGGAAGAGTTTTCCCGCGCTCCCATCCACCGGTCCGCGTATATCATTCGGCTCTGGCTTCGTATCCTTCATCGTTTTACCTTTGGGGATACCTGGGCGGAAGAACGTGCTATCCTTTCTCCTCCCTTATTCTCCCCCTCCTCACCTCGCAATCTCACCTCATCCTGTAAATCAAAGCAATATAGCTTGTGGGGGCGCAATCTTGAGGGGCGGTGGCGTTATTACCGAAGCTACCCACAACTCCCTGGGTTTACACAGAATATTAATGGCGCAAGAGTTGGTGAACCACGTGCTGCGTTATGGGGCCTGCATAGCGCACAAAAACTGTCGAGTTGCATGCGGAAATATTGCATTCTCCGGCCGAGTTTACGAAGGGGCTTCGTGCATGAAGCGAACACATCGTTACAACTACCTGCAAATATGTATCTGCACATGATGATATTATTCAAATTATCATTCAACATTATTCAAATCGAATAAAATGGTACAGTCCAGGCGCGATACTTTTGCCTAGCGCAAGAAAATGGAAAACATAAACCCCCTGTCCAATTAAGTGTGAGTATCAGTGGGGAAGGGGATGAAATAATTACTATGTTCTAACAACCCTATGAGACCATCGGGCTATCTTAAGTGGTCTGCACGGTAGTTATCGCGGCTGGACAGATCAGGACTGTAGAACCGCAGCTCAATCTACCCCTATGGCGTTTTTGGTTCGTTGCTAATAATCAATGTTGAATGCATCGTAATAATTTAATAACGGATAATGATAGCAATAACTTAAAATAATTTAATCATGGATAATAATACGTAATGCTAATTGTTTCCAAAGAATTGCAATACACCTGTTCCTGACCAGTTCTTGCGCTCGGACGAAGGGAAGTTGATAAAATAAAACTAATTCGTAACTCATTATATACCAACTTCCTGTATATTGGGCCAGTGTTGATTGTTGGGGCCTAATCAACATGCTCTTCAGTGATATCTACATCAAACCACTGAAAATTATTACACAACGGTTTATTATTTACCTGTATAGATGCCCCTTCTGCGTACATCACTGTTTTCTGTGGTCAGTAGCCTCGAGCTCCCTCCAGGAGAGCTCTAAATGGAGTACTGGAGCCGACCCGGGGATTAAAGTTTCATACAAATGCGCGGGAATTCAATAATTATTTATTTGTAGTTATTCATCTAGGATAAGGTAAATAATAAACCGTTGTGTAATCATTTACCTGTATACATGCCCCTTCTGCGTAGATAGTATCATAAACTGTTGTGTAATAATTTACCGCTGTGTAATAATTTACCCTTGTGGGTTCCATCACAGCAATAAAAAACAGTTTTGCTAAGGTATGGCAATTGCTTCCTCGAAATGATTACATTCTACTAGACAGACACGGTATCTTAATAGCCCATAGCTATTACACAGAATATGCAAATCGATTCATAAATTTATATAGCATGTTTATAAGGGTGATGAAATTTCTGTGATGGCTGCGATGGTTACAAAATTTCGATAAAATTATTTAAGGGACCAACCAGGGCCCACGCCACATGTGCCCTCTGAATTATATTAAATGAATTTTTCTCATTTGGGTCATTCATTCTTATATGAACAAATGAGAGGAGGAATAACATGATTGACGTTTGCTTGCATTTGCTGACTAACGGACTAACGTTCCAGTCAGATTTCCATGAGCTTCCTCAGAAATTTAGCTGGATTTCGATCATTCTTCCGTGTAGTTCTGACATAGCGACAGGGGCGTTGCGTCCATAAGGCCACTTGGGCCACTGCCCCGGCATCCAGAAACACAAAAAACTCCAAAAAAATGCCAACCATTTGTTCAGCTGGCATTCGAATTTCCCTCCGTATACTTACTGTACCCTATAGCATTTTTCATGAAGTTCAACAGCGACTCGACAGAGTTCTCTCTCTCTCTGTCCCAACCTATGTCTGGCATGGCTGCGGCCAAGACAAGTAACTGTGAAGAAGAAGAAGAAGACAGAGTTCTCTGGCTATGGATATTCGAGCATTTTATCGGAATATAGCTACAGTAATCGATGTCTTGCAATCGAAATCGAAATTATGTTTTTGAAACTAATAGGTCCCGGGACCGGGTGTTACTATGGCAACGGATAAAAGTGGCCCGTCCGCGCAAGCTCAGTAGAGTAAAAATTTGGTTAGTCACGCCCCTTTTGGGCTCGTGGCCGACATTTCCATCCAAAAATCGTTTGTGTTCACAATCGATTGGATTGTTTCAATTCATGTTGTTATCTCGATACGAGATGCTTGTCCTTCTATCTGTCCTCCCCTAAAAATTCTTATCACTTTCGCCGTTCTGTTCCTATGTTGAGTTTTCAATTTTCTGCTTACGTTTCGAATTTTGTATGTTCCCATTCGAGTTCCCGGGACGGATTTGGATTTTGGAGTGCGTTGTGTCCTGTCTGTGGTCTTATGGATTGATCGACGTCAACATACACAGATAAGTACCTAGCTTCTAGTCTGATTCTCCATCCAAGTAGGTACTGGCCGGCGGGTCATTACTTCGTTGTATTTTAGTCTAGTTCGTTCTTTTTAGTTGTTGTTTAGTTTATTTGCTTCTGTATTTTTGTACCACATGAATTCGGTGGCTAACTTACAGTCGAAATTTTCGACGTTTTCCTACGAAGATAGAGTGATGATTAAGTTTAGGAAGAGATGGGCCTTTGCTGAGTATTAGTCAGTATGAAGCTATAGAACTTTTAGCTTCTGGTAATCCCGGGTACTGGTCAGAACTATTGTGAACACAGTGCTTACATTCTGACTTGCTAAGAGCTGCGGTTGATTAAAATCCACCCATTTCTCATAAGAAGACTCCACTGTTGGAAAACATTTACATGTATTTTGTAGAAAAAGCTGTTAATTTGTGTTCCGGTTTGGTGGCCCACCATTTTCAGAGCCCACGCACCGCTACTGCATAGCGAGGATTTTGCGTCAGCCCATGAGCAAAAGAAAGTTGGTGAAATTCATCATGGGGCCATCTGGGGCCTATCCTGCACCTGCAATCCAGAACTTTAGCTCATCACGACTAAAATACATTGTCAAGTAATGCGAGTGAATAATGCGTGTGTTGACACGCTAATAAAAAGACTCAGAACCAGATTTGATCAGACACGCGAGTGGAAATTTGGTTTTTGGAGGACAATGTTAACTTTTCCAAAAGAGATCACGGTTATGAACCTAGGGAGCAAAAATCGGAATTTCAATGCTATGTGCAATATTAGGCGCAACAAAGATGCTGAACTCATGAATTCGAAGGCAAAGGAAGACGCCAATGAAGTTCTTCGATTCATAGAAACTTTTCGAGAAAATTCTTCGGCTGCGGGCTCATGCCTTCCTCGCATTCCCACCACGGCGGCGGTTGGTATCCACTGATAGCATGGCATCATTGTAATGTATATAACTGTTGACACGCTTCGTTGAAATTGAAATCGTGAAACACCCGTAGAAACTACCTAAGATGGGATAATTTGCTAAATTTCCAAGCGCACCACGCTTGAAACGGATTCATTATTCGATCTCAGCAGAAAGCGGCGGCGATTAGATACCTACTCGACATTTTAGCGTTTCTCTTATTGCTGTTCAGAAGTGGCATGAATTGAGAGGGCTTCAGGTTCGCGAAAGGGAAAGGATATCGTTGAAAAGCGTTTCGAACTTCTGGGTGGGAGTCAGTGCAAAAAGGAAAGCGTCCCAAGGTGAGAGGAAGTTTAGGTTTCAATATCCCATAGAGATGGTAGGTACCTACCTCAAACTCCCTGCGAACTTCTGATATTGAAGAAGTTGCCGAGAAACATGAAGCCAGAGAAAATCCTCTCGCCTTCATGCCACTCTTTCAGCTGTTTCTGCAAGAGGGTTAATTTATTATTGTTCTAGGTTACGAGAACGTAGGCTTCCTTTTGCTTTGAACCGTAAATATACTCGTATGTAACTACTGGTTCTAAGTTGATTCAGCTTCCTGAGCGAAGAAGAACGATCAGTCACATAGCAGAGGCGTTGGAGGAGGCGCATTACATTTTGAAAGGCTTTGATCTCCACTTACCTGTGTAGAGAAGTTCACTAACCTATGTATCAAGCTGTTTTTTATTAGCAATTGGAACTATTACTCTCTAAACGATTAAACAATATCTAATCAGCTTCAGATTTTAATAATGTCAGTACTTCTATTCGTGAAACCTTTGAAATTTCAGTAGGAGGGTCTACGAAATTATATAGGTAGCATATCAAGATCTTAGATTGTGTGTTGCAGAAGCAGGCAGGTATACCTATGAAGCTACCATCTAAGGCTGCCATAATGCTCTATTTCAGGAGTAATTTCATTCTTTACCTGGGGGGGGGGGGGGGGGGGGGCTGGAAAAGCCCCTCGAAGACAAAATACCCAAATTATGGTATTTGCTCTTTTTCCTATAATCTATGCATCAGGGCCGCAGCAATAAAAAATAACCAAGTAGTCAGGCATTGTCTAAACGTCTAAAGACTGGCAGAGCTTAATTTTGGGAATAAAGTTTGTTGGTAGGTACCTCCGAAAAACAGTGACCAGGAAAGGTCTATAGATCCGCGAGTTAGGCGTAATTGGAGATTGACCCTCAACTCCAACTCTACTATCCTGTTTGCTGAACTCCGTCCGATTTCGATTGATGTTTTGGCTGCATACACTCTAATGAGCTGAAGGAAGGGGAAGGTCCTCCTAAAAGGACGCCACTTAACTTTGTTTACTTTGTCCACTTTCTGGCCAATGTTTCCCCTCTGTTCAATCTCAAACGCTGGGTTCCCTCAATCAACCAAAGGGTAACGAGTCGATGCCCGAGCCTCATTTCGGCTTTTCGAATTTCCTCGCTGAAATGGCGTTCAGATGCTTGAGTGGTTCGTTGGGATTTGAGTAAACTTCTTACAACTTGGACGGTTCGGCAGGAGGACTGCAAAGTTGTCCTCGGTCGTCGCTGCTCGGTACCCTACGTAGTCTACACTCTTGCCAAGTTATAATAATTTGAGTTGCAAACTTCCATGCAAGCAAGAGGACGACGAGGTACCTACTCGTCGGTTGTTAGGACTTCAGTAACGATGTCAAGAGCTTCGTCAAGGACCGAAGCAACTTACGTACATCACGTTGTGGTCTATAAGGTAGGTACTCTGATGCTCTCTTAGGAGAGAAACACAGTATCGGGTTGAAAGGGAGGGCTGAAGACGGATGGAGCGGGAGTAAACTAGGTGGGGGCGCTGCAGGGACAGCGCTGGCCTTACTTGCGGCTTCTCCAGCCAACAAGGAGAATCATCTTTCTGCAATTCCTTTTACCGTTCAGATCTTAATAATTAAGATCTGTGTGGCTATAATAAATTATTATAGCCACGTTTTACTTTTGGCACATGGCTGCCCTCTATTTTGGGATTTTGGACTCGAAGATTTCTCAAAGCACATGTGGCTACTTCTGCCGTGAATTTTACTGCATGGATGATCAAACCACCCATGCCCAAAGCAAGTACTACCTCTGCCATTTTTCAAATTCCCTTGTAGATAATTTAAAACAATTATTTGCCTCGTGTAAGAGTTCAGAAAAGCACCACCATCTCATCTGTGTGCACATTTTCTATACAATAAAACATTGTTTATGAAATTTGAATTCATTCTGACTCTCCTCAATTAATACTTCAGACGGACAATTTAGAGTATTTGAATTTATAGATAGCCTGTTCGCAGTTTTGGGTGTGATCGTTTCTGACGATCATTGGTATTCTTCCTGCATGCTTGTCAAGCCCTATGCCCCCTGAAGAAATCGTTCATATAAAAAACTACAAATTATTCGACAACGATTTATTATTTACCTGTATAAATAGATGCCCCTTCTGCACAGATAACTGTTTTCTGTGGTCAATACCTACCTACCCTCGAGCACCCCCACCACCATAAAAGCCCTAAATCGAGTACTGCAGCCGGCCCGGGAACTACAGTTTCATAAAAATGCGCAGGATTCAGTCATTAATAAATTATTTGTTGTTATTCATGAAGCATACGTTTTTCAAGTTCCAAAAGCACCTATCAACAGAATCCAGAACAAAAGCCACCTACAAAACCAATTCCATTAATTTTTGGTCATGGTAACTAACGAACGTGCGAAGTACGGCGGACGAACAGAAATTTCCATTTTCTGATTCTACTATACCTTATGAAAACGGAAACCATAAATTTTTTTTTCTATGCTTGATTCCAAAGATTCATTATTGAAAATAATAAACCGCAATACCTACTCAATGACAGAGTCCTTGAATCCACCGCATATTTTCACGAAACTTCCAATCCCCGGCCAGCTCCGTCACCCGATTTACGGCTTTCTTGGGGGAGGACGAGGGTAGGTATTGACCACAGAAAACAGTGATCTACGCAGAAGGGGCATCTATAAATAGTAAACCGTTGTGTAATGATTCAACGCGTTCAATATTGATGTTGCACAGTCTGACCTTTTGGTTTATTATTTTCAATAATGAACCATTGGAATCGAGCATGAAAAAAAAAATTCTTACCCCCCCTCAAAATTTGATGGTTTACGTTTCAAGGTATGTAGAATCCAAAACTGCAATAAAAATATTTCTGTCTGTCCGCCGTACGCCGTACGCCGTACGGGCCACTTTTCTTAGTTACCATGAAAAAAAATTGATGAAATTCGGGTTATAGGTTCCGTTCGGCGTCTAGTTGGTCCTCGAAGCTCGACGTTACTGTGAGTCATCTCTAAGGGGTTCAAAATAGGGGTTGAAATTTTCAAAACGCCTATACCATTTTTTTACGTAAATATTTTTACGGTTTTAAATAGTTCTTGAACTTGCGAGTTTTTTAAGACCATCCGGAGCATCGTACGTCCAGCCGTTCGTTCACAGTAAGGCCCCGAAGTTTGCACCGACAGGCATTTTCGACTCCAGTGTGAATGAAATTGTATACAATTCAAACCAAATCTCGTAACCAGAGACGCGCCCACAATAGGAATTTGTGAATACGGCCAATCATTGGTAGGGATCACCTGATTATATTGGCGGAGTATGAAGTCGAGTTGGTTGTTCTGTGATATTATTTAATTTGAAAAATGATGGCTCTATTGGAGTTTGTTGGTAGGTAGTGAAACTTGAACAAACGTTGAAGTATTATTGATGGGTAAATTATTACTACGGTAAATCATTACTCAACGGTAAATTATTACACAACGGTTCATTATACCATCTACGTAGAAGGGGCTGGAGTTTGTTGGTAGGTACTTTTGCAACTTTTTTCACTCCTCATCAACAATTTCTTTTCAGAACTTCATTATGTGTGTTTCTTTTTGTTAGGTACTGTTTGTCATCGGCAGAGTTATTTTAGCAACATTTAACTCGTGATTTAGGTAGGTACCTAGTAACGAGTACGGGGTTAGGTACTAACCTACGGAGGGTCTGCGATCTACATAATATGTGTAGAATAGTACATATCATATTATATAGACGGGTTATCTATACATAGAGCTGTGATCTGTAACAGAAGGGTATTCTATACAAAATAATAAACCGTTGTGCAGGGATTTGCAGCGTTTTTATTATTCTACTAGGTAACAGAAACATCAAGTTTTATTGAATTTCAGTCCATGACATGTATTATTTCATCGCTTCAATATCTCATTTCGAACCATACGGCGCCGATGAGCGACTCAATGATGAAGTATTGAAGATAGCGCCCGTTAATTTGATTAACCAAATCCACGCTGGCGCATTCGCATTTTTCATCCTGTCACATTCCTAATTAAGGATTTCAGTGCAGGCACGTCGCCGTCGGATGAGATGATCAAATTTTCATATTTTGACGACGAAATTATTATTGAACCCTGATGAATCAATTACAAACATCAATTATCAACTGCTTACTCTGCCCGGGTGGACCAATTTCTGGACTAGCGTATTAGGAGATTAGTGTCCCCAGCCAAGAAGATTTGTATTCAAGAAGTGCTCCAGAAATCTACACTCATAAAAAACAAAAACAAATGCTGCATCACTCCAGTAACATCGGCGCAATTTATGGGCGTTTCAAATTAGTAAGTTTAAAAAAAAAAAACAGAAAACGAGAATTACGTAACTAATTTATTTATTAATTTGCCAATAAAAACTCAAGCAAATGGAATTTTCTTCAAAAAATGGTTAATGGCTAATGCCAACAACAACTAATGCCGGTGTCACTTCTCAAAGAAAATTCTCCAAAGTTTAATTATTTGGTTGTCTGCAATTTTGAGAGAATGGTAGGTACATTGTTTTGATAAGAAATTTTTGTCCGATTCATGTTTTCTGTTGTTTTTTCATCTTCTCGTTAGTTAAAATAGATGACTAGTCCACTCCCGAACTTTCGCGCCTGACTCAGACAAAATGACGTTGATGCAAAATGAAAGAGCCTTCCCCAGTTGGTGTTAGAAGTTAGTCCCCCCCCCCCCCACCACACACGTACACACACGCGCAGTTAACGCACGCAGTCATCCACGCATGCACACACATACACACAAAAATATATAATAAATGAGGCAGCCCCGTTCAATAGCCAGCAAAAAATAACGATCATTTTCTTGCTTCCCCAAAAGACTATGAGGAAACAACATCTAAGCAACCCTCCAAACCCCACATTTAGCCACTTGGCACACTTATTGCACATATTGTAATAATCTGAAATAGGTACGCCCGCCAGTGTGTGCTTATTAGCTTCCTCGTACTCATTTCATGTTCGGAATCACTATTTTAGGGCAAAGCCACCAATAATTTCGTTGATGCTACTGTGCTGAAGGTGAGGGGGCGGGGACAACTTGATTATTCCATTCGAGGAGCTCATCATTTCGATCTTACATCTTGATCAATCTAATACATAAACGGGGCAATCTAAGTAGGTAGTATTGAATTCAACACCACATCGGTTGATTGGAAACCGGAGTTAGTATGCACGAATCAACCCACCATGTAACAAACCACAATCACCCGTCTAATTTCAGCTCTTTTCGAATGCGCGTGGTAAGGATTTGCGGATACGAAGACCATCAGCTATGGAACAAAATTTGTTTGAAAGGTTTGAAACACAAAATGAGTGGAACTTCCGTTTTTTTCCTAATCAAAAACTGATTACACGACTTCCTAGATTTCTTCCAAATCTCGAGTTTGTAGACTTGGTGAGGGTAACAAGGTGTGTGAAGAGCATAGAGGTTGAAGATTTCTATCTATCTGCGGGACAGACCTGGTTTTAAAGTTGCTTTACCCAAATCATCTTACTACGAACTTCCATCATTATATTATCCTAGTCAAGTGGCTCGAGGTATAGAGAAAGAGTAAAGAAGTTCTCACAGGATGACAGGAAAAATAGGAACTGGTTTAAATACTTGTAAATATAACGCTAATTAATATTACCATACCTTCAGGAGGAGTCCGTTGTCACTGGCTGGTTGAGTACTGGAGGCGAGCGCATCATCATCAGGCCGTCGAGAGAATACTCTCGTAGCATTCTCTCGACGGGCCTGATGATGATGTCCTTACATCGAAAGCGCTCGCCTCCAGTACTCAACCAGCTAGTGACGAGGGACTCCTCCGGAAGGTATGGCAATACTACTTCTTACACTAGAGGAAATAACCCTTTAGATTTAATACGATAACGCTAATTGCCAATTTCTATACCTTGGTAGACCTGGAAGTAACAACATTTTATTTATTTATTTATTTTTAAATTCCATATCCGAATAACCAACAATAAATTAATTACATCTTCCACAAAGATTATTTGTGTTGCGAAAAAGCACAGAGTTTGTAAGTACCTATTATCTTCTGGAAATTACTCTCTCTGAAAGGAGACCCGTGCACAGAGAGATGAGTCACAACAACAAGAAATCACTCAAAGAAACATCACTGCATAGTTACACGCCGATACGGCTAAAGTGGTAAACAAAATTTAGTATGCTTCGCAAGCAAATAATGGAGATGAGATCAAAATAATATTCAATTACTTGCAACTAGATAAATAAAATATAAAATAAATAAATACTAATATAAATATTATACCTTGAGACGAGAAGAAACATTAAATCCGTCTTACATGGTTAGATATTAGAAATCTAGTGATCAGACCGTTCCAATTGGACTGACTAATCGCACTTTTGAGGTCAAATGGAAGAGTATTATAAAATTTTGATCCTACAAAAAGGTACTGCCGTTGAAAGTGACTGGTGTACCCTCTGGGAACCAGACGCATTAATTCCATTTGATATCTGGTACTTATTGGATAATTTACAACATTTAACATTTTTTCTTTCCTAACTTGTAGCAGAGATGCCTTAATAAAAATTTGATCAACTGTGCAAATTCCAAGAGATTCGAATAGAGGGGCAGTATGCGTTCTACATGGAACAACATTCTCCATTACACGTATTATAGCTTTCTGCGCCCTCGCAAGAGGCAGCAATGTAGTATTAGTTGCTGAGCCCCATCCAACTATCCCATACTGTAAGATAGATTGTCCCAAGGCAAAGTAGACCGACTTCAGTGAAGTGATTTTCAAACAATTCCGTAATCGTGCGAATACATATAATAATTTACGCGACCTAATTGATACCTTATTAATGTGGGCTTCCCATCTTAAGAATTGATCAATAAAAACTCCCAAGTTCTAATGATTTCTACTTTTTCAATAGCTTCGCAATTATTACACGATGCGCACGAAGGCTGGTGGATAACCAGATTTGTAACCAGGGGCTGAGTAGGTGAGTTAAGTGTCATAAATTTAGTTTTTTCGACATTCAGTGTAAGACCGTTATCATCGACATTCATTAGTTCACTGATTAATATTAGTCCATAAATAATTTGGCTACTCGAAAAATATGGGTGGATGAGGTGAAAAATAAAGTTTCACCAGAACAATAAAAATTATTGACGACTATTTAGTGGCAGTGCCGCCCCAGAGGACAGTAGCCGTTGTGAATATGAAGGTACCTACAGGTAGGCAGGTCTACCTACCTATGTTGATTCGCAGTGCTCGAAATTGGATATTCGGCTGGGGGAGGGGGCTTTTAGCTCGAGCAGGTTAACTTGGAGCAACAATGCAAGCAATTACTCAACCGCGGCGGTACGGAATCTCTCCCAGTTCTTGACGGGGCGGGGAACTCTGCGGGAGGCTCCAGGGTGGGTATAATAATAACAACAATATTCGAAACTGGGAAACGAGACAGAAACAGGGCCTAGAAACCTCGGCTCGAGCGGGAATTCCAAGTTGCTTCTCCCGCCAGGATGAAGACAACTACTTATCGAATTTCGTGTGGGAGGGAGACTAATCCAAGTTATTGTCGAAATCCGTGAGCGTAAAGTGGATTCGAGTTTGGCGGTTCAAGTGGGGGCCGTTGTGCTCCTCTCGTTACGGTAGGGCAGTCAACCGTCTATTACAACCCTTCGCCAGGCCCTTTCGAGGAAGATAAACCAACATTCTCTCGACACTCGTGAAGCATCGTCTGAAACCAATCGGAGCAGAAGAACGCTTGATCTCGCGACTTAATCACATTCCGCTTCACGCCTCACGGGTGTTCAGGACGACGCTTCGTTGATGAGCGGTGTGACACTGACATTCTGATGAGCACGACGACTGACATTCGTTGTACAATAAGAGATCGGACAAAGCGGTGCGAATACAATCCACATCCACATTGCTGAAATCTCTCTGATGTGTATGATGTCTTGTTCATCGATCGACGACGCCAAAGAAAGTGACGTTTTAAAATTGGCAATACTTGGGTCATAACCCCCCCCCCCCCCCCCCAATGGCTCGAAAACTATCACAAAATTAAATTTTCAAGAACGATAACAATCACAAATAAAATAAAAACTAATAAAACAATGCCAGATTAAACGGTAAATCAAACATGAATAAACAGCTAAATAACATTACTTTTTTAAATTTTTATTTATTTGGCATTACGTACATTTTGTATACAACCATACATAATGTAAAACATCTTACAGTTGTTATTTACTTAAATTTAGACTGGATTTTATATGTTGATATTAGGTACATTTAGATAAAAACTTAAATATTTCTTTGTAGACGACTACAATGTTTGATGACAGAAGAGAAAAATAGTGCAAACCGGCAATGGTCTTCCTCACAACGGCGTTAAATAAATGTATTCTGTCATTCCCATAATCGGGGCATTCCATAATTAAATGTTCTAATGTTCCACGGTGATAATCGCATTTCTGACATTGTGGTGACTCCCGTAGGCCGATTTTGCGGAGGTAATAGCCACATACGCCGTGGTTTACCCTTAGACGGAATATCGGTCGGCACGCTGCCTTATCCAACCCTTTGTTCTTAAACCAGGGTAAGTGCGGGGGATTCGGTTGAATTCGTTTGTACGTTCTACCGTTCGGTGACTCTGCAAATTGATCCTTCGATTTCGCGTAGTATTTCTTCTTCAATATCGGTGCAAATTCTTCCACCAACACTAGATGGTCTAGAGTTGCTCCAGAAATCGATCCCTCCTTAGCCAATTGATCCGCTCTCTCATTCGGGAGAGTCCCACATGAGCTTTCACCCAAATGAACATAATGTCCTGGCCGCTATCCCTGCTGTCCTTCAGACGTTCAAGCATTCGGACTATCGACCCGTTCCTCGCCCTTTGAAACCCTCTGGACCTCAGAACCTGCAGAGCGCTCAGGGAGTCAGTGCATATTAGGTAGGTGCATTCTGTTGGTAGTGTTCCGCATTATATTCTAATGCTTTTAAAACTGCAAGCACTTCGGCGTTAAAGGATAATATTACGTTTATTTGATTACATACGAGCAAGTCATGGCCTTTGTGAATATTATTTTCTGAGCAAGTAGGAGAGGTGGGTTGGATGGGGTGGGATGTGTTGTGTAGAAGATTCCCCGACTTCCCGAAAAATATCGCTTCACACTAGACCGGCCCGTCACGAGATTCCAGCGGCCGAGTTCCTTCGGTGACGGTCCGTGATTCCTGTTCACATCGGACAGAGTTGAATCCGTCGAACAGTACAAAGTATCAGTCTTTTGGGTAGTAAGAATTGAGCAAATGATAACGTAAAGTCTAATAATAAATACCTATATATACACCTATTTCTTATACCAGTTTGTCATGTAACGCCACCTCTACATATACCACTCCTATGTAATATAGAAAGATTAACCAAATAAACGAAGGGAACGGGGGAAAAGGGTCCCTTTCATCAACCGCCATCGCCCTCAACGGTCATAACGGCCGATCGTGGACAGGGGACGGTTGGAAACGGGCCTTTATAAGCAGCCCTGCTAGCTCAGCTCGTCATTCGACCGATCTCGCTCTTACCCACGACTTCTCTCTCACCAACCTACACCTCCTCTCACTCACTCTCTCTCTTTCCCTGCGCCTGCTGTGGTGAAAACCGTGGGGTGCTCCCTCTTGAATACTCGCTGTGGTGAAAACCGCGGCGTGTTAGCCTCCATCTTCCCGGTGTCTGCTGTGGTGAAAACCGCGGGGTGCTCCCTCTTGAATACTAACTGTGGTGAAAACCGCAGGACACCTCCTTCTCTTCTAGTACCTGCTGTGGTGAAAACCGCGGGGTACTAGCCTCCACCTCCCAGGCACCTGCTGTGGTGAAAACCGCGGGGCGTTAGCAAAAGACTCCTAAGGAGCACATCCTTCCTCGAAACCTCATCCAACCTCTCACTCCACTCATCCTTCACCTCACCCAAGTCTACCCAACAATTAGGAGTCACCACGCAGTTTCTGACATTCCTCTCCAATTTAGTTTACTCCAGATGTTGTTCTTGAAAGCAGTGTCCTTGTATTTTGGATTTGAGCGGGGGTAGAGGGCGGGGGGGGGGGGGGTATGTCCACACTTCCCCAACCAGTTTTTCGTCACTCATGTTGAAGATTAACAAAATCTTAAAACTGAGAACAAACCTCAAGAAAATGAAAAAAAATCAGTCATGCAGCATGACTTAATGAGCGAATTTTCAAAGAAATATTCGAATTAATGGCTATGGTTTTGAATAAAGGAAAACTTCGGTCTAAAATTTGGTTTTCTATGTATATTCTCTTCGTATTTATTTTAATTTGTACGTTTTGTCCATCCTGATTCTACCGTTTGTTTATTACGTAATTGTACTAAGTGCTTATTTATTTGATCGCTGTGGGTAAATTCAAGGAGTTGTACTAATCGTTTGCCTCCCCCTTTTTTGCTTCGAACTCTCGTCTTCAATTAATACTTCTCACATTTTTCAATCTGACCACTCTAAGGGGGTGGGGGTAAGAGTTTAAAGATTATCCTAGTTTTGGGTAATTTTTGCGCACTTTAAATGCTCTAATTTAAGAACGGATTTAGATATCTAAAATCCGATTTCACTATCGTGTTCAGCGTGCAAAAACCTTTAAAATGAGGGGTCACTTGTTAGAAAATAACATTTTGGGGATTTTTGGGTAATTTTTGCGCACTTTAAATGCTCTAATTTGAGAACGGATCAAGATATCTAAAATCCGATTCCACCATCGTGTTCAGCGTGCAAAAACCTTTAAAATGAGGGGTCACTTGTTGGAAAATAACATTTTGGGGATTTTTGGGTAATTTTTGCGCACTTTAAATGCTCTAATTTGAGAACGGATCAAGATATCTAAAATCCGATTCCACCGTCGTGTTCAGCGTGCAAAAACCTTTAAAATGAGGGGTCACTTGTTAGAAAATAACATTTTGGGGATTTTTGGGTAATTTTTGCGCACTTTAAATGCTCTAATTTGAGAACGGATCAAGATATCTAAAATCCGATTCCACCATCGTGTTCAGCGTGCAAAAACCTTTAAAATGAGGGGTCACTTGTTGGAAAATAACATTTTGGGGATTTTTGGGTAATTTTTGCGCACTTTAAATGCGCCAAAACCCTCCTTAGAGTAGGCCAATTTCGCCCATCTTCGAACTTAGCCTTTCGATTGCCAAGATAGATTTTTTGTGCAAATTTGAGCTGTTTATCTCAATTCTATCGAGAGTTATCGTCTGGAGTGACACATATATAAATAAATATATATATATATATATATATATATATATACATATAAAAAAGTGTTAAATTTCAGGAATCGTTTTAGAATGGTCTGAAACGGATTTCTATGAAGAAAATTTCCAAAAATTTATATTATTTAAATTTCGAAGCCATTGCAATAGCTTCATTTTCTTTGAAAATTCGCTAAAATGACGGCCAAAACCGGCAGGATATTTTTGTCGCCAAGCAACTTCGAGACGACGACGCGGTGAAGGCGAGCGAACTGTGGGCGCCTCATCGTTGTCCCATTTTATCGATTTTTCCCTTATAAATTCAAATTTGACCACTCTTTTTTGTCCCTCCATCGTAAATCACCATCCCGCGTCAAGTGAATTAATATTGATTTTAATACCTCCTTTGATTGTGGACGTTTTCGTACGATAATATATTGTTGAAAGGGAATTTGCTGAATATCAATCAGTAAAAAGGGAAGGGTGTTTATTGTTGCCTCGAGGTATTTTGTGGACAAATCTCTTGGTTTCGTGTTCCAGTTTGATGCCCCACCGTTTTCAGAGCCCACGAACCGCTACTGGGTAGAGATATTCAACTCGTAATAGTGCGAAGTGTAGGTACAAATAACGAAGAAGATACGAAGTCACCTTACAAAAGTACAGCCCTTTGTTGTGAACCCGAAGTTACGTCCTCGGCATTTCAAACTACATTGTTAAGCAAGGAGAGGATTTGAAGAGACTTCCAATCCTAACTTGATTGCCCTTCCCCTTTCACACCAGGGAATTCGTTAAACTTATTAGGGAGATTCTCTCCATAATTTAATAGTGCGTCTTGTAATTTACAGGCCAACGAAAAATACTCGAGAAGGGACCATCAAGGGGCGGCAGTAATGACTGAAGAAGATCGAAGTAAAAGGGAAGGAGAGAGCGACCGGAGCAATGGCAGTTTTATTGTTAAGGATAGATACGGGAGACCGCCGAACTTGGGAGTTGTGGTTGTTTGCTCCGCTCCTCCCTACCAGAAAGAAGGTTTTATTGCGCACAAGGGAGACATCTTCGGAAGAAGGAGAGACCCTACGATCACAATTCACTTCAACTATTTAACTTGTTCCAATCGAAACCGACCCTCCTTAACTAACCGCATTCGACCTACTGCTCCCCGGATATTGCACAAGTTTCATTAGACAGACATCACTGGTACCAGACAAACTTCTTGATGTTGCATACCCATAAGCAGTGGCGAATCTAAGATTTGGTAGGGCGTGTGGGGGGAGGGGAGGCTAACCGGGGAATGTTCGAAAAAATTTTAACCCAAACGGGGGTTTTAACGTATATTTTGGGCTTTTAAATCAATATCAAATTTCATTATTTTTAATAAAACCTTTACATTATTTCCTCTCTATAATTTATTGTAGAGAGGAAATAATGTATAAAGGTTTTATTAAAAATAATGAAATTTGATATTGATTTAAAAGCCCAAAATATAAAAATAAATAAATAAATAATAAATAATAACAATAAATTATAATAGATAGACCGGTATACAGGGTGTCTCGAAATCAGGTGTGCAAGAAGCCAAATCGAGTGTCTCGGAAACAGGTGTGCAAGAAGCCAAATAGATTTTTCAGGTCATTTCCGAATGAAAATATCTCGTGGCAATTTGCTTTTAAGCCCCTAGTTTTCGTATTTTCTTGCATTTTAAGTCTTTTCCCTAAATACATAACGTTTTTTCACATAAAACCCATTTGTAAAATTACAAAAAAAAATTGGTGGCTGCCGTTGAAAAGCTCGTTAAATTTCCTTTTAGAACATGCTAATTTGAAACATTTTTGAATGGTCTGAACTAATGAAATTCGCACTTGAAAATCGGAATTGGTCGAATCTCACATAATACGAAAAACTTCGAAGTTGTGCTCTAGCTCAGGGACGGCAAGCAAACCAAGTCACCAATTGTTTTGTGTAATTTTATAAATGAGTGTCATGGCGAGTTCTACGGGGAAAACGTACTTGCGAGAAGAAAAAATCTGTAAATGCTAAAAAAACACGAAACTAAGGGTTTAAAATAAAATTGCCAAGAGACTCGTTCGGAAATGACCTGAAAACGCAGCGAAGTCTTTGTCACATGGGTATTGTTCTACTGGAGATACATACAGAGATGTTGGCTGTTCAGTTATTGTTCCTTTCGCGTGCAATAATTGAAATAGCTATTTTTTATGGCTTCCAGCAATCTGTCCCCCAATAACTCGATTTAGGCTGTTATTGTTGGCAAACTATCTTTGATCATTGATAGTGTCATTTGATTCACCTGTTATTATAAAAATGTATGGTGATTCCAATTTCCCAGATTTTTTATTAATAAAAAATGAATTTTGGGAGCTGAAACTTCGTTAGAACCTCAATTGTCCACTCTTTGGTCAAATCAACTTCAACCACACCATGTCCACTAAAATCTCAAAAAAGTCAAAATCCCCTATTTTTACACTTATTTTTCACCCATAACACCCCTGGGTGTAATCCCATCGGGCTGCTGAGCTTCGGAGCACAACTAGGGCGTAAGGCCCAAATGGAGCCTGTGTGCGGAAGAACGACAATTTTGACCAAAATGTAAGGTAAATTTAAGACTGAAACTTTAGAACCTCCATGTTTTGCTCGTAAGTCAAAATAAACTTCCGTATTCGGTCTCCTCGCCTTAAAAAACAAAACGGTTCATCGAATTTAATTACAGACCTTTTGTGGTAAGCTGAAGGTCTATTTTTTCTTTATTCCACATGGAAAACGATACCTCCAAGCTCATGTTACACCAAAAAACCCTTTTTTTAGATCCTTTTTCGTCCATAACACCCCTGGGTATATTCCGATCGGGCTGCATAGTTGCGGGACACAACTAGCGCTCAAATGCGAAAGAACGATTTTTTTAGCCACTTTCTGGATCTGCCACTGCCCATCAATACATACAATAAAATACATCGAGAAGGACAGACTGTGTCAGATGACGCCAATCCTTTTCACGTGCAGTAGGTACAAGTTGGTAGGGGAACGGCGGCACCATAATGACCGGTGGGAGGATCCGACCAGTTGGCCTCATTATACCTGTACCCACACATTTATCTGAATTGTGGCGGTAAATAACCGACGTAACTTATTGGATCTCCTTGGAGACCGTTTCGGGGGTTGCCAAGTGCAATTCGTACCTCCATGATTGGGGGGGGGACCGCCCATAATGTTCCTTCCTGGCTGGTTTTGGGCCACAACATCATGTAATGGCCATTTTAATAAATATTTTTAGACTCTGTTGTCACAAAAACCCTCTCATTAGTGTTTCCACTAGCATAATGTTTCAAATCTCAATCATACTACCAGATTATAGTTTTCACTGGATAAGCAGGTAGGTAGGTAGGTAAGTATTTTGTATAACATAGGTATGTTTATAATAATCACTTATTATACACTACCTACCTACAATCTACATCTGTACATTTAGCGAGGGGGTTATTTTTAAATTCTATGTAACTACCACTAAGAAAAGTGAATCCAAGCCCGTTACTATAACAACAAAAATCCTGGAAAAATCAGGATTTATACCTATTAACTAGATATGCAAGTAAGAGGAACGAATGAATATGTACGCTTC